>OZ024889.1:31562119-32177119 GCA_964017195.1 Siderastrea radians | reverse complement strand
CCATTCTCTTCTTGAGCTTCTGTACAACATCCGGGTACTTGCTACTTATGTCGTTTCGCTCGTTAGGGTCAGTGGTTAAATTGAAAAGGGCCACTTCAAGCCTTGTAGCGTTTTGTTCCACATTTTGATCCTACAGCAATTCAAGTAAAGACAAAGTCAAGCAGAACTTCGAGTGAAGAAGGGAGGGTGCAGGCAAGCGAATACCGCTTCAGTTTTCTTCATCGTACGCGACTTGGCCTTTCTCCCAGGGGTAAAATAAAATACATGTGTACGTGAGAAAAAAAACAAGAGGAAAAGACAACGGAAATTTGTAGCAAATACACAAAGGCAAATGAAGAGTGCGGTGACAAGTTAACCTTGTGTCTTCGCTGATTTGCAACTGATACAGAAGAGCGCGCGCCAAACATCGTCTGCACTGCAAATCACTTTGATCATCTTTGTGCTAATATGGTGTAACTACACCTTACTACAGATTACAGAGATTTCCCGCCGCCAGATACTTAACGAGCAATAAATAGAACGCCCGCGAGTCTTACATATAAAACCATCGAATAAGCAGGGGCATCCAACGAGAAACTTTTAGCAAAACACTTGAAACGCCATTTTCTGCTTTCCTAGATTGTTTCAGAGTTTTCTAATTTAAGGCATATTTGTGTAAGCTAATCCAGGTTAATCTGTTCGTCGTTTTAGCTGAAACTTTAGGCCTCACAAAATTTAAGGAAACGGAATCCTATCCGGCGCCGGATTTCCGAGCTGCTAATGGCTGTCCGAAAATGCTAGCTGACCTTATTTTACACTCTAAACGACATATTTGTCCCTCCGAATACAATAGGAATTAATCAGTCCTCTTGTTACGAAAGTCTGAGGAGGTAATGTTTCGCCAAAGAAAACTCCGTTTTCACTGCAATTAAATCCGAATATCTCAGGCGATTTAGGCCTGTCGAACAGTTATTCCGCCGAAACGAACCGTTGGTTGCCCCCGAATAAGGCTGGTATTTATCATACCATTCGTTTTCCTGTGATTAGGTTTCATCGGAGAGCCGTAAACTCGTCAGTTTGGATGATATTACTACAGTAAAATATCATGACATATCTCGCGTTTTCTCTTGTCCTTTATGTGGTAAGATGACGCAGTAGAGGAATAATATATGAAAGAAGAACAAACTAACCGATAGAAGTATTGGGTCTCCTCCGTGTGACTGTTGTTCAGTCTCACACTCGGATAGCCTCTCTCCCAGTTCAGGCGGTTTAAACCACGTGACATTAGGGACTTTGAGCAATATTTTCATGTCACCCACACGAAGTGCGGCCCCCTGAGTAGTGTCAATGTTGATGAGAACTTCATTTCTTGGCGAGTTTCTCCCAGATGAGATTGTCTCCCATACATCAAAACCATCCAAGGGCGTTGTATGTACAGGATCAAAGGTTCCTCCTGCAGGTATATGGACAATAAAGCCTGATCACCATCATCATCATCATCATCATCATCATCATCATCATCATCATCATCATCATATTTATCAGCAGCACCGTCACCGTCTTGCTCAGTATTAATAGTAATTTGCCAAAATCAAATGAACTTTGTAGTAAGGAGGTCGTTATTGGATTTTAATTGTATGCCAGACCATCCCTCCTCCTTTTTTTGAATGTCTGGTTAGATTAAGGACGGTACCTCTCAATACATGACTACACTATGAGGAAAAAGCAGATCTTAGCAAGGGTTTACTGGAATCCAAACCTGAAGAAAAATGTGGATAACCACGCATTTTTCAGAGATAATAAAGCAACCATAATTCTAAAAAAAAAAGCTTTAATGCACAGAACAGTGTATGGCATTTTCTAACCGAATTTATGCTCAATTATCTCTGAAAAATGCCCGTTTCTCGAGAGTTCCGATAACTTTTCGGGCCCGGAAAGCTATTTTATGAGCGTAAAATGTACCTTAAAGATTTACATTTTTTTGGTTTTTAAAGATAAGAAGTAAAATTTTAAGTTGACGAAACAAGTCGAACAAGTTTGCGGGCTAAAAGCGACACCATCATTCTGTAGATTTTGATTTTAAAATATAGCTCCGACGCCCGGAAAGTTACCCGGACTTTCGAGAAACGGGCCCTGCAGTTTTCGTTTTGGATTCCAACAGCCCTTGCTAAGATCTGCTTTTCCCGCATAGTCATAAAATGCATTAAAATACTTATTTCATGTCTGTATTAATAGGCACCGTCCTAAAGAAACCCGAGTTTCTCAGACCATCCCGAAATGGGCACAAAGTATGCTCACTAAAGAAAGGAGGCACCGTCCTTACGTTGATATTATCTCACCTGCACGCTTGATAAGAGTTGCATACCAGTCGGTCACGTGCAACAATTCATTGCATTTCACTCCTTTCTGTTCCAGCAGATTGCCGCGAACAAATGCAGCCCCTCGTACCCCTCCCTCCCATACAGTATGTTTTGTACCCCGGAGTGGCCAGTTAAACCCTCCTGCGCTTGGTAACCCTCCATTGTCAGTACTAAATATGAGCAGTGTGTCATCCCATAACCTGCAAACAATAACGAAAGTTAACCATACGTCTCAAGTTAACCAATGATCTTAAACAGCAAATTCTTTTTTTTCTGTTCTGAGCTGCAGACCTGTCATGTCTGTCAGTGATAGCTAGCTTTCCTCTCACACTTCCTTGATTATCCACTGAACTTGTTTCTAGCCATTCATGTCAAGTAAGGAGCACAATATAACTAATTAACACAGCAGATCTCTTCAACAAAAAATATGTCTGTTGTATTTGATCCCATCATTCTAAAAGGCCCGCAGGATCGGAAAAAGAGGTAAAGTACGAAATATAATTTTGTATAATACCGGGAAACCAACAAAACCTTCAGATAGAAATACTCACATTTTATTAGCTTTAATTTACAAGAGAGAAAGAACATACTAACAAGGGCAGGCAAGGAAGTTCTAGAACAACTTGAAAAGGATTCTACTGCTAAAGAACGGATAGGTTGAGAGCGATGGAGACCTGGTATGTCTTAAGGGCGCGTTTTCTTGGTCTCTTTTGGAATAAAAATAAGCAGAATGGGAATGATCAGAATTATTTGAATACGAAAAAAGAACGAAACGATCGTGCAAAAATGGACTGAAAACTGACCTCGGTTTTTTTCGTCAGGCTTGGCGGGAGAATTTACGTTTGTCACGAATGCGCTGTTATTTTGGTCATAAATTTTGTTGTTGACAAGTGTGATTGACAACCTTTTCATTCTGGTCATTCTGTTCATTCTGTCCCAAAATGCAGAATACATGGAATGGCATAAACTACCATTCAAATGATTCCGGGGTGGGAACGGGCAATAAAAAAATGCGCCAAAAAGCAATTCTAAGTATTCTCATTCCAGAATGGTTGCCAAAAAAAACGCGCCCTTAGTGTAGAATGTGCAGGAAATATCGATTGAAGAAACGCCATGACTACGACCAAAACCTGGAAACCAGAGAGAGTGGCTTACGACAGAAGAAGGTTCAGAAACGGATTAAGTCATTCTCCGAGAAACACAATTGCTCGAATACAAGGACTAATACAACTACAAACAGTTTGATGGGTGGAAATTCCTCTTAGACTGCTATTTTGTGCTCCAGAGAGACCGTGTTTGACCGCGTTTTCCTGCGATTGCGACGCTTGATTGTTAACAGCGAAAATTTTAACCCAGTCTTGTAGAGCGTTCAGGGGAGGGGGAGAGGAGGGTAGGGTACGTATTATTACGATACCATGCCAACATATTACGATACTTTCCTCCCACCTGTCTATCAGATAAGGGATCTTAAGCAACGAGTACATTGTCCTCTCTGACTTTTCATTAGGTAACAAGAAGTCACATTCTCTTCCTTGGCACAAATGTGCCCCTAACCCTGGATACAAGAACCGTTTTTTGACGTTCTTGGTTTGACCTGGTGACAGCAGAGGGCGTTAAAAGAAAAACATACCAAGCTGTGGTGAAAAAACATACCCTGCTGTGGTGAAGGCCTGGGTAATATTGCCTACCGCTTCGTCCAGCATGTCTACCATGCCAGCGTACCTTCTTCTTAAATCGTTCTTTATAAACTTGTATTTATCGACATATTGCTGCGGGGCCTGAACCGGAAAATGAACGTTCTGAAATGCCATGTACAAAAACAGGGGCTGTATAGGGTCATGTGACTCGACTATCTTCTTCATCCGCTAAAAATCCGAACAAAAGCATTTGTTAATGACATTACTCTTCCCTAGAATGATTGCAGATGGTGGCGGTGGATAAATTATAGAAACCTCTCACTGATTTTTTTTTTCTCTGTATGAGTTATCTTCAGATGATGATGTGAGATCAAGAAAGATTGCACAACTGGCTCCCACTCTGGAGTGGCATACTTCTTACATGTGCTGCCCTGATTAAAATGCAGTTAATACAATTACATGGTACCAGAAGTACATACTTCTAGTGGTATAAATTAATTAAAAAACTCACAAATGGTTTTGTATGGGTTACCTCCATGTATGCAAAGATTGCGTAAGTACCATTCCATTTATTGGCAGGTTCCTCGTCATCGCGAAAATCCAAAAATCCGTTAACTGAGTGATTATAATGATCCTCCGCTCCACCCCAGAATCCGAAGGAGGTATCAAAACCTCTTCTTGTAGGAACATAGGGCCACTTGAATGAACCAAGATGCCACTTGCCTACCATGTGCGTAGCGTAACCTGTGGGCAATTTTTAACTGAGAAAGGCGAAACCCTACAGTCGCACAAACAAGCAAATATTACAAATATACATCAAGAATTTTCAGTTCAGGAGACCTACTTAATTTCTTGAGTTCTTGAGGCAGAGTGCTATATTCTAACGGCAATCCATAAGGAGCATCAAGGTGTATTACACCATGCTGTAGTCCTGACAAAAAAAAAAAAAGAGAAAGAAACGGGAATATGATGTAAATATACTAACGTCTAAGCATCAAATCTGCCCAACCCGCTGTGCTGGTAAGATTCCGCTAAACAGACCGAAAGACATCCCCGGCTATAAATCTGTCTGAAGCCATTTTCTGCGAAACATTAACGTTAACTTCAATAAAGTTCAGTTACGCAAACTGCGAAGTACCAGACGCGTGCTATGGCCATTTGTGTACACATAGATCTGATGATCAGTAAAGAAGAACTATACGCTTCTTGATAACGGAGTGTCAAGGTTACAGTCAGCAAGATGGATACGCAAACGTTACAGTCACTACTTCACAGAAAGTGGTATATTTTTAAAAAAATTGTGTTTCTTAAGCTTAACGCCTGAGCAGTGAACGTTCTTGATTGTTAGAGACTTAAACCTTCTTATTTTGAAAGTGATGTTTTCACTTGATGGCAGGATTACTCGGGGGATTACTGTAAACAAATGACTGTGAATGATGACTTCAGCCGTCAAATTAACTTGATATATACTGAGAACTATACATACTTGTAGCTTATATAGCCTGCGAGCAGGCTCACTTAGTGTTTTATTCGCGCGAGTATCTTGGCGGTGGAGCCGCAATTTGCGCTCGCAAATCGCAAATCGCGGCTCCGCAGCCGTTGCAAATAACACACCAAGTGAGCCTGCTTGCAGGCTAAAGCTTATACTGCCGACAACTGACTAATCGTGTGTCACGAAAGCCTTTCTGGTACTGAATACTATTGTATATACTTGTTTTAAACATCCTCAAATTGTGTTATAGAAGGTTTACCCGTGTGTATTGGGTACCTTCCAGTCATCAGAGCCGATCTTGTTGGTGTACACAGTGGCTGTACGTAGTAATTATCTAGTATTACTCCTTCTCTGGCCAGCTTGTCGATGTTTGGAGTTTTTATGACGGAACCATGAAAGCCGAGATCGCTCCATCCAAGGTCGTCTGCGAGGATGAAAAGAATATGGGGACGTTTGGAGTTCGTTGAGCCGTGGGACAAAACAGAGTTACAAATCAGGGCGAGAAATAGAGGCAGACGTGATGCTTGTGGGATAAACGCCATAAGGAACCGAGAGGAAAATGCATATCACCTTACTGCACTTTGAAACATTAGCTTTAGGAGATTTATTCAGTGTTTATTTTCAGTGTCTCGCAAAAAAATTCCCAGGGCCCTCTCTCAGTAAAACGTCACACCCATGCTGTGATTGGTTGAATAGGGAGGGTGTGGCGAAACAAGTTGCAAGAACCATGTTACACATAGTTTTGTTGTGCAACTTGAAAACAATTCAGTTTTACGTGTTACTGAAAAAAAGAGAAAACTCTGCTGCACGAGGGGGTGTTAAACAGGAAAATCATACGTGCAACTTGCAAAAACTTTTTTCCGAGACAAGTTTCCGGGGGGTACTCCTGTCAGTTTACAATAGGTTTGTTTGCGAAGGTTTTTAACCCTGACCCTATTAAGGATTGAAAGTTCCACATTGATACCCTTTCTAAGGCCCAATCCCGAAAAATTAGACCATATTTAAGGGAATAAGGATAACTTTTATAAAATTGCTTTACCGGGTAGTTCAGTTTTAATAGACCACATCTTTTTTCGTTTAGTGGTGTTTACGCGGAGGCAATTTTATCTAATACCAAAAAGGAACCCTATCTTAGGATCACACCGGAATCACAATACCAACAAGGGGCACAATGGACACCCTGTTTAAGGACGAGAAGCTAAAAAACCATACCCTATTCCGCGGCACATACCCCGTAGAGCTTATATGAATAGAACGGCAAAAGTGTCAAAGTTCGACTTTCAATCAGACGCCAAATTTTACATGTGCCGAACCCAACTAAATTACGTTAATGTATTGCTGCATATAACAGCGCTAGTGATTGGCTTAAAACCGATAAGCGTCACTAGTCGTCTATTAAACCGTGACCAGTCAAAATTGACCAGTCATGCATTGAACGTTCTTGCATCTGATTAAAACAGAACTGCATGGGCTGCGCAAACTGTAAACGCTCTGTCGACAAGAATCATTACTTTATGACGGATTGCATGAACGTCGAATTGTTTTCGCTCGTTATTTTTTGTGGATAGCTATCAATAACAGGATATAACAAAAAACGATAGAAACTGTATTATTGTATTTCTCCAAAGTTGACGAATTAATTCGCAAAGTAATCTCTAAATATTACTACTGGAATACAAGAAAGACTATTTCCGTCCTGTTAATTAATTTTTCGGTGCTTTTTGAGACCCGATGTGGCACAACTAATGATTGCTTACCGCTGTTAAGAAGAGTTAGTTTAGAGAAGTAATTTAGAGAATTTTAAGCACGTTTGAATGAACTGGCGACTTCAAATAGCAGTTAGGTGCGGCACATGTAAAGTTGCCTAACACTCGAGAAAATGGAAGAAGGTTGGGTTAGGCTTAAAACACCTTATGTGAATACTATTTTCACGTGTAACAAAAACATAGCAGCAAATTTTTACCGAGGAAACTGCCTCGGTTACTTGTTCTTACTTCTATACTAGCTACAGGCCTGTAAACTACTGTGATGTAGCTGCCTGGACATAAGGGCAAGAGCTGGCACGCTGTTTTTCACGCTGTAAGGTAGCTTTTAAACAGCTGAATTATTTGGCCTTAAGATCACTTCACTTTTTCATTATTATTGTCCGATATTGCCCAATATTTGTCGAGACAGATCAAGGTTGGCCCATATTGGGCCAGGTGATGGCCCATATTGGGCTAGGTGTTGGCCCATATTGGGCTAGGTTGACTCTTATTTGCCCATGTCAATGAGTTACTGTCTAATGGCAGTGTAGCAAGAACGCAAATTACCTCGCTCGCTGAATCGTAACTTGAGGTTTCGCAGCTCGCGTTAAACATGCGCACAAAACCCAGTCAAGGGAGCCTGCTCGCAGTTTACTTTGTAATATTCTGCAAGAGTCAACCGGCAATGTAACATCGGATCAGGTGAATCTAACCAGCAATTTGTAATAAAAAAATATAACCAATGACGCAAGGCTTATTCTACGGCTGCGACCAATGATATATTTTCTAAAAATGATTTCGTGACACACGGCCAGACTTCTTCAGGGATTAGACTGACTATCTTCTCTTGAAGTTAGTTAAGTTTATTCCCATAAGAAGTCAACATTAATTCTGTTTTTGTTTTCTTTCTTTTCGCAATCTGCATTAACTTCTTGGAAAATCCGAAAGCTACCATCATGCGCAAGAAAAATTCCTTTGGGTTGATTTGTTTGGTACATTTGATAACCTGATTAACAAAATGCGGTTAATTAACCACAAGAGAGCCGGTGCATGAGGCCGGACTTAAAAGCCGCAAGTCTTTAAGCTGCAGAACTTTTTGTTAACTTGTTTTGGTTATCTTTACTTTAACTTACACGCTTACAGATTTGTGAGTGGAAAAGTGTTTTGTGTTAAGGAAAAGACAACTTGGAAAACAAAGGATGTAAAAGGTCCAAAAGGTTATTCGATGAATAAAGGTAGGCACCTGAATGTAGTTCAGACTTACCCCAAAGCCTCTTGTTTTCTCGGGTTAAGAAACAGCGAAAATCAGCATATCTAGTGAGTAAAATTTTCACCATATCCGATGAGTCTTACTCAATAAGATTTTGCAGAGGGAGGCTGCGTCCCGAGGTTTAAACCTTAACTGATACCAATTTTGATAGAAATGTACCCCTTTTCATATATAGTAGAGCAAAAATTGCACTTCTTCTGTATCTGAAAGATATCTGAAAGGTATGGAAAAGCTGCAGGCCTTAAGTCACGTGAAGTCTCCAGGCTTTTGTATATTTTTCATCTTGCGATTTCTTTCAAAACTTTTCCTAACCTTTCTTTGGACTTGGCTGTTATCCCTTTCGGCTGCTTAGCTGTATCTCGCCGATTCTTTAAAATACTAAAACAACATAGTTCTCTCCCCCCTCCCCCCCGTGGAACAAAAAATTATTTTTCATAAAGCCACAGAATTTTACAAAAATGTTCATGAAAACCTTATTAACTTCAGCGCCTTTGTAAGTTCAATGTTGTAGGGGAGTATTACGTGAAAGCTACTAGATGGGCTTGTGTTTGTTTGTTCAAAGGAGTTTCCTTGACGTCAACCGCCCATCCAAGACGAAAAGGCAGGGGTTACATTTTGTTCATTTCATTTTATGCAAATTATAGAAGGACTCTTGTTCTTCCTAGCTCTATTGATCAGCAGGCACTTCGACATGATGACGACGAAAACATCGATTATTTTTCTTTGTTTAACTTTTGCTGTTGTAGCCCCGGCCCACAGGGAAGGAGAAAGATTATAATACTGGGAGCTGGTGTTGCAGGAATCACAGCTGCAAAGACAATTCACGATAAAGGGATTACTGACTTTGTCGTGTTAGAAGTAATATATCAAACACGAGAAAGAGTGTTTCATCAGGATATCCAAACCCCGAGAAGTGGGTTGAAAAAACGAGGCGCAGCCGAGTTTTTTTGACCGACTTCGAGGTGTTTGGATACATGATGAAACACTCTTTCGAGTTTTTGATATGGCTTCTCAAACCATTCATAATTCTTAGAGAAATTCAAAGTAAAAGTTTGCAAAACTTTATGCTAATTAAGATCCGGTATCCAAACCACCGTCACGGTAGTGATTTCCTTTGTTTTCTCTTTATGCATTATTAATGAGTTTGAGAAGGACAAGATTACATCGGTGGACGAATCAAACAAGCCTCGTTTGCAGGTATGAAGGTAGAATTAGGAGCAAACTGGATCCAGTATGCAGACGAAGACGATAACCCACTGATTCCCTTGAAGAACAAGCACAATTTGACAGGGCACAATTCAAACTTCAGTGACCTTCGTACGAGGTAAAAAAAGAAATGTATTCATAATTAATAGTGAGTAGGCGGTGTCTCGATCACGCGATGTTCGGGCAAAACCTCCAAACAACGAGCAGAACTTTGCTGATAACAAAAAAGAAAGAAAAAAGTTTTCAGTATACCTTGCGTGACATGTAATGGAGCTAATCAACTGCTGGAACAAATCAAGTTAGCATGAGCTTTGTTGTCACTTTAACAGAAGTATGACGAGTCGATCTACAGTTCTTAGCAAGCCTATACATTCAGTCCTGTTTCGAAAAATTACTTTTCGCATCTGTCCTAATACTGACATGAACAGACGATATGTCAATTCTTTATAACCAAATGCTATGGCCTCTTGAGTTGAATTTATTCTGCGAATTATTATGTAAATATAAATGTAAATGCTGTGTTTATTGTGGATATGCAATTAGCTATTCCAAAAATAAAGCAGTCCCAGCAACTGCAATGATTTCTACCTCGGTAAAACAAAACGACGACTTCATGATAGAAAAACTGAACACTTCAAGGCCCTCGTTAAAAATGACCACACGTCTGCCATTGCAGACCATGTCAAAACCACCGGACACAACATCAAGTGGCATCCATTTTGACATTTTAGCATCGGGCAAAACTGATTGCCACTGCAAAATCAAAGAAACATTGTTAATCCAAGAACTGAAGCCAGCTTTTAATGTCAACGTCAGCAGTGAGAAGCTGATACTTTATTAATTAGCTGTAGCTTTTTATAGATTCACTTTTAAGATTGTTTTCTTAATCTTGGTTCCAGACCCCTTATCACTATTGTATAAAAGGTTTGTCAAAATTGTAACGGTCACTTTTGAAAATGTATGTTGACTAGCATACGAAACGTCAAGTTTATATAAAAATGCGTAAGTTTACAATGTTTATTACCGCTGCTTGTGTTTTATTTTTGATCAAGCTACGATGGCCCAGGAACAAAAGTCTTTGTGACATAGCTATTCCAAGTTAGTTTCCAGGTGCTCCACTCAATTAGTCAGAAACAAATGATAAATGTGAACAATCAAAAACAGTACTGTCACGACACGACACCGACACGAATAAAACATGCCGTAATTCGGTATCAAACATGGCATGTCTAGTCATCGAACATCTGAGGTTTGAATGGGTGTTAACCAAACCTTTTGCACCAGTAACAGTCAACCAGAAACCAGTTTTGTTTTACAGAAATACATACATATGCATACATATTTATTGAACACGTCCCCATTTGAGGCTTTTCAGTGATCAAGTAATTAAAAAAATGTATATGCACAATGACTATATCCTAATCGAGTGACGTAAATTATGACTATATGCAATGCACAGTTACTTAAAAATTGCTATAAATATTACAGTTACGATTGGTGTAGAAATTCATTTAAGAGATATTGTTTTATAGTTCTCTTGAAACGTGCAGTAGTTTCGCATAGTTTCAGTCTTGAGTTCATATTTTTCCAGATAGATACACCTCTATAGTAAAAAGTTCTCTGTCCAGTGACAGTTTTAATTAAGGGAATGTTTAGCTGTTAAAAATTCCGAGTTATACGTCGAGATACGCGGCCTCTTGTGATGAACTGAGATGTTAAACATTCGGGCGCGTGACCCGTCATACATTTGAATGCTAAAATAGCATATCCCAGTAATACAGGCATGTTTTTACATGGAGCCAGCGCAAATTCCTTAATACAGGAGTTATGTGTTCATATTTCTTAACATTACATATAATACGAGCGGCGAAGCCTCTGAACGTACTGTAACTTACGAATATTGCAAGCTGACGCTGATGACCAAACTGTCGAACAATATTACAACTTACTAAAAACAAGCGTATTAATTATAGTTTTTAGCAGTTCATTATTAAAAACAAATTTAACGCGGCTCATTTGAGATAATTTCGACATGCAAGATGATACTGTAGCAGAGATATGATTATCGAAGGATAATGAGTTTCGAAGATTATGCCGAGGTCTTTGACTGATTAAGCTGGGATGTTTTCCAATGGGTTATATTTCGTTTAAACGCTCAAACTATTTACCTTAACTATTTTCGTTTAATCTTCGCAACAAACAACATACTTTGAACCCAAACATCACGTAATGGTGAGTCAAACTTCAAAAAGGGTTTGATGATAGGCTAAAACATGCAACGTTTGATATCCAGTAAGATCATGTTTTTTCGTCACGTGTCTGCATTTAGATGAAAACGACAGGATATTCGTAAGCCTAAAATGCATATTCTCGAACTTCTTTGAATTTTGAAATCACAAAGGCGTCTCCTAAACAAAGTTACCTCGCATTTGTTATGAGACAAAAAGGAACATTTTGATTGATTCACGGCTCGTTTAAGAACTGATTTCGCAGGTCGTGTACAACTCTTTTTTCGTTGTGTAAGAAAACGCCAATTAACTCTCAGCGAAGTGAAATTTAGTCAGAAAAAGGCGTCTTTAGTTTGACTGCGTTTTTCACAAGAACTCTAAAAGTATATGTTTAATAACAAAATCCAAGGTAACAGGTTGGTTTGAGTGAATGCACAGGCACCCCAATTACTTGAGTTACACGTGCACCGTGATCAAGTAACACATCTAGTGTGGTTTTCTTCTGTACTTCTTTCTCACTTTACATTGTAATGTTTTTCGGCTCAAATCGCCAAAAAAGGAAGAATGTTCAGTCCAGACTAAAAAAAAAATTCGTTGTTATGAAAAACAAAGTGTGCTGACAAATAGAAAGCGAACAGTAAAAAAAGACGCAGGATAAAACTGTTTTGTTTTTAACAGAAACACTTTCCTCCCTGACTTACGCCTGTCTGGCTTACAGATACGAAAGTTGCATGAAAAAGCTGTTTGTACATATCCTTCTTGCTCGCATTTTCCACTAAAAAAAGCAGACTTCCTAGCTATTACATGAAAAATCACTCATTTTAAATGTACGTAAACAGTACGAAAAGGAAAGGAACCTCATTCATTATTCTTCTTTATCTTAAAAACGATACCGGAGTTGATGTTTCAAACATGAAAGTCTATAAAGAGTGGGTGAAAGCCAAGGAGGAGTTGTTTGAGATGGGAGAGGAAAGGGGTGAAGAAGATATCAGTCCCAGAGATATGCCTGCCTCCACTGCACTAAAAATACTCGGCTGGAGGTCAAATACACCTCTAAAAAAATCACTCTCTTGGTTTGACATCGATTTTGAGTATGGGGAAGACGAGAAGGAAACATCTTTAAACAGTATGAGTCCGCTAGGGGTGGATCTGTTTATCACGGACCAAAGAGGAATCTGGACTCTTTTCAGCGATTTCTATTCAAATTATCGAGACAAAATATTGCTGAACAAAACTGTGTCTAAGATCAAGTACGACAACCATGGTGTTGAAATCACCACAGCTGATGGAGAAATCTTTACTGCAGATTACGTTTTGTGCACGTTTAGCTCTGGAGTGTCAAACAGTGGCTCAGTACAATTTGATCCGGACTTGCCTGATTGGAAGAAGTTTTACGTATTTCCGGTATTTCGTAAGATTCCATTATCACCATATAAATTTAAACATAGCCAATGTAAACTCCATTGTACCTGAAGAAGGCTGGTTTGGCCAGCCGAAATATAGTACAAAACTAATTCTCTTATTCTACGTTGTATCGGTCTCTGCTTTTCAATTTCAGTTTTCTATGTGTCAAACCGGTTAGATCACTCAGTTGATCCAACGTATACCGGAGGAGATCGTAGACGGTTTGCTTGCCTGAACTTTTAATAGAAGAAGGAAGCCATTTTTCGCCTTAAGCTCGTTTACTACACAAAAATTTTTCTTAAGTTCCCGAGCGAATTCTGGGATGGTAACGAATGGATCTTGCATGTTTCAGTATCAAACACGGGCCATTTCCCCATATTTTTCTACCTCGATCGGTCTGGTTTTCTTCCTGGCTCAACCTCTTTGTATGCGGTAGTGACAGGAAATGAAGCACTAAGAGTGGAAACGCAGGATGATTCAAAAACCATGGAAGAAGTGATGCAAGTTCTGAGAAACATGTACGGACCCAGCATACCAAATGCCACAGGTAGCAATTTCAGTACACGCATGAAAACCTTCAATACACTAAAAGGGAAAATGGGTGACAGGGACTATGACTCTTCATTGAATTATTGATTGTCTGATTAAATGACTGATTGATTGATTGATTGATTGATTGATTGATTGATTGATTGATTGATTGATTGATTGATTGATTGATCGATCGATCGATCGATAAATTGATCATTACATGTAATAACTTGTAGGTGTCCATCCTCGGAGACCAGGGGCAGATAGTGGGGCGAGGGAAAGTGGAACGGGCGAACAAAAAAGTGGGCGAAGAAAAGTCATGCCCTTGACTTTTCTTCGCCCACTTTTTTTTTTGTCCGTTCTTACTTTCCCTCGCCCCACTATTTGCCCCAGGACAAATCAGAAGGGACGGAGTAAATGTACTTCTAGCTAACCAGCCCGTAGTGCATCTTGGATTAGGAAAACAGAAAAGAGTTGTGACAACCTCAAAAATTTTTCAAGGGGGTGGTAGTTAGCTAAAACGTGTAAACGTTTTGCCAATCCAAGATGGTGGACTGGTAGACTAAGGACTGTGACTCGATAGCTTGATCGACTGTTGCAGTAACTGAGTATTCGTGTCAATACGTGTTTCTCCTAATTGATATTTTATCCCAAAGAACACCACTAATTTGAGAAATAGAATTAAACTTGAATACGTATTGTTTCTTTTTCTTAAAAGAAATTGTGGTGAGCAATTGGTCACAAAAATCCATACATACAGGGTTTGCGGGACAGACCCAGTTATAGGCACAGATTCGTCCATTTTTGCCAACATGGCCGGTCGGCTGAAAAATTTGTTTTTCGCCGATGAAGCTACACATGAAGACTGGTATGGTTACATACAGGGAGGGTACTTCAGTGGACTCGAAAGAGCCGAGGAGATCGCTGGATGTATTAAGGGAGAGAACTGTGAGCCATATCACCCTTCCACAGGCCTACCAGTGATCGTGAAAACGCAGGAATGCAAGGTGAAGAATAAAGCGTCCCGGATGACAGTTCTACCTGTCAGTTTGTTGGCTGGACTCTGCACCTATCTTTACTTGAATGTTTGTTTTCTTTATAAGGAAATTTAAGTAAGGCCACGGCATATCCTGCTCCCTCACATATACAGTTCAGCTTCTAGTGATGTGATAAAGTTCAGTTCTACGTTTGATCGAGGTGGTGGAAGATATTCTGCAGTACTTCCTTCGGTGTTGTTTGTTTTACATCTTTTCTCAAGTAAAAATTTAGAAAATTTGTAAAATTCGTGCTTGAACGCGATTTAGAAGTAACGTAAATCGACTCCCGTTGTCTCACAAACGCTTGGAAATGAAGCTAGTGTACTTCTTCTTCTTTATGTAGAGCGCTTATCCCTATAGTGAGCTGTACGGTGAGGCTCCGCCCGAAAGGGGTGCCTTTTTTAAGCTAGCAGTATGTTAAAGGGTAGGGAAAATTGCCATTTTAGTTAACGAAAGGGTCACAGAATCAGCTGCAAAGTGGAAGAAATGATGGCTAAAGCGAAGTATATCAAAAGGTGCCACATTTTGGAAGAAATGACTACGCAACTGAATCAGAACGACTGAAAACCCGGGAAAAACGTTTTTGAGAATGCCAAGATTTAACAGGCCGTTCTTCGCCTTCTTCACTTTTATTAATCTCACACTGCACACGTACAGGTCTCCTCTCTCTCACTGTTTGATGAACTCTCTAGAACCTGAGCGCGGCACTCCCTAAACTTTATCCAAAACTTAATTTGATTGGCTTTCGGACTATTTCATGACATTATTATCAAATCTGCAATCTTGTTGACAAGAGGAAAAGAAATTATAGCTTGTTGCTAACTAGCTGTCAATCAAACTAACTGGAAATGTGTCATGCTTGTTCTCATAACACGAAATTCGAAATTCTATCCTTAATGACCTGGATCACGCACTATCAAAACTAGAACAAAACGTTACACAATACAACTGTTACTTTCACGACAACGTGGCGATTTCAGGAAATTCTATTGTTTGGCTTATCTTTGAGGTATAAGAAAGGGGTGCAATTTTGCTCTAGGTATATGAAAGAGGTACCATTTTCGTAAAAATTAGTATATTAAAGGGTAAGGTTTGAACCTCCGGGCGGAGCCTCCCCGTATAAAAGTTCATTGAGGAGCCTCCCCGGCGCGCTTATGCCGTTAAGTGTCGCATAGGAAACCCTTCCTCATGGTTGCCTATGATGTGGCTCTTCCATTCCATACTTGATATACAACGCATCAAGACGAGTTTCCGTTCAAACTTGCAAGAGGTTCGACTGAGATAGCAAGATAACAGGAGTCTACTAGCTTCTACTATACTAAAACGGGACTATGTCGCTGAGGTTTTGCCTTCGTTTTTGTAAAAACTGTTCTAAAATTATGATTAAGTACCTTCTAATTCCCTCACACATTAAATGTTTCTGAAACACCAAGAGGGAGATACCATATGAAATTTGGCAAGAAGAGCAAATCCTAATAAGTTTTAAAGATTTTTTTGTCAAGGCATAACTGCAGAACTTCAGATGTTGGCCCAACAGAGTTGTTATGCACTGCCACTCCTCGAGCCATCCTTGAACAAAGACGCTAAAAACAGTTTCACTACACTAGTGTAGTGTCTTTCAACAAAACTTAATTTTTAGCTTTTCAATGTGTTACTTAAAATATCTGATGTAGCCCCTTTAATTTATCATAATTAATTTTGCGTTTGGCAGCTTCAAGAAATGTGTTAGTTAGAGTATACCAAACCAGTTAATGGTTTTCCACCAAATGTCTGCATTTTAAATTGCCCCAGTCCATGTAGCTGGTAGTACGTAGTGATTAGCCACTGTAAACAGCATTTAATAATAATAATAATAATGATGATGATGATGATGATGATGATGATGATGATGATGATGATGATGATGATGATGATGATGATGATGATGATGATAATAGTAATAATAATAATTCCTGTAGAGCAACATAGGTTACGCTTTACGCCCTATGTGGCTAATTTTCTATGCATTTATACGTTGTACATTGCATTTAATGAATAATCGCTCTTTATTCAGTTCCAAAGAAACAAATTGACAATAAACAATTAAGTGTTTTTGCTCTTGTACTTTCTGGAGCGAGTTTTAGTTGTAAGGTTCACTCCATATGACCACTCAAAACAATATTTTTTTTTACAATGAAGTCTTCTGAGGAAAGTGGCTTCGCCTTTTCTGTTTATGGTTTTCGCATTCCTTCCGAAAAGCAACTTTACACTTCACCAGCACTACCGACCATCCACGCACAAATATTTGGTGAAGCCTAACCTATGTCCCTTGACTTGCACATAATGGCATACTTTTCCGTGATGGTAGAGAAGGAAGACAACCTTTAAATGATATCACCCATCTCCTCCGCTGGTCTAAAATGGCCGCTGCAAAACATTAACCCTTTACCGTCAGCGTTTTTCCCTTAGAAAAACGCATTTTTTACCGCTAAAGCGGTTTTTGAAGTGCTATGGTGCCAATTGCCACTAAACTTTGCTACAAGAGCGTTTTCTTACATTTTAGCTCAATTTTGAGCCAGCTTCTGTTGAAAATTGTACATTATTTTGGTTTCACGCATGCGCAGAAGCCAAAATTTGGACGTTTTTTTTTTTTTTTGCTGATTCATTTCTAATTTTTTTCTCGCTTCTTTTGCTTTCCTTTTTCTCTCCCTTTCTTTTCTCTTTATCTTCTACCCTTTATCACCTTTCTATCCACTGGAAAAGTTTTGGCCTCAGTCCTTCTAAAAACCTGGAAATGGAACATTGATCAACTAGGTGACTTGGCCTATTTTACCACCAACTTTGCAGCCAAAATTGGACACGTTTTTCTGGTATAGCTCTGCCAGAATTTGGTCGATATTCAAAATGGACACACGTATGGATGGATCTGTCCTTGCTGTGCTAGCTGCTTACCAAAACAATCTGGTGACGTCAAAAATGATGACGACACAAGTGGCTGAATGGTTCCCGACTTCAACGTCGGGAAAATACAACTCTTGACGGAAAAGAGTTAAAGACCGGGAAATGGGTACTGTTCATACAGTGTAATCCTTAGTTTACCACACTTATTTCTATACTTACAATAGTCAAATGTAAATAAATAAAGAGATTCAGGGAGGATGGACGGACGGACGGATGGATAATAGTTTCCCGACAGTTACCCTAACAGTTAAAATCAAGCCTGGTTTTTTTCAGGCTTTCTTTTCGCAACTGCATAAGTTGCGTTAATAACTGCGAGGATCTTCTTTACATTTATTTCTTCATTCCGCAGTTCAAATATATGAATTTCATATATTCATAATTTCATCTCCATCTTTCCCGGGTATATTACGAACCAATTTAATGACCAGCTCCCAGTTGGCTTGATGGCTCAATTGGTTATAGCGCTGCATCGGTATCGCAGAGGTCAGGGTTCGAATCCCGGCAAGCCTGATTTTTTTCAGGCTTTCTTTTCGCAACTACATAAGTTGCGTTAATAACTGCGAGGATCTTCTTTACATTTATTTCTTCATTCCGCAGTTCAAATATATGGATTTCATATATTCATAATTTCATCTCCATCTTTCCCGGGTATATTACGAACCAATTTAATGACCAGCTCCCAGTTGGCTTGATGGCTCAATTGGTTATAGCGCTGCACCGGTATCGCAGAGGTCAGGGTTCGAATCCCGGCAAGCCTGATTTTTTTCAGGCTTTCTTTTCGCAACTGCATAAGTTGCGTTAATAACTGCGAGAATCTTCTTTACATTTATTTCTTCATTCTGCAGTTCAAATATATGAATTTCATATATTCATAATTTAAAATCATTTTGTAACTTATTCTTTATGGACCCTAATGAATATCAACAGAGTAAAGTTTTTTTGGGAAAACCAACTCGCTCGTCGTTTTTTCTTTGCTGTTTTTTCATTATAGTTTATTAAAGTTTTTCACTTGACTCATCGACAGCAGTACTTTGACTGACTGGCTACGTCAGCTTTTCTCTTGACGTCAGATCGTTCACGAATAATTACAAGTAGACACAGTGACCGCTGTTTTTCACAGGGGGTGCCAACTCTAAGAATATCTGTTTCGGGAGAACGGCAAAATTTATTCGGGAATCTGAAGATATTGCCGGGAATCGGGAGCCTCGAGAAATTATTCGGGAAACTGCAAAAAATTTTGGAATACTACAAAATATTTTTGGAGGTTGCATCGTCTGCATCATCGGTTGCAGACGTCTCCTTTTGTTTGAGCGTGGTTAATTGTAAATTGCAAAAACTAATTTAACCCTCTAGCTAAAAATATCCGCTGTAATGTCTTGGAAAAATCTTTTCTAAGTACTGAGAGGTGACGCGAGATTTTCATCAGCCAAACATGTAAACTTGGGTTAAACTGTGCACATCAACGGTGCACAACAGGATACTCTCTCTACTCGGTTCTGTCGCTCATGAATTAATCTGACGATACAGGAATCTCAACCTTTAAGGTCCAACTGAAACTGTGGCTTAAGACAATGACTGTACCTCCCAAATCTGTTCACAGGCGGGTCATTTTAAGGAGATAAAAGTTATTCTTCTCTGTGCTATATACCTTCTTTACCCTGTTTACTGTAAGCAACGTTGAAATATCAGGGTCGGCCACTCTGACATTGGTTTAGATCAGGGCCAGCTATTTTTAAAGTTTAAGTAGTGAAAAATATTAAACAATAGTTTCAATCTACCCTTGAGGGATAATTTAAATGCTATCGCCTAGCTGTCTGTCAAAGATAATAAAGAGATACCTTCTAGAAATCGGCTCTGCTTTGTGAACACTTTTCTATTAGGTAATTACTGAGGCACTAACAATCTGAAATAGCCAGAATTATTTTCGCCCTTTTTATGGTAGAATCCGGGAAAAAATACTACTGGAGACATAACTATGCCCACAAAACGAGATGCTGGCCCCTCTTAAGGGTACCTTGTAAAATTTTCTTTCCTCTTTTTTTAATAGGGGAGCCTCCCTGAGACTCCCTCTCACTGAGTTGAAGCACTAAACTTTGAATGCTATTTATCACCAGCGTCAAAATAACAATAGAACGATTGCTATTTTAGTCTCGACAAAGCTAACTGAAAAATACCGATTTCATTCCAGTTCCAAAATTATGAAATATGCCAACCTTTTGTCTAAGAGAAGCAGCGCGTGCAAAATGGACCCGTCTATTTGCTTCAGCTTGTCTTGACAAAAATATATGCATAGAAATGTCGAAAGTAAGTCCACTCTTGCTTCAAGTTTACACGGTTTACAGGTGTTTACACCTGACCCCGA
Organism: Siderastrea radians; assembly: GCA_964017195.1. Taxonomy (NCBI): domain Eukaryota; kingdom Metazoa; phylum Cnidaria; class Anthozoa; order Scleractinia; family Rhizangiidae; genus Siderastrea; species Siderastrea radians. The sequence continues at coordinate 32,156,928 of OZ024889.1, read as the reverse complement.
TCAAAGAAAAGAAACATCCTGAAGAAATTTATTCTGTCCTTGGCCTTGGTCTCTCAAAACAAAGATGTGCACAAAACACACGCCGGACCTTGAGTCAGGCAGGGGCATCCAATTAACCAGTTCGGAAGATAATAACCGCCGATAATAACCGCCGATAATAACCGCCTCAGAAATTCGGGTTTAACTGTGGAAAAATGTTTGCCTGCATGTCATCTCAAAACCTAACCTTTGTAACATAGGAAAATTAATTCCTTTTGTTTTATGTGGTATGTGATATGAAATTAAGTCAGGCCGGTAGCATTTTTGAAGAGCAAACAGCAGTTCGGTAATTCGGCCGAAAAGATTTGTTTCCTATAACGCTCTGCGACTTAAAACAAAAAAAGTTTTAGCTACAGAAACCGAACAAATCAATCAGTATTATCGTATTTAAATTAATATCCATTGACATTTCATGTATTTTGCTTACATTTTCCTGTCTGGTGCCCATGCTTAGAGTGCTACAGATTTACAATAAACAAAGATCAAAAGTGTCTGAATCTCCTTACAGTGGCCAATTTACCTTATTTTAACTCAAGCTACTATCAATTTGAAAAGATACCTTCCCGGACCCACCGAACCAGCATCTTTGACATTTTAGTTTTTAATGCGGCTATCTGTTTACCATATTTTCTGAAGGCCTATACTTCGCAACAGCATCGTTTAGAACTGCTGGCCGTTGCTAATACAGTCAGTAAACACAATGCAATTGGCTCTCCTCTTTTAGCTTCCCACAGTCTATTCTAGTAGTAACGTGGCCTAAATTTCAGCCGTCTCCTCTGCTTACCTCTAAGAGTAAGCGACCAGAAGAGACGGAGGAAATGTAAGCTGCGTAACATCGGCGAAATGTGGAAGCGGACGAAAAGATAAGGTGGGTTGATACTGAGGAGAGACGGAACACCTTTTTGTCTCCTTCTCCGTCTCTTTTTCCAACTGCAATTTTTGATATCGTTTATTATTTTTGTGGGAGCTCCATAACAAAATCGGGAGGTTGTTCCAGATTTTCGGGACTACCCCCATTACTGTGTAGTGCTGTTCAAACAGCAAGTGTTAGAGTTGACACCCCTCGTGTTTTTCCCTTTGGCACTTTACATTCATCTACCGGTCATCAATCAGATATCCGCCTTAATTTGAGTGCTTCAAAAACCTAATTAAAATCATTGAATATTGGCATTTGCCCAGGGTGTGTTCCTGCGTGTGAAACTGAAATATACGCTCAATTAGGGTAAAATTTGGTCACGTTTTTGTTTAGATTTATTAATCCTATAAGTGGCCATTTTATTGCCTTTTGGGGTTCAAATAAATCCAGCGAGAGTAAACAAGAATGTCAAGAACTCTGGAAAAAACTTGATCTGATATCGCAATGTTATTGACTTTTGCCCTTTAGTGATTTATTGACGGACAGTAATTGATTTTTGGGGATGTGAGGTCACAGTGACGTAAGCGGGGGTAGAGATGTTGATGTTGGATTTGTATTGAGTTCTCGAACGTGCATTTATTTTCTAACTTCAAAAGTTTTTGCCATACAATCAGTGGTGAACTGTCATTTTGAAAAAGAAATCACTGCCTTCGCGCTGTAGGACGTACCACCTGTATGGTTTCAACTTAAGAGGAATATAGCGAGCTGAAGTTCTTTTCGAATTCCGAACGAATTAGTGATTGTCTTTCGTTCAAGTTCAAGTGCGTCGGAACATGGTTGAGCGCATTCATTTTACAAGTCACCGGCCTTAGTGGGGCGATTTTGTCGCAGAATGATGTATTTTGTATCGCTAAAGAGCACCAGAAACGGGTTTATATATATTTTGTTGCTTATATCAAGCTGTGGTCTCAATAATGGAGAGGAAAACTTCAAACGTGAGTAGCTAGTCTCTCTTCTTCTTGAGTGAATTTAATCAGCGGAAGCTGTAAGAGAGCGGCGACAAGTTTTTAGTGTGAGTAAAATTTGTTTATTGGCATATCAACGAGCCTTTTGTTCTATTCCTTTATTTATAGTCTGCAAGGGAAAGGATAACATTATTAAGAAAGCAGGACCTTTGGTTTTGAAAATCACTAAAGAAAAATGCCAAGGCTGCAAATCTCTGGAAAATTGCACAACATACGAGGGCAGCATTCAGATACAAATCGTGAGGCAGGCAAGTGAACATGTTATGAATCAACTACGCTTTCCCAAACTCACAGAAATAACTGGTCATTTGCTGGTCTCCTTAGTTTACGGCCAGCGCAGCTTAAAAGATATTTTCCCTAATCTTGCGGTGATTCGGGGTCGCGAGGTTTTTCTTGACTATTCTCTGGTTATTTACGAGAATGATGGACTAAGGGAAATTAATCTTCCATCGCTGACTACTATTCTTGATGGAGGCGTGCGAATCGAGAAAAACATCAATCTTTGCTATGTGAGGACGATAAGGTGGGAGTCAATCATGAGGAGTAACGCAGAAGACGAATACTCCGTGGTTTTGAGGTCCAATAATAATGACTGCTATGATGCCTGCTATCAAGCTCCTGGCGGACAGAAAAAGTGCACCCCGCCGGCTGGTCACGGCAGTCTGAGAATTCAACGTTGTTGGGCACCAGGAAATTCACGAAACCCCGAGTGTCAGTCGTGTAAGTAGCTCGAGTTTATTATTGTCTTCTATAGCCTTCGTGCACTAAAGATTGCAGTTAAATTAATCCACACGGCTTGAATCTAATCTGACAACTATTTAGCAACTCTATCCTTCCGCTCTTGAAAAAATAATATTTTCTGAATTAGCAACGTTTACTATTTCAGTTACTGAGTTTGAATTTCCTTTATTAAGCAATAATATGGATTCCAGAACCTGCTTTCGACAAATAGTTTGCGTGACTGAATAATTGGGATTTTGTCGGGTTTTGTCGCTCAATGAACTTATCTTTTATTGTTAACCGAAAGAAAGCATCAGGTGAAATGAACTTCTACGCTTAATTAAGTTAATTTCTATTATGCAAAGGTTGTGAATTATTTTTAGCGATAAATATTTATTTAGCTGTTTTTTTTTTAAATCATAGATTACTTCGGGGCAGTATAAACGACAATTTATGACATATGGTACTTCCTTTTTAAGCTCTCACCTTTTATAGAAATTATCTCGAAGTGAATTAATTTAATGGCTTTAGTTTTCACATGAATAATTAATTTACTTTAATTTTGTCCTTTGGATCGTTTTCATGAATACATGGGAGAAACTATGATTTAAACTACCAAAGGGTGGAGGCATGGTGGTTATTAAGCACACTGTTTTTTTTTTGGAAGCCGAGAGGGTCAGTGTTTTGGGGCTGTAGGTTGCTGTGCTCATTGGAAGCCGAGAGTGTCAGTGTTTTGGGGCTGTTGGTTGCTGTGCTGATTGCTTATTTTCCTTCTTGCTAGCCGACACATAGAGCAAACAACAAATCTCTGCTAGTAGCATTTTAAGAGGGCCTGTTAGGGTTAATTCAGAAAAACAGATATGGCGATGAAACCTCAACATGAATGAAATGAAATGACAATGAACGATAAGACTGCCTGTACAAAATGAAAGCAAATTTTTGACAGGAAGAAGCTAATGCTCCAAAATTGTGACAAAACACGCTTTGACATTGAGACAGCAGACCTGGATACACCCCCTAATGGGGGGTTTTGTCCCAACAAATGCAAAAAAGAACTTGACAAACACCAGACACAGTGTTGAAGTTCAAACCCATGCGGTTGTTAGGGAGTTTAAGCAAATCGCTACTGCTGGCTCTACTATGGTTGGGGAGAGTAAGTCTTGACAGTCCACCAAATTTAAGTTTAAGCAAAGCGAAATACAAAGTAGCTGCATGGGAATCTCTTTTATTAAACTTCTCACAGCCAAATGGCTTCGTTTAAAGAAATATAGCTGTTATTTGCTTTACTGGGACTAACAGAATATTTCTGAATGAAAGCTTATGCCGTACACTTTGAACAATGTAAACAATTTTATAATCGATGAAATGTATAACTTCAGAGATGAATATCTCAAAGACTATTGAGTGAAGAATAGAAATATTTCAGTACTCACCGAAGCAAAATAGTATCGTATACACATCCAGTTATAAAGCATCTTCACTAAACACTCAAAGCAAACTTTACAACAAAACAACCTTGCACTTAACACGACTATTTCTCTTCACCATTATATTCCAACACTTTGCTATTAAAAACTAATCGTAAATTCAGAATACGGATTTACAAGTGTATGAGCAGCAAACTTGAGAAAATTTTTGACTCAAATTGACTTCAAAGGATATATTTTCCATTGAAACTCTTAAAATACTGAGACATCCGTAGAAAAAGGTCAGAGAAGCAAAATAAACCCAACGTATGGCAAAACCTATGGCAAAACCTCCCAACTCACATACCGAAAATGATCGATTAAGCGCTTCAGCGCTTATTTAATTTTCCCTGTTAAAGGTGCGGCAATTATTCGAGAGCGGCGCTTATTTTAACTACGGGTAAAACAGTAAGGGGAATAGAGAGAATTAAGTGAGGCGCATACTAGGTATGCCCAATTTAATATAAAATTATTTCGAATGAAATACAAGAGGTATCATGAACACAGTTTCTCAGTCTCTGTGAAAGTATTGCTGCTCAAATACAAGAGGTAACATGAATAAAGTTTCTCAGTGTCTTTGTGAAAGTATTGCTGTTCAAATACAAGAGGTAACATGAACACATGAACAATACCCAAACTAGCGCCGCGACCCTTATTCGAGAGGGGCGCTTATTAAGTTATTTTCAGTAAAGGTGCGGCGCTTATTCGAGAGCGGCGCTTATTCGAGTAGCGGCGCTTAATCGATCATTTACGGTAGTCAGATTTCACGCTACGGCTGGACGTGACCGACTGACGCGCAGTGTCTCATTTTTTGAGAAATTTACTTCCGGCAGCCATATTAGCGCCACTCGTAGAGATTTGCTTAAACTCCCTATTGTCTCTATGTACTACTGCCAATCATTTTGTGAACTGGATAATACCAGACATACTGACAGTGAGCACATTGTGATAATAGTGAAAAACAAAAGTGGTCAATCAGAAACATGAAACGGCAGCTTTCACAGAGCATGAACAAGAATTGCAACTTTATCAGTAGCAAAATGTATTGGAAAGTTATTCCAGTAAGGGCCTTGGTTAAGTGCAATCACTATTTAACAATCTGTGATGGACAAGTACTTGATCCAAGAAAGTACTGATAATAAACACACCTGGTCACTGCGCTGATGTAGACACCACAGTAGCAAAGAGCCTGTATGTTTAATCTCCTTTGCACACATTGGGATGGTGTATTGTATTCGCATTATGATCTGAAGCTTCTTCTTTGATGCAATACATTTAGGAGCTTAGGTAGTTAGGCTAGTGTTGGTGAATGGTGATCAAATTTTACCCACTTACAGGTAGGTAATTTTAAGATCTTCAGGAGCATTGTTTCCCCATGACGTCCTTTAGAGAAGTGAGTGGGCTGAAAAGGGTTATCGTTAGCCTCAAGGTTACAACCAACCTTGGGAGGGATCCCTCAGAAAAAAATCGTATGTGCACCAAACTACGTATCAATGAAAATCTTAGTAATAATTACTAAGATTGTATTGTAATATTATTGTAATATTCAGTAAAAATTATTCGTTTTTGGATATTTTCTTCTTGAAAGCGGCAGGAACCAGTGAAGGCCAAAAACTCCCTGGGTCGTTTGAGTGAATTCATTGGGTATCGAACGTAGGTGTTGAAGCAAAACAACTGCACAGTGTTAATTCTAAAGGATCAATCAATGAAATGGTGTGAAGCTTTCTCAGTATTCTGATTGGTTATTGAGATATCCATGGACATGTAAAGTTTGAGTAGTGAAAAAGTTGCAAGGTGCATTCAAAGCCAAAATATATATTTTGAATGTCAAAACTACCCGACACCCTTTTGTTCGGTATTATTGTCGGAGTGTTGTGGCCAAATTTCACCAAATTCCATCAAATCTACATACCCCAGGGTTTTTGCTAAGTATTTGACTAGGAGGGACCAAACGTAAATTAGCAGGGCCCAAAATGGTAGATTTGCTCTCATCCTATGAATCCTATGTAAAAATAGCCGGGCCTTGGCAATAAATGGCCAAGTAATGGTTCCTGTGTCCCTGCTCTAACAAAATCCCTCATACCCCATAAATTTGTTCTAAATCGACATATTCTCAAAAAAAAAATGGAATGCAAGTTTTTAGCTTGTAAAGTTTAATGCAAACACCTTGCGCCTCCACAGGAGATTATGTCTCCTTGAAAAACTGGGAGTGAATGAAACACCAGGACCCCTGGTGACAACTACAATAGGAAAGCATCTTGCAGGAAACCGAACAATTTTCCTGCTCTGACCTCTTTCCAAGATGATAACTGCTTTGGTCCTCATTCGAATGAGATGTCGCCGGGCTTAAGTCAATCTGAGAGCCTCTAAATCACTTTCTGCAAAATTTCGTTTCCTGTCTGAATTAAAAGTTTTCCTTGTTTTCTTCTCAAGATTACAGTTTTCTTTTTGGTTTTTAGCCATGGACTTCTTCCCCCCTTTCCATTTTCCATAGGGCACGAGAAGAATACTAGGTACGTCTGATTTGTTGAAATGCTGCAAGGTACCATGCTTAGGTAACTGGAGTCATTTGCCGCAAAAATTCCCCAGGGTGTCAACTCATTTAACACCTTCACGATTAACAAACTTTTGTTTAAAAAAACACATTTCGTGCACAGTTTGTGAGCCTTTCAAAATTTTGAAACCTTCTTTTCAAAAAATGTTAGCTTATATAACAAACTTAATTTGGTTGAAGAAAAAATTTTGGAATTTTTACCATTTTTCCCTTGACAGTAACCTATTTTGAAAACCTGTTCACATTCAAATGTATTTCACTGAGAAATTGAGGAACCTACTGATACTTCAAGTGCAAGACAAACAAGTTAATGATATTGCCTTTTAATGTGTAAATATATTGTGCATAAGAGTACCCCCTCAGGCTTTGAAAAGTGTCTATAATTTGTTAATAAAAGTTTACAGATATTATGTTTCTAAGGGTGATGTTAGCATGACTTCCAGAAGTGCTGTATCCAATACCAAGTTTTCTTTATCTGAAGTAACCAAACCACTATTTCTTAATCATCAATGCTCTGACTAGTGCCTAGAGTATTGAAGCATTAGAAACAACCTAATTTCTGGCTAGAACATTTTACAGTCAAACCGGATGTTCTTTTGATGGCAACCTTGCAAACTTCCGCCGCAACCTTGGTAATTTGATTGACAGTTTGAGTGAAGCAAGTTGCAACCCGCGCGAGCAAGTTGCAACCGTTTTCAAATTTTATTTGATGTGTAAGTTGCGAATTTTGTGGGTTTTATGGCTCACATACATCGTAATCATCCCACTTCAGTTGAGAAAAGGGAACAAATAATTGCCTTGTGGTCGTCTGGCACAAGACAGGCACAAATCGCGGAAGTTGTTGGATTATCGCCACAAACTGTATCCAATATTGTGAAACATTTTCTGCAACATGGGACGTATTTTCCCGGAAAACCTGGTTGGAAAGAACGAACGGTTTCTACTCCAGAAGTCGTTGAATTTGTGGAACATCCGGTTTGACTGTAAGCGATAAGTGTTTCAAGCAATCTCAGGTAGAGAACGTTTATGTTGAGTTCAAACTGGGGGAACGTGTTGTTAGTTTTTCATGGCGAGGAAATGTTGCGTTACATGCCATACAATGAATAATTAAAAACTTCATGTTTGTTTACAATTTGAAAACGTGGCCGTCGACAACTCAGGCGCCGAGTTTGCTGTTGATGATATAAATTGTTTTTTCTTATTCAGAATAATAATGTAAGAGTTCTTTTAATAAAAAAAAACATTAACAAGAATACAGCTGTGTTTACATATTATATGTATACATAAAGTTCCAGCGAAAATCAACTCACAAATAACCTACACTGTTCCTGAAGATTAAGTTATTAAACTACATCAAGTTGCCTCGAATTTCAGTGCATAGCGTTCGCTAATTTGACACGCTTTGTTATGACTAAAGGAAATGACTTTATTTATTTACTTGAACATGTTAACTAACTTCAAATGACAAATCCGCAATGCTGAAAGAACTTCTGGGACATTGTTGGCGTGACTGTTTGCAAAACCTCGATAATAGCAAGTTCAGTGTAATTTTGGGAAAATTGTTCATTCTTTCTTAAGAATAATTTCATGTGTCTAAAACAAAATTCACACGTATTAAAATCGGGACTATAAGGCGGCTGAAATACAAGTTCAATACCACGGCGTCCGAGCATTCTTCGTAGTTCATCTTCTGCAAATCGTCCGTGATGAAAACCGCAATTATCCATCACAATAATATCACCATTCGCAAGGACAGGATTACCGTAAACTGGGTCTACAATATCCATGCTTTCTTCAAAAAAGTGGAGCATTTCAAGGCCATTAGATGGCCCTTCCAATATGTTGGAATAGTCTACTCCAAAACAACTATGAAGGAGGTTAACTGTGTAGGTAGCGTTTGAAGAATAGCGCTTCACTTCAATAGCTGGCTGCCCTTTACTGCTATGCCCATAATTTCGATTTGGTGTTGTCTTGGTCACTGATGATTCATCAAAAAAATGAACTTTTAACGGGTCAACTCCAGCCATGAACATAATGTAGTCTTGCGTTTTTATAAGGTTTTCCTCGCTGAGCGACTCTTCAGGGCAAACGGAAAGTTTTTTGAAAGTGAAATTTAGGTCTTGCCTCAAAATGTCGCTAATTTTAGAACAAGAGGGAGCATTGGCGGCCGTACATATTCCGTTGCCAACAAGAGCTTGCCTGATTTCTGAATTGTAAGTACTAGGTTTAGTTATTTTACAGTATTCCACAAATTCAACGACTTCTGGAGTAGAAACCGTTCGTTCTTTCCAACCAGGTTTTCCGGGAAAATACGTCCCATGTTGCAGAAAATGTTTCACAATATTGGATACAGTTTGTGGCGATAATCCAACAACTTCCGCGATTTGTGCCTGTTTTGTGCCAGACGACCACAAGGCAATTATTTGTTCCCTTTTCTCAACTGAAGTGGGATGATTACGATGTATGTGAGCCATAAAACCCACAAAATTCGCAACTTACACATCAAATAAAATTTGAAAACGGTTGCAACTTGCTCGCGCGGGTTGCAACTTGCTTCACTCAAACTGTCAATCAAATTACCAAGGTTGCGGCGGAAGTTTGCAAGGTTGCCATCAAAAGAACATCCGGTTTGACTGTAAAGAGAAAAAATTATTTTAAATGTTTGAGAGAAAGATAATGAATAGCCAGTTACCTATTTTCATTGTGTTAACTGCAGTGGTCAAATTAATTAATCATTATTGTTGAAGGGTGATTGAAATCCAAAAGCAAATATTGGATGTTTTGATTGTAAACCCTAAATTTTTGCATAATTAAATGATATTGCACCATTTTTGCAAGGATTGTTTGGAAAGAACGGTGATTTAATTGAATGTCTGTAAATTTCCTGTAGAAAGTAATTCTGGGATTTGTTCAAATTGAGAATCTTAAGATATCTTGCATTTAATATTTTCTACTGAAATTTGAGGGATGTAGCTTATCTATAGAAAAACAGTCACATTTTTAAGTTTCTGAAAAATAATTAATTATTATCTTTCTGCAGACTGGTACTTAATAGACAGTTCTTAGGAAACTTGATAATGTGACTCCTATACTGCTGAGTACATTAATTTATGAATAATGTGAATTGTCACTTTCTTGTCACCTGATTGTTGTTGTTGCATTATTCTTCAGTTTGATAGTGAGTATCAGTCAATTGTCAATTTGTTGCATTCTTCAGTTTGTGACAGCTGCTTGTTAATTTGTTGTGTCATTCTTCAGTATGTGACAGTCAGCTGATTTTTGATTTGTTTCATTGTTCTTCATTGTGTGATCATAGCTGATTGTTCTTTTGTTGCGTTGTTCCTCCGTGTGTGATAGTGATCTGCTTGTTGACTTGTTGTGTTGTTCTTGTGTGTGTGGTTGTCAGCTGATTATTGTTTTGCTGTGTTGTTCTTCTGTGAGTGATAGCTGATTATTTGTTGTTTTGTGTTGTTCCTCCTTGTGTGATAGTCACTTGATTGTTTCATAATGTTGTTCTTCTCTCTGGATAGTTAGTTGATTCTTGATTTGTTTTGTTGTTCTTTAGCGCATGATAGCAGGTTGTTGTTTCATTGTAACAAACAAGGGGGTTAGTTTCTAAAGAAACTGTGTTGCTGCATCAGCAGGGAAGTGAAACACAAAAATTTGGATTTATCAACTGAGTTGATAACTAAAGGTAAATTGGCCACCATAGAGAAATTGAAAGCTGATGTTTTGAGCATTCGCTCTGAGGAAGGGCCAATGCTTGAAACATCATCTTTCAATTTCTCCACAGTGGCAAATTTACCTTATCAACTCAGTTGAACAATCCAAATTTTTGTGTTGTTTTGTCATGTTGTTCTTCATTATATCTTATGATAGTCAGCTGATTGTTGTTTCTTTGTGTCGTTCTTCCATGTGATAGTCATGTGATTGTTGATTTATTGTGTTGTTCTTCAGTGTGTGATAAACTGAAGTGTGGTGAGAAGGGCTGTTTGAAGGGACGTAGTGACCTCTGCTGCCACAAGGAGTGCCTCGGAGGATGTTTCAGTTGGAACTCTCCCCGACACTGCTATGCCTGCAGGCATCTCCGCCAAATGCCAAGTGGTGAATGTGTTGAAAAGTGCCTGTCGCACCTGTTTGAGGTATGAGGTAAACTGTTTTCAACAAGTACAGTGGAATCCCACCTTATGACCTCCTCAGACATATAACCACCTCACTGTTGAGACCACTTTTTCTTGACTGGAATCATTTTCAGATAAGAAAATGGAATTGGCCATTTTCTTATGTGCAAACTCAGTTATATGACTGCATTTCAATAGCCTTTTGGTGGTGTATTTATGCAGTTTCACTGTGACTCATTTCCATGCTAGGGTCAATCCTTGGTTCAGGTAATGTAGCTCTTAGTATAGGTTTGGCTCATGTAAAAGCTCTTGAACAGTTCTTTCAAATGTTTCAGTTGACTTATCAATGTGTGGTTCCAGAAAATATCCATACCCCCCCCCCCCCCCCACGGAAGGTCACTGGAAATTCCGAGGGGGAGGGGGGTCTATAGGCAGAAATTTCCGAGGGGAGTGGGGGGTTCATAGGAAGCTCCTTTTCCAGAGGGTGAAGAAACACGAAAAAATTGAAAGCAATGCACGATTGTTCCCAAGCACGAAGTAATACTTACGTAGGCTGTTTTGACCTTCAAAACTAAGCAAATATGTTGACCGAAATGCCAAATTTTGCGACTTTGATTTGTATGAAATTTCGGTAGACCTAATTTGCAGAATTTGCATATTTGTGTTTACAGAAAATTGCGTGTCTCCTTGGCCTTCGGTGAATATTGCACCGTTTTCAATCCTCTCAATGGCAACGTTTTTGTTAACACCAAAGTTGTTTAAACAAATATAAAAATATTTTTACCGCGCAATCCAGCAAAGGGTTTTCAGCCGCTTTTCACCAGATATCATCGAGATAGAATTGTTGCGTTACATCACAGGCAGCCCAAATTGGCAGTATGGGTACTAGAATATTTCATTGATAGTCTAAATATAATAAACGAACAAGTTGAAATGAAAACACAGATAAAGAAACTTGTAAATAAAACATTGCTTACGTTTTATTTGTTGTTGCTTGATGTGTCTTGACTGTCCTGGGAGCTATTTACACAAATTTTAAATTTTGCTGATTAGTACCGTATGTTCTGTCCTTTATATAGCGAAGCAAGGCTGGCGGGTGAGAAACGAAGAGACTTTTCAACAGAGCTCGACAAAAGCACTCAAAATACTCCCACCTCCACAAAATCCGAACCAGTACAGTCCCGCTTGCAATACTTTCCGAAAGTTTTCTCTTCGAAGTCAAAAGTTCACAATAAGTAGGCAAAAATCCCGCCGTTTTCGCCACAAAACCAGCCTTTTGTGTTTCGTCTTATCCGCTCGCCGATCGCTGCCGACACGGGTACGTGCCATCGTAACAAAATTGCTCCCGACCCCGGGTAGGCTTCGTTTATTTGACCCAGTGAAAACTGCTCCCGTGTGGGGGCATAGAGAGTTTAGAATTTAACCTCGCGCATGGACGAAGCACGTGAAACAGGTCAAGGTTACAGAGTTGGCGCGACCTCGGCGGAAAAACAACTTTGCCGGCTTGAAGGAAAAAAATTTTTGCTTCGTGCGGTGCTCTTTTATCGTGGTTGGTAGTGTTCATTTTGTTCTCTTGTGCTGCTCTGAAAATTGTCGCTACGTTACAGTTCTACTAGGAGCTAACTTTAAACTCTCTAGGCCTCCACACGGGAGCAGTTTTCGCTGGGTCAAATTAACGAAGCATACTCGGGGTCGGGAGCAATTTGTTACGATGGCGCGTACCCGTGTCGGCAGCGATCAGCGAGCGGATAAGACGAAAGACAAAAGGCTGCTTTTGTGGCGAAAACGGCGAGATTTTTGCCCACTTATTGTGAACTTTTGACTCCGAAGAGAAAACTTTCGGAAAGTATTGCAAGCGGGACTGTACTGGTTCGGATTTTGTGGAGGTGGGAGTATTTTGAGTGCTTTTGTCGAGCTCCGTTGAAAGGTCTCTTCGTTTCTCACCCGCCAGCCTTGCTTCGCTATATAAAGGACAGAACATACGGTACTAATCAGCAAAATTTAAAATTTGTGTAAATAGCTCCCAGGACAGTCAATTCACATCAAGCAACAACAAATAAAACGTAAGCAATGTTTTATTTACACGTTTCTTTATTTGTGTTTTCATTTCAGCTTGTTCGTTTTTTAAACTTAAGCTTATATTTAGACTGTCAATGAAATCTCCTAGAACACATACTGCCAATTTGGGCTGCCTGTGGTTACATAAACAGTGACGCTCCTAATTTGAAAAGGTCAGATTTCACGCGTTATGCAAATTTGATGCGCTTTTGAACTGAAACTAGCTATTTCTTACAAATTCTTTTACAGTTGTCATTATCTTCATTTACTATTTCAATTTTAAACAAAGGATAAAGTGCGGGAAGAAAGGTTTGATTTCTTATCCCTCTGTGCAATTTATTTTTAGACTCGCAGCATGCAAATTTTTTTGTGCATAATCTCAGGAAAAAAGCTGCTATTTTACTCTAATTCTCTTTCAAACATCATAACCGTCGATTTTAGTGTAATTTACATTCAACAGTTTTGGTTTTGACGGCAGGTTTGAGTGTGGCGAACACAATTTCAATTCTCAAAATTTTGGCTTCGTTGTTTACGTCGCATTCAGCACGCAAATTATTCACGGCAACCCTCGGCACCAACGTTGAGTTACAACACTCGGTTTAAACAAATTTTCGTGAACAACATAAAACATTTCAAACCGGATAGCAAACATGCAAATAGTATAGAACAATAACAAAGCGTTATATGTTGAAAATGGATGTTTTAATACAACAAAAACTATGTTCGCTAATGCGGAAATTCCTGGGGGGAGGGGGGGTCATCAAAGGCCCCCTTGGAATGGAAATTCCTAAGGGGTGGGGGGTGCAAACCGAAAAACCTTCCGTGGGAGGGGTATGGATATTTTCTGGAACCACACAATGTTTATAAAGTTCTTTTTAAAGTTAACTTGTGTATTTGGCAGACCAACTCAGGAGGTAAAGGGGTAATACAACTTTCCTTATAAGTTGGGGAAACTGCAAACTTGGACGAACAGAAAACAAGCAAAATTTCTATATTCCCCTGAAATTATGACAATGCAGAGAAGATTATATAAATGGTTTCCCTTCCCCCACCCCCTTTTCTTCTCCCCCCCCCCCATCCTTATCTTGAAGGTTTGGTGATTCATCAGGCTTGTTTTAAGGGACAAAACAACCACATTGTTTATAGGGGAGAACGGAGAAGGGGCAAGAATTGTGGATTTAAGAATTTTTATGGTTAATTAAAAGTTATCACTCAAGAGCATTTTAAAAGTTTTGTATGAGATTGTGGTACCATTAATCGTGATACAGACAGAGTGAAAACCACCAAACTCCCGCCGTTTTATGTTTTATGTTTTATGTTTCTTTCTATGACTAATAACATCACAGTTAATTGACCAGTTGGGTTAATAACTAGAGAGTACTGTAAATACTAACAATGTAATGGTTAGTTAGTTACTACTTGACTCAAAGATGCTGAGGTTGTCAGTCTGTGTCACCTAAAACAGTTATGTATACAGACATAACAGGATGGTACATGGCCAACAGTTCTTCAGTGATAACAGCAATTACTGCAGTGAGGTGTTTCACTTACTAGCAACATCCTGTACAGGTGTAATGATCTCAAAACTGGCAGACATTTTATCAATAGATCATTACATTAGCATTTTGTGCTCCTTGCAATACATACACAACAAATCTAATAGGTCAAATTTACAGTTTTAGCTCATCTTATCTATTAAAGTTTTACAGTTGTATACATGTACAAGTTCATTTTAATTATGTACTTACCTTGGTACGTTTTTCCATTTTCAGATTGATAATTTTAAATGTGAGGCAACCTGCCCCAGTAATTATTACAAGCTTGAAATTCCCGGTGAAAGTAAAAAGTGTGTTAAGGTGTGCCCAGCAGGGTATCAGAAGGAGGGTCAGAGTGACTCCCTATTCGGTTCACCTCCCAAACTAAAGTGTGTCAAGTGCAAAGCAGTCAAATGTCCAAGAGGTATGTATGCAGTTTGTAAGACAATCCCATTTTTTGTCAAGTTGTCGTCAAGCATATTTGCTTCTTTCTAGGGCTACTCTCATTTATAGAAATATTTATGTAAAAAAATCGTATATTAATAATGATTTGCCTCTTTGACCTAAGGGTCACAAAGATTAATGATGTTTTGAGGCTTAATTTTTGTTTTTTCTTTGTGTAGTGTGTACCACTGCTAATCCTTCCACACCTGACAGTGATGAGAAGCCACCAATTGAGTCACTTGCATCCTTGGCTCTCTATGAAGGCTGCACTGAAATCAAAGGAAACTTAATTATTAACATAAAAGGAAGTGGTGGATCAGGTCTGTACACACTGCTACTACTCTGATAACTCAAGATAATAATCAATTCCTTGGTCAAGTTTCAAGGCTGCTGCCCATGACACTTTCCCAAAGAGCCCAAGATAACTATAGGAGCCCAGGTTGTGAAATGTTGGGTCTCCCAGCTAACAATTCAGCACCCTTGGCTACTGCCTCATATGGTATTAAGTCTTTAGGTCAGTTGGTGTGTGGGTTTGTTGTAATCTGGAAAGTCATGGGAATTGAGGCAGCGCAGCAGCGTGGAGGCAGCATGGCAGCGTGGAGGCAGCATGGCAGCGTGGAGGCAACGTGGCAGCTTGGAGGTAGCGTGGCAGCATGGAGGCAGCGTGGCTGAGTGGTTAGGGTGCCAGACTTTCATTGACCCTGAAAAGCCCCTCTCTGGAGTGGTACATTAAGTTATTATTATTATTATTATTACTATTATTATTATTATTATTTTGTGGGTTTGGAAACTCTGAAACCTTGACCCTTTAGCAGACCATGTTCAGCTGCATTTTGAAACCCTATTCTAGATTAGAAACAGAAAATCCTTACCCTGTTCCAGGCTCGCAAAATGTCAGTTCCTATTCTAAACTAAAATATTCTCCTTACCACTGATTTGCTTCCTGATAAATGGTAGACCATTATGGACCAAAACTCAGTTTACAAGGGAACAAACTGGTGCCTGGGGGACCAACCTGTCATGTGCAGTAACAGTGGAATTCTTTTTTTCTTTTTTTTTTTCAGGTATTGCAACAAAGCTTGAGGAGAATTTGGGAAAAATTGAGAAAGTCAGTGGTTACATTGTGATTCGAGAGTCTACATCTCTAACATCTTTGAACTTTCTTAAGAATCTGAAGGAAATTGAGCCAAGGGGGAAACCAATTCTGAAACCCCCCTTTGGGTTTAAACCTGATCTATACAATGACAGGTACATATTTCTAAATAAATACACAATTGATGGAAATTATTGTTTTGTGTGACCACAACCAAACCTTCACAAGGTTGTACACCCACAGGGTAGTAGCACTGTTAATTACAGTTTCATAAGTTGTAAAGTGATAATCATATTTTTGATGACTGTTGGACATGAGTTAATTGCTGTTTCTTGCTATGGTTTCACAGACTTATATTATGTATGTTGTGGTTCAATTTTATCATTGGTTTAATTTTTATTTTCCTTTGTTTTTGTGTATGGTAATGCATGATAATGAGTATGAAACAAAGGAAAATAAAAATTGAATCAAGGATAAACTTGAACCACAACATGTACATGTATACACTGTACAAGTAATCTTAAAGTTAGTTACATACATGTTACTTGATGATTAGGTATGCACTGGCTATCCTTGATAACCCCAAACTGGAAGCTATGTGGCCATTTCAGCAGAATCTAAGCATCAGTGATGGTGGAATAATGGTGCATTTGAACCCATACTTGTGTCCAAGCAAGATCAACCCTCTAGTGGATGATATTCTTAAGTGGAATAGGAGTGACACCAGCAGAAAGATTGATATCTCAGACACCACTAATGGGAATGCTGTGGCATGTGAGTGAGGAATTAGTGTACCTGACTGCCATCTTGATGGCAAACCCCACCCCTCCCGCCTTACCAAATAAGGTTAGGTGGGATAACTGAGCCCAGTTTTATCGTACAGACTTTCAAGAACTTTTGTACAAATGTCATGTGTAGGTTATTCAGGGCTCGAGACTAACGGTAGCCAACTAGTCACAGACTAGTAAAAATTCCGTTTTGGCTAGTAAGTTTTGCGCTTTCACTAGCCATTTTGGCTTGTGAAATTTTCAAAGCAGTAAGGTACCGGATGCAAACCAAACTAATATTGCTTCTGATTATCGGATCCCAAAAGCAAATTCAGTGAACAGAAACTAAGTCTTATTTTGTCGTTTCAACAATTCTCCCTACTAAAATTAATGTTGTCACAGTTGCCAACGTTTCTCTGTCATTAGTACGTTCCAACGAAATTAGCCGTCTTAAGAACGTTTCACCAGACGTGTCCTTCAAAGGTCCGTTTGTGCGTTCATATGAAGTTAGTCTAGTTTCGTACGTTACTACGTTCACACAATTCTTTAGTCTTCTTTTATCGACTTATTTCCAATCATTACTACGTTCGTACAATATTGCGTTTCTCTCTACGTAACGTCGTTCGTATGATATTAGTCTTGTCTTCACAACGTTTCTCCGTACGAAAGTATGTTCATCGATTTATTAGTCTTGCGTTCTCAACGTTTCTCCATACGCTGTTAGCACGTTCGCACTTTACTGGTCTTGTTTTCCCAAGGCTTTCAGTATGTAAGTGCATTCGTACGATAAGTCTACACTTTTCAGCATAATCTGTCCGTTGGTATGTTCATACAGTATTAGTCTTGTCTTCTCAACGTTTATCCGTACGTTCGTGCATTATTAGTTGTCTTCCCTAAGTTTCTCCGTAATTTATTGTCCTACCGTAATAGTCTGGTCCGGTCGGCGTTCTTCCATACGTTACGCGTTCTTATGGAATTAGTTTTGTCTAATGACGTTTCTCCGTAAGTTGATAGTCGCATATTTTATTAGCCTCAGTGTCTCCTCAACGTGTCTCTGTACCTTGGTACATTGGCAGTGTTTCTTCCTATTGTAGTGTATTTGCAACCAAGGTGTTCGGTATGAC
Organism: Siderastrea radians; assembly: GCA_964017195.1. NCBI lineage: Eukaryota > Metazoa > Cnidaria > Anthozoa > Scleractinia > Rhizangiidae > Siderastrea > Siderastrea radians. Next base: position 32,139,126 of record OZ024889.1, on the reverse strand, counting down.
TCCTCAACGTTTCTCCGTACCTTAGTAAGTTCAAACCTTATTAGCTTTGTCTGCTCAATACATCTCCGTACTTAAATACAGATATTTTTCCGTACGTGAATTGAGTGCTGTATCAGTCTTGTCTTTCTCCGAACCTTACAACGTTCATACATTGTTAGTCTCTTCTTTCCAACATTTCTCCGTACGATGACAAGCTTATCTAAAGGTTAACTTTTCTTGATATTGGTCATGATAACCGCAACAGAAAAGAGAGGGGCGTGAATAACATCGTACCTGCGAATTTGCCCTGAATGCACGAATACTTTGTAGTCGTGTGAGGATCTTTAACTGTTGGAAAGAATGGTCAACATTCCAGTTCTTCACTCTTGAGATTAAGAGTACTTAACTCGGCTAAGAATTACCCATATTGAACACAGTACGAGATTATGCAAAAAAAGTCTGGCTAGTGAAAATTTATTTTGGCTAGTGAAATCAAACTTCTCACTAGCCACTGGGCAACTAAGCTGAAAAGTTAGTGTCGAGCCCTGTTATTGCTTGTAATCATGAACTTACAGAACTTGAAAGATGTTTACAGTTGATTTTCTGAAACTAACTTTTGTTACTTTGGGAAAATTTCTGATCCAAAACAGTAATTGCATGGAGTCTTTTAGCTGCAATTTGTGATCCATCTCGCCATTTGTGAATTAATTTCTCCTCGCAACAAAGTTAGGCAAGCATTATTTTTTGTCTTACAGTGCTCACAATTCAAGCATATCTAGCCTATTTAAATTCACATCCAACCATATCCATTGGATGTCTTTGGAAAATTCCCAGTTAAGTAGGAACTTTTTCTTGGGTTTTGTCCACAAGAGAGCAAAATATTTTTCAAAAGTTGTCCATGAGATCTTGAACTCTAAACCCTGGTTTTTCAGAGCCTTGAAATTTCCAACTGTCAAACGATTGCAAGGGCGAAGTTAGTACGAAAATAATCCAAAAAATGCCCCATCACGCTGAATTTCATGCCGATAAAACTTGTGGATGACAGTTACATTTTGAAAAAAAACAAACTAAATGTGAAAAGGGTAAGTTTTCAGAAGTGGTTTATGATAAAAGCATTAAAATAGTCAAACCTCAAGTGAAGCCATGAGCCATTGGTAAGTGCATGCCAAGCTCTTGACCAGTAGGTTTATAGCAAGTGAAATTTTCTTTTGTTATTCCTCAGGTAATGTTCGTACAATAAATGTGACTTTAGAAGAAATAGATAGGCCACCAGGAAGAATACGGTGTAACCCAGTCTGCATGAAAGTGGAATGGGATGAGGTTGTCATTAGTGATGACTACAGGAACGTCTTGTTTTATACTGTGTCCTATAGAGAAGCGTAAGTGTTTGGTTTGCTATGTCTCATGTTCTTATTACTGTGTAACCTCCAGTGTATAAATTAAATATTATGAATAAAAATAATTTAATTAATTACATTAGTGTAGAAGTGATGTACGTGAGATGAGTTTCTGATGGAGTGAACTTAAATGTTTAGCCCCAATAGAAAAATCACAGAGTATGATGACCGTGATGCTTGTAGCAAGGAAAGCAATTATGTGTAAGTATGTCCATTCATTACATATTCCAACATTGTAATTAATTTGTTAAAAATAAATTGTACTTTTATGTGTTTTGTTTTGTCAGTAGACTTTTGAATTGAGTCATCTGAATGTGTTGTTCTTTACACAGGTGGACTCGGGTGGACCATGTGGTGGAAACTCCTGAGTAAGTAAAATGATCAGTTGTAATAGTTCAATTTGGAGTGAGATATTACTTGTGTGATGGGGAAACCTACTTGTGGATAAGGTGTAAGAACTAGACAATTTAAACCTATGTATCAGTTGTGTCAAAGGCATAAATTAGAGTGATTTTTTACCTGTGAGGTCATACAAAACAACGTTAAATTGGTGAAGGAAAAATTTTATAATTTGTTGCATTGTAGTAGGACCTGAAAATGCTGAATAAGTTACCTTTATTTCCTGCAACATATCAGAAGCCCAATTGTTATCATTATAATTTTAGCCTATAATGCCCATAATCCCTGGATTAAAGAAGCCTACGAAGAAGATTACCTGTATAAGAAATATATTTTACCAAGCAAGAGAGACATTCATTCAATAAATGATTTTTTCCATTTTTCTCAATATTTAAACCCTCTACTAATGTAGGATCATTATGGCCTGATTGCCTCATATCTGGAGGTTGTCTGTAAGTTATCTATGAGTTTGCCACACATTAATTCTAATGTCTTCTTAATGTCTTCAGGGTAAATGTCAGTTTAAGCAGCTTTTCAGCCAAGCCACGCAAGCTTGTGAAGTACATCCAAAAACTCAAGCCCTTTACCTTGTATGCATTTCAAGTGGAGGCCGTTGTTCTAAAGAACGAGGGAGCCAAAAGTGATCTGGTTTTCATAGAGACTAAGGAGAATGGTAAGTGAATTGAGGGCTCCTTGTAATCAGTGTTGAGATTTAACTTCTCCTTGAACCTTTTTAAAACAATTTCAATCTGTTGGAGTCTGAATCACTATAAATTTGACTAATTCAGTCTCCTGGTGAAAGTAAGTCTCAATCCAAAGCTTGAATTTTGATTGTGTTCATGTGTGGCTCATATGCCATGCATTTGAGAATGATTTTGCTAGATTTCCTGATACTGCACGTGTTAAGGCTGCATAATCTCCGTTATGGTCCATGAAAACTTTTCACTTCTTTTTTCCAATCACCCTTCTACTACCTTTCCCTGCTCACCATGTTTATGTATTCTCAAAGGACTAAAAAATGCTGCTGGTTAAGAGAGTAGAGGAGAAAAAAATTAAATGGAGGTGACTGTTGAGAGACAGTTAATGCAAATGGCAAAATCAGTCCCATTGTAATTCTCACACCAATGTACTGAGACTGGTAGTTGTAGACAAATGACACCATTGTGAAAATGACCTTTTTGAGCTCTTCATTTAAAGAAAGTATTATTTAGGGATGATGCCATGTAGTACTGTAATCGAGAATGCAACTTTTTACTGTATGCATGCTTGTTTTCACAGTGCCTTCCGTGCCTGTTGGTCTTGAGGCAAACTACATCAGTTCATCAGCATTGCTTGTCAAGTGGCAGCCTCCCTTATTTCCTAATGGTAATATCACCAAGTATATTGTGAAGTACGACTTGAGTGCTTACTCGCCGTGGGAACAAGATTTAGACTGGTGCAATCGGCAGGTTTTTGTTAGCAGACGTGAGGACAAGGATAACACAGATAAGGGAAATGGTGACAAGAATCCTGATGGTAAGAAGATTGGTCTGTTTATCAGAACAACAGCAGTCTTTAAAGTACAGTTGAACCTCTGTTTGCAGACACCTTCCATAGGCGGACACCAAACTGCTGTCCCGGCGATTTCTCCACTAAACCTCTACATTTATAAACTCCTGTAAGCGGACACCCTTTTGTAAGCGGAAGCGGACACATTTTTTAAGCTCCAGGAGCTAAAATAACCTCCCTCAAGCAGACAGACCTCCTGAAAATTTCAAGCTCAAACAACAGTTCCACTCCATTTATACTACACCTCTACTTGCTTGTAAACCCAACATGACTGGCACCAGAATGAGCTACCCAAGATGTGGTCAATTTATAGGCATCAAATAGTTTTAACTATTAAGATACTGTATGCAACTTCACAAAACAGCTTTTAATGTGTGTAAACATTGCTGAGCATATAACTGAAAAAAAAAAAGACAAGTGGCAATACATTTGTGCTTTACGAATCTCTCGTTTACTGAAACTACACAATAAACCCTTGTTAATTTCTGTTTGTCAGTCAGTCGCTGGAAATAAGTCACCTTGAAAAATACACTCGTGCATTGGACCAGTTCTGGGGGGAATTATTACTTTTGCCGAGTTTGTTGGCTGCTTTACGGACTTTGACAGGCACATTGCCACAAATTTTCAGTTGCAACGTGCCCACATGATTAGAAGGCATGACTTACACACCCTACCCTCTATGATGCCTTAAGTCTCCCCCTGTAAGTGGACACCTCCCGTAAGCGGACACCTGTGCTCAGCCCTGAGGCTGTCCGCTTACGGGAGGTTCGGCTGTAGTCAGTCTTCATATCAGGAGTTATGGAGCTTGCAGATTTATGGCTTCTTTAGTGGTGGCATTTTACAGTAATGTGCTCAGTGCCTTGGCCTTTGACTGGAAGCAAGGCCGGAGGTGACTTTATTTTGTTTCACACCTTCCTGCGTAACTCGAAATTAAATTGGACAACCCAAATGTCTCAGCATTTTTTTATGGTATTTTTTTACCATAAAAAATCATTTGGAAGGTGTGCAAAGCAGACTGAAAAGCCAACTACAGCTTAGATGAGCTTTCTTTCTGTAGTCTATGACCACCAGGTCTACTGCCAACTTTGACCTCTTTTGAATAATTGGCCCTTCAATCAATCAATCCTACAATTCCAGGGCTCGAGACTAACGGTAGCCAACTAGTCACAGACTAGTAGAAATTCCGTTTTGGCTAGTAGGTTTTGCGCTTTCACTAGCCATTTTGGCTTGTGAAAATTTCAAAGCCCTAAAGCACCGGATGGAAACCAAACTAAATATTGCTTCTGATTATCGGATCCCAAAAGCAAATTGAGTGAGCAGAAACTGAAACTTATTCCGTAAAAGGGTATCATCAAGTAATGTTCGTATGATACTTCTTTTGTCCTCTCAGCGTTTTTCCCTACTAATTTTTGTCTCAGTTGGCAACGTTTTCTCCGTCATTACTACGTTCGAACGAAATTAGCCGTCTTCAGAACGTTTCACCATACATTTCCTTAAAAGTTCCATTAGTGCATTCATAATGATATTTGTCCACACGTTAATACCTTCACACCATTCTTTAGTCTTCTCTTATCAACTTTTTACCATTAATTGCTACGTTCGTACAATAGTTTCTCTTCTCAGCGTTTCTCCTTACATAACGGCTTCACAACATTTTCTCCGTACGTAAGTAGGTTCGTCGATTTATTAGTCTAGCCTTCTCAATGTTTCTTCGTACGTTAGCACGTTCACACGACATTGTTCTGGTCTTCCTAAGGCTTTCAGTGTGTTAGTACATTCGTACGATAAGTCGACACTGTTTAGCGTTTCTCTGTACGTTAGTATATTCATACGGTATTAATCTTATCTTCTCAACGTTTTTCCGTACGTTAGTGCGATTTTAGTTGTCTCATTTACGTTTCTCCGTAATTTATTCCTTCCGTACGTCACACGTTCTTACGGAATTAGTTAGAATTAGAATTAGTCTAAAAACGTTTCTCCGTAAGTTAGTAGTTGCGTATTTTATTAGTCTCTGTATCTTGGTATGTGGGCAGTGTTTCCGCCGAGAGTACTGTAGTGCATTTGCAACCAACGTGTTTGATATGACTTCTCAACGTTTCTCCGTACCTTAGTCAGTTCGAACCCTATTAGTTTTTTTCTGCTCAATGTTTCTCCGCACTTACATACGCTTATAATTTACGATTCTTCTCTTGTAGACGTTTTTCCGTACGTGAGTTGAGTGCTGTATCAGTCTTGTCTTTTTTATGTTTCTCCGTACCTTACAACGTTAGTACAATGTTAGTCTTGTCTTCCCAACGTTTCTCCGTACGATGGCATGCTCATATAAGGTTAACTGTTAGAGATATTCGTCATGATCTGAGCGAACGGAAATGGGAGGCGTGAACTACATCGTGCCTGGGAATTTGCCCTGAAGGCACATAGTACTTTGTATTCCGCGTGTGAGTATCTTTAACCGTTAGAAAGACTGGTCAACATTCAAGTTCTTCACTCTTGAGATTACAGAGAGACATGTTTGCAGTACTTAACTCGGCTAAATATTAGACATATTGAACACAGTATGAGATTATGCAAAAAAGTCTGGCTAGTGAAAATTTATTTTGGCTAGTGAAATCAAACCTCTTACTAGCCACTAGGCTACTAAGCTGAAAATTTAGTGTCGAGCCCTGTAATTCTGTCAAGCATTTCAATTTTTCCTGTTTTGCAGGAAGCTGTAGAAACATAACCTGTGACTGTGACAAGGACAAGAAGGAAGAAGAAAAGCCAGAAAAACTTGCAGCGCTATTTGCAAAAGAGTTTCAGGACAAGTTATACAGGACAATCTTCACGAAGGATAATGATGACAAGGAACCTCCAACAAACAAATCCATTTTACCAACTACCACCCCCACTGCATACTATAATCAGAGCAACTGCAGCAATAATGCACAGGTGAGCAGTCAGGGAGGGGAGGGTGCCAGCAAACTACCACCCCTACCACAAGCTATAATCAGAGCAATTGTAGCAGTGATGCATAGGTGAGGAATCAGGGAGGGGAGGGTGCCAGCAAACTACCTTCCACACTACAAGCTATGGTCAGAGCAATTGTAGTAATGATGTACAGGCAAGGAATTAGGGAGGGGAGGGTGCCAGCAAACTACCTTCCACACCACAAGCTATAATCAGAGCAACTGCAGTGAGGTTACATGTACATAGGTGAGAAATCGGGGAGGAGGGTTAAGGCAAACTACCGTGCACACCAGGGCAAAACAGGGGGAAGGGGTGGGGCAACACAGCAGTGATGCACAGGTGAGCATTTGGGGCAAGGGGAGGGTGCCAAGGATGAGAGAGTAAACTACCCCCCCCCCGCCACAAGTTATAATCAGGATGAGGTGGAATCCTTGTAGGCAAAGACCAGAAGGTGTTTATTTTGGAGTGGTCAAAGCCTTGTGTTTTTTTACTTGAATGGAATTCTTTAAATCAACTTAAAACTTTACCTGTCATAATTAATTGACAATGTTTCGCATTGAACAAAATGTGCCTGTAGTTAAAAGTATGATGTCATGTTTTTTTTTTAATCCTCTAAGTCCAATGTCAACATTCTAATTTCTTTGGCCTCAATGTACCTATTTGTGAGCTGTTTGTTTGATCATGAATTGACATATACAATGAGAAATAAGAGTCACATCCCCAGGGGGGTATTCCGGATTTCTAGTGACGGGGATGATCGAGTGGGGGCAAAAATCAAAACCCAAAAAAAATCCCTAGGGCTTCCAACAAAACCCCAAAAAATCCCTGGACCAAAAACTACCCCCCCCCCCCCAAAAAAAAAAAAAATCCCATGCCAAAATTCCAAGCCTAAGAACTATGCAGTCAGCACTACCCAAAAAAAAATACCTACTTTAATCGAGCCACACGCACAAAATACTTGCCAAATTCTCCTACCCAGAAAAATCCCAGAATCGAAAATTTCAAACCCAAAAAAATCATCCCCGTCACTTGAAATTCGGAGTACCCCCCTGGGGTCACATCACTGTTGGGGGTGAAGTGGAAATTTAACCAGATTCCAACAAAATGATTGTATGTTGTGTCAAAAAGTCCATTGTTGAAGGGTTGTTTGGTTGCTCTTCTTGTTTAGAACCCATTGTGTCGGTTGTCCACCGTGTCTGCAAGTGGTAAAACTACAACCTCTTCTAATGGGTCGACCACCACAGCCAAAACGACCTCTGCAAAGCCTACAGTCACAGTCCGTACAGCCAAACCTTTCTCCAATGTCACGTTAGTCGTGAAGGGCACAGAGAATAGTGTGACTTTGAGAAAGTTGAAACACTTTACAGACTATAAAATTACAGTAAGTCAGTCAATGTATAGTGTTATTATTTATTTGTATTTTTATTATTATATGCCAGGCTTTAAATAGTAACCACTTCAAATTAAGCTAACATGCTCTGGGCCTGAGTTTGAAGTAAATACCAGGCCCAACTAATTGAGAAAATAAGATATTTTAAGTCTGCATTTAGTTTCCGTTGTGCTTGTATGTGCACATTTTTATCTCGTCAACGCTCAGTTTAAGTGTGTCTCCTTTTTTTTGTAATCATGTAAACCGCAGTGCTGGCAGAATCAAGTCTTATTTTCATTATCTGATAAATACTAGCTTTTCCTCCTCCTTCTTCTTCTTTAGATTAGATGGCCATTTAATTCTCTGTACATGTTTAGTAGTATTGTTTTAGTATGGCTTGTTCATGTTTATTAGTATTGTTTTAGTATGGCTTGTTACATTTCAAATACAATTTCTGTTATTCTCCATACCTAACTTTATTGCGAAGACAAAATTAAATTAAGATGTTTCATTTCAAACAGGTTTGTGCGTGTACAAAAGTTGGTTGTGCCACTGGAACGTCCTGTGCCGTCAGAAAGGGGATGACAAACAAGAAAAGTAAGTGTGTAAGGGTACTGTCAAATCCCATGAATAATAAATATTATTGGTTAGTGTGTGGTACCTTACTGTAAACATTTGACGTCAAAGTAGTCTTTTTGTAACCAAGATTACCTAAAAAGGATCGAATTGGCCACAATTGAATTGTGCCCCCTCTAATACATGATGTGGATGACCACCCCATATACATGTATAGCCATTGGCGCTGTGAGATATTGTTTAGGGGTACACGAGAAAAGTGTTTTCTTTGTACATTGTAAAGCAATTTCTTTCAAAGCTGCAGCCTCCTTCAGATTTGTTTTTGTGACTTATGGAATGCACTGATCAACAGGACGAGGTTTGATAGTTTTTCATTTAGGAAGAATTAGGGATTACATGATCAAAGGAAAAGGATGAATAAGAGAAAAAAGGTAAAACCAGAAGCCGCTATCACAAAGCTAACAAGAAATTCTGAAGTATCTCTCACGCCCCCCCCCCCCCCCCTCCCCTTTTCCTTAGGAAAAAGGTTTTTAAAAACATTTAGTAGTTCTAATCTTGGTTTCCAGTGACCTGTTATGGACAATTTGCACTTCTGGTATGTAAGGAATTAATTGTATGTAAACGTATTACCGGTGACAGATTACTAAGGCAATGTCCGGTATTTGACAGATTGGCCTTGGAAACTGATATGTAATCGCTGAGAAAACCCCTGTAGCTCTACCTGGAGAAATAAATCGTTCTTAAACCGTGATATCGTGAAGTACGGCCCCTAGGCATTCGCGACAAATGTTTCAGCTTTCAGGCAAGGGCTCCATTTGGGGAAAGATCTCATCGACACGAGTGCAGGCTACTTGCAGTCTAGAATCTATTGTTATAACAGCGATGCAATCATCGTTCAAAGGTCACCATTTACGTCATCATAACAGCAAGGCCATTGTTCAGGGGCCGCGCACCCCAAGAGGACTCAGTGAACTGACTTAGGACGACGACGACGAAAATGAAAAACAAACAAGAAATTCTGAAGAATTTGCAGGCGGCCGATAGTAACTCTGCCCGCCCTTTCTCCGGTGGACTCTCATGTACACTCTCTTAAAATTCCAAGGTGACCCAGCACGTGAATCTGTGTGACCAAAACGGTGGCTATTTGAAGCAATATTTTGACTAATGCTGTGACACTATCGAAGAAAGATTATTTTGGGTATTCTGAAGAACTTATAGGCGGCCCATGGTGACTCAACGGCATCCCACCTTCCCCCACTAAGGAGACAGCATGTGAACCTGCGTGACCGTGAAAGTGTGATGCAATATTTTGGCTTTGACCCTGGCACACTTAGGCTTGCGACGAACTGTGAACTGCGTGCTTATGGACGTCCGATATGGCGCACTGTCACGATCTGTCACCTTATTCCCTTTAAAAACACGATTTATAAACACGTCTGCAGCACTGAATTCTAATGTATTTCGTCAATACTACCCTGAAGTTTTCTGCGATCATAGAATGAAGAATTCAACTTAAAAGATCTTCAGTAAAGGTCATGTTATTGTTTATTCACTGGGAGAATTTCCGGTATTTGAGAAACCTGATAAAATCTATCTGTTTGAGTCATTATAACAGCAAGGCCATTGTTCAGAGGCCGGCGACGCCAAAAGGTCTAAGTGAACTGACTTAGGACGACGACGAAAATGAAAAACAAAAAACGTCCATTTTACTAGTCGGCGCGACGTGTGCGTACGCACGACGGCCGCCTAATAACCTATAGGTTATGTGGATGATCTCTTTCGTTCTGAATTCAGTGGTGATGAAGCTGAATACACATAAAGAAAAATATCCATATGTCTTATTACCGCATGTTGGACCTATTCACAGAAGTTGCATTACCTCTCACCTTAGTTGTTTACTATTTTACCCAGATTATGCTGATAATCTTGGGGGACCTCTCAAAGTGACCGCGGACAACTCCACAAGAGAAGTAAGAAATTTTATATTTTTATATATATGTTTTTTTTTTCTGGAAAACTCTACTTGTACTCCTAACGTTGGTGTGTCGGATTCTACGAGTGTTTTGTTGGCTGTCCATGCCGCAACTTTTTAAATCGTGAAGACGCGTAGCGTTGAAACGTGTTATAGGAAGGGGGCGAAAAATTCGGCCGATCCGCGGTAAATTTTATTGTTAATGATGTCCTGTGGGGGTGAGGGGTGGGGGGAAGAGGGCTAATCTTTTGCTTTTGGTTTTCTTGGGGACAGGGCTAGGTCATTGCAATGCCATGAGAGGTTTAAATTCTCCGAGTAGATTACACGCATGATAATGAATTTAAAGTGGTTCTGAAAAGTCTGTCTTCAACTCAGACGAATTGTTTCAATTCGCGCATTTGAAATATAGCTCATATGAAAAGGGAACAAAAACGTTAGAATCTACATTGGGTTAATTTTGTCGAATTGAAACATTTAGAGGCGAAAACAAGCTTTTCAATAATAGAAAAGGTTAAATTCTACCTTTAACCTCTGGGGATCACCTTTCGACAACTAGTCATACAAACTGATACAGGTGACGCAATTTTATAAAACGCATGACATTTCTCTCTGTATTGTAAAATACTGAAAATGTGAGGGCTGTAGGAGAATTCAGAGGTTAATTGCAGCAACTACGTGTATCCATGCAGACTACTTGTTCAGAGCATTTCGTTTTCACGAGTTAGCTCACAGGATCCTTTGATTAGAATCTGACAGAAGAGTTGAAATGCTTTCATTTTTCTAAACTTGTATTTCCACACCCCAGCACCTCTTTTCAAGGACAGTGTCACGCCCAAAATTGACAAATACAGCGGAACCTCGATTTAACGAACCTCTATGTAACGAAGTCATCGGTATAACGAACGATATTTTTCAGCCCAGTAATAGTGTCATGTATGGAAAAGAACCTCGATATAACGAAGTCATCGGTATAACGAACGATATTTTTCAGCCCAGTAATAGTGTCATGTATGGAAAAGAACCTCGATTTAACGAACCTCGATTTAACGAACCTCTATACAACGAAGTCATCGGTATAACGAACGATATTTTTCAGCCCAGTAATAGTGTAATGTATGGAAAAGAACCTCGATATAACGAAGTCATCGGTATAACGAACGATATTTTTCAGCCCAGTAATAGTGTAATGTATGGAAAAGAACCTCGATATAACGAACCTCTATATAACGAAGTCATCGGTATAACGAACGATATTTTTCAGCCCAGTAATAGTGTCACGTATGGAAAAGAACCTCGATATAACGAACCTCTATATAACGAAGTCATCGGTATAACGAACGATATTTTTCAGCCCAAAAATAGTGTAATGCATGGAAAAGAACCTCGATATAACGAACCTCGATATAACGAAGTCATCGGTATAACGAACGATATTTTTCAGCCCAGTAATAGTGTAATGTATGGAAAAGAACCTCGATATAACGAACCTCTATATAACGAAGTCATCGGTATAACGAACGATATTTTTCAGCCCAGTAATAGTGTAATGTATGGAAAAGAACCTCGATATAACGAACCTCTATATAACGAAGTCATCGGTATAACGAACGATATTTTTCAGCCCAGTAATAGTGTCATGTATGAAAAAGAACCTCGTTGGCACTTTGTTAAATCGAGGTTTCACTGTACGTCTGTAGGCCAGCGGTATCAAACACTTCAAAATTTTACAAAGCTAGAAAAGAGAGCCTGTCATTGGACAGTTCTTCAGCACTGGTTTATCCGGCAAAAAAAAAGGAGTTAGAAAGGAAAAAATATTAGCAGACACTTGGCTGTTTTACAAGCGGTTCTGTTAGTTGTATGAAATCTTCAACAGACGTCAAATTTAGGATCCCTCGAAATTTGGTACCTTGACTATAAGGGAGTGGATCACGATTAAGACTACTCGCTATTTTTGTACCAATAACATTCTTTGTTTTTCTGTCAAATAAGACGTACATTTCTTTTTCTGGCAGTTTTATCTGAGGTGGGATCCTCCGAAGGACCCCAATGGTGTGGTACTGAAATATGACGTGGAAATAAGACAGGTAGGTACATTGTGGAGTGTGATGTCATTTTAAGAATGTATGAAGTAAGCACAACATTTTACGTCGACGTAGACTTTGGATTTGACGATAATGGACTTTAATGTTTGGTTGTGTTGTTTTGTCTTGGATAGGATGACAATCCTGCTCTGATACACTGCAGACGTGGAAATGAGAATTACTACAGAGACCGCGTGTCGCTTAATGTTTATGGTAACTATTCTGCTCGTGTGCGAGCCATCACTCCTGCGGGAAACGGCTCTTGGAGTCGCGCAGTGTTCTTCTCCATGAAATTGAAAGAAGAAACTACAGGTAAGTTAACAGTGTCTTACACTCGTCTCTTTTCTGTTCTGTCAGTGTAAATTTTATTGTAGTAATCAAGTTGATAGCTCTATAATTATTTCTCTGTTTAGGTGGTCTTCTCGCTTCCATTGTTATCATTTATTTCAACTAACTTACTCTCAGATAGCCTGCGCGCAGACGTCTCCTATTCCCTTAGCAAAGGAAATAGGAGACGTCTGAGCGCAGGCTAACTCTGAGAGGAATTTAAAATGATGAGCCACTCAACGGACACCTCAGGGTAGAGCTGTATGTCTGTGCTATTGTGGTGTCGGTTTTCCAGGGGACAAATTAAACTGTGCGTAATAAGTTTTCTCCGTAAAAAGTGACTTTTGACTGTACTGTAGCCAGTTTTCGTTAGACTTTTTCTCGTATGATGCATCAATTTTCCTGGTTACAATGTGAAATTTGTGCTGTTGTTACTACAGGCAATCCTCCCGACCTCCTCTCAGTGTCCATGACACCGAATTTCTTTGAATATATTTGCGATATTTAATATGCGTCGTCCTCTTCTTCTGTCACGCGGCCACATTTCCTTTGAATTTTGGTTCTCACTCACGTGAATGTATTTGTGGTGAATGTTTCAGATCCCCCCGTTGAGGAGACAGATGCTTTTCCCCTCGGAACAGTCGTGGGCTCCAGCATTGCTGCCAGTGTGGTGTTTGTGTTGGCCTGTGGTTTTTTTGTCTGGTACATTGCTCGTAAGAGATACAAGAGGTAGTTCGCTTCAAGTTTTTTTAACCCATTGTTACCTCACCCTTCAACAACATGCGATTTAGCTTTATTTTTCATTTACTGGACTCGTAAATTCGAGCAAAGTTAGTCATAACTTGGCGAATGTATTTCCCTTGCTTGATATCAGTTCAGCGCGTTATTTTCATTTTTTTAGTCTGACTCGCTTCACCGCGTGGGTAGACTTACCACAAGTTGTGAGTCGCATCACGAAACACGAGCAATCAAGTGGTTGGAATTTTTCCGCCCGACTGCAATCTAATAGAAAAGGACCTAGGTGTACTAGAAGAAACTTGCCCCCAAAATCCGTAAAGAGTTCTTAGAAAGCAGAAAAATAAAAGGAAACCACTTTTTGAAAATGGGTGAACAAGTACTTTTAGGCGAATGTTTGTTGCCCTGTAACATTAAAGCGTAGTAGCTAATTCGACTGTGTGATGTGTGTTGCTTCAGGTACAGTGATGAACAGATTCCTGGGGTATTGTACGCTTCAGTTAACCCAGAGTACATGACTTCTACTGACGGTATGTATCAGTTTCATCACCAAATAGCAATGTTTTTTGTGCTACTGTTAACGTCTGTAAAGCGAGATCAGGGGAGGGACCTCTCATAAAGAAATTCGTTAGATTCGTTGGGCCTTGCATCTGGCTTCGTATTAAAACGGAAATTGGGTTTGGTAGACGAAACTTCTGCTATGAGCCGCTCAGATAGTTTGATGCAGTGAACAGGAATAAATTTTTTGCCTGATTGGTCACTCGGTTAAGAAATCTTATCTTTATCTTTTTTTTGCCTACAGTATATATTCCCGACGAGTGGGAATTTCCACGAGAGAAGATCAAGCTGGTTCGTGAACTCGGGAATGGTTCATTCGGAATGGTGTACGAGGGAGAGGCGGAAGACATTACTCCAAATGTCCCTTGCTGTAGAGTGGCAGTCAAGGTAACACGTCAAAAGGCTTTCTTTTAGGTTCGAAAACACGATGTAACCGATTGTGCACAACATCGTGGCGTGCATTTTTTTAATTATGTGTCCACCCCCGAACTTTTGTGTTCAGTAGAATGAAGGAGTTGAATTTGACAAGAAAACGATACAATTTTGTTGCGCCGTGTTTCGTCAGTGCTCAGTGACAGCATTTTCTTTTAGCTACTTAAAATTTTTGTCGATGATCTCTCCCGCGTTTTTAACACGTTGGATTCACAGTACTTATAGAGACATATATTGGTTTTTCTACCTTTTTAATAAACTAGAAGCCTATCTCAGAGTTGAAGGTCTGAAAACTTTCTCTGCTTTAATTACCAGCAAAGGAGTAACTCATGCTTTCTCTTTCTTGACAGACTGTAAGTGAAAACGCGTCAATTCGAGACAGAGTGGAGTTTCTTCAAGAGGCCTCTGTTATGAAGTAAGAATTGTTGTTTAGTTTAACCGATCCTTGTTCGATTCGCCCTTTTTCATTTAAGAGGTGTATTCTAGGCACAAAAGAAAAACTTCTTATTATATACACGTTTTTTGAATGCTTGCTTTTGTCTTTGGAGCTCGGAAGTGTGGTATATAAAATTGTATTCAGCATGAATTGTACACGAGCATGAGAACTTGATACCCTGGCCTTGCGCACAATGCCGCGTCGGGTACTGTAACTTCTGAGCTACTGGGAGACCTGTCAAGTGCTAGAAACTGTTTTATTTTAGGGAGCGAAAAGTGGAACTGACGAAGTTCGATTTTTCGCAGCGACAAAAGCGAAGAAAATTTTTAATGCTACGAAAGAGCATTTTTTGAAAAAGCCGACAGGTTGCGCCAGACATCTCCCAGTGTTATAGCACCGTGTTAGCTCTGGCTGGACTTATCAGTGAACGAAAATTAAGTTTTTATTTGAAGCTCAATTTTTGTGTCGTTTTCTCCTCAGAGAGTTCTCCAGTAACCATGTGGTGCGGTTATTGGGCGTGGTCTCTGAAGGGCAACCTACTCTTGTTATTATGGAGCTGATGGAGCATGGCGATCTCAAGAACTTCTTACGATCACGCCGACCAGGGGTGAGGGCGACAATAAATAGACTGCCTTCTTGTCATGTTTACAAACCTCAACATGTGCCATCACTTTCTCTCCTTACGTGTAGAAAGTTGTCTCAGTATTTTTGTCGTTCTTTTGTTTTGTGCAGGAAGGATCTCTGCCTGCTCCAACTCTTCAGGAACTTCTTCAGATGGCTGGAGAAATTGCCGATGGAATGGCATACCTTGCGGCCAGAAAATATGTTCATAGGTATTGTACATGGAGATTAATTTAGTTTTCTTATGACTATGAAGAGATTTATTTCGTTAACAACATGTCTTGGTCTCTTATTACAGGGATCTTGCAGCGCGAAATTGTATGGTAAACGCAGATTTTACAGTTAAAATAGGAGGTGAGGTCTTGAGAAGTTAGCGTCATTTGTTTAACTCTCTTGTTTTCTTACTGGATAATTTAATTGCTTTACGCTTTTTTGACAGATTTCGGAATGACTCGTGATATTTACGAAACAGACTATTACAGAAAAGGAGGAAAAGGTGAGTCGAAATTCTACACGTTACGTTTTGCTGGCAATGGCAATCAATGTATACATCCATGGCTATATGTCACTAAAGGTTTTTGAAACTTCTCCACATCCAACGGACAGTTAACAAATCACCTAAGTAGCAAAATCCATCAAGGATCCATGGAAGCTTGTAGTGAAGCTACTTCCTTTCTCTTGTTGGTGTTAAGGAGCAGTGGATTGAAAATGGCTGATTTTTGTTTTAAGGTTTGCTTCCTGTGCGGTGGATGGCACCTGAGTCATTAAAAGATGGCGTTTTCACAAGCAACAGCGATGTTTGGTGAGTTGACCTCGTAAAAAGAAAAATTGCATCTTGCAGTCGTTCAAGTAAGTGGTGAGTGGCGCGAAGGAAAAGCCAGGGGAAAAGGAAAGCAGCCAAAAAAGTCATCATCATAACTTTTTCGTGAAACCACACAACAGCAGGCTGACTTTTTATAGACCTTAATTCACCTTTTTTTTTTGTTAATTCCGCTCAGTAAATAGCTTTTGTACTTACTTTCGATTTCATTTGACTGAACAGTCAGGAGTACATGAAGACTTAATGCAAATGATTTCTATCTAGCGTGAGGTCTTTATTGGATAATTTTTTCCCAAGATTTTTGCCTGAACGGAAGGCACAGTTTTTTAACACAAAGCTGTTATTCAGTTGGTGATTGGTCCATTTAAGCGCTCGATATATTGCAGTGTTAGACCACCTAAGGAACCAATCAGAACGGTGCTTTCATCATGTGTATGGCTCAGGCCAGCTGTAAGGTGCGTTGTGAAGTAAATGAAGTTGTTTTGGTTTGTATAAACAGGTCATTTGGTGTGGTAGTGTGGGAGATGGCTACACTGGCCTGCCAACCCTACCCTGGAAAGTCAAACGAAGAAGTTCTTAAATATGTGGTTGATGGCGGGCTGATGGAGAAACCAGAGGAATGTCCCGACAGGCTGTAAGTTATAGTGTTATCCTTTCCTGTTTTCTAATTTATTATTATTATTATTATTATTATTATTATTATTATTATTATTATTATTATTATTATTATTATTATTATTATTATTAATATTTTAAATTATTCAAATTTTATTTCTTATTATTTTTTATTTAATTTATTTCCTTTGTTCTCTAAGACGTGTTTGCCTCACTTTGTCTTGTTCAACTCAGTGAATCAAAGTAACCTGAGATCAGGCTATATTCATATAATTATGCATCATCCATCCATATAATTATCCATCACTTCGTACGTTCCACATGCGGGATATTACGACCCACAATTGACCTGCTTTTTTTTTTAAGGCTTCATAGGCCAGCTGGTAGGGCAACGCACTGTTATCGCGGAGGTCACGAGTCTTCCCTCCTGTCCCCCTTGTTTGGTTTTAGCCGCTGACAAGGACAGTCCGGCTCATGTAAATGTCCCCTACAATGATTTGTTTGGTTTATGTAGTGAAGCTTGTTTTATGTTATTTCAGGTATGAAATGATGGCGCTTTGCTGGCAGTATAGCGCCAAAGCTCGTCCAACCTTTGTGTACCTGATAAGCCTACTGGAGGCCGACTTATCCGACACTTTCCGTGAGCGTTCATTTTACCACACTCTTTCAGAAGACCAACTAAAAGGACTGTTAACCAGCCATTACAAGCATAAAAATAGATCGGAAACTGCGGACTCTTCTCTGAACGTCGAATCCGCTGCTTAAAACAGAAACTCCGCAGAATTACCTTTACTAGTTCAGTTTTCCGCGCGGTTGGCCGCTGCTAAATATGCTTCACTATTCCATTGTCTGCAAGACCTGTCAGCTGCTAATTTAAGCAATGAATCAATGTGGAAGTGTTGTGCAGTAGATAACCCCATGCGCTTGATGTCAACCTCAGCAACAGTAGTTGTTGGTTCGCAGGCTGGTCAATACTAGATCGGTTAATAGCTCTTGTCACTGGGACATGATTCTACTGGAAAAACTAGTTAAGCGACGCGCTCTGGTCAAATCAGGTTGCTAACTCTCAAAGAGTTTAAATCTACTTCAATTTTCATCGTAGCGTTGAAACTTCATTCTCGTTCTTCTTTGACCGCTTATTCTCGTGTGCTGTCAAAGACTCTGAAACACCCTCGATGAGTTGAGACTTTTGTTAACTCTGGTAAGCGTTCACTTGTGTACACGGGATATTGGCCGTCGTGTACTGCTTGCAGGTGAATTCAGAGGACATTAAATCCCGGAATATAAATCAGAGTTACCGAGCACTTAACTTGCTTATCATCCTGTACAGAATAATAATGATTAATGAAACAATAATTTAAAGACAAAGCTGTAGTTAGCTATATCCTGATCGTAACTTAGTGTCGTCTTTCAAAAGTGGTGTTCGTACGTTATTCGTTATTTGTACACTGATCTACTCATGTCAAGGCAAATGCACTTTGTGATGCAGATGTGTTCTTGATGAACAAAGAGATATAAGGAAATTTTCAGCTCGGTTAGGAATTAGGAAATTATCTAGGCCTTAAGTATAAAAATAATTGTCAAGTAATTGTTAGGTACTTCGTATCTTATGTACGCGTAAATTACAGTTTGATGACGTTCTATCGCTAAACCAAGAATAATAATAAAATGAAACGAGTTTTAAAATTAAAAGGAGTCTTCCTTGCATTCTGAACATTACTACCGTTACCACCCGAACTTTCGATTTCTTTCAGTGTAAACAGTTAGTGGTGAATTATCCGTGAGTTATTACTGAAAATATTTATTTCCTTGTTGAAATTAGTTCAGAAAGTAATGTTGAATTTTCTTTTCTTAGGGAACACTCGCGTGTACTATTGTGAAAGAACTTTTTCAGGGAAACTCGCTTGCGTCAGTGACTTCTTACTACATCAGTCCTTTTACTTCTTTGTTTCAAGTTTAATTTGTGCTCAACTTCTTAGTTCTTATGTTACAGCTCCTTCTGAATAATCCAAATCATACCTTGACTTTTATAATGACTTAGCTACATACATAATTAATGAAATTGGGATTTGGGTGTGACCAGAGAAAGATTTGTTTCTTAAAATTGCCACAAAGAAAAACTCATATTCGACCAAAATAAATGTCCGGAGATGATAAGGATTTTACAATGTTGATAACTACTGAGTAAAATTACAGTTAAGTAGAGGTACTGCTTAGAGAAACACTAAAAAACAAAACTAAAATAATGACACATTAAAGTTTAATGTGCCAGGCAACGTTAACCAAAATCTGGTCATTTATTATTAATGCACTAGTCAATTGAAACCCCCACCCCCCGACCCCCGGGGCAGGGCGGGGAATTAACGCGGCCATACCGGTGATTTAACGCGTATTTAACAGCGTGAAATCACCGGGAGTCGGGGAATTTAACACCTGCCGTTTTTAAGCGGGGCATTTTAGCGGGGATTTAACGCTGCACCGGAAGTCTGGGTAGCTCGGTCGCTTCATGTTGAGGACTGGGTCCTAGTCTCTCCGACTCTCCTCCATGTGAAAGAAGATGGCGGACGGGGGAAAGATCTCATGGATATACCCACCACGATTCCCCAAACTAAGGAAAGAGAAGACAATATTTAAAACAAAGAAACCTCACCTCCACTCATTGGCCGCTATATGCCTATGATTGGCCTCATTTGCCTCTAAATGACTCATCTATCTACATATACCTACATAATCGCTCGTATGCCTTCATTTCCATTCTTATGCCTACATCCGCGTTCAATGGCTCCTATTTTCCTACATTGGACTTCATGTTCCCTCATAATTCCCCATAACCTCCTATATGCCTCCATTATCCTTAATCTACCTCCATCTTCCTTCAATTGCCCTCATTTCCCTTAATTTATCCCATCTGCCTTCATTTCCCTTCGTATGCCTCCATATTCGTCCATATGCCTTCATTTCCATTCATTTTCCTACACCTGCCTCCAATTTCCTTCAATTGCCTCCATTTGCCTTCCTCGTCCTTCATTTGTCCTCATCTGCCTTCATTTACTTTCATTATCCTTCATATGCCTCCATATGCGTTCATATGGCTTCATATTCCTCAATATGCGTTCATATACCTTCATTTTCCTTAATTTGCCTCCATCTTCCCTCAATTGCCCTCATTTCCCTTAATTTATCCCGATCTGCCTTCATTTCCCTTCGTATGCCTCCATATTCGTCCATATGCCTTCATTTCCATTCATTTGTCTACACCTGACTTCAATTTCCTTCAATTGCCTCCATTTGCCTTCCTCGCCCTTCATTTGTCCTCATCTGCCTCCATTTACTTTCATTACCCTTCATATGCCTCCATATGCGTTCATATGGCTTCATATTCCTCCATATGCATTCATATACCTTCATTTTCCTTAATTTGCCTCCATCTTCCCTCAATTGCCCTCATTTCCCTTAATTTATCCCGATCTGCCTTCATTTCCCTTCGTATGCCTCCATATTCGTCCATAGGCCTTCATTTCCATTCATTTGTCTACACCTGACTTCAATTTCCTTCAATTGCCTCCATTTGCCTTCCTCGCCCTTCATTTGTCCTCATCTGCCTCCATTTACTTTCATTACCCTTCATATGCCTCCATATGCGTTCATATGACTTCATATTCCTCCATATGCATTCATATACCTTCATTTTCCTTAATTTGCCTCCATCTTCCCTCAATTGCCCTCATTTCCCTTAATTTATCCCGATCTGCATCCATTACCCTTCATATGCCTCCATATGCGTTCATATGGCTTCGTTTCCCTTCATAGGCCTATATCTGCCTTCAATTTCCTTTATTTGCCTCCATTTGCCTTCCTGGCCATTCATTTGTCCTCATCTTCCTCCATCTGCCTTCATATTCATCCATATGCGTTCATATAACTTCATTTTCCTTAATTTGCCTCCATCTTCTCTCAATTGCCCTCATTTCTCTTAGTTTATCCCGATCTGCCTTCATTTCCCTTCGTATGCCTCCATATTCGTTCATATGCCTTCATTTCCATTCATTTTCCTACACCTGACTTCAATTTCCTTCAATTGCCTCCATTTGCCTTCCTCGCCCTTCATTTGTCCTCATCTGCCTCCATTTACTTTCATTACCCTTCATATGCCTCCATATGCGTTCATATGACTTCATATTCCTCCATATGCATTCATATACCTTCATTTTCCTTAATTTGCCTCCATCTTCCCTCAATTGCCCTCATTTCCCTTAATTTATCCCGATCTGCATCCATTACCCTTCATATGCCTCCATATGCGTTCATATGGCTTCGTTTCCCTTCATAGGCCTATATCTGCCTTCAATTTCCTTTATTTGCCTCCATTTGCCTTCCTGGCCATTCATTTGTCCTCATCTTCCTCCATCTGCCTTCATATTCATCCATATGCGTTCATATAACTTCATTTTCCTTAATTTGCCTCCATCTTCTCTCAATTGCCCTCATTTCTCTTAGTTTATCCCGATCTGCCTTCATTTCCCTTCGTATGCCTCCATATTCGTTCATATGCCTTCATTTCCATTCATTTTCCTACACCTGCCTCCAATTTCCTTCAATTGCCTCCATTTGCCTTCCTCGTCCTTCATTTGTCCTCATCTGCCTCCATTTGCCTTCCTGGCCCTTCATTTGTCCTCATCTTCCTCCATCTGCCTTCATATTCCTCCATATGCGTTCATATACCTTCATTTTCCTTAATTTGCCTCCATCTTCCCTCAATTGCCCTCATTTCTCTTAATTTATGCCGATCTGCCTTCATTTCCCTTCGTATGCCTCCATATTCGTCCATATGCCTTCATTTCCATTCATTTGTCTACACCTGCCTTCAATTTCCTTCAATTGCCTCCATTTGCATTCCTCGCCCTTCATTTGTCCTCATCTGCCTCCATTTGCCTTCCTGGCCCTTCATTTGTCCTCATCTTCCTCCATCTGCCTTCATATTCCTCCATATGCGTTCATATACCTTCATTTAATTTGCCTCCATCTTCCCTCAATTGCCCTCATTTCCCTTAATTTATCCCGATCTGCATCCATTACCCTTCATATGCCTCCATATGCGTTCATATGGCTTCGTTTCCCTTCATAGGCCTATATCTGCCTTCAATTTCCTTTATTTGCCTCCATTTGCCTTCCTGGCCATTCATTTGTCCTCATCTTCCTCCATCTGCCTTCATATTCATCCATATGCGTTCATATAACTTCATTTTCCTTAATTTGCCTCCATCTTCTCTCAATTGCCCTCATTTCTCTTAGTTTATCCCGATCTGCCTTCATTTCCCTTCGTATGCCTCCATATTCGTTCATATGCCTTCATTTCCATTCATTTTCCTACACCTGCCTCCAATTTCCTTCAATTGCCTCCATTTGCCTTCCTCGTCCTTCATTTGTCCTCATCTGCCTCCATTTGCCTTCCTGGCCCTTCATTTGTCCTCATCTTCCTCCATCTGCCTTCATATTCCTCCATATGCGTTCATATACCTTCATTTTCCTTAATTTGCCTCCATCTTCCCTCAATTGCCCTCATTTCTCTTAATTTATGCCGATCTGCCTTCATTTCCCTTCGTATGCCTCCATATTCGTCCATATGCCTTCATTTCCATTCATTTGTCTACACCTGCCTTCAATTTCCTTCAATTGCCTCCATTTGCATTCCTCGCCCTTCATTTGTCCTCATCTGCCTCCATTTGCCTTCCTGGCCCTTCATTTGTCCTCATCTTCCTCCATCTGCCTTCATATTCCTCCATATGCGTTCATATACCTTCATTTTCCTTAATGTACCTCCATCTTCCGTCAATTGCCCTCATTTCCCTTAATTTATCCCGATCTGCCTTCATTTCCCTTCGTATGCCTCCATATTTGTCCATATGCCTTCATTTCCATTCATTTGTCTACACCTGCCTTCAATTTCCTTCAATTGCTTCCATTTGCCTTCCTCGCCCTTCATTTGTCATCAACTGGCTCCATTTACCTTCATTTGCCTTCATATCTCTCCTCATTTGCTTTCATTTGGTTTTTGAAAATGATGCCGGTAGGCTATCTGCCTTCAATTTCCTTTAGTTGCCTCCATTTGCCTTCCTCGCCCTTCATTTGTCCTCATCTGGCTCCATCTACCTTCATTTGCCTTCATATCCCTCCTTATGCGTTCATATACCTTCATTTCCCTTAATTTTCCTCCATCTTCCTTCAATTGCCCTCATTTCCCTTAATTTATCTCCATCTGCCTTCATTTCCCTTTGTATTCCTCCATCTGCCTCCATTTACCTTCATTTCCCTTGATATGCCTCCATAAGCGTTCATATGGCTTCATATTCTTTCATTTGCCTTCATCTGCCTTCAATTTCCTTTATTTGCCTCCATTTGCCTTACTCGCCTTTCATTTGTCCTCATCTGGCTCCATTTACCTTCATTTGCCTTCATATTTCTCCTCATTTGCTTTCATTTGGTTTTTGAAAATGATGCCATTAGGTTGAGGCATCTGAACGGGCGTGCAGTGAGTGGTTTTTTGTTGTTCAGTAACTAAAATTACCGTGTAGCACGTTTTTTTTATTGGGCTCTAATTTTACCGATTTTTGCGGGGTTTTTTCCCACAGAAAAATGCATCAAAATCGCCGATTTTGATGCATTTGATAAACCGTTTGATGCAAATTATAAACCGTAAAAATTCAATACTGAGCCTAAAATTTACTCCACTGTGGACATCATATAAAACTTTTATCAAATAACACTTTAAAATGTAATGTAAAATCGTGTTGATGCCCATTTACTTAGAATATTTCCTTCAAAAACAAAACCATGAACTCAGAAATACAAAGTCTAATAGAACACAACTTCCCAGTGAAAATCGCACAAAATTAATTCCCGCAAGAAAAAGCACTCTTTTCCAAGCGGAAGAATTTGTTCTGCAAAAATTGCCGCAAAAAGTTAGTGCTTTTCCTTTCTTTTTAGTGCGGATTTGAGGTTGCAAATTGGAGTCATGAAAACTTGTTTTGGGCATCGTTCCGGTGAAAAATGACCAAATCCAGCTTTACATTACATTACATTGCACTTGAAGAGCACGTTACCAAATGGTGACAGGGCCTTAGCCAGTATGAGGCAAACCGAGGCACTTGTCTCCGTCATTTGTTCGTTTTATCAGTCGTTTTTTTCTTTTAACACCCTAAACACCTAGGAAGAGAATTTAACCATGGACATTGCGTCAGTCATAATTTTAACCATGGATATTGCCTCCATCATAATTTTTTTTCTGGCTACGGCCCTAGGTGAAAAAAGGCTGACTTTCAGCGAAAGCACAAATGCCCAGTATACTGGCCTAAGATTCCCTACTTTCTTTAGTTATACAGTCATCGGGAAATAGTCCGTATCATCCTCAGTCAGTTGTCAGAGTTTGCTACACCTCTACGCGTGGAGGAGAATAGAACTTT
This sequence comes from Siderastrea radians, assembly GCA_964017195.1. Classification (NCBI taxonomy): domain Eukaryota; kingdom Metazoa; phylum Cnidaria; class Anthozoa; order Scleractinia; family Rhizangiidae; genus Siderastrea; species Siderastrea radians. The sequence continues at coordinate 32,114,855 of OZ024889.1, read as the reverse complement.
GTACATACAAACATATAACTTTATGGAAACTCGGTAAAATCTTCAGTGTATTAAAGTGACAATTTTATAATTAAAACATATGTATGCACTTCATTAACTGTTTTACAAGATTTCCGAGTGGGAAACCGATGATTGGAATAGTTGGTTTATTACCCTTTAAAATTGCCCTGTTGACTTGATGTTTCTTACATCTTGTACTTAGGAATACCACTATTAAACCCCGTTGTAGGTAACGGAGTTCTGTTTAACAATCTAGTACGTTCCAAATCAATGATTGTGAACCCTAAAAGGTACAACGATCATCCTTGCCACTTTTTGTGGGAATCTCCTTGGAGGGAAGAGAAGCTGACAAGGCTGACATCTGGTATTTAGATGTAGCACCTAGAAAGCCAGCTACAGAAGAAAGCAGACAGCGAAAAATCAAAAAAGCCTCCTGTGGGAGTTTCCTTCATTATTTCCAAACTTTGTCCGTTGATCATAGATGTGTATTCTCTACAGCGGTTGGCCATTACTGCTGTACGCTAGCTATACTGATGACAGCCTAGTTCTCAAAACGTAGACATTGTTGCACCATTGATGTTTTGTACAACACTTGCTTGAAACATCGTTTGTTATCACAGTATTATTAGTGCAAACTCTGTTTGAGGGAGGCTTATGCCTATCAGATGAGATGCCATTATTGCAATTCCATTTATACAAGTATTCTAGTCCCATTTTATTAGTTCAGTTGTTTTAAAAATGTATTGATGTTATTCTTCTGGCTAATACTAATAATAAAGAATTTTAAAGCATTTATTCAATTGTTCGAGTGCTTTGTAATGAAAGTGTGATCACTATTGTGCCTTTTGGAAACTCGATTGATTATCGCTAGAATAACACGCCCTTTAAAAAAGATGACTTAGCTAAGGATAATCACTTTTGGATTCTCAGTCTCGGTTATTAAGTTGCTATAAACTTTCTGATTGGTTTACTGTACACACATCCGCGAAAAAAAAGCTGTTTTTCGTCGCTTTATGAGGAAATTAAATGCGTTCCAAAGTCTTCGCCCAAAAAGAAACATTTTGTGCAGAAATATGACCCAACGTCCAGAAATGATTGTTGAATTTGAGAACTTAAGGGAACTATTATTCGATGCATTTGCGCTTGTTGGATGTGATGTGATTTACGTCCATCGAGCGCAAGTTATTCTTATCAAAAACGTTAGTCCTTGAGGTCACACCCCACCCAGTAGCCTGCGTAGCAAGTTTTTTTTGTGTGTGTGTGCTTTCTAACCGCTCGGAAATGCTTCAAAGGTGTCGAAAACCTTCGGAAACGCTTGCTGCGCTATTTTTAGTTTTGATAGGTTATTTTTTGGTCGTAGTACTAAAATTTGCAATGCATGTAAATAGGAAGAACCTAAGGTAGGTAAACGTGACTAATGAAATGTCACCAATAGCTATTTTGACTATTTCCCAGTGTTTAATCAAAGGAAATGGATAGTTTTCAAATGGACGCAACCACAAAGCGACAGCAGACATTTGAGGCAAAGGACTTCAAATTCTACCTACTGATGGAATTTAGCTGCTGCCCATATTAGCGGGGTATTCGTAATTGGAAGGTGTAAATAAGGAATAATAGGAAATGAAGGAAGATGACGGTAGATGAACGCAGATGAAGGCAGATGAGATGAGATGAAGAGGAATAAAGGCAGATTAATGCAGATGGTGGTAATAAGGGCAGATGATGGGAAATGAAGGAAGATGACGGTAGATGAACGCAGATGAAGGCAGATGAGATGAGATGAAGAGGAATAAAGGCAGATTAATGCAGATGAGGCAAATAAGGGCAGATGATGGGAAATGAAGGAAGATGAAGGTAGATGAACGCAGATGAAGGCAGATGAGATGAGATGAAGAGGAATAAAGGCAGATTAATGCAGATGGTGGTAAATAAGGGCAGATGATGGGAAATGAAGGAAGATGACGGTAGATGAACGCAGATGAAGGCAGATGAGATGAGATGAAGAGGAATAAAGGCAGATTAATGCAGATGGTGGTAAATAAGGGCAGATGATGGGAAATGAAGGAAGATGACGGTAGATGAACGCAGATGAACGCAGATGAAGGCAGATGAGATGAGATGAAGAGGAATAAAGGCAGATTAATGCAGATGGTGGTAAATAAGGGCAGATGATGGGAAATGAAGGAAGATGACGGTAGATGAACGCAGATGAAGGCAGATGAGATGAGATGAAGAGGAATAAAGGCAGATTAATGCAGATGATGGGAAATGAAGGAAGATGACGGTAGATGAACCCAGATGAAGGCAGATGAGCTGAGATGAAGAGGAATAAAGGCAGATTAATGCAGATGGTGGTAAATAAGGGCAGATGATGGGAAATGAAGGAAGATGACGGTAGATGAACGCAGATGAAGGCAGATGAGATGAGATGAAGAGGGATAAAGGCAGATTAATGCAGATGGTGGTAAATAAGGGCAGATGATGGGAAATGAAGGAAGATGACGGTAGATGAACGCAGATGAAGGCAGATGAGATGAGATGAAGAGGAATAAAGGCAGATTAATGCAGATGGTGGTAAATAAGGGCAGATGATGGGAAATGAAGGAAGATGACGGTAGATGAACGCAGATGAAGGCAGATGAGATGAGATGAAGAGGAATAAAGGCAGATTAATGCAGATGGTGGTAAATAAGGGCAGATGATGGGAAATGAAGGAAGATGACGGTAGATGAACCCAGATGAAGGCAGATGAGATGAGATGAAGAGGAATAAAGGCAGATTAATGCAGATGGTGGTAAATAAGGGCAGATGATGGGAAATGAAGGAAGATGACGGTAGATGAACGCAGATGAAGGCAGATGAGATGAGATGAAGAGGAATAAAGGCAGATTAATGCAGATGAGGCAAATAAGGGCAGATGATGGGAAATGAAGGAAGATGACGGTAGATGAACGCAGATGAAGGCAGATGAGATGAGATAAGAGGAATAAAGGCAGATTAATGCAGATGAGGCAAATAAGGGCAGATGATGGGAAATGAAGGAAGATGAGGGTAGATGAACGCAGATGAAGGCAGATGAGATGAGATGAAGAGGAATAAAGGCAGATTAATGCAGATGGTGGCAAATAAGGGCAGATGATGGGAAATGAAGGAAGATGACGGCAGATGAACGCAGATGAAGGCAGATGAGATGAGATGAAGAGGAATAAAGGCAGATTAATGCAGCTGGTGGCAAATAAGGGTAGATGATGAGAAATGAAGGAAGACGAAGGAAGATGATAGCAGATAAAGGCACATGGAGATAGATGAAAGTAGATGATGGGAAATGAGGGGAAACAAAGGTAGATGCATAGCGATGAACGCAGATGAGAAGAGGTGGGTCAGATGGGTTCAAATGAGGCCTATCATAGGCGTATGCTGGCCTATGAATGCACTTAATATATGTTTCAATTTTAATGTTGTTTTTCATTTTGGGGAATCGTGGTGGGTATATCCATGAGATCTCTGCCGCGGACGGTGCGAGAAAGGTATTTACACGCTTCATTCTTCTGAATCTTTAATTAAAACGGGTCATCCTGTCTATATATTGTTCTTCTGTGTGAAAGGGGGCATGGTTGTGTCCCAAGTGTCAGTCTTAATGGCAAAATAGCAAAAAAGCCATATAATCCTTCCAGGGAGTAGATGGACACTACATACTTTCAAAGACTCTATGTTGCATGCATGTTCTTGTAGCTATGACATTGTTACTATTTGGATATTGGTTAATTTGATTGTTTATTGGTCACTTTGAATTAAATTAGCGTTAAATGAAGGACCACTTAAAAAGCTTCCAAAGCAGTGTCACTGTATCAGATTTATTGACATTTGTAAACAAACACAAATAAAGTTTGGTTGTTCATATGATACACGTTTATATTGTTTCTGTTCCTATATGTGAGTCGCAATCCCAACAGCTTTTGTCATATAAAAGCCTAGCAGTCCAAGTTTGTATAATTCTTCAAGCACAGCAAGAGCGACAACATCGCAGTTCCCTGCTGGACAGTGGACGTTGATTGAAAAATGTCAGTAAGAAACTATGCATGACTTATAATCTACTTGAGAATATTAAATCTACTTGGGAAATATCTAAAAAAGGACAAAATCTGTTTTGTGTTTTTACTGTGAAGCGACCAAAAAATACCGGGGCCATGGTGACGGGGGTTTTAACAACGAATGTTTCCCCGATGACCGGGGGAAATGGCCAAGTTTAACACTACATAAATGTTAAATTCCCCGCCCTGTCCCGGGGGTCGGGGGGTGGGGGTTTCAATTGACTAGTGCATAAGAGACTCTACTGAGCTCCCCCTAACTATAACAAGTATTTTACACCTAGTTTGTTTATAAGGTCGTAGATAGGCAACTAGTCAAAAACTTAATACATAGATTAAAAAACCCTAACAGTGTAAAAACCACACCAATAACCCGTTACAAAAACACAACAACATTAAATATAAACAAAACATACTTTTCGCGCCATTTTGGTATTTTAGTTCTTTAACACTATCAAGAATTGATAGAACCTGCTAGAAACTCCCGTCTGGCGGAGGAGCGGGGCGGGATGGAGGTTGTTAATTTAAAACTCTTGTGCAGGGCTGGGTAGAGAAGAGAAAACGATTGACGTTACAAGTACATGTAGCTCTTTTTTAGTGGGTTAGTATTTTTTCGCATGAGAGATGTTGGTTTCTCAACCGACAAAGCGTATTAAGTGCCTGAGTATGAATATTCAACCGGATATGGCTTGGCTTGATAACAATTTCTACAAACTTAAAAAACTGACTGTTGCTTTGGCCACGACACACTTCAGTGACTGTTTCACCCCCAAACAGTGAAATACTTTAATAAATCACTCTGAGTATGCAGAGACTTCACTTTGGGTTTGTAGTTTGCTTTTGGTGTAACTAGCTAGGCTGGCCCCAGCACTGGATTTGATGGATTCACTGTTTCCAAAACTACTCGTGTTAGGGATCAATAAAAGTTGTTCAACTAGTCTTCTGAGCAATTAAAGGTTTGTTCAACTAGTCTTCTCAGGGATTAAAGGTTTTTTTCAACTAGTCTTCTGAGGGAATAAAGGTTTGCTCAACTAGTCTTCGCAGGGATTAAAGGTTTCTTCAACTAGTCTTCTCAGGGATTAAAGATTTGTTCAACTAGTCGTGTCAGGGATTAAAAATTTGTTCAACTAGTCGTGTGAGGGGTTGAAGATTTCAGTCAAACTAGCTAGTCGTGTTAGGAATTATTTCAACTAGTCGTGTCAGGTGAGACCTCGCGCCGACGTGTATTTACTGGTTTCCTGTTCGTATCAAGAGAGTATCAGATACAGTGGACCCCGCATTACGGCCCAAATAGGGGCTCAGTCAATTTCCTACCTGAAAACCAACCATCACTGAGTTAATGCGACCAGCGACGGCCCTTTGGAGCTCGCCAACGGTTTATCTTCTATATAAATTTACTGCGTTTATACGACCACCCGAGATCTGATAAAATTGCAAGCAAAAAATTGAAAAAGAAAAAGTCATCGTTATCTTTTAACTGTACCCCATAACATGGTTAGTTTGGTAAACGGTTTCAAAGTTATTTCGCCTTTTTATTAATCCTTCCTTTTCTGGTGGTTTTATCTTTGCTCCTCTTTCCTTTCTGTGTACGACCACCCGTTAATACGACCGATATTTTATGGTCTGTTCGTTTTTTTCCACGGGGTTCCACTATGTATGTGTATTTTCAGATGATTTGCACTCCATTCTGGTCTAATGCCGATCGGCCCTTTAAAGACTGGATGAGGTTCACCGTTTTTTCCTCGTATCGCGCAGGCAGCGAGCAAATGAGCGGATAAATTGTTTTTTACTTTGTCCTTCCCCCAATGGAATGAAACAAAGGATAGAAGAAGGTAGCCACTAAAACCAACCCGAAAAACCCAACTTCGAAAACGAAGACCCGAAAACTTGAAAACGAAGGGCAGGCTGCCCCCAAACCCAAATGCGTCAAGAGGGATTTAAACACAAAACTGGAAAGTAAAGGGTCCTTAGTTCGCACTAATTTACTCCTTTACACCAATAGTCAACATCCCAAGGTACATTTCTCTTGGCGTTTCAATCAACAATGTCGACCCTAGATCCACGAACATACAACTACCCATGGTATAAAGATAACTCCCACGACCTTGTCGATTTGTTCCCTTTCCTAACGTAATTGTTTTAATTATGATTTCTTAGAGTCTTCGTTATCGACATCTGGGGTCGACTGGGGTGTTCAGTTAAGATACTACCCGCGTTTGTGGGCTTGGTTTTCCACACTACCCTTTCACATGTTCTTCTCGTTCGGCAAGTGTAGCATGGAAAGTGAAACGATCACGCGATTGGGGGGGGGGGGGGCTCCCCCTTTCCAGGTAGGCTAGATCCCCGGCATCGTCACGAGTTCAGGCGCGCATAGGTTCCCACCAGTGTAGTGATTACATAACCATTTTGCCGGGAGTTTTTAGCGGCGGTGCTTTGTTCTGAACTTGACATACCAGCAACGGGATATTTTTGTCGCTTTCGTTTGTTGGAAAATGAAAATAATCTTTTCTAAATGGGAACATAATTTAGAGACAGAAAAAACTGTGCAGATCGATTGGCAACAGGGTCAAAGTACATGTACAAAACAAAAGAACAAAGGAATCGAACGATACCCAGATAACCTCCACAGAGCCGAAAACAAACAAAGCTGACTACAGAAGCCGAATTTCTTTGGCTAGAATTTCAATACCATTCAATGTACAACATTAACAACCCTTCCCTTGATTTGACACCAACAGGAAAAAATATTCAAGAATAGCAGAAATGTTGTGTGGTTATCGTTTATTGTTGTAGAACGACTGGTTTCGAAACTGAATACAGGTGGTCACGGCAGAATACGTACGAAAACAAATCACGCACGCACGTAAGACACACGTCCAATTTCCGGTCGATGATAAATATATAATCTTCAGCTTTTGTACAAGAACAGCTTTTAAAATAACTTAACCAATTTTACATCTCTTATTTTTACAATAGCGCGTCATATCTACATGTTCTCTTTATGCTTAATATAAAGGAGCATTTACAAATGTACACAGCAATGACCGGCTGCCATTTGCTTTGAATAAATCGCTATATACATAACCACCGACAACTACTTACAATAATCGAAACAACATAAACAACTAGATTTAAATCATAAGGTGATTTTCAGGCATAAAACTGCTCCAGGGCAATCATCCCTTAGGGATTTTTTAAGCAGCAGTTCGAACTCTTTCTATATAAAGAAAGTAAATTTTGGTCTTAACTCGGCCAATCGCAGTTTGACAATCGACCGTCGCCTTGGCACATCGCAGATCACGTCCCAAGGGCACGTGAATGCAAATTGTATAACAATTTCACCACGTTTCTTGGTGGAAAATAGAAAAATTAGCGATAAATCGAAGCTTTGTCGCACTTACTTAGCTTGTTAAGGTCCAGACACTGAACCTAAAGTACAACATGCACAGTCTCTTCCGAAACCTGGTAAGATCCGGGCCGTGTGACTTTTCTTTATCCTTCTCGCTCTCTCATTATCAGTTTATCCGTTCTTACTGCTCCTCGTAGGGAATTTGAAGGCGTCATTAAGCTCATCGCCCAAAGCACGCAAGATTTGGCCAATTTGACGCGGACTTAAGTCGTTATTGTTCACTAGAACTTCGTCGAAATTCAACTGCGTCACAGCTTGTTGGCCGTTTTCCACATGGCCCGGTGATCGCCAGTGCTCATTTTCGCTCCTTCCTTGGTTCTCTGTGTCTCCTCTTTCGTTTAGTCCAGTTATTATTCTAACTTGTGACTCCATGTTCAAGTCTGGTTTCTTCACAAAGTTATTTTCACAGCTCCAACGGCAAATAATGATATAAGCTTAAGCTTAGGTAAGCTTGCAAGTTATGTCACGAAGCGAATTACGAACTTGTTTTGTTGTTGATACTTTTCCGTCGTTAAACCACTCCAAAATAAATCAAAATTCTTCTTCCCAGCTGTTGAATGTTATCTCAATCGAGTGATTGTTCGCCTGTACGCGTAGAAAATATTCTTTTCCGCTACCCACTCAACCGGTTAGCGGCTAAACCACGTCGTTTCTCCTTTCAAAACACAACACTGCGCAAAAACAGTGAAATCGAAGAAAACACCAATTGCGTATCTTTCCTTAAAAGAGTTTGTCGTTTTCAAATTGAATAGCAATAGAAAAGGACGGCTTTTAGGGGTTTCAAAATCAAAGTTGAGGTCGTAGAGCTCTTGTCTCTGCCGATGACATTCCCAGACTAAATTGAAACAAACAACGTGCCTCTGTTCGCGAAAAATTTTTAGCCGAAAAATATGTGGTTAAATTTAGACCTGACGCGGCATTATTTTTAATCAGGTAATCGACCAATCAGAAAGCCAAAAAAGGGGGATAGGATTAGACATGTGAACAATCATGAGACGGACATATGTTTTGTTCAGAAGCCGCATTTGGAACGCGTGCTGAATACGTCACTTTCGCGGGAATTTAAATTTTAGCTTACCGATATCGTCCTGATGAGGGAACAATGACTGGACAATACTGGCAGCTTTGAACCAATCATCGTGAGTCATGTGTTTAAATTCCCTTTCCAAGGTTATAAATATTCACCAACATCATAGAGTTCCTTTCGGCTTTTCGGATTGCAGTTATGGCGGAAGGTAATTTCGATTTGTTTACTTTTGAAAGCGTCGAAGTTTCTTAACCCATTGCGTTTTCGAAAGCTGCGATGCACTGTTTCATTTTCTTACTATAAAAGTTCCGTTGTAGGCAGATGGGGTGAAGGAAGACTTCGCGAAGAGACGACGAAGACTTCATAGTGCATGAACAGAAGTGAAACGCGCGTGTGGTCCGAACGAGTAAATACTAAAAAACGTAAGGCCCTATGGAGAGTCGACTCAAACTGCCAAAAGCTGAAGATTCGCCGACAGCTCAACAAGCCCAAGCCCTTGCTAAAGATTTCATAGCCTACAGACTCGGAAAAGGCCCAATACCCTCATCTCCCACTGCAGCAACACTACGCAAACTTGCGGACAAAATAGAAGAGCAATACCCTTCGTTATTGAGTCATTTGTGCCACAAACTGAACATCACACGGACTACTGCCTATCCAACATTTGTGGAAATTGCAAGCGAGGTATTCGTAGATGGAATTAACTGGGGAAGAATAGTAGCCCTGTTTGCTTTCGGGGGAAAACTGGCTGTTTATTGCGACCAACATCACATGCAAGATCTTGTTGTTTCAGTCACTGAATGGATAGGAAGATACGTTGGTGGCCTCAGTGAATGGATTGAGGATCATGGTGGATGGGTGCGTAACACCTTTTCTTTTCCTTAAATTTGTGTTTACTCATGTTTGATGTATTTGAACCCCGGGCAGAAATCAGCGACAGAAATAGCTCGTGTATTTTTTCATAACCCCGGTTACGAGCGTGTTGGAGGTTCGTAATAATTGAAAGTTCTCGCGTAAACAATAGAAGGTTGGAGTTTTGTGTCGTTTTCAGCTGCCACAAACTGGTATTTATAAATAATAAAAGCGTTTTCTTCTTGTCATTGGTTGGGGGAAATAGAACACCTTCCAAGATCAGACGTAATTAGCTCGAAGGATAAAAAAAGAAAAATTAGAACAAAAGAGCCCGAATAGTTGGGCGACTTTGTGTTTGAGGAAACATTTTTGGAATATTTTGAAAACGTTCGAGAGAAGTCATTGTGGGCGGAATGTTAAATCCATTTGAACGTTCTTCGAAGAACTACGAATGACATCAACTACATCAAACCTATGCAACATGAAACTCTTGCACATAACTATAAATTTTACACTAAGCTTGGAGCAAAAGAAAGTTAATATTTCCCCAGAGGATTTTGTACGCATTAATGTACATTTAAAGTACATAAACGCAATCACATGCCAAAAGAACAATGAGAATAAACCGATTACCTTACCAACGTAACTGTTGTGGAATTCGGGGTTTTCATAAGGAAAGATGCTGAGAAAGCAGTTCGTTCTTTTCAAACAAATTATGTTAGACTTCGGTTATTTTAAATGATCGCAAGTCATAGGACTCTAATTAAGAAGTTCCTTTCCCTGTCATTACAGGACTTGTTGAGTCATGTTTTTTCCCTGTTATGTTAGTTATGAAAACTGTTTAAAAGATAACCACAACCTAATTCAACAAAATTTAAATGGAAGAAACAGAAACTACTAGTCATTGTCCTTAGGGCAAAAATTTTTGTCATATTTCTAATCATCGAAGACAAGTTAATTCCCCCCACATTTATAATTTTCACCACATTTATAGAAGTAATTAAGATTTTGGAAATTGGAAAAAAAGTGCCATTCTTGTATAGACTATTTAGTAACATGAGTGGAAGTTTTGGAGAACACAGAAATTTGTGGTCCACTGAAGCATTCAAGTTCCCTCAAACTTTCACCAGTGTTACCATAACCTGATGGAAGCTAGGATAGAAAGTTTTTAATTTATGTTCATAAAAATAAACATACAAAGTCATTTTTTGTGTTCCTTTTGAGCTGTCATCAGTTACTGTTTACAGCAGTTGCCAATCACGCGTGACCCTCAGAGCAAAAATGTCTAGACCAAAATGTGGTTTTGGTGAATGTCAATCTGTGCCTTTTGCCGAAAGCTACACAGAAATTTACCCTGTAGTTCTTAATTGACTTCCAACTCAATGATATATTGAAAATCCTGTACTAGAACACATTTCAGGTAGCCCAATAAAGGAATTTGTTGAGTCAGAATCGGGGAATCCTTCGAAATCCTGTTCTATTATTTTGTAATGGCATTTCTTTGATCGGAGGACATTCAAAAATGATTATTTTGCCACGAATCCCTTAGTAATTGGCTTTATATATTCTCACAAACAAGATCGTGCCAAGAAAGCCCCTGAAACCTCAACTTAGCCAGTCCACTAAAAAAAACACTTCATACTTAGGGCACGTATGGCTAGTAATTGCTCTCAATAAGTACAAAGGGATTTCCTTCTAATTTATAAACTGAAGATGAATTTTGGTGGGTTCCTCAACAGCCATTTGCTTGTATGAATGACCACAGAAATATTTACATGCATCAAATATTTTTCGTACGTGTTTTATGCAGGGGTTAACAAAACCAAAAGCACTATTCTCAGTACGTTTCCTATTCTACGTTTCCTTTCCTTCCCTGCCCCTCCCCCCCACTTCTCATTTTTTGCTCCTTTTCACCCCATGCCCTCTAGCATCTCCTGCTTGGCTAAAAGGAAATGGAAACAACTGCTACGCAGGCTAGAAAACAATTAGTACTGCTGTCTCAAAAACTGCTGCGTGATCTGAAAGAATGAATTAAGTAATTTTTGGTGACAATGATTGACAGAATTTTGTGAACTTTATTTTTCAGGATGGCCTTGATAAACAGTTCAGTGAAAGAGGTCAAGATGGCGCATGGTGGAAGGGTGTTTTTCTTACTACTCTTGGACTTGGAACATTAGCAGCTTTTATGTACAGTCGATGAATCACAACTTGCAATGTGTGTCATTAAGTATTTACGTGGTGATGACTTGTTCTTTCCAGGTGTTTTGTTTTTTTTTTCCACTGAACCTGACCAGAAAGAGCAGTGTTAACGTGTAACTGGCTTTTAGCCTTTCTCTTTAAGGTAGTGGTCACTTAAACTCTGTACTATTGTTTTTTTATTTAACTTTAATTTGTGTTTGATCCTTGGGAATAGCTGTGTTTATCATAATTTCAACTGTTCTGTTATTATTATTAAGATTATTATTATTAGTTATTATTATTATTATTATTATTACTATTATTATTATTATTATTATTATTATTTCAGTTACAGCTGTAATGTAACTGTTGAATTTGATTTTAGAATATATTGTAAAAAATATCATAAAGTATTCTTTTCTTCCAGATGTACCGACAGACTTCAGATTAGTCTTTCAACATTTAAATTCTCTTGATCTAAAAGTCATTTACATTCCCTCAGAGATTATTTATGGTAACAAAATAATATTATTTATGGTCACGAATTGTCAAGATAAGGCAATAAGGGCAATTCACGACTGATTTGAAATTGATCATAAATTCAACACGTGTGTGACAGTAGCCAAGAAACATCAATATTTTCTTGACTGCCATTTCCTATTTTGTAGTTTGAGCTTGAAAAGCCCAGGTTATGAAATGTATTGTTAATATGCCATTTTACATGTAAGCTGTCATGTACTTAACCCTTTGAGCCCTGACATCAGGATGCATGTTCTCCTAACTGTTCTCCATACATTTCTTTTGGAACTAGTAAGGAGAATTTGTCTAAATATCAAGACATCTCATCCTTGGTGATCAGTTCCTTTATTCTCATCACTTGAATGTTTCAACAAGTAGTGATAATGTAAAAAGAAATTTTATTTTCGTCACTGTTACGGCTTAAAGGGTTAAGCCTCCCATAAGTGTATATTATATTTTTGGGACCACATTCAACTGTCTTCCTGTAAGGGTGGTCTGCTTATAGGAGGTTTCAGCCTTTGTACATGTCTGCGATTGTTAGCCAAGGTTTGACTGACACCATATAATGGTAATTATTACAAAATTAATGATAGACAGCCCCTGGAGATACGAGTATATCCTACGAGTAGAGAAGTTGTGCAAAATAGATGGTAAGTGATTATAAACCACTCTGTCTCACCACACAAATGTTAGTACATTTGCACTTTTTTCCATAGACAGCAGTTTAATTTATTTTTAAAATGTTAAGACTCTGATCAGGTTCATTATAGATTTGCATTACACTGTAGTTAAATTCAACAACAGCTATTGGTCTGTTACTGAATTAATACCATTTCGCCCTTTACACTACCATGTAGCACTAAATTTTTGCGGGAGTTTAATTTTGCGAATGGGCGATTTACTGTGTTTTGCGGGAACTCATTTTTGCAACTGGGAAAACTGGTTTTTCTTGCTGGGAATTAATTTTTGCGATTGTCAGGAAGTCGCCTTCAATTGGGGATTATAACATCCTCGTTTTACGAGTAAAAACAATCAAAGGTCATCAAATGCAGGTGAACATGGGCTCCTGGGTGAACAACATGCAGATGTATAACATGTTTTCAGTTAATCAATAGAGTTCCTTCAGAAGATCTTTTTGTTTAAGACCTTTAAAGCTTTTAACAGCTACGTACTGTAGTGTACCGACTTCAATTTCATCATTTTATTTCTGAATGTTTTTCAATTTTGTTTTGTTTCTATACGAAAGAGACTATCATCAATGTGATTTTACATTACATGTTAAAGGTGATGTTTGCATATAATTTCGACAGTGGAGTACATTTTTGCGGAAACCTTTTTTTGCAGATGGTGAAAAAAACTGCAAAAATTAGAACCCACAAAAATTGAGTGCCTCACGGTATTTGTTTTATGCATGCTATAACATAATAAACAGAATTACAGGCCTTTCTTGGCCATGACACAACATACATATTCATCACCATGTACCTAGTCAGGTTTGACTAGTTTAATTATTTGTACATTGACAGTAGAGTCTGTATCTACTATTGTAGAAATATATATTTGCCCCAGCTGGCATTGTAAAATACTTTTGGTAGGAACATGATGATGTACGTGTAAATGAGTGTGTGGGTGTGTGTGTGTTAGAGATCTTGAGAAGCTGTAGGCGTACCTTATTAACGTTAGTGCATTGGTACAAACAGAACTGGGGATGGGCCATGACATTCAACAAAATTAGACCGTAATAATAACAATTTCGAAAAAACATCAAGTATACAGCCAGACATAGAACAGAGCCAAATTAAAGTTTCGAAAAATATATATTTTAAACTTAGGAATATGCTAAAAATAAGAGGCTTACAGTGTTGTTCCTGAGTTAAAATAAGCAAATGAAAGAAAGGGGAAATAATGTTGGACATGACATTTCACTACTAGCCTCCAGCTTGTGCAACAAGACAAAAATAATGCTGCTTTTTGCAGCCAATTGTTGAGGGTGTCAGATTTAGAGTGTAAGAGAATACCATAAATGTTTGTCTTTTTTCCTGTTCAGGCAATGCCTTGTTTATTTACAAAAGAACCATTGTCACCCTGTGGTGTCGTCACTTACAGGTGTAGGTTGCTGGATCTCCTTAACTGTGTACATGCACCATGTAGTCTCCCATCAAAAGCCACTTTGGTGTCTTCCTAAAGAAACAGTCTCATCACTGTAACAATTTATGTTCGAAAGGCTTGTGATGCACGAAACGTGCACACCACTGTAGGATAAGCCTGGGGAGGTCACATAATTTTTTTGTACATGTAGAGATTTCTTAGAAATGCAGGGATGCATTTGCAGATGTTAATGACTGTATGTCTAAGTTGACCTTAATCCTACAGTCAGGAATTTAATAAATATATATTGTAATAACTAGCCATGCATATTAACCCCACATCACACTGGTGGGTGTCAAATTTCCAGTGCAGTGATCTTCTTTGAAGAGAACTTTTAGTGATTGAAAGTTTACTATAGATAGTATTAACTGTATTAACCATGCATTAATCAAAAACTGTATCATTACAAAATATATTAGTATTGATTTGTGTTTTCAAATAACAAGGTTTAAGGGCTGGTTTTCCCATTAAATTTATTTATTTTATAAAACGTGTTTTATGAAGATAACTCAGTTTTAAAATTTCTTGACTATGGTATCCTGCCTGAGGGCAGGCACAAGTGGGGAAACTATTAGTCTCTTTAACTCACGTATTTTAATTGTAATACAGTATAGATTTTACTTCTATCCTGTGTAGATAGAACTTTAATTTTTAAACTGAGTGACATGGTGAATTTGTTTGACTTCAGAAGTACTCATGACATTACTTTCCTCATGTCTACAAAGATTGGCCCATAATTCTAAAACTGATTGTTTTCCAAGTTCTAATGTAAAATCTAACAGTTTACCTAAGGCATGTATACATTGTTATCAATGGCATTTTACTTTTGAACAGTGGTATATATGGATACCCTATTTTTCCCTACTAATTAGTTACTAATTATTACAAATTAAACTTATTCTGAAGCCAATTAAAATCATCTAGTTAGGGCACATATCTTTGTCATTTTCAATTTCTGTGTTAATACAAATTGCATGTCAGCAGATTTTGTGTGAAATTAAAAGGTTGTACTACATGCCTTAGTGGCACATCATGGAGGAGAAAGATATTGCAACACTGTGTGCCATACTATTGCCAGATTATTGAACAATTTTTCTTCCTACAGTTTGTGCATTTTGAAATTTTTATAGCGGAACTCCTGGCCACATCAGAGGAAGGCTATAATCTTGAACTACGTAAATCTGCTCTAGCTGTTTTGGAAGATTGTGGCTTGTTTGCTTGCGTAAACATGTCCCCCCCAGTCAACAGTTTTAATCATTGTGCCTGCCCACATCATACAGGTTCCTCTTAATTTGTGCAGTGGTGCAAGGACTTTATAGGCTCAACAGGCTTGGGTTCAATTCCTGTAAGTGATGTTTTGTTTTTCTTGTTCTCTTTTCAATTTTGGGAAACACTGTATTTATCTCTGATTAGGAGCTCTGCTGTTAGGTTGACCTATCATGCAGTCAGAATGCTTTAAAAAATGTCATTGTCAAAACGTACCGGCAATAACAAACTTTGGGAGAAGGCAATGTATGGCATGCGAACTTAATTGATTTATGCTGAAATAAGTCACTTTGCCAGTTCACATAAAAGAAGCTTGATCAGGTAGTTAAACTAAACTTAACTTACTGTTCTAATATCTGCTGGTAAGATTGGATCAGTGTTTAACAACATTAATATTATAAATATTTACAAGTAAACTTTATTAGACTGCTTCTGCAAATTGCCATTTTAACAATCTACTAATAAAACTTGCAAAGGTTTGACTAGTAATCAGTGCATGTTAGCTTAAAAATTTTAAGTTGTCATGCAAAATCATACATGTACATGTAGATGGTAGTGTTCCTTGTGGCAATCTGAAATTTGATTTTATGTCATGCAAATTTTCAGTAAATCAATTCAGGTTGCACTCAAAATGATCCATTACAGACGAGGAAGATCACTCTTGCTCATACAGGTGTCTGACTTGGTTAATAGAGTGTACATGTATGAGAAGGTGCCCAAAGGTGATCCATAAGAAGAGAACAGAAAACAGATTGCCAAAAGGAACACTACTACATGTTTGTAGTACATTTTGGTACATTGTATAACCAAAGCTTTAACAATGTAACATTTTCCTTTTGTCACTGAATTGTGTTAGCTATCTTGGGATTATCTACTAAGTTTAAAATGTGATTTTTTTGTCTGGCTATGAATGTTGATGGCTGCATGTGCTTGGCACGAATAAAAAACATTTGTGCAAATTGTGCACCTGACTATTTTAAATGCAGTGGACTGAAGATCCTTATCTTGATTCTTATGGGGACCAGGAAAAAGTTTCAAGAGAGTAGGGATTCAGGATAACAAAAACAGTCCCAAGAATGCTGTATTATAATGACTCACCTAAAATGCAGAACAAAACTTCCACAATATTATTTATTCTTGTGGTCTTCTTTCAAAAGCAAAACAAAAGTTCAAATGTGATACTGCAAGTCCAAGTCTGTTCTGTGTCAGACACAGAGTGATTGCTTGGTCCTTTTTTTGTAATATAAAGATTTTGCCCCCTCCTCACCTCCCAACAAAGAAATAAAAATATTTTGTCCAAATATTGCCTGGCGTGTCCAATACCCAGGCTTAACAATGTCTACATCTTTGCCTGAAAAGACACTGGGATGTTCTTGCCCAAAGCCCTTCATATCGTGATGTATTTTAAGTACAATAAATTATTCTCAACTGGCATACATTTTGAAGAAAACTATTATCAAAGATTGGTAAAAACATTTTACTCTAAAACATCAAGATGGCTAAAAATATCAGAAAATCAGGAAAATGTCAACAGCCTTTGGTCTTGCTACCATTCTTCTGAAGGTAAAATGAAATTTAGAAATTTTGTGAATTGTTCAGTGTGGTATATCTGTTCAAATACTGGTGACTTGAGTCTCGCCTCCTCAACAGTGAACCATGCACATTCTTCATGTACACTGCCCTGAACATGGGGCGACCTTGCCATGATCACGTCTTGTTTGCTGCCAGGTGTTGTGAAAGACACAGAGTCAAGCGACTTGTTGGATTTATTTGGTGTTGAAGCTTGTTTCGTTAAGGAGGCACTCACTTCTGTAAAAAGAAACCAATAAAAAAGGGAATCACACCAGGCCCTAGCTGCTGAAAGAGTGGATATCTTTATCCAGTGGGTAAATAAATTGCTGTCAAGAGGACAAACAACATCTCTACTACTTTTTGGACAACGGAGGCCAGACAGTCAGTAGCCTACATGCTTCACTGGCCAACTACATTGTGAGTTGTATAATTTAAAGCAGTCAACCTTGGGAAATGGTTAACTGACCGCTTAATTCCAGTTGCCCATTAATGAGGTTTGACTGGTTTAGTTTATAAGCAATCAGAGAAACAATAAGTTCATGAGGAGTAAAACACACAAAGAAGAATTGACCACAAAGCAACAAAGCATGTAATTTGTGAACAGAAATTGTGGAACCGAATCAATGAGATAGAGAAACTGAGGGTCTAATACCACACTCCACACTCGTATCTGTAGTATCCTGTAACAAAGGCCATATGGTTTATTATGCAGAGAAAGACAACAGAAATAACTGATTAGTTAAGAGTTTGCGACTGCTCAATTAGGATCTTGAGTTTGCACAAGGGGTCAATGTGGGCTTAATGCATGATGTGGCATGGCATTGCATTGTGAATTGCGTGCACAGTAAGGATGCACATAAATAATTAGTGGCGAACATCGTTAATTTGTCTGTACAAGGAGATAAAGATTAAGA
Source organism: Siderastrea radians (assembly GCA_964017195.1). Lineage (NCBI taxonomy): Eukaryota > Metazoa > Cnidaria > Anthozoa > Scleractinia > Rhizangiidae > Siderastrea > Siderastrea radians. The sequence continues at coordinate 32,096,882 of OZ024889.1, read as the reverse complement.
AGAGCACCAACCAACCATGGTCGATACACAATGTGTTAAGTAATTACTGGATGAGTTTGTCGATTGGGAACCATTGCTAAAAGGCAAGACAAATTTGATGTCGAAGTCAACTGTTGTTAAGCTAAGTACAAGTCATAATTTATTATGTTTTCACTACCTTGTAAGTTGGGCAGCCTTGCGCTGTTCATTTCTTTGTCACCATCATCCCTCTTCCGTTTCACACCCCTCCTCTCCTGTGAAGCTTGATCAATTGTACTTGATGCTAACGGTTCTGTAATAATCTCCTGATCTGCTTCTGAAGTATCAGTTGTTGAATGACTTTCCACTTTGTTCAAGCTGTTTTCTTGCCTGTCCTCTTCTCTCTCAGAACAAACACAATCATCTGGCCTGACTTTGCAATTTTTTTCATCCTGCCCTTTTTCAAGAGTTTCTAGCTCAGCTGACAGGTCAAGAGGTGGAAACTTAGGAAAGAAATCTTCCACTGTGAAAACAAAGAGAAAGTGCATTTCGGAAAACAACTATGTGACAATGGTATATTGAAGTTGAAGAGTGATAAAATCCAAGAATAATCATTTCTTCCTTAGTAATTTATTTGCCGGATAGTAATTCTTTTTCTTACATCAAGTAAGTCAGTACCCACCTTCATCTATACTGTTTTCCATTTCACCGTCAAGAGAGGTATCCCCTTCTTGTGAGGAATTTAAGTCATCTTCAACACTGTCTGGACTGTACACATACAGGAAATACTTCACCATGTCCCCTAATGAACCATTCACAACAGGTTTTCCACAAAATTCATACAGCTGTGACACATTTTTTGATGAAGTAACATGCAAAAGCATAGCATTGAAACAGTGCTCTGTGACTCTTCGTTAACTTTCTTCTCAATTATTAATAAATTTTTGGATCAGAGATGCTGCTTACCACAGCAAGAGCATCAGTGTAAAATGGGAGATATTATTGCCTTGACAAAGTTGCTTGGTATTTGAGAAGTAAGTTTGCTAACATTATAAGAGCTGTAGAGCAGAACATTTATGTAAAGTCATAACATGTTTGCTAATTACAGCATAGAGATAAGAGATGGTTTGTTTCATGATTGATTATAGCACCTGCTATTTCAAGAAGTAACTCGTTGTCACCTTAATTTTGTTTGGCTGACACTTGAAGCTGAGAAGGGTTTTGACTATTGATGTAGCAGGTCTGTTTTGTACAAATGGCCTTAATGCCTGTCAGTTTGGTTGATGATGACCATTACCTTTGTGGGGATTGAGATTATCATTCTGCAGCAAGTCAATCTGGGGACAGTCCTTGATTTCATCTGGTTCAAGCTTAATTCCTGTTTCTTCTTTTAGCTCCCTGACTGCACAATCAGCAGCTGGCTCGATAAACAGACCTAAAAATAGCATGGAGAACCAAACTATAATTATGTATCACTTGTCAAGACCTCAACCAAGATTTTTATTAACTACTTTCAGGAAAAAGAGCCTAATACCTCCTGCATACACGGAAGCTTCAATGGCACATTTTTGGTCAAGGCATCAAACATTTACAGCAACTTAAGCAATATTTTTATTTTCCCTATGTGCCTCAACATTAATTTTCCACTGCCAATTTTGAGTAACAGCTTGAAAGCAGGCAAAACCAAACTGCAGAGCAAAAATAATTCGCAGGAATCCACATCATTAAGCTACAAAATGACATTCAAAATTGACAATAATCCTAGGGTAGCTTATCCTGATTTGAACAGCTATTCCCCTGGGTTCAAAATCCTTTTTCCTGAGCCATAACAATCTGGTACAAATTAATTGGTTATTAGTACTGATAGTTAAATCAGGTACCAAGTTAAAATCCTGGACTGCAGTCCAAACAGTTTTCAATTGAGTATCAAAGGTAATTTGCATTTGCTTTAACACTACGCTTTGCAATTATTGGTTAAAAAGATGGTGTGACTCTGTCAGAAGTAAAACCAAAACCATTCATGATTTCCTCACATATATTCCCATGCATGACAGACTAGTTGCAAGCATTTATTTGCTATTGGGATGAGGATGCTAATCCCTTCCTCTGATTAATGGCCTTTTTCAGTCTATACATTTATTTGTCGAAATATGGGTTTGACAAATGTAATGAAAGTTAGAAAACCACAGTGAAAGTATCTAGCAGTGCCAACCCAAGAGTCATCATACATGTTATTGAAGGAAAAAAACAGCACGTAATTTTAAGTCCCATGTATTTGTTGTAGTTCAATTTTATCCTTTTCTTAGACTGCAAGCAGTCGTCCTTCGTCCTATTTTCCTCAGATCCTACGCGCGAGTGGAAATAAATAACTTATGCAAAACTCGCAGCTCGCGCGCTTCAATCTTCTCGCCAGCTTCTCGCTAAACTTAGGAGAAAAAAGAGACAGCTTGCAGTCTATTCTTTTTTATGTTAATATATGACAATGAATATGAAACAAAGGAAAACACAAATTGAACCAAGGATAAAATTGAACTACAACATATCCACCTAAAAAAGCAAACGTATTTTGTATTTTGACACTTTGCTATATGAAATATTTACTAATCACACAAGACACGAAGAAATGTCAAAGTCACACAAGACATTCATGACTTGTTTTTGAGCAACCACACTATCAGTTTTATTCATATTATCAGATGTTATTTAAAGGTGTGCAAGTTCAAGCTCATCCCATGTCCACTGTATGTGGACTGTTCATTTACACCTTCCAGTAAATGATGAACAAAAGTTTACAGTACTGTGTGGCACTAATTCAGAAGAAAATATTAAGACGGATTCCGCTCAACGTTCGAGCAATAAGTGCAAAAAATATTTACCAAAAAACTACTCATAGCACGGTAACATTTTAAATGCTATTTGAGACATCTCACGCTAGTTCGCTTGCCCAAGTGACCCCGCGATGAAATTCGCAAGCATTCTCAAGAAAATTAATTTCAAATCTCGAAAAGTATGCTAAAAACGGGCGCCATTTTGTTTTGAACTGACATGAAGCGTCTTTTTAATTGAAATATGGATAACTTCAAATCCAATTTTCTCTCGCGGGGTCAGCTTGGGAGCAAAAGTAACGATAAGTTCTTCTTATCTGTTCTCAAAATGTGACAGTGCTGCAAGTATTTTTTTGGTAACTTAATTTTTGCACTTACTGCTCGAACGTTGAGCGGAAATCGTCTTAAAAACGAAAGGAAGTGAAGTGCCAAAAAAGTTTTTTTAAAGCCAAACGTTTCGGGCTTAGCCCTTCATCAGTGGCATATGACAATTTTTCATATGCCACTGATGAAGGGCTTAACCCTGAAACGTTTGGCTTTAAAACATGTTTATTTACATCAGCCTGTTGTGATGGGCCAAAAATTAAAAACAAAAGGCAGTGAAGTGCCAAAAGAGTTTTTTTAAAAGCCAAACGCTTCGGGCTTAGCCCTTCATCAGTGGCATATAAACGATTTTTCATATGCCACTGATGAAGGGCTAACCCTGAAACTTTTGGCTTTAAAACGTGTTTATTTATACCAGCCTGTTGTGATGGGCCAGATTTCTTAGTTAGGTTTGACTTTTACAACACATAAAACAACTCCCTTAATCCAGGAACCCTGGTAGAAATCCTATACAGGATCCTACAGGATTTTCTAGGATCCTATAGGATCCTACAGGATCCTACAGGATCCTGTACGTTCACACAGGATCCTACCCAGGATCCTAAATGGCACCATGTTGTTTAGGATGCTACTCAAGATCCTGTAAAGTCTTTCAGGATCCTGCTTAAGATTGTCCAGGATCCTGTTTAGGATCCTGTAGGATCTTGTTTAGGATCCTGTAGGATCCTATAGGATCCTGCTTAGGATCCTGTAGGATCTTGTTTAGGATCCTGTAGGATCCTATAGGATCTTAAACAGGATCCTATAGGATCCTACAGGATCCTACAGGATCTTATATAGGATCTTATCAGGATCCTGGTTAAGATCCTACAGGATCCTGTTAGGATCCTATTAGGATCTTATTAGGATCCTGGGCAGAATTTTTACCAGGGAATTTAAAAGTTAATTTTGTTCCTTGAGTGTGAATCACAGCTGACAACTTTTTGCCGTGCATACCTGTTGAAAGAATTCTGTGTTTGAAATTTCCCTTTGGAAGGCTCCATGGGTGATAAAAATCTTCAGAGTGATGAACATCACTTGCCTGTCGACGAGCAAGTTCATCTGCTGCTCTGGCCTTCAGAAATTATCAAGAATTATATATTATGTACTAAGTACTATGCCTGTTTAACCCTTTAAGCCCTAAGCCCTGATGAAAATGAAATTTCTCTTTACACGATCACTACTTGTTTGAACATTCAAGTGACGAGAATAAAGGAAGTGATCACTGAGGATGAGATGTCTTGATATTTAGACAAATTCTCCTTACTAGTTACATAAGAAATGTATGGTGATCAGTAATGAGAATTTGCATTTTTATAGCAGGGCTTAAAGGGTTAATAACTAAGGTAATTTCATGCCACTAGGCACAAGAAGCCACCTGTACTTACTATTATAGGGGACTATTAGAGAGGGTGGTGACAGAGAGGGGTGGAATAAAATCTTTTAAGGCCACAAAAACATTGTTGCTTATTACCCAGTTTACTGCTAGACATCCCGAAATGAAAATCAACCTAGACTTCTGAAATGACCATTGCCTACAAGTGGTCTCAAAAGTGAGAGGGAGATAGTGTTTAAAAGTATCTGAACAATAACAGAAAACACAACCATGCTGTGTCAGTTGCTAAACATTTGGAAACCTTGTTCCTAGGATCTCCCACCTCCCCACCCAAGATACCTTTCTTTCCTCACTTCCTCTGGCATGGGAAGATGAAAGACCTTGGAATTGAGGTTGAACATTTTGCTTTGGAATGTTAATCTTTGCTTGTCTTGCTAATACAAGTACCAACCTTTAGTACTTCAAGATCCTTTGGGAGAGGAGGATTTAGCACAGAGCACCACCTCTTGTTAAATTTCCACATGTAAGAAAACACATGTTGCAGAGCTTCTTTATTCATGGTTGCAATGTTTTGAACCTCTTCCCACATCCACTCACGGATGTGCTCAGTGAGACTTTGAATATCAAGCCACACAGGACGACCAGCCACTCTGCGGCGAAAATACTGCGCCAATGCTGCCACAACATTGATAAAAGCTTGGCTTGAGAGGTACCGTTTGAGAAGCACCTGAAGTGAACTGAAATCACAATTAATGGTAATTTGACTTTGACTACATTGAACTGATGTACACATACATACTACCTTGCTTATGCAATGCTGTCAAGTGAATGTCAATGTTGTCAATGCAGCAATGCACTTTACCCTGGCTATCCTCCTTGAAAAATATCACGAAATGCCTCTGAACATGACCCTTGGCATGCCACATGTATGTAATGTATATAAAATTTAGGGAATCATAAAAAGTAATTAACCTTGACTGTGGATCTTGAAACAAAAGTACAACACCACAGCTTGTGAGCACAGGATCTGGTGTTTTGGGAACAATGACATCAGCACACCTCTCAGCTTGAAGAGCCACCTTACCATTGTTATCACAATACTGCGCATCAAGTCCTACCAAGCGATAACCTAAATGTAAAGAAAAAGAAGCTTCTGTCAGTCAAAGGAACCCTGTTTGTCGATAGATGTATCCTTTGCACTGAGGAATAAGAGTAAAGTATGCCAAGACTTCAAATTTCAATCAATTGTATTAGAACTATAAATGCTAAATCAGATAGGATTAGTGGTTTACCAGGTTCAAGCATAACTAGTGACATTGTTCGGGTATTGAAAATGTTACAAGTCCCAGGGATTCTTGTGCAGTACAAGATGAATGATGACTCTGCATCCCCAACAATGACAACATTTTTCTTCTCCTTCCAGATTTCACCAACTGTCAAGTCACGTCTGTGATCAAGTGGAAGAACAAATGTTCCTGCACCAAACTGCCCACTCCTGTTTGCTGGGGATTCCCCTGGATCCAACTTCTTCCTTTTCCTTGAAATAGCTTGTTCCCAAAAGTAATCTACATCTCCCCTATTGGTGAATTAGAGAAAACAAAATCAAGCAACTGGTGGCCACCGTATTGTTATGCCTTTCAATAACACTGTCATGAACTCAACTCAATTATCTCTGTTAGCACATGCCACAGAAACAAAGTGAGGTTAATTCAACAGGTGTAGAAGGCCAAGGATTGATGGGTTTTGATTGGTAAATGTAGAACTTTATCCCTTTCTTCATGGTTTCTGGATGTTTTAGGTTCACCTGCTTGTTACTGTTCATGCAGATGACTTCTCGGCTTGTAGCCAAATCAATGAAGTCAGCTTACTGATTTTCCCCTTTTTTGTCCTCCTCTCATTCACACTTAAAGCAACCAAAGAGTGCCTGTTTGTATACATTTCTTTGTCGTGTGGGTGGTTTCCATAAGTTAATCTATTTTTAGAAACAAGCTCAAGGATGTCAAAGATTTTTAGCTTGAACATTGCTGTTGCCAAATCTCAGAAATTTAGCATCTCAGCCAAATAGTACATCAAAACTTGCTTCTCTTTCAAACAGCAACAAAATCCAGCTTGTTCCTTCAAAAGTAAATAGATTTTGTAAACCTTGTGACAAACCCGAAACCCATTTGCTTCCCAGTCTCAGTAAACATTTGTCTTCATATCTGAATTCAATTGGTCAAACTAGTTGGAGATCAAAATGTGCTCCTATAGAAACGAATAATTTGGCCTGAAAACTAAAAAGCAAAACTGAAACAAACTACACATGCATTGGCCTGAATTCATGAAAAAAGTTGAGTTCATTCATTGTGGCCTTAAGTCAGTTTTGTGCATAATTATTTATGGCGTGCTTGTTTGACAGCTAAGTTTACACAGTCTACACTGCAATGCAAAAAATACCCAGCCAAACCTCAAGTCCACAAAACAGTACATTTGAAGCAAAATAAATAGCCCCTAGTTGCTTGATGGCGAATCCAAACAATTCACAGCCCAGGGGAGGTACTCCTATTTACAAGCCATACATGTATATGTGTAAGTGATGCTTTAAGGTCCCAGCAGCACACCCCCACCCAGAATCTCACAATGTACCCCAGCCTCACAGACAATCTTTTAAGTCTGGCATAAACCAATGATGCCAATTATCATTGGTTAAAAAAGAGTGTGAAGGAACCATAATAATAGAACACTTACCATTCACTGGACTCTTGTCCTTGTACTCCACGGAAATGTACCCATGATGTTTTCTGGTATCCAGCTTTTGGAGCAAATTTTCTTTTTAACTTGTTTTTCTTGGTTGCCTTGTTGCTATAGACTTCCTCTGGATTGGAAACTCCAATGAACAACAATGCTTCCCGTGCAACCATATGCTCTGCTTGTTTTTTGGATTTGTATGTTGTCTTGGAGGATACAACCTTGTCACCAAAACTAACAGTGCTGATAAATCCAATTCCTTGAAAAAGAAAGGTATAGTGACAAAAAACGAAGACGTCATGTCTTGTGGCATTTACCGGTCAGATGTCTTAGAATGTTAAGCAGGGGTTTCAATAAAATTTTGGTTTCAATAAAAGTAGGCAGCTGGTTTGAGTAGGTTTGAAAGAAATCTCTCTTTAATTACACTGATTAAGGGAGAAATTACAAGGTGGGAGAGATTGCAATAATATTAGAACTGGCAGCTACTTCAGAGCATCACATGTAAGAGTATTCATTTCATAGAGAGCGAGATGTTATGTAAGCTCCATTTTCTCCAATTTTTTTGTTCCAGGGTGTCTTTGTTTTTTCTGCCAGCTGGGAAGAGGATTTGAAAAGATAACTGTAAGCTTGATTTATTTGGCAGACTGAGCCAAAAGTTTCTTGAACATGAATTGTTCACAGATAACTCACTGTACCACTAGACTGCAATACAGTCGTTTTTTCTCACAAGACTCTCAAGAGAAGCACACAAGAGAAGAAAAGCGCTACCATGTGAGGTGCATAGCGCACACGAGCCTCACACGCCTGTTGGGCATGTGAAGCAAGAAAAAAACACTGTCTGCTTTCCATACATTGTACTGTGCCAAATGTGTCAAAAATGAATTCACAACTCCGCCTAAAGTAATTTGATCCTCTAAGCACCCTAACTTTGATAATCTAGGATTCTTAGTTTTCATGGGTAAACATAGGAAAGAGTCGATAGCCACAGCTATTGGCGACTTTGCTCTTTATCCTTCTGCTTTGGGGAAATCTCATACAGCTTGCAAGATGTAGAAAGGTTTCTGCTGGAAGGAAAGTTCATTGGATGAAACCAACAGCTTTCAGAAGATCAGAGGTCAATTTAGCTGAGAATAACAAATCGGCATAAGCCACAGGAGTCCATCATACAAATATCAGAAAAAGATTAGATATGGCCTTGAGATCAAAGTCTTAAAAATGCAACATTAACAGCTCAATTCAGTCACCATCTAAAACACGTCCCAACTAAACCCACTAAAAACATACAAGAAGCAAAATTGGTCAAAAGACCAAGTTATGATAATCTGCTGCTCAGTTGTGCAGACCTTCCAAGACATTTTATAAAATGCTATCTGCTCCTTGATTATGCTCTTTAAAGGGCTGACCAGAATAACAGATGGCCATTCAACTGACCAATTTTGCATTTGGCGAATTTGAAATTCTGCTTGATGTTCATGCATTGCTACTATTCATTGCCAAACGAAAAGGCAAAAACATCTCTTCCTCCGAGAAGCAATCGAACTGCAATATCCAAATTAAGCGTCTGTGTTTACCCGCAAAATTCACACAGTATGAAACACTTCTAATGAGGTGAATTGAAAATTTGATGATAGATGATGTCATAATTCGGCCAATGGAAACTTCCGATTGGTGGAGGAACGGGAAATAATTTCAGAAGAAATTTGGTGTATGGCTATTGGACAGTTGTATTTTTTAGCATCTCTCTTCAGTCTCACTTGTCTAATTTCATGCTTGCTCCAGACCTTTCGCTTAAAATTATGCAATATCTATGAAACGAGGGAATCCACAGTAAACTCTTCAGAAAGAGGGAGTCCATAAAAACCCTCCAAAATGACTAACAAACAAAACACAGTCAAAAGAATAGCTAAGGAAGAAAGCCAGTACGAACATTGCACATTCATTCTAACGCCTGCTTAGACAGCTATTAGGGAAGTGAAATTTTAGTTGATAAGATCTCTTTCAGCTGATGAAATTCAGCAGTAACCGGTGCTTAGCTACAAAGTGTACATTTCTACATAATTTGACCTTGCATCCCTGACAGTCTTACCTTCTGAAGTTGTTGAGTAAACTGGTAGCTTGTATCCTCTCTGATGGCAGTTTTCCTGGAGAAGATTCTTGTAAGACACTTTAACAGATTCTTCACAGGTTTCTTGCTCCAAGTTTAATGCATTAACAACTACAGAGGCTGCGTTTTGCTGAGCTAATTTTTTGGTATGTAAAGACCCTTCACTTTTAAAACTCTGTCCATTAAAGGTGACTATGCATACAAACCCTGAGCCCTCTCTTGTTGTCTCATACTGGGGTAGAGCCAGTCCCATTTTTTGTGCTCTTTCTGAAAGAACACTCTTAAATGATACAGGTGCTGGAACTGAACTCTGATCATTAGGAGGTGACAGGGCTCTCTGAACTTCTGGAGAAGAAATCTGTGCATCTTGATTTGAATCTTTTGCTGAAGAAGTTGATGCAGGGGACGCGCCTTTTAGTGGTGATTCTTCGGCCGCTACTTTTATCACAGGGCTTTCTTCTCCACATGACTGGCCTACCTCTCGACCAGAATATGCTCCATAACTAGCATGCATGGGAGCAGGACTACCTGACAAATTCAACTTCTTTTCGGCGTCAAGAATTCCTAACTCAAGTAAAGCTACCTTTGCCGCACTTTGTTCGGCCTTTTTCTTGGTACTGAACTCGGCTTCACTAGTGAAATTTCGCCCCAGAACACTCAAATTAGCTACGTAAACCGGGCTAATGCCCTTCCTTCTCTCTGTGCAGCTGTACTTCGGCAGCTTCTGCCTAGCTCTTTGGCAGTGATGTTGCAAGAGACTTTTGAAATTGGTTTTGTCCATGTTCATATCGAATTCAGTTGTCTATTAATGACAAAAACTGTCACTAGCTATTACTTTATCTAACAAGAGGGAATGAGGAGATTTTCTGACTAGAACACAAAAGTATGCACATTCTCCTTTCACAAGAAAAAGGCATAGTTTCGCGGTCAAAAAACCCTCCACGCCAATTTACACCGCCATGTTGTGCACACAGCCCAAAGAGCATGATGGTACAGACTACGTCTCGTTGTATATATCATTAGTGCCTTATATGTGGGCTAGCATGACGTTCTTGCCTATCCATGGATAGCAACCAGCAGAGACATTTCGTGTGCAGAGACCAGGGGCAGAGACAAAATAACATAAAAGTAATATACATGCTTTATTAATATTTTCGTCTGCAATTGCATACACAACGAACTTGCAAAATGCAAGGGTACATTGACGCATCTTTGTCAAAAAACATTGAATCAAATGGGAATATTCTGCCACTCATTTCTTCATCATGCACCTTACATATAGGGGCGCCTGACATATAGGGGCGAGTTCACGCATACCTTCATTTACGCAATAGCGCGCGATGTCACGCGAGGTTACCTTACATATAGGGGCGTCTTACATAAGGGGGCGAGTTCAAGCGCGCGATGTCTCGCGAGATTGCCTTAGAGATAGGGGCGCCCGACATATAAGGGCGAGTTAACACATAAGGGGCTGTTCACATGATACCAGAATGAGTTTCATTCCGGAATGAGTTTCGTTCCAGAACGAAGTTCGTACTGCATTCACATGACAAAATCGACCGACTCAGCCATCTTGAAAACGACCGTTTTGTCCACCATCTTGAAAACGATACGCCTGCGCCACTCGCTCCAGACTACACGTTTTGCGTTTTCAGTTCGTTTTCAGTTTACATGATACCAGAATGGAATGTCATACCAGAACGAGAATTTCGTTCGGATTGAAAACCGGAATGAACTCATTCCAGAATGACTTGTGCGGGACCTAACTTTCGTCTCGGTATCAAGTAAACAGATACAGAAAATATATGGGGATGGAATGAACTCGTTCTGGAATGAAAGTCATTCCGGTATCATGTGAACGGCCCCATACTTTCGTTTACACAATAGCGCGCGATGTCACGCGAGGTTGCCTTACATATAGGAGCGTCTTACCAGGGCGGAAAAAGGTTGGGCGATGAAACGAGCGTGTCCGAGCAAAAAGGTGTGATGCAGTGGACTGGGATCGAATTGGGTGCTAGACCAAAATTCAAAATTCAAAGATCCAAATTCAAAATCCTAATAATCTATTAATAGTTTCCGAAAAACGTTAACTTTGGGTTATCTTTTCTTTGTCTTTTCCGCCTTAATCGATGCTAAAAAACTGTCTTAAAACGAGCAGAGCAAAGTAAAAAGATGGAAAATGGCGTTTGGATGACGCGTGGCATGACCCGTATTTATAATTCGTGCAGCTCGTGCAAGGTTAATCATGACACGTCCCTAGTTAATTAGTTAAATCAAAGCAACATTAACACCGCGCTTCTTCTTCTTTTTTCCCCAAAACCTCTCCTATGCTTGTCTGTTTCTTTAGGCACTACAAATAAAATTGCTCCTCAGTTTAGACGGTTTTCTTTGCTTTGTTTTTGTGAGATAAAGGGAGGAGAAATCTGCAAATTTAATTTCACTTTTAATTTGTTTACATACAGTTTGTGGCGTTGCGACGAATCATCGCCATGGCGCGTTGCAAGGAGACAATGTTTAAAGTTGCAAAACGCCACTATCTCCAAATATCTCCAGCTAATTTTTTATTATGTCATGTAAAATTTATCGGCCTTTAATATATGTAAGATTTAGGGTGGAGTAATTTGGAGCTTTTTTAAAAGACAACCATGTCATGTTTTTCGGCAAGAGCAAGCATTCGACGCTCTCAAATTGAGCGCATTTTTCGGGAACTTACTGTGAAAAAGATTGACTAATGTCCACGCAGACATAAGGATTTTAAGCTGTGAGCCAGGACTGTGGAAAAACGTTTTAATCATAGTCCACGGCTGGCTGAAAAATAAAGAAAGAAAATGAGATTTCCGGTTTGTTGAAAGGTAAATTTTGCCGGCCACCAAACGCACCGGAAGCGCGGAAAGAGCGCTCGTGCCAGTCCTTCTCCGCATCACACATCGCTTGAAGAGCGGACTGCTCGTTTCATCGCCCAACCTTTTCCCGCCCTGGTCTTACATATAGGGGCGAGTTCGCGCGCGATGTCACACGAGGTTACCTTACATATAGGGACGCCTTACGTATAGGGGCGAGTTAACACTTATACCTCCAGTTATGCGACGGCGCGAGATGTCACGCAACGTTAGCTTACATTTTAGGGGCGCCGGAACCAGTTCAAATTGATTTGTGGTTTTAAAGTTGGAAAAAAAGGACTGTAAATAGGTCGAAAACAACTAAAAACGGTAGAGATAACGCCAGCTAGTTTCCCCATCTATCCTCTTTTCCCCTTTCATGTAGGGGCGAGTTCACACATTCCTCATGTTGTGCGATAGTACCCGCCTTTTTAACTGTAAAGCGAATATTTGAATATTTGGTGGAGCGTAATTGAGTTTTTACGCTCTACCTTTGCCTATAAACCGCTATAAACACATCTTGAAAATAACAACTGACAAGAAGAGTAAAGATTCGAAACCACATTGAGTCGCTTATTAACAGATCGTGGTTAAATAAAGGTTTTCATTCATTCAACACAGACACAATCAAAGGTCAAAAGCCACAGGAGTCCTTCATACCGATATGACCTTGATTATGCGACACTCAAAATGTAACGGCTCGCTTTAATCACCATCTAAAATACCTCCAAACCAATCCCACTTCAAATATGAAAGAAGAACCGAGATATAGAACGCGTGGCTAACAAATAGCAACACTACTGCCCAAATATAAGCACACGTGTTAGAAAATCGCATATCAGCACTCATTAAACATCACAGAGGAATAGAAGAGCAATTTGCGCCACATTGAAAACGACTACAATGCAGCTATGCAAAAATAACGTAAGCATCAAATCAGATAACGGTCAACTCCTCAATTCAACCTAACAAAGAGTGCTAAAACGTCAAAAACGCAACATATACAAACACACGTAAGCTTCAAACGGATAAGGATCGAAAAACACATTTGACAGTTGGCTACCTTTGATTAACCAGTAGAAATCCTGGATTTTCGATCCACACAGTGGGTATAAATAAACAACGGAAAACCTTTGCCAAACAGAATGCCTCGTTTTATACCTGCAGCGTTTTCTGACCGTTTTTGTCTGAGGAGTTTTTGGTCGAGCTCGACGTTGCCTCGACTGGTTTGTTTAGCATATGTGAGTGGTTTTTATTTCCTGAATTGTTGTGTTGAGGTTATGCGCCGATCAATTCGAAAGTTCAACATCCCCCCCCCCGGGCAAACCCCCGGGCATTTGAACTTTTGAAGATTGGCTCGTTCAAATTCCCTCCCCTCGGGGCAAAAAAGCCGTTCAAATGCCCCACCAATTAGTACTGAACTAACTCTCCTAAAGGACAAATTTCGTCTTCAATCAAACACTTTACCACCTTTCAGAGAGAGATATGTCGTAACGACACTTTCAAACTTCTTTTAAAGACCCTTTTGAGTAAGATATTCACTAACAAGGACGAAATCATATCTTGTAAATCCGTCAAACCCTGCAAAAACCGAAGAAACTCACAGGCATATTACGTCAGAACAAGAGATAAATCCGGTTCAAATTCCCCACCCTTCCAACGCAACGTTCAAATTCCCCCCTCCCCGGGCACGATGCACAGTCAAATGCCCGGGGTATGCCCGGGGGGGATGTTGAAGTTTCGAATTGATCGGCGCATTAGTTCTGTTGTGTTGTGTCTGTTTTGTTGCATTGCGTTGTGTTGCGACCCGTTGTGTCGCTGTTGTGTTGTATCTGTTGAGTTGCACTGCGTTGTGTTGCGTTGTGATCCGTTGTGTTGCGTTTGCCTTGTGCTGTGTTGCGTTGTCGGCAAGTTCAGCATTTCTAGTATTCCGTCTATGTTAAAGTTGTACATTACTAGACATACTCAACCAACCTCACTCACTGGCAGAGTGAGAACTAGACAAATTCAACATGACCCTTTCCAAATAGATAAACTCAACATCTTTCACTTACTTTAAGAGAGTACGAACCCCACTACGCGACCAACTCGACAAACTCCACAACCCCCCACTCACTGGCAGAAAAAATCCCCTCATCTCAACACAACTCGACAAACAAAACGACCCTTACCAAACAGACAAACTTAACAATCCTCACTTATTTTAAGACAGTACGAACCCGCAACGCGGCCAAGTCAACAAAGTCGACTAATTGTCAGACGCTGAGGCTGAGGCAGGCAAAACTTCATACCTCGACGCAACTCGACGCAACTCCTTACCCATAGGCAAACTCAATAATGCTCACTTTCTCCAAGACAGTGAGAACCACACAACTCGACAAACTCAGAAAAACACACTCACTGGCACACAAAATCTCCACGCCTCGACACAACTCGATAAACGCAATGACCGTTAACAACTAGACAAACTCAACAAACCTCACTCGCTGACAGACGAAATGTTTTGCCTCGATTTATAGCCTTTTATGATCTTTTATAGCCATAGCAAACAATAAATGTAAAGAAGATCCTCGCAGTTATTATCGACGCAACTCCTTACCAGAGGGTGGTAAAGGGTTTTTTCGTGATCCGTGGAAGGCCCTTTTTATTTCCTGTGAATTGTGAAATGGCAAATATTTTCCTCGTGAAACGTGATTTGGTTACAGAGCCGTGAACCGCGAATCATCGTTTTTTCACGAGAATTGCCAAATGACTGTTTATTTTTATCCTGAAATGTGACTGTAAACCATGATTCTCTTTTTCATGCAAAAAATTCTCTAGTGAGTGTTTTAAAAAACAAGACAGCACTACGAGTGGTAAAGAGACTACAAGACTAAACCAAAACTACGTGTGGACCAGTGCCGATCGTGCTGGACGCCAGGGCACTCTACTCATTCCACCTTTTCTCTTGGTTTTCTTGGGGATCATTGCGGAATGGTGTCTGGACGGTCGCAAGGTTTTACCTCAGATCATAGTTTTGTTTAGTTTATATAAAGTACACGCTAACAAGAAAGCCTCGGTGCACAAAGAAAAGTCTAAAGTCCTGTTGTCATGCAAAGTGCACAAAAAAACCTGTAAACATTTAAGAAAGATGTCTTGGATTTTGGTGGAAAACAGCGTGTGGCGGAACAGAAGAGTGTCGGAAACCCCATTTTTTTGAGAATTTTTTTTTGGGGGGGGGGGGAGGGCACAGATTTAAATCTGTGGCCCCCCAAAATAAATATGCCACGCGTATGGAGTTGATCAAATGTCACCCATATGCTACACCTTAGTCATGCTTTGCAAAAAACGAGCTTGTTTCAATCCCAGACATAAATCCGCAAATTAGTTTTACAGCTTACGTTATACATAAAATAGTTCTAGTGGCTACGTTGTGTATAAATACAAGCCGTTGTAATTGTTGTAAAATTCGCTGAGGAAGTTCCCATACAGCGTAGGAGAATACTTAAAGAAGTTTTACAATTTAAGTTCGCACAGTGCTGCTCACAAGTTAGGCTTTTAAAAAAGTTGCCTTGAGTGGACGGTTGGTGAGGACAACAAACAAAGCTGTACTTTGGATGTAATTCATCAAAAAGTAAGGAATTTTTTTAATCGTGAAATGGCCATTTTATTTCCCGTGAAACGTGAAATGGCCATTTTATTTTTTGTGAAACGTGATCCAGACCCCCCCCCCCCCCCTTTACCACCCTCTTACCAAATAGGCAAACTCAATAATGCTCACTTTCTCCAAGACAGTGAGAACCACACAACTCGACATACTCAACAAACCGCACTCACTGACACACAAAATCCTTACCAAACAATGCCGGTCAAAAACTATGTGGCACACAGCGGTGCTGAAGAGTCACTCATTTGTGAATAAAACTCCGGCTGAGATACCGCCAACATGTGCGCTTTATCAACGGTAAGCGATTGGAGCGCTTCAATGATCGCAAAAAGCAACTTACAAAGAATTTTACCACTTAGTTGTCATTTCATATCAAGTAAGAAAATCTACGCTTTAAACATAACTTCAAACATAACTTTAATGATGATAAGGCTGGTGAAAAAAAATTAGGAATTGATTTGGGGGGGGGGGATTTCGAAAATTGTGCGTACCTCTGGAAAAATCCTGCCTACGCTCCTGACAAATCGGCAGTCGAAAGACTTGCTTACAAAAGGAGGAAACATATCAAGCACCATAGACACGAAACTCACAGTTTCGAAAGGGGCTAATTGTTACACATTTGACTGAACACAATGACAACAAACAGTGCCAAACCTCATACACGTTTTAATGAAAAAAATGGCATTTTATAAAACCAAGACAGTCATTGTAACGACAAATCTTCTAAGAGCCACTGCTCATATCCTTTCTTAAAAAGTCACATACTTGTCAGTGCAAAAATATTAAGAAGCTACATTACATAAATGTTTCCATTGTTAGAAGTCGTGCAGGCCTGTCTCTCCTTGCTACTTCCCACCAAGAACGAAGCAAGAAGGAAAAGGGCACAAATTGCAAAAGTTGAGCAATTTCACAGTGGTCGGCATGTGTTCACGCAATGCACTTGCCCATTGAACTCAAGGGGCGAAATTATGAAAGACATAATCTCCGGGAACAGTTGTTTTAGCGACTTTAAAATCATAAAGCGTCACTTTTATTGCTTTTGATGTCTCTTTCCGTACAAGCTTCGGATAATCGTACTAGGTCTGACCGTTGTTTCTGCTATACAGTACAAATGTTAACTTTGATAGCAGTTGGCTGTTGTATTCTTCTTAAACTGTGGCAACTCCTTCGCAATTCCAATTTCGGTTGAGATTACAGAAAAAATAGAACAGACAAAGGTTTCTAGATAAAACTGAAATAGTGATTAAAATTTAGTTTCCCGTTTTACAAGCGCCCTTATATGTAAGGTAACCTTGCGCGAT
Organism: Siderastrea radians; assembly: GCA_964017195.1. NCBI lineage: Eukaryota > Metazoa > Cnidaria > Anthozoa > Scleractinia > Rhizangiidae > Siderastrea > Siderastrea radians. The sequence continues at coordinate 32,079,743 of OZ024889.1, read as the reverse complement.
ATCGCTTAACTGGGAACTTTAGCCACTTGTTAACTTGAACCCTATATGTTAGACACCCCTATATGCAAGATGCACCTATAAGTAAGAGCTCCTACTGATATGTAAGACGCCCCCGTATGTAAGACGCCCCTATATGTAAAAGGCCCCCTATATGCAAGACACACCTGTATGTAAGACACCCCTATATGCAAGACGCACCTATAAGTAAGAGCTCCTATATGTAAGACGCCCCTGTATGTAAGATGCCCCTATATGTAAGACACCCCTATATGCAAGACGCACCTATAAGTAAGAGCTCCTATATGCAGGGCGCCCCTGTATGTAAGACGCCCCTACATGTAAAAGGCCCCTATATGCAAGACGCACCTATATGTACGACACCCCTATATGTAAGACGCCCCTATATGTAAGACGCCCCTATATGTGACACCCCTATATGCCAGACGCACCTATAAGTAAGAGCTCCTATATGTAAGACGCCCCTGTATGTAAGACGCCTCTACATGTAAAAGGCCCCTATGTGCAAGATGCACCTATATGTAAGACACCCCTATATGTAAGAAGCCCCTATATGTAAAACGCCACTATAGATAAGATCCAACACGTGCTGATTTGTGAAACGCCCCTATATGAAAGACATCATGTAAGACGCCCCTATATGTAAAATGCCCCTATATGTAAAACGCTCCTGTATGTAAGACGCCCCTATATGTAAAATGCCACTTTTATTATGTAAAACGTCCCTATATCTAAAACGCCCCCATATGTAAGACGCCCCTCTATGTAAGACGCCCCAAAATGTAAGATGCCCCTATTTGTAAAACGCACCTATATGTAAAATGCCCCTATATGTAAAACGGCCAAAACGGTCGACGCAATTAGAACAACAGATTTGAGCTAAGATTTATGAGTTTATTGAATCAAAAATATCAAGAAAAACGGGAACAAGTAACACAAATGTTATTGATAACTACACATCTGCGGAAGACTTGGCTTGAGACTGGCACTCTTAGGCAAACCAACTGAATCAACTGAATGTACTGAGCAAGTGGTTGCCAATTTATAATAGACTTAAAGGAAATTAAAAAATAACTACAAACCAAATAAGGCTAAGGAGTGATTTTACTGCCTACAAACACAGGATTTACCTACAGGAAACAGGTGTATAAAACTGTAATGTTACTGTACAGGATTTGTGTGAAGGAAAGAGATGTTTACCACTCCTAAACACTCCTACACAACAGGAATTGGGTAAAAGGAATATGTGGGAATAGTACAAACACACATAGTTAAAAATAAGGTGTGTAAGGAAATAGAGAAATTTGGGTAAACAACCAAGTAATAATTGTCAGAAGAATAAAAATAATTTGAAAGTAATTTGGAATAAAAATGAACTTAAAGTGACCTAGTCACATATACGCAAGATGCACCTATCTGCAAAACACCCCAATATGTAAGACGCCCCTATATGTAAACCGCCCCTATGCATGAACTCGCCCCTATATGTAAAACGCCCCTATATGTAAGACGCCCATATATGCAAGACGCCCCCATGTGTAAGACACCCCTATTTGTAAGATGCCCTTATATGTAAGACCCCCCCTATTTGAATGTAAATAGCTTTGATAGACGCCCCTATATGTAAGATAACCTTGCATGACATCTCACAGTGCAGCATACCGTGTGGCACTAAATTTTTACGAGAGTTTAATTTTGCGGATTGGCAATTTTTTAGTTTCGCGGGAACTAATCTTTGCGATTGGAAGAGCCCGTTTTTTGCTGGGAATTAATTTTTGGGATTTTCTGAAAGTCGCGTTCAAATGATAACATTTCGTTTTTTATTTGAGTACAGACAAAACAAAATGGGAATGTAAGACAGATTAATCAATGTCACTCTATTCTGCAATGGATGGACAATAACTAGAGTACCAGTTGATGTATTATCCACAGAGTTATCTATAGCATTTTTCTCCTTCAAACCAGTATTTTTGTACATAATTTCTACTGTGGAGAAATTTTTTTCGGAAAAAAATTTACGGTACTTTTATTTTGCGGGAACTTATTTTTGCGGATCAGGATAAGACCCGCAAAAATTAGAATCCGCACAAAATTCAGTGCCACACGGTAACTGGAGGTATGTGAGAACTCACCCCTATATGTAAGACGCCCCTATGTGAAAGGTAACCTTGCGTGACATCTCGCGCTATTGCATACCTGGAGGTATGCGTGAACTCGCCCCTATTTGTAAGACGCCCCTATATGTAAGGTAACCTTGATCACGCTCTATTGCATAAGCGGTACTATGCGTGAACTTGCCCTTTATAACTGTAAGGTAAGCGTGCGTGACATATCGCGCTGTCGCATAACAAGAGGTTTGTGTGAACTCGCCCCTATATGTAAGGCTTGTGCAGGAAAGCTTGTAAATTTTATAACACGCCATTAAATGTAAGTCAACCCTCCATAAACCTGATATAAAGACGCTTAATTACTGTGAGATAACGCTTGTAGGATGAAGAGAATAAAGATTACGAGTCACTTCCAAGTTATCACTTCTTAGTAAACAAACGAATTATTATTTTCTCTCTAATATGTACAGGTCGTATAGCGACTAAATGTTTACGATAGTTGACCGAGAAAGATCATTAGCAGCATGTGCGGTGCAGGAAAAAGTATTAAAGCTTACTTCATCGCGCACTATTGCGTAAATGAAGGTATGCGTGAACTCGCCCCTAGAGATGTCAGGCGCCCAAAATGTCAGGTAACGTTACCAATGTTAGTGCTTGCGTTCGATATGTGTCAACCTTGATATTCTACGTGTAAGACTTCAGGATTTCTTCCATCTTGATCTCTCTTGCTTCTTCCACTCAAAGCCTTTACGAACATGTTGTCTCCACCTTCGTCCTTGCCAACGAAATTCAAAACATCATCGTGCCAGCCCGTGACGATCATACCTTCCACTGCTGAATTTTCTATGATGTTAAAATCTCCGGCGGGAGTCCCGGCATAAACAGGGCCATACTCGGAAACAATCGCAGTAGCTTTTGCTGTTGCATCTTCTTTGCTAGCCGCACCTTCCATGAGAATCACACAAGTTCCGTGGCGAAACACAACCCATGGTTTGTCTTTCCTCTCAGGAGTGTTTTGTATAATTTTACGCCATGTTACTTCGATTGAATCTTTCACGTGCACCATTTTGCTTTTTCGTCTCTGGTTCAAATATCTCTCCGAGAACTTTCCCCTGTTCTTCTCGTGGTCATGCAACAACTGCACAAAAGCATGTTTTTATATCCTCTATTTTCTTTATTTTACACGTACGTACCGTTACTTCATTTCTATTTTTAGTGCATTGTTATCTTTCAATTTCCTTGTCAGCGACATTGCGTGCGGGCTCGGCTGTAAACAAGCAAGATGGCGGCGCCTGCTTGTTCAGTACGGGTTGTTCCGCCTCCAAGGTTAGAGCACTATGTAATGACCGAAAAGCTAGGCGAGGGAACCTATGCAACAGTTTACAAGGCGTTTAGGAAGGTAAAGTTTTGGAAATTGTAGGACGTCACTGAAAAGATGAGTCATGTTTTTTGTCCCAGGGAAATCCTCGGGCATTTGAGTCACTCTAACAATGTCAGAATGACTCAAATGCCCGGGGATTTCCCTGGAAAAAACCATGACTCGTATTTGAATGTATTCATTTTGAATGTCAGAGAATTTTTAGTCAATTCCTTAGCCCCATGCACACTTGCAAATTTTCTGTAACAAATTTTCTTTGACAAATTTTATTTGCTCATGTAGATGAGCAAATTTGTCAAGGTTTCATATGAGTGTCCTTGCCAAAGACCCGGCATACCGGTTTTTAATTTATTTCTTACTTGTGGTCCCATGGGGGACATATTCATTCACAATCACTGACATGCCAGCTCTCCCATATTATCAGGAGTCTCCCGGATATGCAGATACAGACCACATGATCTCCTGATCACACAGACAAGACAGCAAATCTCTCCAAGATATATAAGCTTATGTAATGTGTTTTTGATTTGATGCAATGAAGAAGAATATTTTTCTTCAATGTCAATATTTTCCTTCTTGTCTGTATTGAGAGCTTCTGCTCTAATGATGCCTTTTTGTTCTCCAGTCTCTTAAGGGTTTAAATACCAGTTAATCCTATAAAAAGTTCAAGAGAAGGAAGCATTAATGCCATAATTTCATTTAAAAGCATGACATACTAGTTTCCCCCACCCCTCCGAAAATTCCAGTTTAGCTTCATACTTTCCTTCAACAGTTTTGGTTTTTGAGACCCCTCTCCCCCTTGGAATGTCCAATAACCATCCATAAGGTGGGTATGGATATTTTCTGGAAGTACACATTGTTAATTTCTGTTTCTCTGTTTTTTTGTTGTTGTTGTTGTTGTTGTTTTTTTTTCAAAAAAGACTTTTTAAAGGGACTGTTGTCAACACTTTCATAGCACTCTTGGGAAATTTTCTACTTGACAATAAATTTTAATACCCTACTGTGGGGAAGGGCACTAATTTGACAAATGTGTGCTAATTACCTTTGGGGCTGTTGACTTTCTCAGTTTTTCTTACTGATTGCAGGGTAACACCAGAGATGTGGTTGCAATAAAATGCATTCAAAAAAGTTCCCTAAGCAAGACAGCAACAGAGAATTTGCTTACTGAAATAGAACTTCTCAAGAAACTAGATCATGAACATATTGTCAAATTGAAAGACTTTGAAGTAAGTGTGGACGTTGTTAAATCATCGCTTGTTGTCTTACAAACTCTATTGCACCTATGACAAACTCTGTTCAGCAGCACAAGACTTAATCTGCTGTTTGTTTCTTTTCCATCTAGTGGAGTGATCAATATATTTTCTTAATCATGGAGTACTGTAGTGGAGGAGATCTATCAAGATTTATTCACAGCAGAAGAGTTCTGCCTGAAGAAATTGCAAGAAGATTTTTACGACAATTAGGTGTGCCATTATATATGTAGGAAGTAGTATTTGGCTATCAGAGCATGAATTCATTCAAGATATCTTCTCAAAACCCATTATAAAGTACTGGTATGGAAACAGCTTTTTGAAAATGTAACTATAGATCATGTCTCTTAATGGCATACTGAAAGTGACTGGAGTAATCATTTCATTTTCCTTCCTGACATTTTGCTAGGTTATCCAGATTCAATGATTTATTATGCTTATATCGAGAGGCAATTGGGAGTTAAATGTCTTTGCTGAAACATTTTACCAAGCCATCATCCATGCAAACTCCTCAAGACCCTACATGTATCTACTGGTACTTCATAATTTTCACAGCTGGCTGCTTGATACGACATTCAGAAACTAAACTTTTGCACAGTCACTCTAATTACATCGTAATTCCTTATTTTTCTTTTTATCAGCATCACATTGTGTTTCATGACTGTTAGTCCTCTGGGCAAATACTGTTACAATTTTAAAATAATTTTTGCTCATTTATGGCTTTATTTTTTGATTGTTTGATGGACTGATTAATTGATGGATTGATCAATTGATATTTTCAGCTCTTGCTCTTCATTTTTTACATGAAAATAAGATTGCTCACATGGATCTTAAGCCACAGAATTTGTTGCTGTCAGCAAGACAAAATCCTGTACTAAAGCTGGCAGGTGAACAATATCTATTGATTTGTTTATTTATTTTTTGATTTTATTTGGACATGAGAGTGAGGTAGATGCCTGATGCTGATGTCCATCTAAAGAACTGGGTAAATGATAAGCAAGGAGAATGTCAGGCTAAGAATTTAAAACAAAGTACAGTAGACTCAGGATATCTTAATTAAATCTCATTATAAGAAAGTGAAACTTGTTTTCCTTGGTTGATGTTGCTCATACTTAATAGGGAACAAATTTTGTTCCCTATTAAGTATCTTCAACTCTCGTTATTTCAAGCAATAATATTTTTTGGTCTCCCTTTAAATGTGTGTTTGAGATATAGTTGGAGTCTACTGTACAACCATAAACATTGTTCCACCCACAGGAATACATTGCCACCCAGCTGATGGCTAGGGCTTACAATCTTAAATTATATTACATGTAATAGTTTTACATGTCATCCATTTTCAGCTTTTTATCTGGTTTCCCCCACAGCCCACTGGCATGTTAATACACTGAGTAAACTTGTGTGTGGAGATCAAGGGGTATAGTGGAGGGCACATCAAAGAACAGAGACCACAATTAAATCAAACTGTTGTGAGGGTGGTAAAGGGGGTCTAGATCACATTTCATGAAAAATAAAGTGACCATTTCACATTTTACAGAAAATAAAATAGCCATTTCACGATAAAAAAAATTTCCCTTACTGTTTGCTAAATTCGCGTTTTGCCCAACTATGGCGGACTTCATCAGTGAATTTTACAAGTAGACCAGTAGAACTCTTTTACGTATAACATAAGCTGTAGAAATATTTTGCGGATTGGCATCTGGGACACAATCTCTTTTTGTGCAAGGCATGAAGGTGTAGCATATATGTGACGTATTTGATCACTGTCAGTATTCCACTAAAATCCCTACCTCTTTCTTAAAATAATGTTTCCAGGTTTTTGTTCATTGTGCACGACAACTGGAATCTAGTCTTTTCTTTGTGCACCAAGGCTTTCTTGTTAGCATCTATTTTATATTATTTAAATGAAGCTGTGTAAAACCTGGCGACCATGCAGACACCGTTATGATCACCAAGGTGATAAAAGGTAGAATAAGTAGAGCAACCTGGGTTCCAGAATGACAATCAATGACAGTCATACACTGGTCACGCAATTTACCACATGTAGGATAATTTACAGTGACATTTCAGGAGGAAAAAAGGTCATTTCACAATTCTCATGGAAAAAATCCTGATTCACACTTAATGACTATGTAACCAAGTCATGTTTCTCAAGAAAAAAAATAGCCATTTCTCTCACCTCAGGCAAAAAGGGCCTTTCACGGATCACGAAAAAACCCTTTACCACCCTCTGTTGTCCTCCTTGCTAACCACACCAGCTCGTGAAATATCCATTCCAGTTTGACTTGCAACCAAGTAAGCCCTGGTCTGTGTTAGATGAAAGAAACACAGAATAGTCAAATCTGTGAGTTAGAATCTGTACCATGTTGAATGTGTAGCTTGATGTGTTATATTTTGATACAGATTTTGGCTTTGCACAGTACTTGCACAATGAAGAAGAGGCAAAAACCATGAGAGGATCCCCTCTGTACATGGTACGTACTGTGGCATGGGGAAACTTTGTGATTTCAACTTTTTGTTCTTGTTTATGTGTTTTGTGTATCAGCCATCAGTATTCACATAAGTAAGGTGGTAGAGGTACATGTAGGTCCAAGGAACATTGCATTTTATGATTTAAGGTCATTCAAAAACTTTGGAGCAGAACAATAAAATGGCCTAAAATTTGACATAAGACAGTTATGCTCACAGCCCATCATATGTGAACTACAGGGGAGGGATTTAATTAATGAAGGAACATTGCTGTTGTGAACGCAACTCAAGACTTTTATTTTTGCAACTGCCTAGAAGATGTGTTTATAAGTGCAAAATTATGATGTTCTTTAATTCATTCATTCATTCATTCATTCATTCATTCATTCATTCATTCATTCATTCATTCATTCATTCATTCATTCATTCATTCATTCATTCATTCATTCATTCATTTATTCATTCATCAAAACAGGAAATTTACATAGCCACAATATTCACCAAATCCTGTAGCCTCTAGAATTGTGATATTTTTCGTTTTATCATGAAATGAAGCCTTTGAGAATTAGCTGGATAATAGATTACGATGGTATTGTGTACCGCCGTGCATCATTTTTCAGGCACCGGAGATGATCTGTTCCATGAAATATGATGCTAGTGTGGACTTGTGGTCTGTTGGTGTTATTCTCTATGGTGAGTTGTATTACCCTTCTCAGTGGCTTAGTTGAACCAGTTTAGTTAACTGATGCCTCTTCTGACCCAGGAAGTCAGCTTTTTTCAAGCCTCTCATGTCTCATTGCTCCACTAGTGTATAGGTCCATTATTTGTACAAACAAACCAGCAAAACAAGTTCATCCTGATCAGTTTTAATCTTTGCAAAGGACAACTTTGCAGGTCGAACATTATGCAGCAACTGAATTCATTTCGATTAACACACAAAGAAAACATATCACAGAACTAACAACAGAATTAATTCAGAACGTTTTAAATCAAGTTTCTTTAACAGAATATACTTTGACTATAAATGATTTAGTAGTGTCATCATAGTTTAAGATTATAAATTAGTCATTAGTTTAATGTTATAAATTGGTCAACAGTATTATAATTCATTAATTAATTTAAGGTTTTAACAATTTTGTAAACTAGCGTGTATCTTTGCTGATTTCTAATAAACACATTGATCACAAGAAAATGCATAAATTGGTTTATTCGCTAGAAAAAGGGGGTATAAAGGTACGGTAAGTTTTTATATCAGCTTTTCTACAGAAATAAATCGTCTAAAAGTTCCCAACAGCTGCAGTGTGAGTGTTTTGAAACTGAACTTGTTTGTTTACCATTGGAACGTCACTGGAACTTGAACCTTCTTGTTCTAATATTTTTTCCTTTTTTGAGCTTTCTCAATTGGGGTTGCAGCTTTTCTACAGGTGCAGGTTATATGCAGTGTTTACGGCAGTCAGTTCTCAGTTCTTGCTTCAGTTCTAAAATTCTCCTGGGAACCTTGAAAAGGTTTTCCATAACATAATCTGGCTTGTACCGATGGGTTTGTTGTTAATTGGTTTCATTCCTAGTAGCTGCAGTATATTATTCCTTTATTCCTGCCAATTTTTTTTTTTTCAGAGGCACTTTTTGGTATGGCTCCTTTTGCCTCAGGATCTTTTGCTGAACTTGAGATGAAGATTCGATCATCAGATCCAATTACAGTAAGAGATAACAATGCTCAGTTTATTACATGTTGAGAAATAGAAAATGCTCCATTTTCTGTGCTAGAGGGGGGGGGGACATGGAGGTTTTTGGTAATGTGGCATTGACCCATTTTTCTTGTGGCATTTAGGTTTTAATCAAACATAAAGTGCGGTACTGTGGTTTTATTGAACCCTGCGGTATGTGTTTTTTAGCGTCTTGACCAATGGTATTGGGTGGTTCCAGAAAATATCCATACCCATACCACGGGCGGCATCTCGGAATTCCAAAGTGGAGGGGGAGTTACGTCGACTGGAATTCCGAGGACATGGGGGGGTTCATTGGACTGGAATTCCGAAGGCATGGGGGAATTTTCATTTTAAAACTTCCAGTTTGGTGTAGTTAAGTCTCTTCAAGAAAAACTCGTCAAAAACGACTTATCAAAGGACGATGATTCACTCGTAAACACGAGACACGTTCAACCCAATCAACATGCCGGACACACATTTCAATGGTCATGGTCAATAAAATGTTTATGCTAACATAACGGCTGAAAGCTGTTCGCTTGCCAGTAGATCGGTCACAACAGCGATCGTGGGTTTTTCTTCGATTGTTTTGCTCGAATACAATACTGTAGATCCCAGCAAAGGGTTTTCAGCCCCTACATTAAAACAGATATCATCGAGACACATGTGAAATTGTTGCGTTACATACCATGCGACGTTCATTGAAAAGGTCAGATTTCACGCGTTATGCAAATCTGATGCGCTTTTGAGCAGACTATATTCACTATTTTGTACAAATTCTTTTAAAGTTGTCATTGACTTTGAATTTCAATGTGAGCTTCATTTACTATTTTAATTTTAATCGAAGGATAAAGTGCGGGGAAAAAGTTTGCTTTGTTCTCGCGCAATTTATTTGAGGCCGCAGTACAGTATGTTGCCCAGTTTTCGTACGGGCCCAGTTTTCGTACAAAAAGAACTTAATTTGATTATTTTCGTCGGTTGTTTAAATCTTCGTCAACCGAAGAATTCTAAAAATAAAAGCAACATTTCAGCTATAAATTGCCGGTTTTGCCGGGCTTTTTGACGAAGAAACAGGTCAGTGCAGACAATTTCTTTCGAGGTGAGTTAAAGGTTAGCGGCTAATATTTGCATTTTTCACTACACAGTAAAGGTAGTGTAGATGAACAGGTAACCCGTTTTGTAGGTAATTTTGCAAGGAACTTCATGATTTTTGGGCAGATGATAGATAAAAGATGAAAGTTAATGGAAAAACTTTCAACGCCAGCTTAAATTTAACTGCTCCTGAATTTTAGCGGTGAGAATCTTCGCATACATTTCGACCTACTGTGCCCGTTTTCGTACACCTAGCTGCGCCTTTCTCAAAACCTATTCTTAAAAAAGTTAAAGAACTGAATTTTAAACTTTACTGTTCGAAAACTAGTAAGTCGCAAGTGCAGCAAAGATTACACAACAATCCTTGCACAGTACGATACACTACATGTATTCGTTGTGGTATAACAGCGACGCTTTGCATCCAGGTCATGCAAAGGTCACGACTATTTAATAAACTTAATCCCACGCAAAGAATCTAAATCGTCAAAGGTAGATGTGTATATATAGAATGTTGACACAATGTTGACATACACCTTGAAATATCGTTAGTTTACCGGTTTTACCGATTTTTTTTCACTCCGTTGCCATTCTAATAAACATTTACAAAAGTAGCTAAGAAAAGCAACCGTAAGCGGAAACGGACGTAAAACGTGTGCTAGTCTAAAGGCGTAAGCGGAAACGGAAGGAAAACTTCGAATCTCATACAGGCCTTTTCTTAACAGTTGTAATACGCAGAATGGTAACCTGTCAACTTCTCTATCAAGGCAGTAAATGACGTACGAGACGGTGGATTGAGCGTAAGAAAAGCCGCCCAAAAGTGAGGGACTAAAAAATTCGACACTGCAGGATTGATTAAACATCCACCCCCGAATAACCATTTGCTTTGTACACCAAACATTGGTCGCTAAGCCGATATTTATTCACAAATCGAAGAGAAAACACGATAAGCACGCAGCAGGGTGGCTGACACATCAGTTTGCGTCGAGCGTTTTCACGGAGAAATGTTGTTTTTCGATGTACGAAAACTGGGCCAGGTGTACGAAGACTGGGCAACTTAGGAGTTTTGGGGAAAATGGCACAATTTTGAACATACGTTGATCAAGCGGCCAGTCGTTTTATATATTGAAGGTAAGTAAATGGGCTATCTTTAAAAGAAATTTCAGAAATTTTCATCTCACAGACGAAAAGATACAGCGATTACAAACTAAAGTGTACGAAAACTGGGCAACACACTGTACAGTATGCAAATTGCGTTCACTGTAGCTGACTGTAGGCTTGGATAAATTCTGCTCGCAAAATGGCTTATTCTGCCTGCCTGCCGGCAGTGCTCGCAAAAACCCTTATTCTGCTCGAAATTCTGCTCAGACACCCTTATTCTGCTCGAATTCTGCTCGGTACCTAAAAAATTTTCGGCCCTTCGAGCCTTATGTATTTTCACGAATATGGAAGGGAGCGTCCTAAACCCCCAATACTAATTAGATATTCATGATGCGTAGCAAAATTGTAATTCATCGTACTTTATATCACTAATATTATACGAAACAGTGAATCAGGTGAGTGCGTTTAAGCTAATAATCAAATTGATCACGAGGTATTTTCCATTTGTTTTTTATTTAGTTTTAAATTTTTCTGACATCTGTTATGCATATTATTATTAGTGCCGCTGATTTTCCCTTATTCTGCTCAAATTCTGCTCGAAAATGCCTTATTATGCCGGCAGAACGCTCGCCTCAAAAATCTCTTATTATGCTCGTAATTCTATCGGCAGAATTTATCCAAGCCTAGTTCACTGTGAACTAAAAATAATTGCAGGAAAAAAGCTTGCTATTTTACTCTTATTCTTTTCCTAACAGTAACATCATAACTTTCGATTTTTAGAATAGGTTGCATTCAACAGTTTCGCTTTTGACGGCAGGTTTGAGTCTTGCAAACGCAATTATGAATTTCCAAATTTCAATTCTGAAAATTTTAGCTTTGTTGTTAAAACTTTACGTCGCATTCGGCACGCAAATTATTCACGGCAACCCTCGACACCAAAAATTATAGACACACGTTTAAACATTGGACCAAGCGTTGGAATGACTTCAAAGCCGTTTGAGTTTTCTAATGTTTAACGGATTGCTACCTTCAGAATTTTATGGTACAAATATCACTTACTTATTTAATAAATGCAAATTTTTCTTCTTTTCTCCCCTGTGGATAGGCTGCTACCAGTCCCTTTTTAGATGGTTGAGGAAGCCTACTTATTGTGCATGTGCAAAGAAGCAAAACAACTTGGCGTGATGGGAAGGGGCAAAAGAGCAGAGAAGTAGTTTTTCCCTTGGCTCTTTTGCTCATTACAGCCCTCACTGCTGGCATTATTAGGCACCCACTCAGCTATCTAGAAAAGGACTACTTAGCAGTCTTTCCTGTGAGAGGACAGTTGCATGTAATCCAACTTTTGTAGGAAAGCTTTCTGTTTTTCTAGTTATGGGATACTAATTTCCTAGCTCATAAAAAGTCAGAACAGTTATCAGTGACTGTTATGACAAATGTCACTGAGTAAGACTTAACTGGTGTAACAAATCTGACATCCAAATCTTTGGTGTATGTTTTTCTTTCAAAATGCGTGACCTTATCACAGGCATTCTAATTAACTCAGGCATGGAGTAATCATCAAAGCACATTGGTACCCACATGTGTATAAGTGACCCTGTTTATCTTCTATTTATATTTTGTTTTCATTCCTGTACAGTTGCCTGTAGGATCCAAGGTGACCCCAGATTGCCAGGATCTTCTGTTAGCATTACTTCAGAGGGATCCTTTGGCTAGAATATCTTTTGATGACTTCTTTGCTCATCCATTTATTGATCTCGAGCATGTTCCATCACCACTGTGCCTGGACAAAGCGGTCAGTGAGTTACCACAAACACAGTGATCTTATTAGAAGGCAGCTACCAGCAGTGGTCTGACATCGAATTGAACTTCATTAGTTGCCTACTACAAACAATTTCTCACACAGCTGCCTACTCTGACTGGCTCTGTCAGGTTTTAAACCACTGAAATCAGCGATTTTCGTTTTACTTGGAAGTGATTACACGTGAGCAGCTGTGTGTTTGGTTTAGCCAACGGAGGCCAATGCGTACACACATTTTTGTTCAGGCGATTTGTTATTCTCTTTGACTTCACTTAGTTATAACCTTTCTGATAGATCAGTTACCGAACATTCGGTTCAATTTTTAATGTGCGGAAGAATTTGTTTCTTTTGGCTCCTGGTACGTGAAACAAATTATGAACACTTGTGAAAACCTTCTTTCACGGTGAAAGTCTGTGCAGTCAAATCTTTCATAACCAGTCACACTCCCAGAATTAGGGAAAGTGTTTTCTTATGGGAGCACAGTACAGACCACACTGACCCACTGGTGCTTTCAGCAGGTTGCCTTTTGTTAGCAGTATTTTACACTGACAAGGCTGCCCTAGACTGCCCTAGTCTGTCTATGAAATATGGGAGATGACGATTGTCTATAGTCAATAAAATGTGAATACAATAAAACAACAGTGATCCAACTCACTGCAGTCAAAGGTCTTTCTTTTTGTTGTCGCAACATGAAAAAAAGTTTTCTGATAAGGTAAGATTTGATTGGCTGTAACTGAATTTTGCTTCCAGGGGGTTTTCATACCTGGGTTAATTAAGAAAAAGGAAAACTCAAAATGTCAAAGCCAAAAGGTCGTGGTCGTGGTCACACATGAGAGATTTAATGGAAGGTTTGGTGTGTATCCTCAGGTGATAGATCCATCTTGTATATGACCTGACTTGTCAGTTGTTCGCTGTGAAGACTCAGTTGAGTGACTGGCACGTTTTTGTAACTTGTGTGCTATTTCTAGTTAAATATTGATTGCATGAGACCTTTTGTTATTACTAATTTGCTTGTTTTCTTCCTGCCTTTCTAACGTGTAGATTAAGCTAGTTACAGAAGCCATAAAACAGGACGAGGACGGTAAACTGAACGAAGCCGCTGAACTTTATTGTGAAGCCATGGATTACTTCTTACCAGCAATTGAGTGTGAGTCAAATGCTTCTAGTCTGGGCAAATTGCATTAGAAGCATTATTAACTAATGTTGAAAGCATAATTGAAAATTGTTTGTTCTCTAGATGAAAAAGTTCCAGAGACCAAGACAAGATTGAGAGAGAGGGTAAGTTAAATTCGTCCCTGTGACATAATTTTTCCTTGGTAATTTACCACTTCTCTACCGATTCCTTCTCAGTTGGGGTCATGTAACGTGTTGTGATTAAATGTGAAAATGGAGCACAGGTTTACACACACTTGCACGCATCAGGTAGTGAGAACGCAAACCGTCAGTGAAGTGACAAGTGAACTCAGAGCCATAACTGAGATGACATTATTTTGTCTGTTCATCGCTAGACTTAAAGAAGTCATTTTGTGAAATAAATTGGAATGACTTAAAGTATTTGTGGAGGCAGCATGGCCGAGTGGTTAGGGAGCCGCACATGAAATCCGGAGGTCCCGTATTATTTTTTAATTCCCGCTCTAAGCACTAGCTGGTGTTCAGATTCTTGGTAACCCGAGTTCAATTCCTCAGCCACGCTTGTAAATAACCCCTCACGGGGAGTGGTCAATTAAGCGTTGTTATTACTGTTATCATCATCATCATCGTCATCATCATCATCATCATCATTATCATCATCATCGTCCTCGTCATCCTCGTCATCATCATCGCCATCATCATCATCATCATCATCATCATCATCATCATCATCATCATCATCATCATCATTTATTTTTACTTTTCAGGCAAATCAGTACATGAACCGAGCAGAAGAGCTGAAGCAAAGTTTCAAGATGAAATCACGCAGTAATCCAGATGAACTGCTGACCCGTTACAGTAGAGAGCACTCCGAGCTCAGAGAAGCACTGCAGCTTGCAACCATCGCTGAAATCAGGGTGAGTTTGAAAACCAAAGACCTTACATCCCAACAACACACTCTCTGCTAAGTACTTATTACGCCACATCTCTTGGATCCGAGGATAAATGAGTTGGGTTGAAACGCAAAAATTATATTAAACTTCCTTTCATCTTAGAGAGGTCATAGCAAAAACCTAATCAAATAACAATAACGCCGAAATATTGGCCATAAATAAATTAGCTCTTTGCTGTAGTGCCAGCCTTGCATTCAGTTTTGTTCTAAAAACCTAAGCAATAACATCTGGTCAGTACCATCGAATGTACAGTAAAAACCTACAGATAAGAACCAAGTGGATAAGGCTAAGATTTTGGCTTTTATTCCCTCTTTATATAAGAACCTGTTGAGCCGGGTTCCTATTTGGGAAACCAGAAAAAATGGCCTAAATTCTCACGCATCATATATAAGATTCTTTTTAGGCTAACTTGGAAAAAGTCTAGCTTCTGATATCCGGTTTCTTACTGTAGTGCAGGCAATCAGTCAGAACTGGATCCTAAAACATGTAGCTTGAGAAGAGTTGACATGCCCAGATTACGGAAGACCGTGAGCTCATCATTTTAGGACTGGGAACATGATTCCAGCCCATGACAGGTGTTTGTATTGTTTGTTTTAGGATGAGCATGGTGCATATGAGAGCGCACTGTCACAGTACCAGGTTGCTCTAGGAGCTCTTCTACCGATATTATCAGGTGAGAGGGCACACTCTGGCATGTATTCCTTGGTTCCTTACTTGCTAACACTGCAATCAACTGTCTGAAAAGTTGGGAGGGGTCTCTTAAACTGCATGTAATTAGTAGAAGGGAATGTATAATGCACGGAAATGAGACGCGTTCCTCTTGCATTTTTCTATGTATCGCCCATACGTAATGAAGACAATGCTTGTTAAAAAAGTACAGTTTAGCCTTGGCGTTAAAGCTATTTTTCACTAGTTGACTATCTGTAGTTTACGTGTTTTGTGTAGTTTACGTACGTAAATTACTTTGTCAGTACGCGAGAATCACAGTGAAAAGGAATCGGATGTAATAAGGAAGTAGTCTAGAATCGGCTATTTCTCCAGGAAACATATCGTCCAACTCAAAGTAAACCAGACAAAAATACGACCAAATGAAAAAGCGAACATCGAATTCAGGGAACCGAATGATGGAATGAGCTATGGTGTCACTGTACGTCAAATGTTATCAGCACTGAAAGTTGAGTTTCTCCATACTGTTGGCTTCGGATACTTTAAGTTGGAAGAATTTGGTTCTTAAGTCAACAACTGCTTCCTGTGCGTTGCAATTTAATTTTAATTAAAATAAAAGAATGGCACGGAGGACTTCTTTGTTGCTGGAGGTGATGATACTCTAAACATCTTGGCGCTCCGGCTGTGTTTCTTATCAGGAACTCCTCGTGGGCCTTACAGGGATGCTCTACATTTAGAGGTAAGTTTTGCAGCTTGGATAGAATTTGATATCTTGACCTTTGATACTAAGATCCTTATCTTAGGGCGCTTTTTTTTGGGGGGGGGGAACCTTTCGAGTACGAGAATACCTGGAATGGCTTTTTGGTGGGTTTTTTTGCTACCTGTTTTTATTCCGGTATCGTTAGAATGGTAGTTCATGCCATTCCGGTTATTCTGCTACTTGAGGCAGAATGAGCAAATTGCCATCACTTAGCAGTAACAAAATGGTAGACCAAAACAACAGCGCATCCGCGGGAAATTTAAATTCTCCCGCCAAGCCTGAGGAAAAAACCCTCCGTCAGTTTTCAGTCCATTCTTGGATTCTTGGAACGGTCGTTTTCTCTTATTTCGTATTCTAATAATTCTGTTCATTCCCATTCTTCCTATTCTCATTCCCGAAGAGACCAAGAAAACGCGCTCTTAGTTTAGACCTAATATTGGTTTGTTTGTGTGCTTTGTGAAGGTGAACAAGTATCTGAGACGAGCCGAGGAAATCAAGCTGTACCTTAAGGTAAAACAATTTTAACCAGCTGCCCAGTGCAAAGAACCTCATCATCATCATCATCATCATCATCATCTTTATTTACCCTGCAGAATGGGTCAGCTGATACAATAGTAACGACTGGTATAAAACCATGTGTAGCTCAGTAAATTAAATAAAATTATGAATATATTTATGTATTTTATGTATCCTTTAAATTGTCGAAATAACTGCAGTACATAAAAAATATCCTATAAATTTCTCAAAATATCTACAGTACATAAAAATAGCCCATAAATTACTCAAATAACTGCATAAAAATTATAAACTTATTAAGACTTGTAAGTTCGAGAGATATGATGTGATGAATAAAGATGTGATGAACAAGAAATACTTATTTATATGGAAAGTATCGCTCGGTAGCTATCACTTGAATGGTCACTCTTGGTTTTATCAGAGCCACCTTGTACAACACTCTTAATATAGGCTGTAGACAATACCACAGGAAATACTCCTCAACGGTTTTCATTTGAATTTGCATCTTAGATCTAGGGGTAACAGCGACTGACTTTTTTGAGTTAAAATTTGGAGATGGAAAGGTTATTTTAGAAACAGACCTCTGCTTTAGTCAGATTAGCAATGTACAAGGCTGCCTTTAAAGTTAAGCAGTACAGTTCCTTCTTTTTTACAGTTGAACAAGGAGAAAATGAAGGTTGTACCAAATGCCTTAGACGAGGATCAGTCACGTGAGTATTCATCCGTGGTGCATATTGCTTGGGTAGTCTGTGTGTCCGTATTTGTTGGTGTCCTGTGACTGTAAACCGTAAAGTCTCAGTGTTTTTGAAAGTAAACGAGAAGGATGTGAAGAAGCCTTATTAGTCTTTAGTTGCAATTAATGTCACGCACAAATAAAAAACACATTTATGTGGGAGAAAAGGTTAGGGGTAAGTGTTGTCCAGGACCAGAGTGCTGCCTGCCACTTGTGAGGCCAGTCAAGGGGGCTAGTGTCAGCGAGTGGCATAGAAACCATGGATTGGCTGTCATGGAGTACAGCTGAGTAGCGTGCACCTATGCCAAGCCCCCAGAAGGTTGGCCAGCAAGGGGAAGTGGACGTGACCACTGTAGTGTCAACCCAAGCTAAGGCAACCGAGGCATCGCTTCAGTGTGGAAAGGGTAGTCGCCAGCAACACTTATCCCCATAGATTCTGGAACAGAAATCCTCCCACACTGAGGCGGCTAAAAGAGCTGTTTGACTTGTACGACGGATTGATCTGATTGCGAAATTAGCCACGAACTGTCTGCTATAGGTACAAACACCGCAGTGAGAAAAATGGAAAGCAGCACGTGCAAATAAACAGTCTAATTGGCTGTTACAATAGGAGCGGTGAGAGAACGCGTGACTTACGAGATTCAAAGCGCAAAGATCGAGTACGCTGGAAAAATACATGCGATCGCTCCAGGAGCGCGGGGTTTATTTGTGGGGGGGGGGACAGGGGGGCGGGAGACCGGGAGAAAAGGGGGCGGGAGGCATACGGGAGGCGGGAGAAGAGGGGGCGGGAAGCGGGATTCCCAAGGTGGCGGGAGGCGGGAGAAAAAATGAAAAATTACGCAACATTGTGCAATATTTCGCAATCGAAAAAATGCAAAGGGGCGGGAGCCAAAAAATACAGGGCGGGAACCGGGATTAAAGGGTACGGGAAGCGGGAGGTTTAAACCCCCCTGTCCCCCCCCCCCACTTATTTGAGCTAAACATTAACTCCAGTTTATGCTAATGACGAAACAGCCATTGCACAATTTTCATTCCATATTCGTAGTGTACATATAAGAAACAGAAAACACTATCCTTGTTTTTACAGAGTTTTAGTAGACATACAGATTTGTAAATCTGACTGGCTCAGTTTCCATCGTCTGTGCACTGATAGACAATGGCCGCGCGCGTGGCAAGGGCAGACACGTGTATCCCTAATGTCTCTTGCCAAAATTTCTTCTATATGCGCGAGATGTCGTCGAGTTCTTCCATGTTCTGCAGTTCTTTGTTCTCTAAAATAATAAGACTACTCGTCCGCGGTTTTTAGTGGGCGAATAGTCATCTTGGCGCAGCCAAGTTGACTCAAACTAGCCTCTTGAAAACTTGGCTTCGTATGCTATTAAACTTTTAAATAGAAACACGAGTAGGAGAAACTACTGTGAAAACACATGTCACCGATACGTGTTTAAAAAAAACGCTGCTTCGAGTTCTTCCAAACGTTTTCAAGTGTTCCAAAAGAACACGAAACACGAATTCAAGTTATTTTTTCATTTCCCTTAAAGAAGAACGATGGCCAATTTACCGTGTTTCTGTAGAGTTTTCTAAAAATCATTTTCTTAATTATTTTATTTCTGTTTTTATGATGACCTTCTATAGCGGCTATGTACAAATTCATCTGTTGGCCGCACTCTCTAGTTTTCGTCTCTTTTGATGCCCAGTGAGCAGCAGACGGGATAGTTGCGTGATAGTAGCGTGTTGTACGTCGCGTGCCATTACACTTATCCTGTTGTAATCTTGTTAAATTCGGTATTACATAAGTAGCGTTGAATTATTTATAGGCTCGTAATTGTTCTATTATTTCATATTAGTTCATCCGCCCCTTAATATTTTTAAATAGAGTTATTCAACTTATCCCTAAAGTGATTAGCTCGAAACAAAAAAGCTATAAACCTGTTAAAATGACATTTGGGTTGACTGAAAAGGTTTTAAACATTAGTCTTGTCGTAGACATTTGGTAAAGAATCCAGAATGCCGGCATTTTTGAGTGAAAATCAAACAGAGATGTCTTGCATGTAACTACGGGGGGTCAGGTGTTTTTGTAAGTTGCACGCAACCAAATGATTTTTAAGATTTGACGAAATTAATGGTTTATTAAAACGTAGCCTGTAGTGTCCGTAAATGTGTGCAGTAAACTAGCGTTACCTAGAACACTGCAGTTGTTTTTCAGTTCGTCGTCACTGTACGTTGCACCTACTGAGCTCCAAGCGTACCGTGTGTTTAGTTTCGTTGGCGGCATGTAAACTCCTATGTCACGGGTTTAACCCTTCGTGTGAGAGAGCCAACTGAAAAAGCAAGGCTCTTAACTCGATGAAAGCTGTGGGAAAGTGAAATCATGCAGCAATCTGTTTTATTTACCTGGTTTGTAGGAGAAAAAGTAGAGAACCAGCCAAGTGCCCTTTGACAGCTGGTTTTTGTTTTGTCTTTTATTTTCCACAGAAAATCACCAGAATAATTATTGAATTTATAGTCGTTTTGAGGGTTTTAATCAGCTCAAAGTTCATCGGAAGGGGTACTGAGAGGTGGAAGGGGGGGGGGATTTGGGAGGGTGAATTCGTATTTATTTTTGCCGAGGGATATTCTGAACGCAAAATGCCAAACCCATAGCGAAGGAGCTGAAAGGTTTTATGAAATATTTTATGCTTTATTCAGCCAAAACATTACTTGCTGCAACTTGTTGTATGGGATAAGATGAAGGTCCAATACACTTTGGATGCTTCGTAAAACCTTAAGATCCGTCTTTCGTGTACGTTCGCTGCATGTAGCGAGCCCAGAAAGAAACGTATTTGCACCCCAGGTTGTATTTTCCCACCCCTCCCTATCCGCCATCCCGCTTTCCTCGCCTCTCACCCGCAGTCAGAGGATATCAACCGGATTATTGGAAAGTAACGAGTTTGCTAGCGCGGTAAAGCACCAGAGTTAATGAAAGGAAACCATAAAGGAACAAAAATGGGAAAGATAAAACAGATTGCTGAGCTGAGGAACGTGAAAAGTTTTGATGCGCCACCCATGACTCGTTCAAGTTCTCTGAAGTGGTTTGCTAAGTGCAAAAGAACCGTTGCCAAATGAAGCAGGGTTTTGGTTCTCACGCATTCTTCACAGGCCTAAAGCCTACAGGAAAGTTCGATTGGTTGTAGGGTGTATCAGCATGTAAACGAAGAAGTGCCTCGAGCATGCCTTGTAAATCCATCATCATGCATAATGCAGACTGGAATTTCGTGCCGGATTTGCACAAGATTTAGGTGTTAATTGTTTTAGCGTTTGGTTTCAGTACACTGCCATTCATGTCTGGTTTGCTCTGAATCATCGAGCTTCTGTTAACTTGATCTTTTTTGAACGAGTTTCCCAGAATTGTTCATCTCGAATATTTTTTCACATACTTGTTGTGGACCTACTCCACATTACTTTTCGGTGGATCTCACGTATCTGCCTCTGTAGTCAAGTCGACTTGGATTTAAAAATGGACATTTTGGTAGAAAAATGAACTCGGGCAAAGCTCGCGATTCCAACTGTCGACACACTGCGATCCGCAAAAAATAATAGATCCATCAAAAAATTGTTACCCTTAAAATTTACTCCTCTTCCGAAAAGACCATGTGAATAACACACACACAACACATTCGTGCGTTACCAGGTTTGGACTTTGGCGACATGTAAGCTTCAAAATAACTCGCTGTTTCATAATGAGCAATGTCATTTCACATTTGTATTTTGTATTAAATCCCACCAAAATACAGTCTGTAAATCTCCAAAACTTGATCCCACAGTCTCTAAAAAAGTGGTATGCTATTCAGTATTTTAGGTAGGAGTGACAGGGCAGGGTTAGGTTGCTTGGTGGTCGGGTCAGTATCATGTATAGTCTGGTGTAGTCACACTGTACTAGAGCTACTTGCCGGCCACACGGACGGAACTCAGCCCGGTTTCTGTTACATGGAGCAATTACTGGGCACATTACTATCATTACTCCCCCGGATGGGATACCAAGCTGTGACATGGTTTATCCCAGCAATTTGTTTGGTTTTCCAAACATTTGCCCATTTATACATGTGGTTGTATGGTCCACCAGATTAGAAAGAGATAACGTGAAGCAATGTTCCTTTACTAATGGCAATGAGTTGTTACATAAATGTGCTGCAGGTTTTTTAATCGTTTGTTGGAGAAATTTTGGTTTCTACTGAAAATCAGCCCGTCATTGCAGAACTTTAGTTAACACATTTTGCACCTGGAACGGATACTTTAGAGAACTTCCCGCCAAGGTCAATCCAACTTTTTGTCCTCATTTTCACTGAAGCCTTTTCTTGGTGGTAGTTACCTATTATTTTCACTGGTGGTTGCTTAGAAAAGACATGCACTTTGCTCCATGCTCCAATCTCTCCCCACCCGGGTGTATGCATTGAAAATGTATACCGGCGAACCAAAGGTAAAACCTTACGTAATGATGGACTAGCATCCCATCTAGCGGGGATAGTAATGCCCTTAGTCACATGCTGGGTATCCTGTGATGGACTAGCATCCCATCTAGGGGGGATAGTAATGCCCTTAGTCACATGCTGGGTATCCTGTGATGGACTAACATCCCATCCGGGGGGGGGGGGGATAGTAATGCTCTTAGTCACATTATGCTGGGTATCCTGTGATGGACTAGCATCCCATCTAGGGGGAATATAGTAATGTTCTTAGTCACATTATGATGTAAAAACCACGGCTAAGCTCTGGTTTAATGACACACTAGGCGTGTTAGAGGTCTTGTCTACCTTCACTAACCCCAGAATTTTGTCAGATTTCACCTTCTTTTCTTATAGACACAACAAAAATTGACAACAAAATTACGAACTCTAAGCTCATAAACTGCTTACTTTAATCGTGTCGCCCTCAAAGTTTTACGTTATTATGATTTCAACACTTTGCATACGTACACCATGACCTCGGTTTAATTGTAAGGTGCTCGAAACACTTTCTCAAAGCTTCGAATCGTGAATAATTTGAATTTATCCTGCAAAAACGTGTCATCACGCAGCAGACAATAGGACAGTGATTCCTTTTGTTTTTGTTTTGTGTTATTTTTTGGTTCATTTTCCATAGAGCTTCTTTAGAGGAGTTTTATGATTAATGGTGATTTACTTAACCCGATCTGTGTTTGACAGTGCAATATCAAACACCCCAAGAATTGATGACTGTTGCAAGCCTTTTGGCCTGTTGTCCAGTTATGATGAGTGTCTACCTAGTCTTTGCATGTCGGTGGAATTGCATAACTTCACTTCACTCACTGTTTGTTTCTCTGGTTTGAGCTTGGACTCGTTCTTTTTATCTCCACCCAGCTGTTTACTGCGCACTGGCCAACGGTTATAAGGAAACATTACCAAATACTGGCGGGGTACCCCCGGGATGAAGTTGCATCCCATCTGAGGAGCGGGTAGGGGAGGGTAATAATACCGCCTGCGTTTCACAATAAAGGCTTTCTTATTTTACCACTATTAAGGCTTTATCAGTTCAAAATTAAGTATTCCTCCTTATGCGCCATTTTTATGAGGAAGAATAGTCTCTGAAACACTCGTTTTTTTTTTGTTTTTTTTTTTGAAGCCCTCAAGTTTCTTTTGTGAGGTTTTCCCTTTATCTTGTTTTCAGCTGAGAGAATGAGTACGCTAGACGGCCCTTTTTTAGATTCTTACGTTCCTTACAAGCAATCCGACAAAAGGCTCAGATGACACATATAAACACAGGTCGAGGAGGAAATATCTTCAAAGGGTTGCTATTTAAAATTCCCAAACCGTTCCTGAATTATCCTTGTAGATGCGTCACTGACAGAGACAGACTGGGCGGTGTGCGCGGGTAATCCACAGGAATGCACTTACTCTCAGCTTAAAGTATTTATTAAATCCCTTAGGACAGACAAGGCGGAATGGTATTATCGATATTTCCTTCCAACGAGTACTAGTTGTACATGAGCACTACAGAAATAGAACAGCTTTCCTGGAGTTTTTATTTCGGCTTAAACGTTATAAACAGCTTTATGTGTTTTGTAAAGTTGTACGGTAGACGCAAAGTCTGAACGTTTGGCGCTATTTGCGAAGTGGAATAAACAAACAGTGCGGAATAGGATTACCAATCTGTCGTCAATGGACACGGATTGCGTCAATTTTAGTTTGTTATCGCAACACTTGTTTGTTTTTGTTTGACTGTTTGTTTATCTCATTATTTGTAGTCAACTAAAGTTAACTTCGTGTACGTCCGAATGATCGACATTTCGGTATATTCGACTTCATCGAAATCCTGGCCTATTTTCCGGAAATAAGTTTCTCGTTCCTTTTTTCTTTTAGTTTTCCTTTGTTCTGTTGTTGGTCTTTGTTTTCGTTCTTTCTTGATTAGATTTCAAGAAAATCAATTAAATTACTTTGACGTTTGTTAAACTATTCATCATTCACTGAGACTTTTTCCCCTGACTAAGATAAACGATAAAGCATATGTTTACTTGCCTGCAACCACGCTGTTGTTTTCGTTTCCCTTGTTATTTCCTATACGGGAAATACGAGACTCTTTCGAGCGACTCAGTAAGAGAAAACAAGAATACTGAACATTCAGAAGCCTGGTCGCAGGTTTCGGGCGATAATGATGCATGCGCAACTTAATTGTTATTATCATTTTCAGCTGTTGGTCTAAACATAGTTAATAAAAGAATCTGGTTACAAAACTCAGCAAAGTCCTTTGTTTATGTTTTTGTTACCGTTTTTTAGCCTTAACCGTACACAAACAACAATAGGTCTTGAATTTTGCATGAGCAACTGACCATTAAAAATGCCACTATTAAGTTATTCAGCCATAGTTTGCGAATGTAAAACAAAAGATTGTGCACAGTCGGTCGCACGGTCGGTCGCACGGTCGTAGTGCTTTCAACATAAAGTGCAGCACCTTTGTTACCGCCTTTGAAACTTTCAAGGTTTCACAACCAGTCCCTCGAGTAACTATGGTCTAAAAGTGTGGGAGCTAGGGTTTGGATTTGATTTTCACACAAAATACCTTTACCTAACTCTTTACGGTGTTTCGTATGCTTTACAAAATATTTACGAAACCATATTCATGTAAGGCTGTCTTTCCCTCGCTCCTGACGAATGTATCTACTTACACAAGTCACGAATGATTCAACACCACCTTCTGATGAAATGTTTCGCCTTGTTCTCACGCACCGCGGGCTGTACCCTTTCACTACATATTACAACTAGGCTCAAAGTAGGAAAAATCTAAACTTCAGTGAGCACCAGAGTATTGCTCGACATCTTTCACATGAATGGCCAGACTTTAGGATTTCATCCACAGACTTAAAACTTAGAACTGACTTGTGCAAGATGAAAAACAGCAACGCATGAAACTGCAACTAATTATCTATTATTTTAGTGGCAAGAACCACACCAGAGGACTCAAAGTCGTCGCATCTTGTGTTACCCTGCATGGCCTAGTATCTAGTTTAATTGTCAAAAATATTTATACTCAATCAGGCATAAAAGAAAACTTAATTTATTTTTGTGCATTGCTTTCCTTTAGGTTGTGTAATACAGTGAATTTCCCCGTGGAAACCGGAAAAGAGGCCCATCACTTGTATCACTTATGACGTCATGAGGTAGTCGGCATCGAGCCAAGCATTTCAAAGACTGCCGGGAGGAAACTACATTGTTTGAACTCATTCAAGTGTCGTGGGTAAAAGTGACGGAAATGCTTAGAAGCACTTCTTATGAATATGATTTTTTGCCAGTTCTAATCTCTCGCCAACATGTTTGTTTTACATATTAATTCTAAATAACCTGGTACTGTATTTGAAGTGAAAGCACTTACAATGGAGTTTATTACATCAATTTAACGTGAGACCTCTTGTAAACTTCCTGTTTAATGCAAAGACAAAGATGTCCCTGCAGGGCGAAGGAGTTAAGATAATGGTTCATTTCAATCACTCCTTGCAGCGTAGTACAGGAAAGTACAGCTCAATAGCTGGCATTTACGTGGGCACAGCTTTTATAAACAAGAAAATTTAGAGTCAATTCTCACGAGTCTAGTCGTTTCACTTTGCCGGTGGATTGGAAAGGTTCCGGATTAGAGCAGTTTTGGCTGTGGTAGGATAACACCCGAAAATCGGAACAAGCGGTTCGAGCCAAGTCACGACTGAGTTTGGTTTTGCATGTTACTGAGCCCTTTTAAGCCAATTACAAGATGCCTTAAACGCAGAACCAAAGTACAAACAGTTGGAAACCGCTAGTTCCTGCTATAAAATCAAAACTTTTTATCATTGAATTAGGAGCGGAAATTCCGAATGACTGTGACAGTTGACAGCAGTTTCTTATTTCGTATATTTTTAAATAAATAATGCGAGCAAAATACGTTATGAAACTGATTCGATTAAAGATTAAAAAATGGATTTAATTAAAATGTTTTAGTGCGAAATAGGTTAAGGAAAATACTTGCTCAGTTTAGCAAGAAAACACGTTTTTAGACTTCCACTTGAGCTTGCGTCCATCAACTGAAGCAAAGGAAAATTCGGTTTCTATATCTTGCGTTTCGATCAACAGAAGTAAAGGAAAACTCGGTTTCTGTTTCTTTAGTTTCTGAAGCACTACGAACCTTTCAACCGTCTCTAAAGATGTAATAGTCATGAACACAATTAAATGGTATAGTTTATGTATCTTTAAGTAAAAGCATTATTTAGATTCGATATGAGAAAGGCAGCAACTAACGTAAGGAAAAGACGATTTAGTTGTGGTCTATAAGAAAGATGCACTGAATCCTTTACCGAGGCACGATGTCAGTCTTGTTCCATGAGCTGCATTATTTTTTGTATTGTATTTACTTCATTCGTGCTCCGTCGCTGAAAGCACCAACAACAATAAAAGACATTCTGAAATACAATAGATAAAAGGTCAGAACTTCACAACTTACAGATAAGGTTAAGCCTATCTTCATTCTTAAAAAATAATTTGATTAATGAAAATTAAAGATACATATTTAATAATTCTGTGTTAGTTTTTTGTTGTTATTAAAGTAAAACAAGATTTGAGGAGATCAAGGTTCCTTATCCTTATGCTCATTTCTCTTATTCAAATATTAGTTGTCAACAAGATGTTTTATTTATGAAAGGTCCGCAACTAAGTACTACTGACGTTCTAAATGATTGAACTCTATCTACCGTACACTAAAGCATAGGTCTTTTTTAGTGTTTATTTCATAAAATCAATAGAAAATGTCTGTCCTTGTTTCTATAAGTCATGGTAAAACTCCTGGGAAAACGCAAAATATTAGTGGAAACACGCGCCTTCCACTTCTGTCTTCACAGTTTTTCTCGTTCTTCCAAACTTCCATTCGTGTTACCACAACTTTATGGAAACAGGAAAGCGTTTTCTTTGTCTTAAGTAGAACCTTTCCGAAAGGTTTCTTTAGAAGTTGAAACTGATTTTCCGGTTGGTGAATCTTAATTTTGTGAATTCGATGTCATAAGCGCAAAGCCCATCTGTCTGAGCTTGTTACCTTTCAATGGGGTTTACTACTGAGTTTTACCAAGCAGGGTGGTCTATGCCGTAGATCCCTCACTACGTTTAGGATCTTTTGTCTTTGGGATTTTCAAGAGCTTATATTCCTTCGGGGATTAAATATGTTTAAGTACCAATATACTACAAGATAATCCAAAGTGAAGTGGAGATTTTTGTAATTCTTTATGTCCAAACTTGCCAAAATAAAATTTGTCACGTTTTGGAAAATTTTCATTCAGAGAAAACTACAAAAAAGCAAACAGCACCACACAGAAGTAGCACTCAATATGGTGCACAGTTCAGGGCTTCATCTACAGGCTCAAAAGTTATGGGGGGGGGACAGGGGGGTTTAAACCTCCCGCTTCCCGTACCCTTTAATCCCGGTTCCCGCCCTGTATTTTTTGGCTCCCGCCCCTTTGCATTTTTTCGATTGTGAAATATTGCACAATGTTGCGTAATTTTTCATTTTTTCTCCCGCCTCCCGCCACCTTGGGAATCCCGCTTCCCGCCCCCTCTTCTCCCGCCTCCCGTATGCCTCCCGCCCCCTTTTCTCCCGGTCTCCCGCCCCCCTGTCCCCCCCACAAGTTAGGAGCACCTTGCAACTAGAAACATGCAGTAACAATAAACAATAACAAGTGCATCTTCAGCACGAAGTTGCTATCACAAGATTAACTTGATGACTGCTATATCAGCACCACAAGACCCTCATCCGTGCAGAGGAAGTCGATTACAGTGTATTTATTGCATAAGTGTTTGCATTTACGTGTGCAAATGAATAAATGGAGATATTCTCTCAACCAGATTATAACTCCAGCAATCTTATTTCGAGCTGAACTTAAAATCATATAGTCTATCGGGCCACAACTATGAGCTCGTGTTAGGATCTAGCCTGAAAGGCTCTCGTAGCTCGGGGATCCTCCTCTCACCAAGCTTCTCATTTCTTGTTCCAATTTTCTGGCACCCTGTTCCCACTAAGGAGCCTGTACATAAGCTAGTCAGGTTAGGTTCAGACTGTGTCGAACTACGATAACCTGACCATGACCCCGTCAAATACACGTAGTCCTTTATAACAATTCATTCATTCGTTCGGTTGGACATATCTTTTAATTCATTTAAAAAAGAACTTGTTATTCTGTTCAAGCTGGAAAGAGAGAGGAAGGAGGAAGGAGGGAGGGAGGGAGGAAGGGATGGAGGAAGGAAGGAAAGAAGCAAGTGAGGGAGGGAGGGAGGGAGGAAGGCAGAAAGAGAGGAAGGAGGGAGGCAGGAAGGAGGGAGGGAGGAAAGAAGGAGGGAGGGAGGGATGGAGGAGGGAAGGAAAAAAGTAAGTGAGGTATGGAGGAAGGCAGAGAGAGCGGAAGGGGGGAGGGAGGAGCAGGAGCAGACGTGATGTTTTTATGTGATGTAGTTGTAAATTGTTGCTCCGGAAAAAGATAAACTGCTGCTTTAAGCCAATTGGATATTACACGGAGACTTTTAAGGCTGAGCTGGTTATCTGGTAGCCAATTTCGAATTTCATTCACATGATTAACTTTCCGGTGAGGGCGAGCCAATGACTTACAAGAGAGAGAGAGGGAAGGATTTTGATTCTGTAACCCGTTAGCTGTCAGAGCCAATGGATCATGCATGGTTGATACCGGCCTTTATGACTTACATACTGCAAAACCACATAATGGTGGTTTTTAAGATAAAACTGATAAAAGGTCACTTTCCATATCTCATTCTCATTTCTTTATTTGATATTATCGTTATTAAGAAAGAGATGCGCCAAAACTTGGTGAGTTTTGCGGTATCCAACAGGAAAGGGTAGAAGTCCTCGGCGGGGGCGGATCAAAATTACTGCGGCCTGGCGGTGTTAGCCCTCGGTTGCTGCAAAGGTAGGGGACGAGGGCGAGGAAAATCGGCTTAGCAGAGTATCATGTATGTCCTTGGTTGCATGTCAGTAAATCAGCAAGGACTTCCAAGGGAATTTTAAGCTAACAGCAGAAACCGCATACATAGATTTATTGTTCTGTTTTGTTTTTAATTTTGTTGGTTTTTTTTTTTGGTTTGTTTTTTTTTTGTTTTTTTTTTTTTTCACTTTGAACTCTTGTAGTTTCATTTTTAACTCACTTGGCTGTTAGTCAGTCGGGAGACTCGTTTTATAAGACAAGTCGTTTTGGCCTATAAGATCTTGCCTTTTTATGTTAACAAATACAGTACGTAGATTTTTGTGTAAAATGTACTCGATTATTTGCTAGCTGGCGCTTGTTAATCTTTGAAGAAAAAGAAACACCAGATCCCGTGGATCGAACACGTGGATCCCGTGTTCGATAGCCGATTAACGCTGATCCAGCTTTACATTTAATTTCGTCATGTTTGAAAAGTATTCTGAAATAAGATAATAAGTGGCAGTTTCAGATAAGGCAAAGTCAAAGCTGAAGGACGAAATACATTAACTTGCCTTGTGTAACTGGGTTTATAAAAAGGCAGGGCACAAACAATCGATACCTGTAAAATTAAACCTCAACAGGGAGCCGGAGGAATAACCCAACATGTCCCAACGTATTTACCAGCTGATGTGTCGAATACTTGAAAAAGTGTTCATTCACAACACCGTCACGAGGTGTCATTCGTTGAAATTTAACTGTCAGTAGACTGTCGGAAATAATAATAATGAGGCTTAAGTGTGAATAGATTCGGAGAAAAATCGAAGGCCGAGTTCGTCGCAGAATATTGCCAGCATGTGACGGAATGTTAAGTGGGAATGTTAACACTGACCTTCATTAAAAAAATATCAAATAATGCTGGTCTTACATAGATTAAACCTCAATAACCAACAAACAGCTTCAAGTGCTGGATATAAACAAGCTTACTTTATACCAAAGCAATAGTTTTAACTGTCGATTTTCAAGAAATAATTCTATGTAATTCTTAAATAAAGAAACTACTATGTCGTTTTAAACAGACGTTTCCCAAATAGTGCAACTGGTACTTTTGCGTGCAGTGGAAGAACAAAAAACAACATTCAGAGGAAGGGACCCGCATAATTGGCTTAACCTTTTTGGTAGTCTTGTTACCGCATTTTTTATACCTTTCAAATGTCTCGAGAGCAGATCAAATCTAACCTTTAATGTGACAGTTTGCCTCTTTGTACAAGGTAAATGCTACCCTCTTCGAACGTTCATATGTAGGTAAATTTGTCGAAGGACACATCACGCAATCGCCAATCGTACGTTTTTATATGCTGCTATGAACCCGGAAAGCTCATCCACAAACCAAAATTTTCCGGCCTGTGGTCGGTTTATTATTAATGTGTAGCCTGCATTTTTTACGGACACGTATTCAGTTTTCTTCAACGTACGATAAACAGGCAAACTGCAGTTCCCCACAACAATCGGTGGCTTGAAGAGTGGAACGAAAACCTTGTTCCACACCTTTGCCGGAGGATTTTAAACAAGGAAAGGGCGCCGCGGGTCTCCTTGAATACAGCTTATTATAGTTTTTACCGTCTCTTCGCGAAAGATCTGGTAGCTTGATACTTGTCTAAGAATGTAGGGGACACCTACCGATCAAATCTGTCGTTGCTAAAAGGATCTAAATTTCAGAAGTGTTGGCTATTTGTCAAAAGTTTCCCTCAATTCACAATAGAGAGCATGCAAGGATTAGAAAATCAAAAACCGAAGTAGAGTGTATTAATGCCTATTGTTGATGAGACATTAACGGATTTTTTTTTTCTTGTCGTAAACCCGGAATACAGCTTCTGGACATTGCAGTTTTTGTTGTTAAAAAACTGATTAGATTAACACCACTCAGTACAAATTAAATTGCGCAACTGATGAATCTTAAAATGTGTAGCAAAGGTTCGTAGTTCAATAAAAAACAGCACTTAAACGCTGATTGAGAACATTTTATTTCATTAGATTTTTGGCTGAAAAAAAGGGGCAGAAATAAGGGATATAAGTACGATACGTTTGGCTTTGTTTTATAAATAGTGGGAAATGTTGAACAAACAGGATAACATTATGGAGAAGGGATGAAGTAGAAACTATTACGAG
Source organism: Siderastrea radians (assembly GCA_964017195.1). Classification (NCBI taxonomy): domain Eukaryota; kingdom Metazoa; phylum Cnidaria; class Anthozoa; order Scleractinia; family Rhizangiidae; genus Siderastrea; species Siderastrea radians. The sequence goes on along the minus strand of OZ024889.1, from coordinate 32,048,491 downwards.
AAAACGAACTCCCTGGGGGTACGGTTTGCAATACTACTAACGCAAATATTTGTAACGAAAAGAGCGTGATGACATGTCCATGTTTAAGGTTATCAAGCTAAACGGAAATAAGCAGCTATAATCTTGGAAAAGAAGATATACTGAATTCACAGCTGTGATTTCGCCACTTGCTGTTCTTTCTACATCTTCATGATAACCGATTGCTATCTAATTAACATGAAGACTGCGATTGGAAAATTCTTACTTCAAATTGTTGGCAATTTTGGGGTCAATCAAATCGCGGCATGATCGTAACAAGCACTGACATTTTCACCAAATTATAGTGACCTTGTGAAAAGGGAGCCGTACATGTAAATGAAATTGGCTGTAATTGAATCTAGAGAGCGGAAATGGCTGTCCTGTGGCTCGCATACTCTGTCGTTTACTGTTAAACGATCTTCAAGATAGCGTGAATCTCTATCTTCATACCCAGTAGACACTGGGGAACACCAGTTTCAACTTTTTTGTTGGTATAGTGCCCATTAGTTAGATTTTCAAGCCATATTTGGTCCAATTCACTTTCGTGCTTGTATCCAGACGCTTGAGACATTGCACGAAACTCGAGACTGTTACATGCCCGATATTCCCCTTATAACAGCGTTAACTTCTTCGCCTTGGTGCGTTAAGGATACTCATTACATCAGAAAGTATCAGTGCTGACAATTATTACCCAGCCAATGGAACGTTCTTTAAAATGAATTTAATAATTCTTGGTCCCGCGCACGAGATCGAGTGTCAACTAAATGCTATTTTGATGCACGACGCTTCCCACTTTCTATCATCAACTTGCGACGTTTCATCGGAGCCACAGTTGAATGAATAGAAGCAATTTTGGGCAGTCGGGGTTCCCTTTCTAAAATACATAACAAGCGTCAAGTGTTCTAAAACAATCTCCAGTAGTCAAACAGTAATTTGTGCCCATACTGTTCTCGGCAGAGTAATCTTGCTCCATGTAGCTATAGGGCGTGGTCAGGTCTCCTGCCAGTCACAATGAAAAGAAGCTGTGGAAATCTTACTCTCATTCCGGAGAAAAGGACACTTCGTTATACCTTATAATTGTAATATAACGATCTGTTCTAATGATCTGAACAGTAACTGAAAATACAAGTCAACTGCTGGGCGTTTTGTACTAATTTCACAGAACTGCCTCCTTACTTGTGATATCTCTGACTTAAATCAGTATTGTGGCCTCTTGCTTGGCAAAAAATCTGCGTGTTACCTTGTCACGAGGAACAGGTCTAGTTTAGAATACAAACCACAAGATTTTTTCACAGTTTGAAGCCCTATTCAGTTTTTTCCGCATTTTGATGGGTGAGGAGGTGACTGAAGAACTTAGCTTACTAACTAAACAATTAGTGACCAAGAAATCAATACTACAGCAGGCGAGTTATAGATAAAATCTTGTACACTTGCGAGTCCATTGGATTAATTCCTTACGGGAGATCAGGAAATGATTATTATTTCATCAACCCTTGAATATATCACGTGTGAAATCAATAAAAAATACTGATTATTTTGTGTTACCTAATTTTTCTTGCTCTTTGCTTTGGCCATAAAAGCGCGAGTAAGAAAGGACGCGATAACTGAAGTGGAGTGTGAAATAATTCTCACTATCGCCAAAGATCAACTAATAGATTGAAGATTGAAAGTGCCGTTGGTCAAACCTTTTGCGAGAAGCAAACCAATAATTAAACTATAAACAAGCACTTCAAAAATAACACAGCAAAATAGCAATTTGTGTTCCACATATACACGGATTGTCACCGAATTGAATTTACGTAAAAAAAAAAAAGAATAGCACTGATGGATGTCCAAGGATTAACTTTATTGTTATTATCACATACATTCGTATTTGTTTATAACATCATTAAATAAAGCCTTTGAGTCTTAAAACTATGAGGACATCTAAGATTCTTTTAACAATATTACTGACGCTTAAAATAAAATTTTCTTACTTCTAAGGTGTTTAATTACAAAATTACGTTTCTCTATTTTTTGTAGACGCAGAAAGAGACGAATCAATGCGGAATAGTATCTCTTAGTATTATCGCATGCTAATCCACTGTATGAAGCCTTCTTGGGTTCGATTAGCCGACATAAATGCCAATATATAGAATGAACCCACTATGAAAAGATAAAAGCTAAGACGACCCCAAGATTATCAACAACAATGAAGCTATTTCAAGCATTCTTGTACGGCTTTATTGCCTTTTGTTAGAGGGAAAAAACAACGGGACAAGCATTGCTGTCAAGTAGTGGCTGAGAGAGAAATGAGTGGCTTGAGTCGTGTAAACCAGTAGTATTTGATGCTATCTGCGGCCACGGACACCCTTCGAATGAAGTCAAAAGGCTTCACTAATCCTACCACTTACAGTTTTAACAAAAGGCTTCGTCTTAAGGAGGTTTGTATTGTTTCGGAACAGTTTAAAGGAAATGGACGACGAATGAAATATGAAAATTTCAAATTTTTATATACACACTTGAATAAGTTGATTTAACGACCTTAAATTAACAATAACCATGAAATAATCCTTTTCCGGACAATATTTCTTTATACAGAATGAAAACCTTTGTACAATTCTTCCGTCGGCCATTTGAGCGCGCGGCACTAATTTCGCTGAGCATGGCCAATAAAAATTAGCAAAACGACTGAATGAAGTTTGCGAAAGTAACAACACTGACAAAATACACGAATGAGCTGGTACACACGCTCATGTCTTCAGTTTTCAATCGCACGAGCATTCCACAAGTCTGGGTCCTAAGTGCTAACAAATGTCATTCTAAAAGATAAACAAACTGCTATCGATTGTATAACACATATACATGTGCCATGATTGCTGCATACAGAATCCACACAGGAAGTTCAAATTGTGTTTTTACGCTGCTATTTTTGCCAATTTCCCTGACCGTTTGTTTTCCCGTTGTAGATAACACTTCAGGATCACGAGAGCTTCGCGTCGCTTTACAAAGCTTCTCGTAATTTGCGCGAATTCCGCGGCAGATATATTCCTCCCAGCCGTCGCACTCACAGTCGTTTAAGGCTTTTCCAAGCTCTGAGTTCAACAATTTGTCTTGGCTATCTTTACATTCTCGTGTACAGTTCGTTCCTGATATTAAAGCTGAGCACTTTTTCAGAAACTTCTGTTGAGTCTTGTAGCAGTTATGCCGGTCTTTTTCGCATCGTTGTCTTGCTTCAGTGCAGCCCATGATCGTGTAATTCCCTTCGCTACTTCGGACGCACCGTTGCATGCGCGCCTTTACAGTCAGGCACACTGAGTCACTGTCACAGGCGCAAGATTCCATAGCCTTTCCTTGAGGCAAAGACGTGAGGTTTTTGATAGCCTGTACGCATGTTAGCGGACATGTTTTCTGCATCGGCCCATTGATTTGGTTCCACTTAGGATCGTAACCTAACGCCCGTGAGCAACGTTCAGTATTAAAAATTTGATTAAGCAACAAGCCGCATTTAAAGTGACGTGCACATCGATCTGTAGCTTTGCGGCAGGAGATGTCACTTCGTGAAAGAAGAAACAAGTTCGCCAGCCATAGGAACCGCCACATAGTGCCAAACAAGAGCACTTCTTCAAATTTCAAATCACCGTTCTCTCGAAGGTCTCAAATATGAAGCAGAGCGTAAGATGATGCTAGAATATATAGCATCGGATTGATTGATTTATTATTTGACATAAAGGTGAAATTCGATAATAGATTACGATGAAGAGACCAATAGGAGGGCTTGCCTGGTGTGTTACATGACCTCAGGAAGTGGCTATTGTTAGGATAGTTTTCCAGTTGTCTCAATACCCTGTTTCCTGCTTGAATTACATTTATTTCGTGGTATTAACCAGAATTAGTGGACACTACACTTCATCACAAGAAGACCTGTCGCGAATCGGCTGCTCTCCGACCAATCTTGTTATCTTGTCACTGGGGACTAAAACAAGATGAATGAAATGTGTGGGGGACATTGAGGCCTGAAAGAAACCCAAAAAACCGGCCAAAATTTCCACCAAAAGCGAAAAATCGGAAGAAAAATCGCTCAACACCGAAAAACAACCGAGACAAAAAAACAAAAAACCGATCTCAAAAGTGACCAAAACCGAAAAACCCAATGCCCCCCTCAAATGTGTCCCCCAGTGGGTGGCCGATAAATCAGTGTTTTCACCCTCTTCTCATTGGACCTCGAGAAGTTATGATCTGACAACCTCCGAAGGAGCGCTATTGACATACAAGCCAGCAGTGGAAATTACCAGCATCGAACTGACTAAATCGCTTTAACAGACCCTGAGACATTACTGAATGCGGATGACATGTGATGAAAGCATCAGCTTCTTACTGTTGTGTATTAAATTTACATTACAAGTGTTTTTCTTTGTGTTATTTGGATATCGCTCGTTATCATCGGAGGTAAATGCACGAGTCGGTTAGTTGAAGATCTTGTTAGGAAAGGCTAACTACGTGTGTTTAGTAAATATTTGCTCTGATTTGAGGCGGTGATTGAATAGGCCAGTGAAATATTTTCCCGAAGATTCCGTGTCGAGGTAATGACTTTGCAACCAACTAGGAAAACTAGAGCTGCAAAACTAATTTGTCGGTATTTCTCAGCGGGTTCGCTATTGAAAATATTCTACACTAGACTTTACCCATTATTGTATAGTATGGCGACAAAATAACTAGTAAAATGTATGCATCCTTTCTTAAGATTATCCAGACAACCTTATAAGCAAGCCCGGGGGGAGCACTTGACATATTTGGGTGTAGGGGTGCCGCTGAGGGTCTGAAACCTTGACCCTGTTTAGGACAAAAAAAACCTGTTCAGGACAACATCCTCCATTCTAGGTATTTACAAATATTAAACAAAATACACACTCTCTTGTTTTACACAATGTTAAAGCGTTTTAAGACCAGCAACACCTAGGATTGCTGAACACTGTATAAGAAGACAATCTTGCAACCATACCCTGTTTACAACAAGTTCAGACCCCGCTTAGGACAGCCTCGCATAAAATTGTATACCCTGTTTTGGACAGAGTAAGAAAAGACAGAGAGGCCAAAAAAAGCATACGTTGTCCAGCGGCAAGTCCCCCGTATAGACCACATAAGAGAGTACCCCCGCCACATCACATAAGAGAGTACCCCCCGGCTAAGTAGGCAGGTCACACTTGGAGACAATCGTCATTTTTTATTCTCCATTGAAGTAAATGAAACCAGGATTAAAAATAAAGTGAAAAAAATGTGTTATTATTTTTAGAAAAAAAAACGCTCCTGTTCATGCTACAAAGCTCTCAAACCACGACAGTGAAGGCAGGATTATTTTTTCCGACCAGACTATCCAGTACAACTTGTTTTTATCGGCCGCTTCTCTGTGTATATGTTGACAAACAAACTTGCATACATTCAATTAAAATGCTTACACGTTTTTCTTTGTTACTCTTGTTCTCAGCTTTCGGCATTTTCAAGCATTAAGGCATGACTCTCGAACCGAAGAATGACTGGTTCAAGAGTTTGAACCAAAAAAGCTCTTAAGCTATCAATAACAGGCCACTATTTTCAACTTTTTGAGGCATTTCTCTCGAACCGAAGAGTGGCCGGTTCAAGAGTTTGAACCAAAAAAGTTCTCAAGCTATCAATAACAGGCCACTGTGCACTCTAAAACTTACCGCGGCTGGTGACGCGAAAACTGGCCAGAAGTAATTTTTCAACAATTTGTTTTTTTATCAGTTAATTTATATGGATATGTATAGGCGACTTACATTCGAGTGTACTGTTTTGAATCGATAACATAACATAACATAAACTTTATTTTAACTCGAATTTTAGAGTAGCTTAACTAATATATTTATAAATATTAGTAGCTAATATCTTCGAGAAATATCATAAAATATGTTTAAAATGGAATACAAAAATACGTTACACACTTAAAAAAAACTAGTGTTTACAAAATTAATATATAGCGGAAAAAATGTATAGATAAGCAAAAAGCGTCTAAACGAAGGTAATGCTCTGAATGTTCCTCTTGAACCCTGTAAAGTCAGTTGGTCGGACGTAGTCTGGCAGCGCATTCCATTGCTTGACTGAGAAATAGGAAAATGAGTTAAGGCCATAGCTAGTTGTTCTGGCTTACTGAGTGACAAAATGTAATTGCCTCGAAGATCATAAGAAGAGGACCGAAGTGAAAACATATTTTTTATGTAAGCAGGAAAATGTGGGAAAAACAGGCTCTTATATTATAATGTAAGGAAATTCTGAATGCGCTTATTAGCTAATGAAGTGGAGTTTATTTTGGTTACAAGACTACTGTATGGGGACGAGTATTAAATCCCCAAGTATAAATCTAAGTATTCTCTTGTTCAGTGCTTCTAGCTTTTCCGCGTCGCTCGCCCCACAAAAATGCCATACAGAGGAGCAATAGTAAAAATGTGGTAAAATGTACGCTTTGTAAAGCTTAAGTAAGGTGTCCCTGGGTATAAGTTTTCGAAAGCGCAACATTATATTTAATTGATTATTGATCTTTTTGCACACACTGGATATATGATTGGAAAAATTGAGCTTTTTATCTATTTCCATACCAAAAATCTCTAACGGTTCCTGAACTGGGAAGGAAAAACTAAAATCCGCGGGTTCTAATTAAATGCGTGGAGCTTCAAAACCATTTGTCCAAGCGAAACAAAGCAGTCGCCAAACCTCTTCCAGAATTGCAAATGCCATAGCTTTATTATGAGCATTTTAAAAACTGGTTTCTAAGAGAGACCACAATTCCCACCGTAAACTCAACGTCTGTAAGGCGAATATAAACTACTTTAAGAACTGGTCACAAATATCTCATTTTCCTGATTTATAAAAGAGGTGTGATTCTATAAAAGTCATAGAAATATTTATTGGGTTGCATTGGGTAACAAAATTTCAGCTACTTAGAGAAATAACTAAGAAATTCCAGGATTAGTTTATTTGATATTAATACAATCCGACGGTGAATGGTCCCAATTCAGCGCCAACTCAGCTTTTCGACTTCGACTGAAATTGTAAAAATAACTAAGGCCGCCGCCGAAACGGAAATCAAAATTTTCCCAGAAGCCGGAAATCTGCCAACGCTCAATATTCAAACTTAATTTACACTGGTCGACAGCCAGAGGGGATCTTCTCAAACAGGCGCTAGGTTCAGGTGTTACTCAGAGGGTTACCGCATGCGCGTCAAGTTTCCATGTAGCCTGCCCCGGGCGTTCAGTTAGTGGCGCGAGAAACGAAAAATATTGAGGGCGGAGAAGAAAGCGAGCAGAGACTGACTATCTAAACGCCTGGAACAGGCTAGTTTCCACGCGGCACCTGAACTTCGCGTACTTTCACAATAACTTCTCGTATCTCTGAGCAAAAGGGCGAACTGCTCTTAGTCAAAAGTTCCTTTATATAATATCATACGGCTTGTTGCCGTTATAATCTCTTGTTTCCTGCTGAGGTGAGTCTCCCTGATCTTCAGTCATAAAAGGGTCTCTTTCGGAGTAACCTTCTTCTTCTTCTTCTTCTTCTTCTTCTGGAGAGGGCCTCCAATAGCATGGGCAAGCCGTAGAGAACACCATAAGTAGATCCATTTGGTAATTTCTTCTGAAATGTTACGTCATCGCCCGCGATTATTTCATCTTTTTCTTAAGTTTACGGAGATGCGCAGTAAGGCTGTCTTCTCCAGATTTCGTTGGGTTTTGTGTTAGCTTTTTAAACTTGGTTTCAACAAAAATCAGCTGTTTCATTTTATTGAGATAATCAAGTTCATTGACAATGACCATGCCATTTCCTTTGCCCATAAACGTGCATCTTACCTTGCTGATTTCCTTCAGTCCGTACCCACCAATCAATTTTCCACGGGAGCATGGCTTCTGATTTTCCACTACTCCATCACCACTGATTTGGCGTCAGCATCATCATCATCGTCGTCGTCATCGTCATCATAATATGCGACCTCGTTCATAATGTACTGCAAAGCGCGCTGGATGCCGTGCCAAGCAACCAATCCCTTGAGCAAGAGATGACAATGGCGTAAACAGTAGCCTGCGAGCAAGCTCTCCGGGGCGATTTGGCGGCGAGGCGGGAAAAGGAAGGAGAGCTTGCAACTATGTCTCAGGAATTTGCATTTCTGCATCGAAAAAGTCGATGCAAAATGCTGATTGGTGGAGATTTAATCTGACCTTCTTTCACGTGTTTTAAACATGTTTGTTACATCGAATGTCATTTCTGGTTTGCGCTGATTGGCCAAAATCTGACACCTCAGACGACGGGGAACCACAGCTGCGCTGGAGGCGGAATTTGAATTCCAGAGACGTAGTTGCAACAAGCTAGCCCTAGCTACAAAAGTCCGGATTTTTTTCAGGATTTTTAGAGCTTCACGGGACTTTTAGAAAGCTATAGGATTTTTAGAGATTTTGGTGACTATTTTAAAGGCTTTTTGTGTATCTGTTACAAAAAAGCTTGAAACTTCGTCACAAGCAATCCTGGAGCCTTTGTTTGCAATGTTTTCATGCTCCCTCACAGTCAGTGGTTTTACCCATAATCCAGCATTCCTTGCCGTCAGTGAGTTCAAAACGGCGGGCTCAGCACAGCTTGTTGCTTTAGTTGAGACTGAGGGCACCAGCAGAAAGCCTACCAAAGCCATAGAATTTTCACCACAGGTCACCCAATTTTTTTTTTTTTTTTTTTTTTTTAAATGTAATAGGACTTTTAGAGATTTTTAGGAGTTTTTATGGGATTTTTAGTGGTGAAACCAGAGACTTTTAAAACATTTTTGGAGAAATTCCAAAAAGATTTTTAGGCCATTTTTCGGAATTTTTGTAGCGAGGCCTACAAGCTCTCCTTCCTTTTCCCGCCCCGCCGCGCCCCGGAGAGCTTGCTAGCAGGCTACGTAAACAGCAATCTCGTACCCAGAGTCCACTGGCTTTTTGGTCGCCCTCCCGCTGACCAAAAAGCCAGTGGACTCTGGGTACGAGATTGCGTAAACAGGGAATCTGAGAACGGGAATACGGCCTAGTCAGTCAGCGGTATTAGCCACCACATAATATGCCCTGACATACACGCTCTAAATCCAACATGGCGGACGAACCTAAAAGAGTTGTAAAAGTCCGGCTAAACGAGAAATATTATTTTATGGTGTGTAAATTGCCGTAATTCCAAAGTGTAGATGTAGTTAATGCATTCTTTGACGTCAAATTTATCACACTTATGGTTTTAATAACAGGTAGTTATTTCCTGCGCGCGATCAGTCGGCGAACTGTGTGCAGAGGTTGACAGGGAGGCACGTGAGTTATACGCAGAGTTTAGGTGAGTTGTTTAGCTGAAATCTCCTTTATCACTACTTCTGTTTCGTTTACTACTTTTTGTTTTCCTAAGCCATCTTTGTAATAAACAGGCCCAGCTGGGTGTAGTTTTAGGTTCATCCACTGCAGGATCAGGTCCGGTCGTTTCATACCCAACCAGTTTGTTCGATTGATACTCAAGAACTTTTATAGCAAAAGATAAATGATTTCAAAATTATGTCATAAAATGCTTTAAATTGTTAATCTCAATGTTTTATTACATGAGCATTTTATTAACCTACAAGAGAGAAATAATCGCCTTCATATGCAACCGAGTACCAAACCTTGTTGAGTATGAAATGACCGTAAAACGTGAACATTTTCTGATCCACGTTATTCCCTCAGACTTGACAATGAAATACTTAAGCGCAGACATTCTTCAAGCCAGGATAGCAACTGGAAATTGAGCATTCCCTTATTTTATGGCACACTTTTGACATCATCACCTCATCACCTTTTGACATCATCACTGCTGGAAAACAATTTCCAGTTGACATGTGTGACTATTGAACATCTGTTCTTAACTCATTGCTGGCCGCATGTTTTGAGATTGCTTCGCTAAATTAGCAGTTGGTAATAAACATCCCCATGTGTAGTACGAAACGACAATTTAAAGGCTCGAAAAAACAACACTCACTTGATCTAGAATAGTTAAAATTTCTAACTGTCGAATAAAATACACCAGTTGTCAATTAAGAATTAGCAAAAATACAATCTCAAAGTCAAAATTTTGAAAATTTATGCAAGAGATTTCACATGTTGTCTCGCACGTGAAATCAAATCACAACAGAGGATTTGTGTCTGTTTAGGTCAGATTATTATTTTTCGAAATTTCATGAACGAAGATTCACAGAAGAGGAAACAGTAAGCTTTTCTAAATAATACATTTATTAATACACGCCTTTATTCGTTTCTGAAAACCAAACGCGTTCAATTCTTTCTTCGAGGGAAGCTACGCGCAAGGGATTTCGCTCGATGCGCAAGTTATTTTGAAGAGCATTTACTGATGTGAACTGTGCATGTTTTTCAAAACTTTTACAAAAACATTAAGAAATACAAAGAATCCTTCAATTAAGAAGTTATTGTGGTAGAAATTTACAATCAAATGTGTAATTTATTCTACCGTAAACTCGTAGAAGTGCTTGAGCATTTCCCAGAAAGTCCGCAGCTCGAAAAATCTCTTGCAATGGAAGATTGTCCTTCGCTATGACAAATAGGCTTTTCATCCTCGAAAGATGTTTTCTTCACTCTAAAAGCTCTAAATTCCATCGCTTAACTTGTCGAGTGTTCCTTAGAGCTTTTTCTTTCGAGTTTTGAGTTTCAAAAGGTAATCCTTCCTTCCAAGACTGAGATATTGCCATCTTGAAAATTCACGCGTGAAGAGCACGGCAGCCATTTTGAGTGAAATGTGATCTTCTTGGAGAATGACAAGAAGTCTTCCCTTCTAGGACCCCCTCAAGCCTTCAAATATATGTGCAGTAGGTGGATTCTGATTGGTTGAACATTCCCAAAGACAACTAGGACAAAAGAGGACCAAAAAAGCCTTTCTAGGGGAGGCTGGGGCCAAAAGCGAACACGCGCAAAATCAAGGTCGGCTCAGGCCGGCACAGACGTTAATGGGTTAATGTAGTTCCCTAATATGTCCCTACAGGGGCATTTTCGCAAACTGGCCCACCAAGTTACCATGTTCAAGTTACCATGTTGTCAAGGGCAACTTGCTCTGTTTCCAAGGGAGACTACATCATTCAGTGATAAAGCATGTGAGAAATTGTCAGATGTGATCGATTCATGCAATTTCCCTTGGAAACTTCTCTCTTGCCTTACTATACTGAAAATCATAGTAACTAAAGTAACATTAAATTGTGAATATATGAAATTCATATATTTGAACTGCGGAATGAAGAAATAAATGTAAAGAAGATCCTCGCAGTTATTAATGCAACTTATGCAGTTGCGAAAAGAAAGCCTGAAAGCCTGAAAGCCTTTTCAGGCTTTCTTTTCGCAACTGCATAAGTTGCATTAATAACTGCGAGGATCTTTACATTTATTTTAAAGTAACATTAGTGGCATAAAGGAGTGCATTCAAATAGCTGTGGGAGTCCTGTTACACTGCAGTTGTTAGCAACCTTTATTGCCCCTGTAGAAGGCAGAATTAAAGTCCCCGCATAATCATGGGAAGTTGTTGTATACCACGACAGTACAGTAAATGTTGTTTTTAAATGCTGTTTGACTGATCGTTTGATCCAGCTGAGATTTCTATGATTTTTGCAATTTTGTTTGCAAAGCGGCTCCAATTTTGATCAACCGGTCGCCATTAGTCATGTGAAGTGTATGCGTATGCAAAAGTTACATACATGTGTCCGTGCACACAAGAAAATCTAGAGTTTTTCGGTACTAAAAGCAAATGTGTTGTTTATTTGAATAAAATGTTTGGCTGGAAAACCTTTTTGTTGATTATTCTGTCTATTTTACAGAAGTGATGGTGTGTGTTAGAATCAACGCAGCGTTTTGTAAACACGGACTAATTTGCATAAGCGAGTTGAAAATTGATATACGACAACGTGTGGGAAATTTCAGCAATTTTTGTTTTCATGGTTGGTCTCTGCCTAATACTTGATACATAGCCATAGTTTTCTATATCAGAATATTTTAATTTAACTTGAGTAGACAAAATTTATTTTATGCGAAACACGCGAGTCAATGGGTTAAGTAATTGTTGCGTTTCTGTACGTTTTAAAAATACAGTTTCAGCTAGCTGTGGACGTTCTTCTTTATTTTTTTTTCTATTTGTTTTTTTTTAAACTGAAGGAAAGTGAACGAACAAAGGATACACTAAATACAAAGCGTGAAACAAATAGTCAAGTCCAGAGTAGTTGACATTCCCTGGGCAAACTCCTTTCAACAAACTTTAATTGTTGCCTTGTTGTATTTTTACAAACATTTGAAAAAAAATGTTTCAGTTGTGCAAGTGTTGACAGCAATATATTTTGTTGTTGTTTCTACTTATTTTACCTTGCCATTATTACTAAAATTATAGAAAAGTGGGGGTTGCTGTAGTGACAACTATTACTGGCTACTAGTACACTTATTTTTTACCAATTGTTTTCCTTTACAAGTAGTATTTATATGATAAATGTATGTAACATGATTGCATTAACATCAACAAGTAAAAATCTTTTTCAAGTAAGGCCTAAAAATCCTTTCATGATTTTTATGGGCTACAGGTTTAACTACAACCAGTTGTGGGGTGTACATTGCTTAAAAACAGTGCATTTTACTATATAATGTAAATTCATTTAGTCATGAGAGAGCTTTTAAACCTAGTAAGCCTGGCTGGCTTGGCAAACGAGATCGCATGAAAATTTTCAACCAACGTAGCAGGGAACCCGGGTATGGCAGTATGGCAATTCCAGGTTTGGATTACATGCAATTGCCAAGTTCATTTTTGGTGTTTTTAACCAACATGCTGGGATCTTTGGGAAACCAAGCTAACCCAGCAAACCTGTCTAGCCTGACTCATGTAATCAGCCCCACAATAAAATCTGTTATTATCTGTTAATTGTTTGTCTCACTATCTGAAATGCTTTAAGACACCGATTCATGAGAAGCAGCTGTCATTTTTTCTTTTTTTTTTGCAAAATGTATAGTGGTAAAAAATAAAACTTCATTTAGGCACATACTTGATTTGGTCCCAGACTGGTTATGCTGACGACCAATGAATGAAGGTTATGGAATCAAGTCTTTCGGTTTTCTTTCCTTTTCTTTTTTTTTTTAATCTTGAAATTCTATTAATCAGGGAAAGAAAATGGGATATCTGTATCTGAGCAACTAATACTACTAATAACTTTAAACCACACTTCAGTAAGCACTAAACTCATTGCTCAGAGAGTTTTTTTTTCAAAAGTGGAGCTTTCCAAATGTGCCATTTTTTGTGTACTGTGAATGAATCTCAGTTAGCTTGAGAATCCACAGTATGTTGGCCTGCAGTGTGTATGTTGTATAGTGCAACCATTACGTAAGTGAAATAAACTATGTTTAAAGGTTTTGTAACCTTTTCCTTCATCAAAATGGACCCTGTGAACAAACCTGCAACTTGGTTATGATTTTCATATACGACAAGAAAAATGTTCCAGTATCTTAAAACATGTCTTAAAATCCTGCAATGATTGTAGCCACAGACAGTGTAAATGATGAGAGTTTCTGTGCCATTTTTGTATGACACAAGTAGTGCAGGCTATTAAACTTACATGCAACAGTCATAACCAAAATGTCAAATGATCTGCATCAGTCTATGGGAAAGCCACAATGTTCGAAGTTTTGTTTGGTTTGGCCAGTTCTGTTTTTTTTTTCATTCATGCAACATTGTGGCTTGGACACTGCTGTCTCAGATTCTGGCTCAGCCCCTGGTCTGATAATAAATCACTCCCTGTGCTTTTTTGCTGTTTTGAAAGAAGAAGTTTGCCTTAAATAATCCTTCTGATACATGAGTTCACTTAAATTCAACTCAAGCTTGGACTCAAAGACATTGGGCTCATCAAAAGGATTAAATCCACAGTGGATACTCCAATGGAATAACTGAGGAGTGTTTCATGCGGACCATATCAAAGTAGTCGGAATGCCATTTTTAAGCCAACTGATTACTTTATTAGTATCTGCTAAGAAAAGCTTCTCAGTTACAGATCTATATGATATTGAGGCTACGTAAACAATACCAATTGTCACATCCTTTCTCTTATACAAAAAAAAAATAATAAAAAAAGCAAATCATAAGGAAATCTTGATTACACGTCCAACATTCTAAGAATTAATCAGTTAATGTTTAACCAAGATAAAAACAACAAAGTCAGAAACTTGTGTGAATCAATGTCCAAGAAACGTCAAATGTTCAATCAGTGTTCACGTAATATTTAATCAACGTTCACTCGATGTTTAATCAGTGTTCAAGGTTCAATCAAAGTTCAATTATTATTAATCAGTGTTCAATCAAGTGCAATCAAAATTCAATCAATGTTCAAAGGTTAATCCAAGTTCAATCAATGTCCAGTAACGAAGTCTCGTAAGTAGGAAGATGGCCTCGTGATCCTTCCAGAGCAGGTTGTGTAACCAATACTCACAGGTGATGGCTTATTAGGTGGGGCCACTGCTGGTTCTTTGGGAGGTGGAGTCTCCAGCAACTCGAGTGAACGTTGATTAAATATCAAGTGAACATTTGACGTTTCTTGGACATTGATTCCAGAGTCAAGCAATGCTCGTCATCTTCAAGTTTGCTGTCTGTTTCCACAGCATTCACGCTTGTGTTCAACCGACACTGCACTGTGAAGTGATTCATTTTTTTACAACTCTTGCATCATTTTCTGAATGCTGGACATTTGTCACGGCACCTTTTGTGATTGTTCCCACAAAATTTGCACATCACGAATTCCGTAGGCTTGGGTTTCTTCTTACGGTTAGCATCTAGCTGGCAATTAGTGGCGGGGACGCGATCCTTGTCATCTTTGAAATCTGTTGATTTCTACCATTCCACGCTTCTGGTTTGCTTTCACGAAGTGTACTTCTTGGTCACTCTGATCTTCAAGCGTTTTACTTTGATCCTTCGACAGCACAGCTGCACTTTTTCCAAATTTAAATCAGGCTCTTTGAGTAAGTCCTCTCGAAGCTGTTTGTCTTGGATGCCTCAAATGATACGATCTCGTACTAATGAATCTTTTAAAACTCCAAAATTGCATGTCCTCGCTAGGACTTTTAAATCTGTGATAAACTTTCCAATGGCTCTCCTGGTTCTTGAAATCGTTGAAAGAACTTATATCTCTCTATGGTTTTCGTTCTTTTTCGGGTTGCAATGTGCTTCGAAGCCCTCCAAAACGCAACTCAAACGTTGGTCAGCTAGCTCGGCTGTAAAGCTTGAGGTTTCAAAAATTTCTCTATCTCTGCATCCGATGAGATAAAGAAACAGCTATATTTTGGTCTTCTCATCCTTTCCAGACATGGCGAGATCCATGTATAGCTCTACTTCATCTTTCCACTGCTTCCAGTTTGTTGCAAGACTAGGGGAATCAAAATCAAGCTTACCAGGCAGTTTAAGCTGAGAAATCCTATCCACAGCTGCTGGCAGACTAGCTCCTCCACCTTGGTTGGTGGTGTATCAGGCACATCGGGACTTTCACCAAGCGTAGACTAAAAAAGTGACTACTTTAGACCAGGGGTTGTGAGTCGTTTAAGACAAACCTTCTGACACCATGTTTCATGCAGACCGTATCAAAGTAGTCGTAATGCCATTTTTAAGCCAACTGATT
This sequence comes from Siderastrea radians, assembly GCA_964017195.1. Classification (NCBI taxonomy): domain Eukaryota; kingdom Metazoa; phylum Cnidaria; class Anthozoa; order Scleractinia; family Rhizangiidae; genus Siderastrea; species Siderastrea radians. The sequence goes on along the minus strand of OZ024889.1, from coordinate 32,032,821 downwards.
ACTTTAATATATATATTTAGCCAAGCCTAAAAGCGGAGCCCCCCTTTTTGTTTTGTCTGTTTTTTGTTTTGTTTTGTTTTTGCTGGCAGTTATTAATTTGTGAAAATACTCTCATTCAAGTCGATAAATTACAAAAAAAAAACAAAAACAAAGAAAAAATTCCTGCACTCGCTGAGTGTCGAACCCGGCTCGTTGGCGTGAGATGCTGGTGACTAGTCCACTAGGCTATGGGCGTATAACGTTGTTATTCAAGTTAATTCTAATACTTATTTCTTTCTTCGTGACAAGCTGCCTATCTGCATGAAAATGCTACTGTTTTTCCTGGCAAAATGTGTTTGAAACGCCGTAAAAACCATGGTTGTGGACAGAAAAACCAAAAAGCACTAGCTCTGCTATATTTGGCGTCAAAACCGCTGCGAAAAGCTGTGAACTCAAGTGGTGTGCCGACCGAGTTTGAACAGAACCGACGAGGCAAATTTGAACTTTTTGCCTGAACTTTATCGCCTAATTTCTTTCGCCTAAATTGAACTTTTCCCCTTCCACCAAAAAGACAACTGAGTGTTCTTTTGAACTTTTTTTTCCCATTAACAAATTTGTTTTTGACGTTTGTTGTCTTTGCTTGTTTTGCTACAATGCGGGTCAACAGGCGATTTCGCGGCAAAAACACACGGGATTCAGCACAGGGTTATATCCAGTGTATGAAGTGTATTGGTAGCCCTCTGGTGCGGACAGACGGACGTATGAATGTACGGATGTACGGACGGACGGTCACGTGACTATTACGTCACTACCAAAATGTTTTGGCTTCATAGGTTACCAAATTTCCTTAGCAAGGGAGCTCCGCTGACGCGCTAGCGCGCTGGCTCCACTATTAGTATCTGCTAAGAAAAGCTTCTCAGTTACAGATCTATACAATATCGAGGCTATGTAAACAATACCTATTGTCACAAGGAGTAGTTAACAAATAGATTCCATTTGGTTGTGTGTGTCTACTCTGATAATGTACAGGTGATGTCGAAGTGTGGTAAGAACAGTACAGTAAGTATCACTCATAGTTTGACTGATGTTCTTACCACATTTTGACATCCTCAGATGCTATCAGCCGTTACCAAAATGATGCTAGAACACATAAATGGCCAAATAGAATCTATTTGTTTTATACATTGTTTTGATATCGGTTACCCCCCTCTGCCCCCCCCCCCCAAAAAAAAACATCTTTGTTGTGATGATTTGCACACAGAACTGTGGCTCATTATGTTTTTAATCACAACCTCCCCTAAAGCAATCAAAATGCACAATTAACTCAGTCCATTGTACAAAATATGTTATTACTCACAGATACAAATACATTTTCAGGGGAGGAAAAGTTGCAATATTGGAAACAGAAGATGGAGCAAGACTGCCATATAAATATAAAGTTGGTGAACTGCTTCAAGATGAAAACAGGATTTGGGCTTATTCCTCAGGTACCCTTGTTTGTATGTTTGTTATGGAATTGATGTTGACACAGACAGAGGTTACATGTACTTCAAAAAAGAATAAGTGTACTGTAGAACCCCAATATAGTGAACCCAGAAAAATGAAGTCCTCACTAAATTCTTCAGCCTGACCAAATTTATGGGAATGCATGAAGCAGAACCCTGATAGACAGAACCCTTAGTTTTACCCTGACATAAGAAGTAAACGTCATCGTGCAACTGGAGTGGCAATAAATCATTTCTGTCTGTTATATGAAGCTTTTAGCTTTTTCTTAGTGCACAATAATACCAAATTGATGTGTTTTTAAAAGCATGATAAAGAAACAGAATTTACCTATGGATGTATTTCTGTTCATGAACACGAAGTTTTCTTCAAAAGCGTGAAGTAAATTACACCGAATTATATGTATCTGTACTGAAACATATCATAACTTTTAAGTTTTATTTTGATTTTTGCAAAACTGCCTGGAAAATGATCTGACTGGGTCTTTGTTTTGTTTTGGTGTTTTGCTGCCAGTGTGAAATAGTAAGACCAGCTTTCACAGAACTTAAGAATATGTTTTATTGCATTTCAAAACAAATTTTTTAAAATTAACATTAAAATGTTAATTTCAGAAATGAATGAAAAAAAAAACAAAATTGAAAACTGGCTAGAAACCTTTTTTGCCAGAATCAAACATGCTAGTTAAGGTGAAACCACTGGATTGAACTAATGTTAATTCAAAATGAAAGTCAAGTGCTTTGTGATGGTGCTAAAATAATTAAAGGTAAAATTGAATTTCAAAAAGTAAACACAAAAAATTTATTGTTCCCGAGAGTGGTATGTCTGTGGGTGGTACATACATTTTACATGTATGATTGATGACAGGTCAGCACGTAAAAAAACACTGCCAGCTTTTATCCTCAAAGAATCATGTCACTTGTTGCCTTAATGCTAGCTTTCACTAGGACATAAGCAAGAGAACATAAGCGACACAAGCATAAGAACATAAGGACATTGAGTGACACAGCTCTCGATACCAGCTTCCTTCGATGTTAAACAAGATGGCAAGTGAAATGAGATTTTTTCTGATTGACTGCCTCGTGCATGTGCTCACGTTGCTGCTGCCCTCGCTGTGTTATTCTTGTGTTTATGCTTATGTCGTTGGTGTTCTCTCATGTCATAGTTAAAACCAACCTTTACTCTTCATTTGAACTCTTGAAAGGTGTGCTATCATCCCTAGAGTTGATAAATGCTGGCTTGTGTAAAGCCATCTGCTCTCCTTAAGATAAATCTCAGAGAAGGGTGTCTGTGATTTATCATTGACATTCAGGTTTCGGGGTGATGTGATTTTCCTAGAATGTGTGGAAAATTAACTGATTGCCTCTTAGTTTTTTACCATTACATCCTACACTGATCACGTTTGGAATAGCTAAGCAGTGCTTTCAATAAACACTGACGTCCGACAAAAAGCATTTGCTACTTCGCTCAGAGAAGTCGGCTTCGCTGTACTAAAGAAAGATTCTCTCAATCCTCAATCAATACAGTCGGTTACTTTACTCAAACCACCTGCCCACTTCAGTTTTTACTGAAATCCCTTGCTAAGTTTGCTGGCTTTTTGTTTGCCGATGTTGCACTACAACAATAAAGGTTGCAATAATACTCAAAATGTGGAGAGTAAGTATTTGTGGACAAATGCATAAGTTGCATCCAGTGAATGGTAAGTTAATATACTGGGAAAATTTGTAAATAAAAGCAACATAACATTTCACACATCCTATTACACTGTGTTGTAAATTACTACATTGTACGTTGTACTTCATTTTAAAGACTGTCAACAATCTTGCAATGGAAATGAGGCAAAGAAAAGAAGGAATTACAAAAATAGAAAACAGCAGGATGCTAGGATACGATTGTCAACGTTAAATCACGAACATCCCGCTCCAATTTTGAGGAGAACAACTGCTTCTAAACAAGCTGAACCCTCTAAATGTGCAAATGTTCTTAGACAGTAAAAACGCTTTTTAATTTGGGGGGGAGAGGTAGGTGATGAACACCTACATGTGCAAACATTATGACATGATTATGAGTCTTGGTTAACACTGGGTGAGTGACTGAAACATGGCATCTATAATAAGAAGTCTGGGCAATTCCTTTTTTTTTTTGTAGACTACAAAATAAGAAGTCTGGGCAATTCCTTTTTTTTTTGCAGACTATAAAACATCAAATAAAAGAAAAAGAAAGCTGTCTTATCACCGTGTTAGAGAATCTGAAGGTAGGCATTGCGGATCAAAGAGAAAGAGGAAAGACATCAAAAGTGAGAGAGAAAGTTTAACTGCAAACGGACGCAATAATTTACATTCAGACGGTAGTTTAGAGAAGAACTGCAGGGACAAAATTGTTGCTAAATTTCCTGATCATGATTCTGATGATAATGTAAGTGAGGATGATGATGATGATGGAGAAGCTAACAGTGATGCGAATCAATGTGAGCATGCGGCATCTGATGCTGAAAATAACAGACTTCCAAACACTGCATTTCCTGAAAATACAAGAGATGGCAAAAAACACAGCCAGTCCTCAGGAGGCCAAAGTGGTGTGGACAATGAAGAAATTGACAATGACTTGGGTGTGGATCAAATAAGAAGAAAGCTTTCTTTCAGTGAGAGTAGGCAACACAAGTCATCTGATGCCACACAAGTAAAACACTCAGAACAACTTGGGCGCAGCAACACCAGCAAACAACAAAGTAAGATAACCAGTTTATTTTACTATTTTACTGTGGGTATAGTATAGGCTCATAATATAAAGATTAGTGAAACATCAAGGGCTCATTGCAACAATATTTTTTTTCTGTACTTATGAACCCACACGAAAGCCAGACCAAGCCAGGATGAATATAATCATTTTTGGATGCCCTATATTTTGTTCTGAATGTAGCCATATGTTAGACAATTCGAGTATAGAACATTTTTAATTTGTATCTTTTGTTTGTGTTTTTTGTCGTTTGTTTGTTAGCATGTTTTTTTTTTTTCATACAGAATATGAAGCCATCTGTATACATTGTCATCAATTGACAAACAAGGGGGATAGTTTCTAAAGAAACTGTGGTGCTGCGTCGGTGGGGACGTGAAACACAAAATTTATGATTTATCAACTGAGTTGATAAAACCCGTTCAAGCCTGAATTTTCAGGTTTCTTCTTTTCAACCGCATAGGTGGGAACACCTTCACTGCGATGATCTACATATAATTCTATCTTTATCCGCAGTTCAAATATATGAATTTCATATATTAATGTTCATGAGTTGATAAGGTAAGTTGGCTACCGTAAAGAGATTGAAAGCTGACGTTTCGAGCGTTAGCCCTTCGTCAGAGCGAATCAAGAAATGGTGGGTTGCACTTGGTTTATATGGAGAGTGGTGGAGCTACGCTATTGGTGGGAACATGACAACGTGAAAAACAAGAATAAATTAGTTGAATGAAAAGCGTTCGTTGATACCGTGGGTATTAAGAGTGCCGATTTGAAAAATGAATTTTTGTGCTAGATTTTTACGGCTTTCCGTCTTGCCGCGGTGTAGGAAAAGGCCACAGATCGTCATGTGTTGGCTAGAATTATTAGGGAGATTGAAATGTCGGGCGAACGAACGCTTTTCATTCAACTAATTTATTCTTGTTTTTCACGTTGTCATGTTCCTACCAATAACGTAGCTCCACTGCTTTCCATATAAACCAAGTGCAACCCACAATTCCTTGATTCGCTCTGATGAAGGGCTAACGCTCGAAACATCAGCTTTCAATCTCTTTACGGTGGCCAATTTACATTATCAACTCGGTTGATAAATCCAAAATTTTGAATGTCATCAACTGATTTGATCAATATTGTTTATGAATATCCTTCAGCAGCATTATTGGTTTTGAAAGTGAACAGTTTTCAACATCGAAGCAAGAAACTGATAATACCTGAGGTCAAATACAACACATACGTGAGGCTATTTTTTCATTTTGTACAAAATTCAAAAATCCCAGTTTAAGGACGTTCGCGCGAAAAACTTCTACAATACAGATTTTTTTCATACTTTGGCTACAGTCAGATAATGAGTTACCTATGTCAGAAATGGAAAAAAATTGGGGGGGTCACCGACTTCGTTTTCGAAATAAAGCGCGTCAAAAACTACCCCAATTTGACAAATTGGCCCTCGTAACTCGACATGGCCTCAGTGCTTGTTAGTTGAAAAATATTAAAAATGTTTCGCTGTAGACCCACTTTTTTGGTCAAATTTTACTTAAGTGGGTCTGTTAAGTAAATAATTTGAACCGGTGTCATCCTTTTAGTTAAACTCAACTTCTAAGATGGACTTTAACGAACACCGTGAAGCTTCAATAATAGTTGAATTCGATGATGCGAGGGCAGAAAAGTTGAAAAAAAATCAAACTTCTACAACACAGATTTTCTTTAATTTTTCACAAAACGTAGATAATCGCCTATCAAAAGAAAATATGGGGTAACCGAACATTTAAGAGAGTTAAACTCGTGCATAGATATTAACGTGCCCACTAGCGCTATATATCTCCACATTTCTTCAACAGCGCGCGCGCTCAATGCATGACGTGGCATGACATCACGAAGTGAATTGCGTGCGCAGTAAGGATGCGCAGAAACAATTGGTGCGAACGTCCTTAAAACTGTCTTGAGGACAGGAACATTCCAAGGCATTTTTGCTCTGAAAGCCTGAAAGTTTCTGGGGAAATGGGAGTCATATCTCAATTTACAAGCTTATGCAAAATGCAACTAGCGTTAAGTGAAAGTTTGATCAAAGGTTTCAGTTTTGAGAGGAGTTTTTTTGTCTTTTGAAAGGAAATGAGGTCTTTACTTAACCGAGTACGGAAAGACGTTTTTTTCAACTGTACTTTTAACGTTTTCCGGAAGTTCCAAATGCGAAGTATATATATATATATATATATATATATATATATATATATATATATATATATATATATATATATATATATATATATATGATGTAGACTTTAACGACTCAGTGTAAGATGGTGTTTAACTGATGAGTGGGTCACCTCTTCGGTGGCCTACGAAACAAGTTTGTATTAAATGTCCATTCACTCAAGATTTGAGTAGTTCACCAACTGGTTTATATATATATATATATATATATATATATATATATATATTCCCCTATGTTTGATGTGGCCATGGGCTGCTATGATGGAGCCGAGGTTTGCGAGCTAGTTGGCCTGTACATCCTTCACAAATTATCATCAAAATTCCCGGAAGGAGACATTGGCTTGTACAGGGACGACGGTTTAGCAGTCTTTAAGAACATGAACGCAAGAGCCGGCGACAAAGCAAGAAAGGCCTTTTCTAAAGTCATCGGAGACCTTGGATTGAAAATTACAGTGCAAAGCAATCTCAAGGTGGTCGATTATCTAGATGTCACGCTAAATCTGACAACTGGAAAATATTACCCCTACAGGAAACCCGACAACGATCCGTTGTACATTAATGCCAAATCGAATCATCCTCCATCTACAATTAGGCAAATTCCGACATCCATAGGAACTAGAATATCGGGCTTATCCTGCGACCAAGACGAGTTCCACAAAACCTCGCAATTATACAACAATGCTCTAAAATCCAGTGGGTTCAACCAGCAAATCCATTATGTTGAAAATCAAGACCAAGGAAGAACAAAATCAAGAAACAGATCAAGGAACATCATATGGTTCAACCCACCATACAGTCAGAATGTTCGAACAAACATCGCTAAGTCCTTCCTTGGCCTGATTAACAAGCATTTCCCGAAGTCCAACAAGCTCCACAAAATATTCAATAGGAACAACCTCAAGGTCAGCTACAGCTGCACAACAAACATGGCTAACATAATCAAAAGCCACAATCAGAAGATTCTAAATGAAAATAGCACGACCTCTAGCGAGAAGAAATGCAATTGTAGAAACAAAAACCTTTGCCCTCTTGACGGCACGTGCCTCACTAAAAACATTATCTACGAAGCTACTGTCACAACAACTTCCGGTAACTCAAGGACCTACATTGGCATGACAGAAAATGAGTTCAAAACACGATACAACAATCACAAACTTTCTTTCAAAGACCGAAAACACTCACATGACACTGTACTTTCAAAATACATCTGGAACTTAAAGGACGGAAACATAAACTACAAAATCAACTGGCGCATCATTAAAAGAGCAAGGGCATACAAAGGCAATCCTTCTCGCTGTAACCTGTGCTTATCTGAGAAACTTTGCATCTTGACCTCTCAAAATTTCTCCCTTTTGAACAAGAAATCCGAGCTGGTAACAAAATGCCGCCACGAAAACAAGTTCTTCGTGGCAACCAATCAGAAGAAGCGTCGCTCCAACCGTTCCTGAATTTGAACATCTATAACTGACATCTTTTCGTAGACTGACTCAGTCTGATGATCGCCTTGAGCGTGAAACTCGAGTAACTAGTAACAATTTCTTTCTTTATTTGTATATATATATATATATATATATATATATATATATATATATATATATATATATATATATATAGTCCATCAAAAACATCATTTGTCTAGATCTTTTCTCCAGAAATAAGCATATAAAACCACAAAAACCCTGACGAAGTCTTTTACTAATAAAGACGAAATATCGGCAAGTCTTATTTCCAGTATTTTTGTGGTTATATATATATATATAACGTTTTCCAGTACATGTTGGTAATCCGGGAGATCAGAAACGGCTGTCTGACAAAAGACTTTGCCTGTGATCTTTATAGCAAAGCTTCGTGCAGACTTCCTCACAATTTTGTGCGAATTAGACAGAGAAGATAACTGAGAAGAAGGCTGTTTTCATGTTGGAAGTCTGTCTTGATTTTATTATGTCCCGTTGATGCTGCAGGTGATAAAATCAGGACAAATGAATCGAAGAGTCAAGGCAAACGAACAGATGCGAAACAACAAGAGTATAATAGTGAATTGAACCACAGCAAACCAACAACATCACAGGATGCGCATTCCAAAGAACAAGAAAGTACTTTCCTGAAAGTTTTTTTAGATGACATGCGAGAATTGGAAAATGGGAAAACTGATAGTGAACAATATGGAGGGCCAGAAGTTGGTCGGAAGGTGTGTGGTGTCCAAGGACAAGGTGTGGAAGCAACAAGTCAAAAGCGTAAAGCTCTGGAAAACATTGCAGAAGAATCAAAACGAAAGGCTCAGATTGATTCTACCTCGAGTGAGGCTATTCTGTTTGCATCAAAGTCTAGAAGTTTATTCAAAAAGCCAGAATATTGCCTTCCGAAAAGAAAGCAAGCCATAGAAACGTCAGCAGCGAAAGTAGCAGATTGGCTTCATACCAGCAATGTCTCACCAAATATAGATGAAACCGAGACTAGAATTGAAGGTGAGATTGTGGTCGTCAAGCTGTTGAAAAGCATGTGAAATTTGGTAAAATTGTTGAGAGTATGAGTCGCTGAGGACAGCAGTAATTTCAATTTAACATTAATATTTTATTCCAATGTGCATGAAGTGAAATTTCTGTGATTTCCTGAACGAAATTTCTGAGGCTATCTTTTTGATAAAGTTAAGATGAAAAAGTAACACTCGATTGCCTTATACTTAACACGAACATTCGACTTGTAGGATTTGATTTTCGACACTGCGTTCAATCTGAATTTTAAAATTTGTAAACCAATTGTTGTTTTAATCAGAAATGTTTGTTAGGATTTCATCACATGTTGCTTAGGTTGTATTTTGCTATCTCTGCGTCTCAAATCAAAATTGTTTCGATCAGCCCCTAATTGAATAGTCGAGATCAGATGGCAGGAGTCTTTCTCGATAAATTATGATAACGTGTTTAAATAGAGTGCTTTCAACTGATTCAAAGTAATTACTCTGGTCAGTCACAGTAGACTCAAAAAACACAAGGAAGCAATTAGATGTAACTAGCAGCAAAGGGATCAAGTTAGTTTTACTTCAACTGGTTAAGAACATGGCGCGAGTAAGGCAAAGACAAATTACGTTATACTTTTGATTAATGTGCCCATAACTTTTGTCTGTAACTAAACATCACCCAGAGGATTTGTGCGGAAAAATAATGCAATTTGGACAAAAAGTGCAAATTTACCACCATCTTGGCTCACCATTTGCCTCAGTCTTCTGTCGGTTTTTCTCGGTTATTCTCAGGAGGTGTGACGTAACTTTAGGATCTTGCTCCCATCTCACAAGTAAGCAATTTATCAGCATTTTGCTCAGTTTCTGATTCAGACAAGCTTTCCTCCATCGATTACATTGCAGATATTTTCCTTTCCAGAAGTGGTTTTGTACAACACCCGTTCCATGTGAGCCCGTGGGCCTTCTTAATCAGCGGCACGAGTACACTGCAAAAATATAGAATTATGAACGATTGAAATGGTCGTAAAAAGAACTTGTTTTGTGAAAAGCACAAACGTTTTGCGGAGACATTGTTTGGGTGGTGAGAAATTTAAAACTTTAGGTTATGGGCACTTAAACTGAAAATTGCTTTAGTGAATTGTCTAATACACTGTCGCGATTACTATCTCGAGGAAACGGGATTTTGAGTTAACAGTAAGACCCGAACCAAAGGAGAACGAGAGTTGACGAGAGTTCAGTTTCTTTGAGAGCACACAACAGTTGCCAAGAGTGTTTGAAAGTGTCAGGCCAAATGGGGGCGGGCAAAAGAAAGAATTGTAATCAAATGTCATTCTCGTTTGGCCTGGGCTTGAAAATTAACGGCTTCTGTGACTTGAGTCATCAAAAGTTTCTTTTCATTTTCTGTTTATAACTGGTTATGTTAACGTGGCTTAGATATATATCTTTTCATTTCTATGTTTTCGATGCAGAAATCCTATCCTTTGAATCCTTTTTTTTTTTACCTTTACTCCATAGAGCCTTGCTTTCCTCCCTCGATCAAGCGGACTATCACCCACAGCTGGCCCCAAAACGCAAACGCAAAAGTGACGCGAAATTCAAAGTGCTTGGATGATGGTAGCATTATTCACGCCAAAGATGGAAGCTACCTTCTATTTGTCTTCTTTCTTTTGCGGATTCGTTCTCGCTTGCGCTGCTTTTGAAGTTCCAAAGCCTTCCAGCAACCTAGGTTGTGTGACCTAGAAGAATTCGCCTTGCACCTTCATTGCTGTTGTTCTGATTCTTTTCTCTTTTTTTGGCGAGGGGGGGGGGGGGAATTCGCATTGCCATCTATCCCAGGTAGGAGTCATTAGGACGGTTTGTCTTCATTGACCGTCTCCATCGTGTTCAAGTTAGAGTCATTTAAAACGTGCATCAATTCTCAGTTTTCAAACTGTTATTGACCTCAGTTCACGAGTTACCCAACCAGAATCAAAGGACTTTCGGTACACTGGTGAGACACTTTACAGCTGAAGGATTGTCAGTATGCTAGGAAAATGACCCAAAGTGGTGTTACACCACAGCACGCAGGTCACCTTTTAAATATGAATTTGCTTGCCTAGTTTCGAGGAGATCGGCTGTATGTCTAATTTGTGGCATTAATTCGGTTTTACCCGATTTCTGTTTCGAAAGCCGATCCCTGTGAAATACTCGCAAATGGTCACTCTTTTCTGAAAAGGAATACTGATTTAGTGAACGAGATTCTTTTCGTGCCTTCTTTTAACTGAGAATTTTCATTGGTGTTTACAGGCGTGTCCACGCATGTGGTGGGAACCAAATTGACGCCAGTGAGCCAAGAAGAAAAAGCAACAAAGTGGGCCGCAAGAAGCCGCGTTGATAATGAAGATGATGATGACGACGACGATAATGATGGTGACTACGATGGTAATTATTGTAGTGAAGGGTTTGACACTTATGTTGATAACAATAAGGTGAAAAGGACGAGCAACACTAAACAAGATTCAACAGTTCGTTCCGTCGGGGTGGATGTTAGTAAATCCAACGAAAGAGCATTTGATTGTTTGAAGGGGAAAGTCTACGTTGAAGACGTTTTAGCGAGGCAGAAAAACGATTTGACGACGGCAACAACGACGGAAGCAGGTAGAAGAGAAAGTAATAAGCAGTTCATAAATGCTGCGCAAGAAAGCCAACTTCCAAATACTCCGCCGTCATCAGGACATAAAGGCTTGGATCGTTCAGCAAATAGGAGGCTCTCCGTGTCTTCATCCGGGTCTGTTGGTGCTTACCCGACTCAAACTTGTCAAGTTACGATTAAGAAGCTGCCTGTTAGCAGGGAAAATGGAAAGCTTAAAGTCGTATTTGACTCTGCTCCATTGATGTTGACTCCATTATATGAACCTGGTAAGTCTTCTGTGAACAAGGACAATGAACTTTCGGAGCCAGAAAGAGAAGTCAACCCTCCCTCGATAACAAGGAGTCTGGGATCATGCATAACCAAAAATAAGCAGTCGGAAATCGAGAATACAACATGTCAAAAGAGAAGTAGAGATGAGCGTTGCTATGGAGAAAAACGGACTTTTGGAACCCCACGGTTAACTCGCCCAGTTAATGGCAACTTTCTTTTAACTAATACGGACTCAACTTGTCGTGAAGAAGACAGTGAAAGTTTCAGGTCATCGATTGAGGTCACTGGTTCTAGTACCACTATTATAAACAGTGATTCAGATGGTTCAGATGAGGTAGTACTCAAGACCAGAAAACCTGTTCCCCCTACTGACGAAATAAATGAAAAAGCACCCCACGCGGCTAAAGAAACCCCAAGAAGAGCTGCACAGTCAAAAGAAAAGAGAATTCGATCTCAAATACAAGACAATGTTCATCGTTCTGTGAAACGAGCTGGTAGCAACGAGACAGTAAGGAAAAGTTTTCAAAAAGAACAGGAAAATCGCAAGAATGATCTGATGTCCAAGAAGTGCTTGTCGCCGTCAAAAGCAAATGAATCTGCGTTAGCTTCATCGAAACACGAACCTTTTAATGCCTTCTTACATGAAAAACGCGACGGCATTGTGGAAAGAGAACGATCTAGAATCTCAGAAGAGAGTCACATAGATGATTTAGCAAAGAAAAACGATAAATTGGCCTCTGAAATCCAGGACGATGATGAGCTGTCAGAAGAAGGACACTCTACTTCTTTTATTCGTGGAACATTTGAGACTGAAACAGAACATGAAGTCTCAAATAAAGATGAGGACAATTCTACAAAAAGACAGGAGACTGATAAGTCACATTCCGAGTTAGGAGAAGGTGTCAATACACCAAGAAACGAACTATACAATGTTCATGTTTCCGTGGATCGGGCATGTCGCGACAAAGAAGAAAACAGTGATCATGAAACAAAGAAAAAGAGTCTAAGCAAAGGACAAAAGACGGGTAAGGAGAAGTCACTTGTGCCATCTACAATATGCGAAACTGTTGAAACTTCCAAAAATAGAAAAGGTGTTTCTTTAAGGAAAGGTTATAGTGATACAGAAGAAACGTTGAGAGAGAGTTCCAATAGCGAGAAAGTTCGAAATCCATGGCAACATAATTCAAAGTCCACAGCAGATTGGAAAGGTACAGAATTATCAGAAAATAAAAATAGCGATGAAGTGAAGCAAGTTTGCTCGGGTGAAGAGAATGAAAACGGGATAATAAAAAAAAGTCCAAAGAAACTTAAATCAAAGAATGTTATACAGGACAATGTTGAACATTTACAAGGCACAAACCAGGATAACTCCTTTGCACCTGTACAAGGAGAACGGAATGAAAGTGCCATAGCGGTGAATAAAATTTCCACAAAGGCTGGAAAATCAAAGAACGACCATTTGCACAATGGCAGTCAACCAAACAGTGGGGGAAAAAACACTGGGGAACCTGTGAATCAGTTGAGCAGTGGAAAACGAAAAAAGAAACATCCCAGCGAAAGTCATGCAAAGTCCAAAGCTGCAAACAACGACAAATCAGCAGTCACTGAGAGAGAAAATGTTTTCAACTGTGTCAATGAACGTGGTGCTAGTGACGAAGGTAGTGAGCCTGGAATTGAGAACGGTGACGTGTTAGGAAAAGACAACTTAAGAACGCCAAAGAAACTCAAGGATTTCTTGGTTCAGTCCAAGGAAAGATCGCAAAAGAAATCCGATGATAAAGTGGAGCCTGAGCCTGAGCCTGAAAGTGACGAGGCTGAGTCAGATGAGAACATGAAAGGCAAGTTCACAAACTGAGATGATAGTAGATATCTTGTATGGTTACAGTTACTAATCGCGTTGAGAGCTATCATATTATAACATGATTAGCACAAAAGAGGGTTAGATGTCGGTTAGGGTTGGCTTTTTTAGGTGTCCCAGGCCGTTCCAATGTTCAAGATTTGCCGGCATTCTTGTCATAAAAGAGAGCTTGGAAGAATTGTACTGATAGAGCTTTAATTCCGACGGCATGCGAACATTTCAGAATTAGCATCTAACCCAAAAAAGGGCGTTAAAAGCCGTATATAATGTGGGATTTCTTTGAAGGTCTGGATCACCATAGGGCGCATCTACACTTAAAACAACAAGTCATGTTTGAGATCGATTGTTTTTTAAAGACACTTGGCTGTAAACAGGCTCGTAAGTAGGGTGAACACAAAATCGGCTAGCGGAGCGAACCAAGGGATTTCTTAGCAAGACAGGTAGGTGCCGGAGCCGAGTCCGGATTATTATGTTGTTCTTGTTCTTATAATGATGTCCTTATCCTATAGAGAACCACTGAATATGAGCAGTTGCACGGTCTGATAGGTTCCCTTCTTCCAGGTTATTTCTTCGCATCCTAGCACCCGGGCCTAACGGCAGAGCATTCCAACAAGTGAATGGCAAAATTAATCGTCCTACAGGAGGGAAAAGGGTCGCCAGCTGGAAATGTGTCACGGCAGATCCGGGTTGGACATCTCGGCCACTCTTGTTTCCAGTTGGGGTTTTGGTAGTCTCCTACGTAGTCGTTCTTGGGGTCGTCACGCAACGCTCCTCCCACTAACGTTGCGTGACGACCCTAAGAACGGCTGCGTAGGAGAAGGGGGTTTTAGCTATGTCATTTTCAATTTGTAATGTTTGTGATTTTTGAATGCTCGGCGTCTCTAGCACCCTGTGTTACAAGTAAAGGACATATATTTCACATGCGTACATTCATTTATAGATGGTTTTCACCCTGACGTCATCAAATCCTAAAATCAAAATCGCGAGGTCTTCTGACTTTTTATCTACACCAGGTTGAAGGTGACCTAGAAATAAATCTTTCTATAAGTTTCCAGTCCCGTAGCGTCTTTCGTTTTGAAAATACAGCATTTTGAATTTCCGAATTTTCACCTTACGTGACACCAAGATAGTGGCCGCTACAAAACTGTCTGGTTAAAAAAGGTCTCTCCTTATGATTTTCAGCAGTTTAAACATTTCAAGTATTATGAGTTATAATTATATGAAGATCGTCGCAGTGAAGGTGTTTCAACTTAAGCAGTTGAAAAGAAGAAACCTGAAAGAAATTCAGGCTTGAACGGTTCGATTCCCGTTCAAGCCTGAATTTTTTCAGGTTTCTTCTTTTCAACTGCTTAAGTTGAAACACCCTTACTGTGATGATCTTCACATAATTCTATCTTTATCTGCAGTTCAAATATATGATTATTTCATATATTCATGTTCATTTCTCCATCTACGGGATAAATACGAACTCTCAATTGACCAGCTCCCAGTTGGCTTGATAGCTCAGTTGGTGAGAGCGCTGCACCGGTATCGCAGAGGTCATGGGTTCAATTCCCCGTTCAAGCCTGAATTTTTTCAGGTTTCTTCTTTTCAACTGCTTAAGTTGAAACACCCTTACTGTGATGATCTTCACATAATTCTATCTTTATCTGCAGTTCAAATATATGATTATTTCATATATTCATGTTCATTTCTCCATCTACGGGATAAATACGAACTCTCAATTGACCAGCTCCCAGTTGGCTTGATAGCTCAGTTGGTGAGAGCGCTGCACCGGTATCGCAGAGGTCATGGGTTCAATTCCCCGTTCAAGCCTGAATTTTTTCAGGTTTCTTCTTTTCAACTGCTTAAGTTGAAACACCCTTACTGTGATGATCTTCACATAATTCTATCTTTATCCGCAGTTCAAATATATGATTATTTCATATATTCATGTTCATTTCTCCATCTACGGGATAAATACGAACTCTCAATTGACCAGCTCCCAGTTGGCTTGATAGCTCAGTTGGTGAGAGCGCTGCACCGGTATCGCAGAGGTCATGGGTTCAATTCCCCGTTCAAGCCTGAATTTTTTTCAGGTTTCTTCTTTTCAACTGCTTAAGTTGAAACACCCTCACTGCGATGATCTTCATATTATTCTATCTTTATCTGCAGTTCAAATATATGATTATTTCATATATTCATGTTCATTTCTCATCTACGGGATAAATACGAACTCTCAATTGACCAGCTCCCAGTTGGCTTGATAGCTCAGTTGGTGAGAGCGCTGCACCGGTATCGCAGAGGTCATGGGTTCGATTCCCGTTCAAGCCTGAATTTTTTTCAGGTTTCTTCTTTTCAACTGCTTGAGTTGAAACACCTGCACTGCGACGATCTTCATATAATTCTATCTTTATCGGCAGTTCAAATTTATGATTATTACATATATTCATGTTTATTATGAGATATGTTTATGCGCACGTATACTAGCTCACGAGTGAAAAGCAAAACTGAATACCAGGCCCCGGTTCCTGGAAAGCCGATTAGCGCTAGTCGCGGGTTAAATCTCGCTAATCCAGGATTAAAATTTATCCTTCGGTTAGATTCTGTTCCTGAAAGTACGATGAACACCAACCAAGTGATAAATGAGGGGTCAAATTTAATCCACCTAGCGAGGTCGATTAACTCACTAATCAAGGGAAAAACTTGATCAAAACAAACAAAATGGCGGACTTAAATTTTGCGATATTGATAGTTTAGTTGAGTAAGGAAAAAGAAAGGAGGCAATTTATGCTAGGTAAATTACTCTTAGCCACTTAAATAACAAATAGTTTTGTTGACTGCACAAATTCGAGCGGTAATCGAGTGAGTTTTGGGCGCAAAAACCTGCAGCGTAATGTGAGGAAGCAAAAAGGACTACAAACACGCAAATCGAGTAGTCGAGTTTTTGATTTTAGTATATATTTTAAAACACTATTAAACAATTCCATCAACACTGAATAGCTCTATAGAATTCTAAAAACGGTAACTCTGGAAATGTGGCTTCAGTAAATATGATCTCCACAAAGCAGAATTTATGAACCGATCTTCAGGACCACGAGTAAGCTTATGATAAAACGAAACTGAAAGCCACGAATTTCGTAGCCATATTTCATCGCAGGCGATAGCGCGAATAATCAGCTTTTCACGGAACAATTTGCCGGTTTTGGGTTTCTACAGAAGAATTATTGAATGAAATAAAATATTCATAGCAATTTTGCAAAAGCATAAGGAGATGTTTTATTGAAATAACGTGAATATAATAAGACGAAAATTTTGACGATTAATTAAAGCGAAGTGCAGTTACTGAAACAGAGGTTTTTCACTGATGTAAAACAAAAACAAAATGGCAAATTTCTGTAACAGGTGAACGTAACAAAACAGATAGGCTACAAATATCAAAGACAAATATTCGGCACAAATCAGTACTTTATTGTTAACGTTTTTCCGAGAGACAAGTCTTGCTTTGTTTAAGCTTAACTTAAGTTCAAAATAGTTTCGATGATTAAAAGATTTTCAAGAGGTGGTGAACTCACCGATTTTCAGATATAGCCCACATTTCACCTCAAATCAGCATCACTTTGTACTGAACCTTGATTTCCACTTTGTCTTTCTTTGAGGAAAGGTTGAAGCATTGTTTTTTTCACAACCAGAAAAAGGGCAAATCGTACCGCGGTCAAATATCGACAACAGACTACAACAGGTATCGATCGGTAAAACGAGTATCGGAGTAGACTTTTTTCTCCCGCTCTGTCGTATCCCCCCCCCCCCCTCCCTTTTATATGCTGGTAACTTGTTTAACCGGTTTGATATGAGTTTAAAGGAGCTACGTCACGGATAACGCAACTTGAAAAAGCTGGCAAGTTTTTTCAAGTTTGTCATTCGTAATCCGTCTTAATCTCCCTCAGTCGTAACCATCCTTGTTTAGTTTTGGTTAATTATTACTCCTTTGGTGTACTTAGGAAACTATTATTTTGAGGTTTCCGTTAATGAGAAAATAATTTTGTCAGATCAGAAAAATGAATGAAAACGCCGTGACATAGTTCCTTTAACCAAGGAATAACTCTGTTTTCAGGAACGCCTGTTTATCCCTGGATTAGTTATTCTAGAGATAAGCAATTTAATCGTGGATTAACTGCTAATCGGGGGATAATATAATCGGCTTTCCATGAACCGGGGCCACATGTTTTTGTTGATTTCCGACCACCATATTGGTGTACCTACGATGTACACCGTTGTGGCGTCTCCATTCAAAGCTCTATAAAGTTGCGTGAAACGTTCGGGCGCAAAACTTAGAAACGGTGTACCACACAGACCTGAGACTTGGAGAAGTTGTTTATGTATTAGCCTTTTATATCATTTCATTTTTTTTGGCTTCTTTCATGGAACGGTTTCAAATTTATTTTTTATGGGGTGACAGTGAAAACGATCAATTCGTAAATCAACTTTCATTAGTTGTCTTTACTATTTGTCCATGGTATAATAAGACAACTGGTCATAATATTTGGTCTTACGTTCATTGCAAACTCGGCGCAGCATGCCTCGTTGGTTGTGAACTTGTGAACTCACCTTGTGTTGTGTTGTATTTTGTTTTTCTTTGCACACCAGGTAACGAAAGAAAGTGCAGTTCACCACTTCATTTGACGCCTTTCAAGGAAGGAAAAGAGATCGTTTGGATGAAAGAGAGATCAAGGAAGAGGGACACTGAAACACGTGGACTACTCTATGGAGATGCCGTGAAAAGACTCGTTATGTCAAACAGTGAACCTAAGTCCCAGTTAGACAAAACTAAACGCTTAAATGTAGTAAGCAAGTCATTTGCAAGGAGAACTACTCCTGAAAAGACATCTGAAAGTGGTGGAAAGAATAGTGAACTGTACACGGAGTCATTTGATAGTAGTTGCAAGTCTGCGAGGGAGGAAGGAGACTCGATGCGAGAACCAGCTGTTACCAACAAGAAGAAATCAAGAAAGAAACACAAGAAGAAAACATCTCCAGATCAAGGTAAGATTTGCCAGGTATTGAAGGGCCGATTTAGTCGGTACAACTTCTGCCTCGTATGTGGCTTTATAGCCCGCGCTGGAAACGCAAACATCTGAAACAACTCTCGTCTTTTAGCACTGTCTGTGGCTACGACTGGCGTAGGGCCTTAAAACATCTTTGTCCCACAAAACAATCGCAAGCAAGTGGTAGGTTTGATTTACACGCAATGACGCGTGTCGTAGGCTTGTCCTAAGCATGTCACCTGCCACAAAGTTATATCGTCTAAATCGCTCTTGACACATGTCAAAGACTTTAATATGCGTACGCTGTATTACCTGTACAAACCAATTGTACCCTCTTGCTCAGCAACAGCTGAGTACTCCCTCGCTGTACAGTGGATTTGCCGGTATTTGGAAAACGGCCTGCTCAGTCCCAGAAAGACTGTGAAAGCGTGCTCTTCCCTTCAAACGTAGCCTGCATAACAGGCGTTTATTTAGCCGAGCACGATTTCTACAGGCTACTGCAAACTTGACAAAATAATAATCTAAAGTACAACGAAATACTCGGAAAGCAAATTGCGTTTGCGAACGGCAAAAAAATGCGTTTGTTCTTGAAAATTGCATTTCACAACAAAGTTATATGCCCTCTTTTGACTCCGTATTACATTAATTTGTACTCTTTTAATTTTGGTTTTCGTTAAGTAGGAAAATATAGTGGAAGGTGCCGTTCACCGCCTCAACTGGGACCGCTTAAAGAAGGAAGAGAGACCGACTTGGTTAAAGAGAAAACAAGACAAGAGGACACTGAGGAAGGTGAACCTGTACCCCGGTCAGAGAAAAACAAACGCTTAGAAGCACAGGAAACGCCAGTTGCCAGAAGCGAGAGTCCTGAAAAGACCACTAAAGGTAGTGGGGAAAATGGTGCGTTCTACATGAAGTTTTTTGACAGTGGTTCCAAGTCTGCGATGGAAAAGAAAGACTCGCTGGAGGAATTAGCTGTTCCCAAGAAAAGGAAAATAAAGAAAAATAAAAAGGAAAAATCACCAGATGAAGGTGAGATTCCTCTTGGTTTTGCCACGGCGTAGTTGTACCCTCTCCCGCACAGCAAGAGAATATTCCCCAACGCACCAAAGTCGTGGAATTGTCCGTTATTTCGAAAACAGCTTTCTTGGTACGTGAAAACGTGCACACTTGGTCGTCTGTGAAGAATACGATAAAGAAATAAAAGAATTACCGTTGAGATACGTCAGAAATCACGCGAATAATCTTTTCCTGGTGGATTGGAGATTTAGGTTATTGAGGTCTAGTTTCCTCTACCGCCCCCCCCCCCCCTTCCCCCATTCCTTAATTTGGCGTATTATTTAGGTTAGATGCTTCTGCTTCTCCCTAAATCGATTAAGTTAATTAGTAGAAAAGCCTGTTATTTCGCAAATAAACGTCCATGACCTAGGAGTTAATGTCAACTTAATCTTCGTCATGCATAAACGAGTTCATTTCCCCGGTGGCTATGAGTTTATGTTGGAATAGATTTTGTGGAATAATTGTTAAACGGACTGTCACATCGGCGGCTTACTCGTTAGTCTTGGGAACAGGTTTTGTTTAAGAAATGAAAATGGCTGAAAGTGTATGTCTGTCCGAAGATGTAGTGCATTCATTTTGTTTTTCTTTATTTAGTAGAAAACAATGGAAAATGCGCTCCACCGCTTTATTTGGGGCCGTTCAAGGAGAGAAAAGAGATGGGCTTTATGAAAGAGAAAACAAAACAAGGGGACACTGAGCAAGACGCAGGTCTTGACATGTCAAGCAGTGAACCTGTACCCCAGTCAGAGATAAGGGAATGCTTAGACGCACAGAAAACGCCAGTTACCACAAGCGAGAGTCCTGAAAAAACAACTAAAAGTAGTGTAAAGAATGGTGAAGTGTATATGAAGTCTTTTGACAGTGGATGTAAGTCTGCGATGGAGAAAGAAGACTCAGTGAAGAAATCAACTGTTCCCAAGAAAAGGAAATTAAAGAAAAATGAAAGGGAAAAATCACCAGATCAAGGTGAGATTTCATGCTGTCATAGCATTAGCTAGCCCCATCGAACCATCTTGAAATCTCTTTGTACAAGAATGATCGTTGTTCAACCGGTGCTTAGAAAGTGTGCCAAGTAGGCTCTGCATTAGCCAATGAGTGACAATGATTTTCTACAGTCTGTTAGAGTGATTTTACTCAACCCGTGAAATAGATTCTAAACTATTACGCTCTATTACACACAAATTCCATTGTTTTCTTTTGTTCAACTTTGACTATTAGACAATAATTGTTAGATATTGTTTCACGGGTTATGTAAAACCACTCTAACAGACACCAGTGTAAATTCGATTGAATGATGATGATGATGATGATGATGATGATGATGATGATGATGATGATGATGATGATAACTTTATTAACGTATCATAAAACATTGTAGCCCCGAGGATAAAAGGGGACAAATAGCTACTTAGAAAAAAAAAGTGCGAAGTATTAATTTTTGTCTTCAATGAAATTTCCGAATGGGGTTGGCTGATTTACAGAGGACAACGTCGTTGTCTCTTACCCCTGCCCAACGGTCAAGTTTGAGCGTTGTTCTGTGTGCTAAGGCAAAAGTTAGAGACGAAACATGCTTACCTTGCAACTCTTTAATACATGATAACAGCTCACAAATGTAAGTGCGAATGCGACCAAAATAACCAGTGATTAATTGATACGGTTTCCCTTTTCGCGAGTCTTGAGTGCTCCCGAAGCGCTTGCTTTACTTCCCCAGTTCAGGGATTATTCAGTCATCAACTTGAGTATCAAAGCAAGGCGAGTCTTGGAGTTAGTCTCATGCTGAATGTTCAAGGAAATTGGTGCCAACAGAATACCTCCAAGCTATTTTGTTTTTCTCTGGCATTGAAATTTGGATTACGTTTCGTTTGTTGGCCCTTTTTCTAAATAGTTTTGTTTGTTGTTTAACAGGAGTCTCAGCCGACTCCCTGACACCGCGCAATACGTCTAAAGCTTTGTTGTCGCTAGTGGACCTTGGACAAGAGGGTGAGTGTGACGGCATTTCTGCGAGATATCATGAGTTTATGTATAGAAGATGCTTAGAAATTAAACTCTGTTAGCTTTTGTAGATCTCGCTACTTGTATCGCAACATGTATTTACTAGATGTCTGTTGCAGCAAATTCACTACTTTGCGCCTTATGACAGAATTTGTTTTCTTAGTACACACTAACTGTGATCTGCTGCGAACACATGAATCTAATTGGCTGAGTCGTCGTTACAACGATCACTCGCGTTAAGTATGCATGAAAAGTAAATTTTGTGGGTAATTGCCACCTAAATATCGCTGCTTCCTGATTGCAACTGTTTAGTTGTCGACTAAAAAAGTAGTCCACTCATCCTCTTTTTTTGTTTTTTTGTTTTTATTTAAACAACAGAGTGTTTCTGTCGAGAAACTATTAGCTGATAGTTGCTCGAGGAAAATTGGTGTTCTTCAAACAGGAATTTCCCTTTCGGGCTGTCGTGCTACCTTGAAGAAAGTTAGTTTTCCAAGAGAAACTCAGATCCGTATTCCCGAAACAGGAGGACTCTTTTGTTTTTATTGTTCTTCGCTAAATTATCTTCGGAACAAAAATCACTAGCATCGCGAATTTATAGCTCACCAATGTGACCATTTTAGGTGAAAGGCAAAAAAAACATACCAGACATAACTACATGAAAGAAACCTGTTTGTTAATGAATTAGAAAAATGAATGCGAGTGCTAAGTACTAGTTCTACATCTATACGGGGTTTTCGCCGGATGGACACTATCGCGTAAACCGACCTTTACGCCAGTTAAGTTCACATCCCTGCGTACGTGAATTTTACGCGACATTGGAAATCCACGTTTAAGCTTTTGTTTACGTTAATTGGAAATTTTTACCTTGCGATCGCTCACCTTGCGATCGCTTACCTTGCGATCGCTTACCTTGCGATCGCAACCTTTAGTTGAAAGTTTATAGTAGTCAGTAATAGTCTAGGAAGAGAGTTAAAAAAAGACGGCTAATGGAGTTGCTGTTGTTGTTGTTGTTGTTGTTGTTGTTGTTGTTGCTGTTGTTGTTGTTGTTGTTTTAACGAAATTTGAGGTAAGGTAAGAAAACTTTAATAAATCTCGGTTTGACTGGCCTCAGCAATATAATGTTGACTCACCGCAAGGAAAGAAAATAACAGGAAAAAGGGAAAAAAAAAATAGCAAGTACTTATTCTAAAACCTGTTTACATTTACACTGTTTGATATCCTGATCAATCACTCTCTCTTGACTGTATCTTTTCGTATAAATCACGTACAAAATCCCTCTTCACAGATAACATTTCTCATTTGTACTACAATATATTTGAACGTGGATTCGAGGCAATTTCGGGTAGAAACAGGAAAACTGCCCGAAATTTCCTTGAGTTCAGGCGTGCGTTTCTCGAAAGCCCTGAAACTTTTCGGGCCGATTTCGGGCACAATAATTCACACTCTATCTTGTAAACAAACAAGTTTCTAAGCATAAAACTTTACTATAATCTAAATATTTCTTACCTTGGAGACATCTTAAAATAACAGCTTTGTAGAATGAGCTCTTCTCGTTTTTATTAATGGCTCCTCGGGGCCGAAAACTTTTCGGGGCTTTCGAGAAACGCGTACCAAGTTCGAATGCATTCTGATGCAAATGAGAAACTTTATTTGTGAAAATAAAAAATAAAAAACTGTTCGAATTAATACCAGGTTCCGCGCCTCCATCTTCGTGATTTTCCTTGCTTGGTGAGTTTGGAAGGATGGAAGTGTGTTTCCCCCTTGCTATCAATTAATCTACTTTTTCTTTGTTTAGATTCAACAGAGAAAAAAAGCAGGACAACAGTAAACCGCAAAACACTTACAAGTCCGAGAAAAACAGTCAACAAACTAATGAGACACTTTCGGCAAACCCCAAAAGGATTCTGTCATACTGTAAAGCATGGAAAACTCTCTTCGTCGTCGTCATCGGTACACATTTGGCGCAAACCTCGGAAATACCTGAAACACAATCTTCAACTCAAATCCATGACCGCTGAAGAAAAGGACCTGGTAACTAACAGTGTTAGCGTTGAGCAACTTCTAAATGACGAGTCCTTCTGGGATACGTGATCACGTTACAATGTAGTAGTTTGCAGGAAGTATAAAAATAGCTTGTAAACAGATTACTGTCATTTGCCTTAGAGACTATGCTGTATGCTCTAAAAAGAATGTGTTCCTGCCATTTTTCTTGTCAGCGGTCACATAATCACACACTGAAATATATTTCCAATTCCCCCAACAATTCATTCAGCAGTTCTAATTTCTCTCGACAGCAGCCCCTGCTTGCAGACAATTGTTAAAGCAACCACCTTGATATCACGGCCACTTAAATTTAGCCTCCAGTCGTTTTCTCATCCAACCAAAAAATTGCGATGACACCGTTAATACGGGTGGAACTTTGTGATCTAAATGAATAGTAGATACAATTTTTTGAAGTTGAAGTGCATTTAGCTAATACAGCTAGTTTACAGGCACTACGCTGAAGAAATCGTAAACAAATAATTAACATAAAAAAGGGTAAAAGCCTAAGCCAGCGGAAGTCAAACCAGGTGGCTATGTACAAGCCTGGCCAAGGAGTTGAACTCGGGACTACCAAGAAACAAATCCAGCTAGTTGTCGCAACGGGACTCGAACTCGGGAGGTCACTGTTACGAGTCGAAAGCGCTAACCACTCGACCACGCCTCCTCCCCCCCCCCCCCCCCACCTACACCTACACCTGCACCTGCACCGGAAATGAGAAGGGAAGGTCTTTTGAGAAAGTCTACTGCACCTGCACCTGTTGGTGCATGGTCGTTTGCACAAGTTCCGGTTGGTTCTACTGAAATGAAGTAATGGTGAAGTAATGATGATTTCCTGAAAAAAAGCTCGGAATATAGCATGTGTTTCAAATGGTCAAATTATTTCTTAGCTGATTTGCTAGAATGGATTCACTTGCCATTTCAAGTTATTTTGTTGGACTCTGTCCTCATTGAAGGTCCTTCAGTTGTCGTTTACAATTGGTGTTTTTACGCATGTGTTAGTGTTGTGAATGTTAGTCATGAATGTTAAGTGACAAAATGAAGCCAACGCTTGGTTTGCATTGTTCATGAGCAGTTTCTGGGAGCTGCTAGTATAAAGTGATATGAAACCTGTTAATAGATATTAATTGTACAGGAAGACCAAAAATTGTGTACTGTCCAAACGTGTTCATTTTGAGTAGACCATTATGTATTTCGCAGATTTGCAAAAAACAGTTGTCATTGAAATTTGACAAATCTATATGTAAATATAATACATAAATAAAATAATTTATTTAAAAGTATTAAATAAAAGTTTAATTTTGAAGGTACTGCAACACTATTTCGTGATGTTAAAAACCCTTTTTCTTAGATAATCGAGTTGCGTGCCCCCGTATAACCCGTAACTTCGGTAAATATGTATTTTTATTTTATTCAGTCTTAGAACTTCACCACTCAGAATGAATCAGCATTTGTTTGTATTCACCCCTGAATAATTTAAAATGTTTTTCCTGCTCGAAAATATATTACATTAATCTAAACAGTAGGTCTTCATTTTAAAACTTTCAAATAAGTCTAACTTTTTCAGCAATTCTTTGGAGTCTTCCAGTGACTGAAAAGAAATTATTGCATGACCGGATAGGCGAATGACCTTAGATACCTACCATCTACGCCACATTTGTCGGAAAGACTGTCGCCGTCCGTCTCCCCAGTATTGATCACAGTGACTTGGCAGCAAACAATTTTTATACTCAACACTGAGGGAAAGGTAACGCCGCGTAGACAGTGTTCTAAAGCAATGTGTCCGAGGTTGTAGCATTTTTTTCTTTCCGAGAAATATAAAACGTGTGAGAGCAAACCAAATCTTGTTAGTGACGCAGTTTTTAGTGACTCAGCAAATCGAAACGGAGTCTATCTATTCATAACTTTTGAGGTGACGTTTTCCTTTTTACGTACTATTTGACCGTTTGCTGCCAACGAATAAACAACATTTTAATTCCGTTTCGATTTGCTGAGTCACGAAACTGCGTCACTAACTAAATTTAGTTTGCTCTAAATTTCCAAACAGCGCGCTTTGTTTGTTGACGTCACCGCTGAAAAAAGATTCCAGGCTTCAACGAGTATCATCTCTTCAAAACGGTCAAATCACGAGTTTAGTCACTAGAAATTCTAGAAGTTTCTGAAAAAAAAAGAAAAAATTTCCAAATTGCGGTGAAGATATTTTTATTGTAGCTGATGTTGTTCTAAGGTAGACAGCTAAAGATGGTGCCAGATATGTTTCATGTTTTATCGAATAAGGGAGAAACGGGTGCGGAAAAATTGACCCCAATTTCTTTGTGATGCTCCGGTACCCAGAATAGAACATTTAAATTCCTGTGAACTTGGGATGACCAGGAAGGTTAAGATGTCAAAATTCTTTCCGGTAAACTTGTGATTTTTAAAATTCATTGACCTTGCAAAACTTAAGAGCATTACAAAACTGTTCAGCTGAGCTGCTGAGCCGGCTGCTGAGACAGTTCTTTACTGTAGCGTCTTATAATTTTCACTAAGAGGAAAGTGGTGCCCGTCAGGTCGACATATGAAAACCCACCAAAATAAGTCATCTATGTTTGCGACAAATTATTTTTAGCGGAATTAGCCCTTTATAGCGAATCGCTAAAATTAGTTGTCGTATCTATTTTTTGTATCCGCCAAATTACCACGCTTTAACGTCACTAATTTTGCAGATACCATAAGGTCAGGAGCCCATTACAAGGTATCATATTAAGGTTTTCATGAAGTCAATCTTTTGTCGGAGGGAATGAAGTTTACTTTTATCCATTACCTTGTTTCTTTGAGTAAAATGATGAACTAATCTCGCCTATTGCTCACCTTGAATGGTAGTCTCCTTTCTAACAAAAAAGTTATCGCCTTTGGCTTTTGTGTTAAATAGACTTGTGTCTGGTAACTTAGCAAAAATTTCAACTCTCCTTTTTGTTGATATTATTTCTTTATGTTTCTTACCGTACTTTATACAGAACTTCAATCCTTGAATCCAGAATCCAACTTGAACCCAGATTCTGTACAGCTTATTTTCTCGCGATGAACTTGTGTACTTTCAAAATAAATAAACTGAACAAATTGAAATAAATCGAAAATACCTATTTTGGCAATTTAAGTAGCGCTAAAAGAACAGGTTTGTATGTTCTGCGAAACCATAAACGGTAAAAAGACGACAGAAAACCTTTCGTTTAAAAAAAACAATAATTTGGTGTTCTGTGCTTTAACCTTAGAAAGTCATCAAAACATTTGAGCTCGTTCTCAATTTTTTTTAGGAAGTTGTTCAATGGTCTGACGTTATTAGATCTAGAATAACAACTGCTGCGCAGTTGAACTCGAATGCGAGCTTGAAAACAACAGATCTACAAACCGAGACGAAAAACACTACGGCTCATCCGTGAATTGGAAAAAAAAAAAACGAAACTCCGCAGTCCGGGCCTGCGCCATGAATTGGTACGTACTAATTTACAGTAATCAGATTAAATAATTTCGTTAAAAACGTTTACTCGTTATTGAAAAAAGAACAGCGTACTTCCTACCTTGGTTAACTCTCACTCAGACAATATGACATACCACTTGCTGCCTGATTTATTACCTATATGATTTAAACACGTTTTTTTCTCTGCAAAATTGATAAACAAAAGCAAGTGCTTGTTAATTTATAACAATTAAGCAATGTTTACATTGCAGACTTCTGTTGTTATCGTGTGAAACTTGAAAACGAGTTGCATTAAGAGATAACAAACGCTAGCCGGTTTCCTTGCATTTTGTTATAGGTTACCATCAATATATCTTTGCGTATATTTTTTAGTTATATATACATGCCCTATTTATCGTTGTTATCCCGTTGTGAATCAAGATTTTCAGCGAAATCTGCTCATGTTGTAATTAAGATACCACTCGTAACCATTGCGTAAGTATAAAATTGCACAAGGGAACAACAACTGGCAAGTCAGTAAATATCGATGGCCTTGGTTTCTCCAGCAACAAGCAAATACCGTGAAAGAGGAAGAGTTTTGATATTCATAACCTGGAAGAACAATTTGTAAACAAAAACTAGTTCAACTCGAGCTCAAGATGAGGTTATAATTTGAGGAGTTCTGTGATTTGGTTAGGGAAATACGTAATGCTCCTTTTCAGTGTTCAAAAATAAGATCACCCAGGATGAAAAAACTGTTAGAGGAACGATGGCAAATCTAGGACTATATCGGTTAAATTTATGCGATGCATAACTTTTACCTTGTCTTGTTTTTCGCTTAACTTAAAATTGTCTTTTTTACCTCGTGGTTGCGATAGCAACTACGAGATATTGTAATGGTGTTGAGCGCATTCCTAAGTACATTCCTGTGGTTATTTTCGTGAGCTGTCGTGTAGATTCCCTGATGTTCGCGAGATCTTCGGTATTCTCAAGATAGAAACTTTGCTGTGTCATCGCGCTATGTCGAAGACACTTTCGCTCTTTTTGGGCGCTGATGTATCAGATAACTGGAGACCTGTTACATCATTCTTCTGAAAAATAAAAAAGACCATTTACGTTACGACCTTATCATACTGTCATCAAACTGATTTATAAGTGTTGGATGAATGCGTAAATTTTGTTGACGTCCTTTTTATCCTGAATCTGTTGTCTACCACGGCCGAGGGTGACCATAGCAACTCGCAACTGAAAAGTCGTAAGTAGCAATTTCAGTTACAACTTAGTACATACTAATTTTGAATTGACGACATACGACTTACAACTTGCGACTTACGAGTTAACAGTTTGCCACCTACAACTTGCGTCTTGCCCACTTGGCACTAACGACTTAACCACTTGCGACTTTCGACTTACGACTTACGACTTAGAACCCCTCCCCACCCCTCCCTCCTACTTTACATGCCTGGCCGAGAAGGAATAGAACCAGTAATGGCGGAGGAAGTCCATCTAGACTAAATACCCGGCAGTTCAAAATTTTCAAAGGATTTCGACTGAAAGGCTTATTGTAACGTTCTGAAAGCATGCAGTATTTGTTTACAATTGCCAAGCGATTAAAAAGGCCACTTTGGTTTTGTAGCTGACGCGTTTTCCGAGCTTGTGCATACCGAGGAAATCGCCATGTTCTTGACACTAAGGCAAGACCCAGACCCGAGCCGTCACGCCACCATAGTGACATGTCACTGAATGACAGGCACGGATGCTGTAGAGTTGTTATCCTGGCAGAAATGTGGCCCAAAAAAACACTATACTGTAGTTTTGAATCAGTTATCACCACCATACAAAGTTATGTAGTAGGTCGCGCGGTTACTAAGCGATATCCGGTCAGAAAAGGTTCGAATCTCTCTCCTCTGCAGAGGTTCGATGGGGCGGTGTAGTGGATTTCCGCTGTGGTAATTAAACAAACCTCGAATACTTTCAAAACGTTAGAATAAGCCCTTCCGTCGAAATACTTCGGAAATTTCGGACTGCCGGGTATTTAGTCTATATGGACCAGCTGTTCAATAGCCACTTTGAGCAGTGAAGAAGAACAGTAACTTGAGGTAATTAAGAGCGACGGTAAAGAAGCCTGAAGTTGATGGATATGACTGTTCTACTACAAATAAAACAAAGGAAATTGTGTTTCTGCAACTTATATTGTCACTGTACTGGTTCTATTCCTTCTCGGCCAGGCATGTAAAGTGGGAGGGAGGGGAGGGGAGGGGCTCTGAGTCGTAAGTCGTAAGTCGAAAGTCGCAAGTGCTTAAGTCGTAAGTGCTAAGTGGGCAAGACACAAGTTGTAGGTGTCAAACTGTTAACTCGTAAGTCGCAAGTAGTAAATCGTAGGTCGTGAATTCAAAACTAGTATGTAGTAAGTTGTAACTGAAATTGCTACTTATGACTTTTCAGTTGCGAGTTACCATGGCCACCCTCGGCCGCGGTAGTTGTCTGTATTTGAAGGAATGGTCCAATTAGCTGATCCAATTACCTTTTATAACAAGATAACTGGTCAAACCGGTCTACTGAATAATACTTAATTAGTACACGTTAAATTTTCATTCACAGGGCGTCAGTGGTACTGGTGTGCTTTGTCCTTCTAGGGTCAAGACCGTACGCTGTCTGCGCCGACATCACGGAAAACACGATTCGTGTTGAGAGCTTCCTCGTAAATGTCAATTTTAGTGAACCTAAACTGTTTTACGTCAGAAACAACTTGGATGTAAGTTGCAAAACATCTTTACTTTATGTATATTATTAGAATATTTTCATTATCTAACTTCCAATTAGTGTTTATTGTGATCAATTTAAAAACTGACGTTGTCAACCAGTCAGTCACTTAATTTGTTACTCAGTTGTCTTCCAGGTAGAGAGCAAAGTTTGTTGTTCCAGTGAGTAAAACAACGAATTCATATAGTTTATTAACGTTTCAGGGTGATATAATCTTCCAAGAAAATGAAAACGCTTCGTTGATGGTTTATGTCGCAGCAAACGATGAGGAGATGGAACGGGTAAAGGTTGAATACAACCTTGTTGATGAAGGGTCGATCGTGGACATTCAGGTGGTGAGTCTTACCGGCTAACGAGGATGCCTTCATTTTAGTTCGTTTTGAACAATTTATAAATTTCAAATTGTTACCACCCCGACCCCCTCAATGTTGAATTCAATTCAAATATTTGGAGTAAAGACGTTGAATTGAATTGAATTTGGAGGAAGCTAGATGGGAACTAGCGGTAGAATGAAAGAAATTCGTTTCCTGGCGGAAAAACTGTAGTGTTCACAGCGCTAAAAAGGTCTATGTTTTACGTTTTTTTTTTTTAATTTAAAACTGGTTGTAGCAGAATCTTTCCTATTTACGCACGCCATCTCACTTGAGTAATATTTTGTGTTTTCTCAGAAAAATGATTTTTTTAGTGCATCATAGGAGGTATTAACTTTTGGTCGACTGTATCCAATAGTGCGGTTGTCACTAAGCGTTGTAAAACTAAAGCAATTACTCTCACTGAACACAAGAAACACAAATTACACGCCAAGCGTAGGAAAACCCATAGTTTTACTTCTGACCGGTTGAGGAAGTTGCACGTGTTTTCTGTACCAATTGCAGAAGGAAGTAAGACAAAACCAAAGGAAAAGTGAATTACTTATGACACTCAATTGAAAAGTGTTCTATTCCACAGCCTCTTTAATTTATTAGTGTACATTTTCCTTCTTTTTGGTATTCACAAATGACTTTCAGTTTTCACTACAATTAACACAACTGCAAAATGCTACGAACGAGAGTGACGACGATTACAGCAAGACAACTTCTCTTTTTTCCCCTAGTATATTGTACCCGAAACAACATCAAATTGGCCGTTGATTGGAGGACTTCTAGCAGCTTGTGCATGTACGTGCTTAGCTATCTTCATCGCACTGATGTATGTTTTGAGAAAGCGTCGACTCCACTCAGCAGCAAAACAAGGTGGTAAAGTACAGGCGAAGAGAAACCCTGCACATCATGATAACCTCGCGTTTGGTAAGTAATTTAGTTATCAGTTACTTGTATTTTACAGCGTAATTCTTTACGAGCATGTTGATATGAGATAATACATGACTGACAAAATTCGTACTTGTAATCAGGTCATGGAACGAGCGCAATTGTTATATAGCCTGTTGGTCTCTTGATCCATTGTTTGTTCCTATCGGCTGTTTTAAGGTCACGTGATAGCAACTAAATTCAACTGTATGCCCTGTGGGTAATAATTGATGTATTTTATCCCGCGCGAGATACAATCCACCAACAGTTCCCCGGCTGAAAATGTATTTCCGATGAATCACAAAAGTGGCGGGAATTTTGGCCGCACGTCCGCGTTTATGAGAAGCGGGAAAATAGAGAAGTTTGTGTTTGTGCCGTGGTATCGCTGTCGAGTATTCATACCAAGCGTCCAGTAGGAAAATGCAAGCATAGCAAGTGTCCAGTAGGAAAATGTTTAACTAAAAAAATACTGGACCAAACTGACAAAAACACACGAACGTCTACAAAAACGACTTTGGGAATGTTGACAGCCTTTTGTAACAAACAAGAGTCACCAACTGTCGGGCAAAAGAATCGAATGAGCTGTTGATGTTATGGTTGCTTTCTTCGTCCTTCTGTTGTCAATATAAAGGAAAGGTAGAGTTGTCTTAAGCTCTTCTTTGTTGCTATATAGCAAAACTCTTAATGCCTGATCCCTTGGGAAACAGTTAGTAGTTTGGTTTCCCCTCGGTTTTTTGATGTTTCCCCAGGCGAAGCGGAAGACTCACGGGAAAACAAAACCATCTGTTTCCCTCGGGAGCAGGCATTAAGTGTATAATAGAATAGTAGTTTAGTTAAAAACTTGAGTAGTAAGCTTATGGATTTTATTTCCCATTTTATTGAATGTATTCGGCAAATCCTTTATTAACCCCCCCCCCCCCCCCACAGGCCTTCCCCCATCCCGGGTACTAAGGCCCCCGCAAACGAGGAAACTTTGCTGCTGAAACAGTGTTTTTCAGAATATTTCCTACAAACGAACGGGAAAGAATGTTTCCTTATTCGATAAACCAAGTCTTCACAGCCAATATCATCACGGCTTAACCGACATACGACCAAAAACATCACGAGATCGTCGACCAATCAGGACAACGACCAGAGACTTATAACATCTACTGACGATTCACAATTCACTTGACTCTGATGATGACTTCCGCTCAGGTTGTCGAAACGTCAGTGAATGTCATCACAAACAATCCTTCTCAGGACTACACTCACCCGGACGATCATAATTTACCGACCTATAAAAATTTCAGTGAGAACAAATGTTTGTTCATGCTCAATTTAGGAAGTAAAACAAAGTTTCCTCAACGCCCAAACGAGGAAACATTTGTTACAGAAACAAAATGTCTCTGAAAAAAAAAATCACAAGCAGAATCGCAAATGGAAACATGTTTCCGCAGCAATGTTTCTCGCAATAGTGTTTCCTCATTTACGGGGACCGTTATATATTAGAAGGAATTCTTGGCGCGTGGGGAAGCTTGACAGACGAGCCTTTATGGGGCCTTTATAGAGAGGAAAGCTTAATAAAAGAAATGAATGCCAGTAGATGATAATTTAGTCACCCATTTTACTGTAGTTCATTGTGAATGTTAAAGATAACTTGTGCAATACTATAACTGTAATGTCATTGCGCTATTCCAAAATAGAAAGCACAAGACAGTAGCAAGAGTAGTAAAAACGAAAATCACCAGATTTTGGCGAATTTCAGCGAAAAACTCTCGGTTCAAACAAAACAGGGATTAAAGTTCACCTAATTTGTGGAGATCTGTTCTTCAAATTTCGGGGATAATTCATAGGGCTTGCCGAAATGTGGATTTATCAACTGACAAGGTACGTTGGGCACCAGTAAAGAAATTCAAAAGCTGACGCTTCAAGTGTTAGCCCTTCGTCACAACGAACCAATGAACTGTGGACCGGAAACTCTGATAAAACTCTGGTGTGATCCGATTTATGGTTGGGTGTCGATTTCCACGAAAAGCTGACATAAGTCGCAAAACCACGCACTGCTTCAAGTAATTCACATTAGGGAACAAGAAACCCGGAGACGGAGAACCCTTCTAACGAGTCTTCCGTCCCAGTGAGAATTCGTGCCGCAAAACTTGTCTAACCTTACCAACATAAGTTGGCCACTTTTTTCGCCAAGGTACTGGGACAAGAAATAAATGCTTTGTGGGCTCCTATTGGTTATCCGGTCAGCAGAAATTAAGAAATGGTCAGGTTAATTGTATCCTAAGGATGGATGCTTCGAGGTTTTTAGTTTACAATTCCCAGTTAAAAAGCTCTCTCGCAACCACGTCTGTTTTTTGTTTTTTGATTTACACCAGTAGCTGTCTGTGCTGCAGCTCTCAAGGAAAGAAAGCCTAAAGGAGCGCTAGCTGATGAATAGCGGAAGAGCCAGTTGTGGGAAATTAAAATAGAATACCGCCTGAGACCCATGATTTGTTTTTGCAACCATTCGCTCTTTTCTTCAGCGTCATTTGTTTTCCCAAAGTGCTTTGTTTTCGCTTAGTTCCAGTCCTTTTGGCGCAGATTTCTCCCGAAACGTACCGGTCTAAGCGCTAATTCGTGACGGATTTCGAAGGTTTTCTCGTCTAGTCGGGTAACTAGCTTGGTAAAACTCTTCGACTCACATGAATAAATTTGAACGAGTTTCTCGTCAAAAAACTGTCCCGTCCTGTTTTCACTGCTTCTGATTGAGCACAAATTTTGAGGCATTGTATTTTTGTGCCCAATCAGCGATCAGCTTATTTCACCGTTCCTTTCTTGACGTCTTATACAGAGTGTGACTTTGCTAAATCTTTTACCCAGATTTCATACACTCGTGCGTGCTGAAATCAACTTTCTGTCTCGCTCGTTCGATAGGCCTACCATAGAAGAATGTTTCAGTAAAATGGGACCCACAAAGCCGAGAAATCGAGAAATTTGGCAAGGGTATTTAAGGAAAAAGAAAACAATAAGAACGAAAATCAGATCGAGGTACTGTGAATAGTTCACAACTAAGGTGTGAACTTTTAGAAGCATGCAGTTAGGATTTACCTGCGATCCACAACATGTCTGCGTTTGCTAGAAACTGCACGCTTCTAAAAGTTCACATCTAAGGTGTGAACTTTTCACAATACCTCTGTCTGATTTTCGTACTTGTTTTCTTTTTCCTTGATTACCCTTGCCAACTTTCTCGATTTTTCGGCTTTGTGAGTTCGCACATTACTAAAACTTTCTTCGATGGTAGGCCTATCGAACAAGCGACACAAAAAGTTGATTTCAGTATGCACGAGTGACAACTAGGTACAAAATTTAGCAAAGTTACACTCTGTATAAGACGTCACGAAAGGAACGGTGAAATAAGCTGATCGCTGATTGGGCACAAAAAATACAATGCCTCAAAATTTGCGCTCAATCAAAACCAAGAACGTAAATGGGCCCTTGAACTAGTCCATTAGATGTATGTTCCCAGGGGGCTCTCCCGCCCGTCTCGTAATCTTTCCCTCGCACCAAGCTTCTGCTCGCACCGATTTCGCCCGTTTTATCTACCTCTCTACTTCTCGCTCCGACTGTCTGCCCCTGGGTCTCCGAGCATGGTCTCTAGTGTGAATTCCACCAGCAATTTGAAAATTGGCTGACTAGAGTGTTATGCATTAGTAACTGTGAACGAGGTGTGCCTGTTATACAAACGTGAAAGATTTTGCAGCGCATTTTGAACTATATAGAAAGCATATCACAGAAATAGAGTCAAAACGCTTCAAATCAGCCCGACAAAACTAGTAAATAAAGAAAACAACGCTCAAACAAGGAAAAGCGTTTTTATATGTTGTATTTGTTACATCACCACGCAAACTATTCCATTTTGACGAAGAGGCATAATACATCAGCAGAGTGCTCTCCGAACCTCCCGCATGGATAAATAAATAAATAACACGATGAACGCAGAGTTAAAAGCATGAGCCAACTCTTTTATAGCACATACACAAAGAACGACCATGAAATGTACAAGCTGATCTCATTGTATGTTATAAGATATTGAACACTCGCATAAATTGCAACAACTCAAACACTAGGAACGCTCTAGATTTATTGCTTGAATGTGTTGTGTAAAAGAAATCGAATGCTAGGCCGGAGTTCCGGTTGTTGAGAGAAGGCTGGGGGAGTGGGGCTTAAGCAACAAGAAAGGAGTGTTTATTAGTGCAGGAGGGTTTATAAGAAAGTAGTTGGCTTTGGAGAAGATTTATGGTAGCTCACACAAGAGTATCACAAAAATACGATTAAAAAATGTTAGACGCAAATTTGTGGTCAGACATTTTGCCTAGGATGCTTGCATTCATATTGTAACAAGGAGTAAAGAAACCACTCATGTCCAATACACCCAAACTGAGTCGAATCGTCTTAAAGCAAAGACGATTCGAGTCAGCTCGAGGATGAAAGACTTCCGACTCACCGAAAGTCCGTTCAGCGGAACTCGACTTACCGGAAGTCAGGTCGCTAATAAATGCGCAGGGAGGTGAAAAATTTTGACGAGTCGATTCGTATTCCCAAAAGTCGATTCGACTCAACGGAAATCAGGTCGTAAAGTCCTTCAAGTTTGTGCGCGTGACACAATAAGACATAACAAGGAACGCATAACATGGACCTTTCTCGTTCTTAAAGGGTGACTGATGCAACACTAAACTGGAACATTGTAATGAACCTTCTTCCTCGCTTGTGTTGTCGATCTGAAGGATTTGCACACGGAACGACAAGAAGATAACATGAACCTTCCTCGTTCTTAAAGCGTGATGCGACACTAAACAGGAAAATTGCAGTGAACCTTCTCCCTCGCTTGTGTTGTCGATCTGAAGGATTTGCACACGGAACAACAAGAAGATAACATGAACCTTCCTCGTTCTTAAAGCGAGTCGATTCGACCACTTTTCCTACCCTCCCTGTTCGCCTTCTTGTGTGCGACTCAACGGAAATCAGGTCGTAAAGTCCTTCAAGTTTGTGCGCGTGACACAATAAGACATAACAAGGAACGCATAACATGGACCTTTCTCGTTCTTAAAGGGTGACTGATGCAACACTAAACTGGAACATTGTAATGAAGCTTCTTCCTCGCTTGTGTTGTCGATCTGAAGGATTTGCACACGGAACGACAAGAAGATAACATGAACCTTCCTCGTTCTTAAAGTGGCTATGTCGTGCTATTTTAGTATATTTTTAAAACGCTAAAAAGTGTCTTGGCATCAATTGAATTCAAAAAATAATGGTCTAGTTTTGTTATTAAAGACTATCTGACATCACTGAAACTGTTTCTTGTCGTCTGTTGCTACCGATGGCAAGGATGGAAATGGATTAAAGCTTGAAAAAATTGGCCCAATTTTTTCAAGTTTTGATGCTGTGTTCTCAAAAATCTCCAAAAAACTTATTATGGTTGGCTCTCCCTGATAAAATTCATTTGATATCTTCCTCATAGTTTCACAGGAGCATTTTGTGTATGAGTAAAGGCACTAGGTTATGATTTTGGCACAGAATTGACCCAAAATAGCAAAATCCTCGTGACATAACCCCTTTCAAGCGTGATGCGACACTAAACAGGAAAATTGCAGTGAACCTTCTCCCTCGCTTGTGTTGTCGATCTGAAGGATTTGCACACGGAACAACAAGAAAATAACATGAACCTTCCTCGTTCTTAAAGCGAGTCGATTCGACCACTTTTCCTACCCTCCCTGTTCGCCTTCTTGTGTGATTTTTTTTCTAAGTGTCTCGCAAATCGACTATCCAGTTAGTCGAACCGACTACACAACGGACGATTCGAGTCGAATCGACTCGAATCGAGTCGATTCGACCACACACCGACTACACAACGGACGATTCTAAGTGTCTCGCAAATCGACTTTCCAGTTAGTCGAACCGACTACACAACGGACGATTCGAGTCGAATCGACTCGAATCGAGTCGATTCGACCACTTTTCCTACCCTCCCTGTTCGCCTTCTTGTGTGATTTTTTCTAAGTGTCTTGCAAATCGCCTTTCCAGTTAGTCGAATCGACTACACAAAGGACGATTGGAGTCGAATCGAGTCGATTCGACCACTTTTCCTACCCTTCCTGTTCGCCTTCTAGTGTGATTTTTTCTAAGTGTCTTGCAAATCGACTTTCCAGTTAGTCGAATCGACTACACAATGGACGATTCGAGTCGAATCGAGACGAGTCGTCACTACCTTAGACGAATCGAGTCAGTTTGGGTGTATTGGACAACCCTCAAAGAAACGCCTGTAATTAAAAACTCACAGT
This sequence comes from Siderastrea radians, assembly GCA_964017195.1. NCBI lineage: Eukaryota > Metazoa > Cnidaria > Anthozoa > Scleractinia > Rhizangiidae > Siderastrea > Siderastrea radians. The sequence goes on along the minus strand of OZ024889.1, from coordinate 31,995,284 downwards.
TTCATCCTCTTTGTTTTCTCCGCATTCAATCCTTTAGAACTGGAGGAAAAGGAGGAAACGCAACTTGAAGAGCATGTCGCCAGCCAACAACCAGGTAAGCACAAAAAGAATGCATAGCGTCATCACTACACATTTTTAAAACGCGGGAGCTCAGTATAAATAGGTCCCCCCCCCCCGCCCCCGCTCAATTAAATTAATAAAAAAGTTTTGAAGCATGTCGGCGGTTAGCCTTCGCGACGTGAGAATCCACTTTGCTGTTACTCTTGTAAAAAATCTTAACATATCTGGTGAACTATAAATATGAACTATGAACTTACAGTTATTTATGATCATAATGCCAAAGAGTAGGTGAAGCGTAGTATTTTACAGAATCCCTGCGATCGCGCACCAAATATCGTCGCTCACAGTTTAAAGTTCCTAGTTCTTTACCAGGTTTTCCCTCTTTTCTTAACTTGCTGCTCTCTTTCTCAAACGCCTATTGCATAGCACCTTAAGCTAGAACATGTCTTGCCCCCCCCCGGAAAAAAAGACAATTCGGGGAGATTATCATAAATACACTTTTTTCTTTATAAGAACGCGTAAAATCTGGCTGAGCCTGAGGATGTTCTTTTTTACGCCCGTACATTTTCTTAAATTTTGGGGCAAATCTCAGCATCAACGTTCTTATAAAATTGGTTCTTATAAAGAAAAAAAGAGTGTACCCGGTAAACAAAACAGCACCGTCCACGGGATACCGGCCAGCCTTGTGAAGAAAGCAAAATGTGAACAGCAAAAATACAACCAGAGAAGAAAAGAAAAACGGAGGAAGTCGCAATTGCATTCAGCTTAAATTTTCTTCATCGACAGAGGTCTTTTGCAGGTTTTTGAAAGGAGATATACCTGTCATAATTGTTTGTGATCCTGCCGAACGAAAGTAAAATCACGCACTGCACTGCAGTTGATTGTTGTTTTATTTGCATCACAATAATTCTAGTTGTAACTGCACAGCAATTGAGGGTTGCAATATACTTTCATTCATAATTTCTTCTTAGTCAAAGCTTACCGGGATTGGAATGTCGATTGACATGGCTATGGCCGATATAATGCCACTCTCAATTCCTCCGGGAAAGCGCGCCGCCAAAAATACTTCTAACTTCATTTTCCCACACTTCAGTGGTTACCTGACATCGCAACTGAAGTACAATTTACAGCGGCCAACAGGTTAAAGAAATTATATAAAACGAATAGACGTACTTGAATACGAATTATTTGCCTACTATAGCGAGCGAATCTTCAACAACAGTTGATCGAAGCTGTGTACGTGTGAAACGCGTTGGCCTCGCGTCTCCTTACCAAAGACTAATAGAAACAGGTTTTCTATAAGTAATTCTTTATTTTGACCGATAGTAAAGTTCAATATATTGCACTATCCCAATTTGTTCTCGCGAGACGCGGGAGAATTCAAAAATGTGTCCCCCATCTTGGCTGCATGGTTAATCGGCAACTTATTATTTTCCTCCTCTTTGATCGGCTCCTCAAACTCGTAATAACATTCGGCTAATCGCCTCCGAGCAAGGCAGCAGTCGCGTAAGACGTTTTGGGACACAAACACAAACTTGAAAAGAGAACTTTATGCGAGGATTCTTGATTTTAAGCTTCGAGTAAAGGTCGGCACACACGAGGGGACTAGTCCCTGCGACTGGTCCCCTGTAGTGTGTACACGAAGGAAATAGTTGCGGGGACAAGTCCCTTGAAGGGTTTAAATTTAGGGCGCTTTAACTGAAATTCGCTGAAATGTGGAGACGAAAAATGAAGTGATCCTCAACAGTGAAACCGAATTCACTAGATTAACCACAGAACATTAAAATAAATCAACTGCAAACGGTTCATACCTCGTGCGGTTTATTAGAGTTTGTCATTTGCAATTTCGATAAAGCTTTTTCTCCAGTGTCCTATATTGCTGGTACAGAAGCGTAAAAAGACAACTGTTTGATCAAGACTCCCAATACAGACAAGGTCAACTGGAAAGAAGTAAAAGATCCGATGAAGTATTTTCATTTGGTCGGAGGGACTTGTCCCACGAACAATACACACGAAGGGACCAAGTATAGTTTGTGGGACTAATCCCCGGGACTGGTCCCACGGACCAAATTTTCGTCCCTGCGACTACATTGTTTGACTAAAATGGGTAGTTCACACGAAGGGACTTGGTCCCCGGGACTAGTCGCAGGGACCAATCGCAGGGACTAGTCCCCTCGTGTGTGCCGGCCTTAAAGCTGCGTTCTCACTGTTTCTATCTTTTTCTTTTCTTGGAATTTAAAGACTTAGAACTGGAGACATCAGATGGAAAGGAGGAAACAGCACTCGAGGAAAATGTAGCCAATCAACAACCACGTAAGTTAATCAACGACTAGAAAAAAAAACAATAAAAAGATCATCACTGCAAACTTAAATGGGAAATCTAAAGCCTTGAGAAGATAAATGTAGCTTTATTTTTTTATTTCTGCGAGAGTGAACAGATAATTGATCTGATTTATGCCTTGGGGGTTGGCATATTTCAATGTAAAATATAGTACATACCGCAAAAGTGAATAGTGTACTTTTGGGAGACAGACACAGATTTGAAGAGAGAATTTTATGTGAGGCTCTAGATTTTAAGCTACAAGTAAAGTTGCCTGCTCACCGTTTTAATTTTTCCTTTTTGGAATTTAATGATTTAGAACCGGGGACATCAGGTGGAGAAGGGAAAACACCACTTGAACAAAACTTGGCCAACCAACAACCACGTAAGTCAATCTCTGGCCAGAAAAATGATGCAATAGCAAAAAAAAAACAATATAAGGCCGCTATAACTTGAATTTTGTGCTTCAGAGAGAGAGTGATGAGAAGCTCTGTTTTAGTAGGCTTATTTCAATTGAAAAATAAGTACATAAAACAAAAGTGAAAAGTGTATTTCCTCCCCCGCGATGTGCTTCTCAAACTGGGATAAAGTGAAGCACCGATCGCCTCGTGCAAGTTTTTGCCGTTTTGTCATCAGCTTCGTCCCTATTCAAGATGGCGGCGAGAGAAGACCTGACACACGTGATCTCAAAAAGAATAGTCGATAGCCTGTCGTATTACCCTCCTCCCCACGGTAATACGACAACCCTAAAAACGACCGAGTGGGAAGCTACTGTAATGTTGAACTAGTAAAAAAAATGACACGCATGACCTACTATGTGCCATGGTCTTTCTCGTTGCCATTTTGAATAAAGAGTAGAGCCTAAGAACAAGGTTGCATTTATCATGAAACAAATAACGATAGCCTTGAACAACTCTTACGCTGATGCTTCCCTTGACAGCCGTAACGCAATGGACGTACAGCTAAAAGCATGAACTAATTCTTTTAATAGAATATCGACCAGTTTCACTGAACTATTCATACCGTTTGCCAGTTAAAAATTACCAAAAAACAAAAAGACCTTAAATTTTGAAAATAAACTTAGGAGGTCTCTTATTTGTCCTACATAGCAACAGAGGATCTAAGTTTGTTAATGTCATATTGCCGTATTTACTCGATTAAGCGCCGCCCTCGAATAAGCGTCACATTCATTCATAACAATGCGGTGCTTAATCCAATCATGATCAGACTGAATTGTTGGAGGTACAACTCAATCAAAACCAGAATTAATTAAAACCAAAACCAAAATCGATTAAAATGGCCGCCGTAAACGTTTTGAGCTGTAACTCTTCCTTCCAGCACATTCCTGAGCGTAGTGAGCGTGCCTAATTTATTGCTACTTTCCTACGCTTGTGGTAATGAAGGTATTTGAAATTAACATGACTCAAATTAACGCGAATAGAAGGCAAATTACTTTCCAATATAGAAAATTAACGCAAAAGAGGGAGGAAAATTTTAAAATGAGGAAAATTTACGCGACTAACACAAAGAATTACACTCAGCTTGTGGTCACAACTGGAACAATTTCTTTACAGGCAATGTGCGTTACATTTTGCCTGAATCTACGTGGAAAGGGAAAGGTATTGTATTCTAGGGACGTTTTCTATTTACCGAAAAATTCCGAAAATTTCGTTGGAAATCTCCATCGGCTCAAAAAACTTGTTCCATTTGACACAAATTCCATTCGTTCCCAGGCTCCATTCTCGCGCGATTTTGCGCCCCAAAATTAAAGATGTGGCTGCGAATAGCCTGGAACATCGGAAAAGTTTCCAACGGAAAAACGGGACATTCCATTTGGGAAGTAAATGGAACACGACTTTTCGTGTCGTTCCAGCCAGTGGAAAATTTCCGGGTTCGAGCAACGGAACATCTGAAGAGGTAGTCCTGTTTTTCCGTTGGAAACTTTCCGATGGAAATTCGTGTTCCATTTACAAGCTTCACCAGTTCTCGGTAAATGGAAAACGCCCAGGACTACCTTTTCAGACGTTCTGTTGCTCCCGGAAATTTTCCACTGGAACGACACGAAAAGCCGTGTTCCATTTACTCTCCAACCGGAATTTCCGGAATGTTTTGGTAAATGGAAAACGCCTTAGGTCTCAAGTATGTCTGGACTGGATCCAGAATTTAGGTTAAATCTACGCTCCACGAAATATTAACACGCATTTTTACAAGGTACTAAGTGACGTATAAGTGGCGAAAGCCATTTATGAAAATAATAATCTTTTCAGTGTATAAAAAAGCATATTGTGCGGGAATTTCAAAGTGAGCTGGGCAACGGATAAGGAGACACTTATTTATTTCGACCAGCGATTAGTGCCTTTTGTCCGTTGACTACGTACGAAATGAAAAGTTTCAACATAGTAGTTTAATTTCACGTACTTTTTGTAGACCTTAATTCCCCTTTATGTGTTTTACTTGGCAGAGACTGGAAATCGTCCAGGCTTATCCACGATGGGAATAGGAGGCATTGGAATCCTGCCTTTCGGAGCTTTAACCCTACTCACTTTGGTTGCTATTACCATGGCAACAGTAAAAGCTCCCACAGCCCGGATCGTCATAAATGTGCCGGCAAATTTTGTCAAAAACGGATCAAAGATGTTCTTTAATAAAGACTTTCATGGAAGGTTGCTACTGTCTGAAGATTTGAAAACGAGAATACTAGATTTTAAACAGTTTGGTACGTCCATGATATTGTCTTTATCGGGACTTGCATGTTCTGCCAGATAAACTGGTCTTAGGGAAAAAGTATCCATACAAAAATCGATCGGTAGGAGAAACATGAAATCCAAGAATAATACTGACCGTGATTCCAGTCTGTGGTGTTAACTTGGGCGGCATATACCGGGACCATAAAATACCTCAACATTTCAACTCGTTCAGGGCCTACGAGTTCACGAGCTAAAATGAAATTGCAACATTTCGTAGCATGAACGAGAAAGACGTTTATTCTTGCTTGGAAAGCGTAACCATTTTACCCCAAATAGCAAAACATATATACGATTATGGTGATAAAGAAATACCAGATAATTTTACAGATTCAAATTCTTGTATGACCAAAGCTTTTGGCTACCTATGTATGAATCAGTGGCTTGTGTTGGAGCCTTATGCAAAGTTAAGAAGGACTTCGACAGTCAATTGCAAAGGAATAAATCAATACTGATGAAGTGGAATTCTTTCTTTTGGTTTTGTTTAGACATATCACAATCATCCAACAAAGCGTCTTCCCTTCATCCATGCTTTGCCTCATGCAAATTTGCTTGTGACGTCCAAACTCAAAAGTGTGTCTGTCTCAGAGGATATGAAATGAAAGAGGACAGCTGTCGCGGTATGTGTATAAAACTTAAACATGAAGTTCCGGTTTCAAAGGCCCTTGGCCTGCATGTCGACTGCCATTTCATTTGTCAGTGAACCTCAAAAGAGTGCAAACCTCCGATTTCTGTTGACACGGGAGACGACACTGACCGTACGACATTGTACGCATGAAAAACAGAAAAATACTGTTTTCAGACCAAATGCTGACTCACTACAGGAGCCTTGAGTACGAAGAACTGGCTTAGTTCCACAATCTCATCAAGATGGCGGCAATTTCAAACTGCGATCGGTTCAAACAGGACATTTAGCGTTTCAGGCTCATTTTTCTTGGCGAATATGTTTGAATGTTTCATCAGCATTAGAAGAGACACTAGATTTAAAGAAGGCGGACTCATCTATTTAGCCTCTTTGCAGCTCTTTGTCTTCTTTACTGGTCTGTCCTCGTTCGCCGTTTTTGTTTCAAACATTTAAATGCCAGAAGGCAACTGAGGCGTGAATTGGCAGAGGGCCCTTCCTTTAATTTAACGTATTATCCATCCATCCATCCATCCATCCATCCATCCATCAATCCATCCATCCATCCATCCGTCCATCCATTTATTTATTTATTTATCTATTTTATTTATTTATTGTTATTTTAGGTTTTGCTGTGGCTTTTGTTGTCTCTGTAAATATTCAATTTTAGGAACCAGGAGAACCTTTCTGTGGAAACAGTTAGCTCCTCAATAAAATTACTATTGTTAAAAATGGGAAACTTATCATTAACCGATTTTAAAATGACTGGCTCCAAGGCAAATAAAAAGTTAAGTTTTCCAGAACCCTCGATGTTCAAATTGTTGTTTTTCTAGGGGGTTAGTTACGCCTCTTAAGGTCGCTGCCTCCTAATACAGATGTATTTTTGCAAAGGTTATGACTATGGGGGAAAAAGTAGATCTTAGCAACGATTATTGGAACCCAAAAAGAAAAATGTGGGTAGCCACGCATTTTTCAGAGATATTAAGCAACCATAATTCTGAAAAAGCGTTAAAATACAAAGAATGTATGGCAATTTCTTTCCAAATTTAAGCTAAATTATCTCTGAAAAATGCGTGGTTACAAAAGGAGGCACCGTCCTTAATGGTGCAGTATTTTATAGCGTGTTACATGACACGCTGCCATTCAGTGGAAAAAAGCGACAGAGCTGTCTTGTGCTAGTTCTAAACTCGTTTTGTTTACAGTTTTTCTTTAATTGTCCGCCTTCACTTTTTTATGACCTCTAAACTGTTTCTTGCCCATCTTACAGATGTTGACGAATGCTCTAGCCTTAAACATAACTGCCCTGCACACTCCACTTGTAACAATACTATTGGAGGTTTTATATGCTCGTGCAGTGATGGCTATTGGGGAGACGAATTCATGTGTCATGGTACGTGTTAACATAAGTACTGATGAGTCGTAACACGATTGTCCACTTGACAGTTGTTACCTTGATGCAGTGTCAGTTTGCATAATGTTTCATCAAACGGACATTGACATTTGCGTTCTAATAACTTAATTAACCAGCCAGTTTCTCCTTTAGCCTGCAGTATCAGTCCATGCCCGAAAGGATTTTATCAATCGGAACCATGTACACGTACTCGTGACCGTGTCTGCACAGGTAACCTGGTTCTTCGATTTTGCTAAAATTCCCTTTGTGCTCCATATTCTTCGCCACAGCCAGAGCCCCACCCTTTCAGAAAACCTTCCACTAGTACACTGCTATCCTTCTCGCCACAGTCATAATCAGTGAGCTCTGTGTGTGTTGTTCATCCCTACTCAATACGTGCGTTTCTCGAAAGGCCCGAAACTTTTTGGATCGATTTAGGCACGATGATTCACCCTGTATCATGTAAATGAAGAAGTTTCTAAGCCTCTCACTTTCCTATAAGTTATACATTTCTCACCTTGAAGACCTGTTAAAATAACAGCTTTGTAGAATGAGTGGTTCATATTTATATGAATGACTTTTCGGGGCTTTCGAGAAACGCGCCCCAGAGGCAGATAGCGGGGTGAGGGAAAGTCAGAACAGGCGAAAAGGAAAGTGGGTGAAGATAAGTCAACGGCAAACCTTGACTTTTCTCTACCGATTTTTTCCACTCTTTTTGACTTTCCCTCGCCCCTACTGGGTCTCCGAGGATGTTATTAAGTGTAAGAAATTGCTATTTCAAAGGCCTTTATAAAGGAGATTGACTGAGTTAACGTGTGAATTTAACGTGTGAGTTAACGTGTCAACAGTATTTCCAGTGAAGCCTTGACCCCTAATTTGCCTCGTTTGTTTCCAATCTAGCTTGTAGCCCTAAATGTGACGGGATGTCTTACCAAGCATACGGCTGTGGTTTAACTTTTGACAGAAAGTGTGTAGGTATGAAGGTCTCATTCATTCCAAGCTTTTCATTTATTTATTTTTAACGCAGGACCCATGTTGATAGCAGTTTTTATAACTGAAATGGTCATCCTGCATAAATATGTTTATTTATTTTTATTATTATTATTATTATTATTAAGCTTAATTATTTTAAGTTTCGCTCGGAAGCCAAAGATATCTTTATTCTGATTTTCATTTGAGCAATTCATGACCAATTTATTCAAAGCAAAATCAACTATCATTTTTTACGCAAGTAGTTTCCGTGGTTTTGTGATTGGAGTCTTCTGTTTACGTCATTACACCCTAATGAGACGCCTTTGTCTTTTGTCGCAGATATTTCCAAGCCCTTGACTGTAAGCAAGATTAAAAATGATAGTAACTTACTTGAGGGTAGGTATTCGTTTGTGGTGACGTTTGCACTGACTGGTGTGTGAGGGAAGCGGTACCACTATGTTGACGTTCAAACTAAGTTTATTTGAGCCGCAACGCTATCATAATTTTCATCTACCTTGTTAACAATGGGCTGGCGACGAAGACCTGTTTTAATCACACTGTCTAGATTTTGACACAGTGTGAACTAAAGGTCGTTTCTGACATATCTATTGGCGACATTTTGTCATGCCCCTTAGGTACCAAAGTTTTGCAGCTTAGTAAAAGGTGCTGACAACAGGTGACAATATAAATAACAGCTTGGTGTCCCAGACGTCAAGGATGGCTACCGGAGTCTCGCTCCAAAACCACCATTTTCTTCGCCTGCCATTAAAAGTTCCTGCAACCATCGCAAAGTTTGCAAAGTCAACCGCTAAAGGACTGGTTGCGGCAATCCTTGCTTCCGAGCGAGGATTGCTTTGCTTGCTTTGCTTTTCCCATGCCTTCAACCCTAGTATCATAAATAAAATATCGCGTATAGGTACCAATACGACTATGAAACCTGTTGTAGCCTAGAGTATATGGGATCCGTGGTTGATTTAATATATACAACAGAGATTAGGGACCCTAGAGTGAGATGTGTGATTGTTAGGAGTGTAGTAATAATATGCACATTATACGTTTGTGTCACAGGAGAAGCATGGGGCCACACCCAAATTATATTCGTTTTCCGACCAGCAACAAGTACTTTTAACGTTTAAGTAGAACCAATTTTAAAGCTAAGTAGCCTAATTTCCCAGTATACACCAAATGTCTATGAACCTTCATAGACTCATTTCTAAAAACGTTGTTTCTTACATGTGCATTTCAGTTTACCGTATGAAAACATCCAAAGGCTTTGATAGTGTATTGTGTTTGTCGAGTTTCATCAAGTGTTTTTCTTTTCATTTTGTTTCTTTAGTTCGATTAGGTACAAAACTTGTCGTCCTAAATCCAGGAAAAGACCTGGTGCTCCTCGAAAACCGCTTACGCTTAACCAGCTCAAGTGCAACCTTACTGCTGAAAAGGGACTCGCCAAGGATTCGCTTTCACCGAAACTCAGACTTTTATGTAGACTTGGAAGTCATGAAGGTAAACCTTGTTCCAAAATACAACGATTACGATGCATTTTACTCCAACGAGAACCACGAATTTGCTCGTGTGGATGGATTTCAAGAAGTGCAAAGTAAACACTGTCGATACCCTGCACCAAATCACTACACCATTAAACACGAGTTAGAACAAGATCGCAAGACAAAAGTGTATCCAGCTACGTGTTTTGAACACTCACGTGACCTTTGTCCAAGAGACGTGGCACCGGGGGAAACGTACTACTACAGGTCTCTAAACGACGAATGTGAAACCTCGGAGGAACCTGCCATCTGTCGAAAACCCCACCAGAAAAGCTGGTGGGGTTCGCAGAGTTACTGCAAACTTCAAGAAGTCTCAAATAAACTTTATTGCACAAATTACACAAATTTTGTAACCGACATATTTGGTATAAAAGAATCCGAGTTTCTGGACAGTCCTTTACAGACTTTTCCAACAGTTGACTGCGCAACAGCGTTTCAAAAATGCCGCGTATGCAGGGATGGATGTTCAGATTGTGGCAAATTGAACAACCTGGGAGATAGGTCCTGCTCCTGCTGCTACAAAGACTGTCTTGTCAATTGTACCTCTTACTATAGGGCATCCTGCACCCAGATGCCAAAGCAGTGCGCCAAAGGAGACACAAGTCGGTTTACGTTGACGATGAATAAGCCAACCAATTTGAACTTACAATTCAACTGCTTTCTTGAATACACTTTTCCCAAAACACTATATACACTGAAATACAAAGTAAAGCATAAGGCTGGGCGCTTTAGCTCGAAATGGATTACCAAAACTTTCGATGTTCCTAATAATGATTCCCTTGCTACGATTCAAAGGGGAAGAAATCGATTAGATTTTTTAGATGTATCTCACTCGACAAACTTTAATATCTCACCTTTTTTGTATCTCCAAGGCCGAAGGGTATCTGTCAAAGAACCGTATGAATACAGCGTAGCAAATCTGGTGGGTCCGAACACAACTTTGGAAAACGCCCATGTGACAAAAACAATCAGAGTTCAAACTAAGACACCATTTCCTATAACTACTCGATCTTGGAGTAACGGCAAAAATTGTAAGAAACTTTCTGAGTGGTCACAGACATTTCGAAATACTTTCCATGATTTACTGTCTGCTCGTGTAGAAAACGTTGGTGTTAAAGCAAGTGGCGAGATTTTCTATCATATATACCACCCACAGCGACTTCCTAGGATGAATATAAGCATTTCCAAGTATGAATCGATTTTCAAGTACATCTTGAAGAAGTCGACCATCCGTAACGATGAAACTTTCCAAGGCCGTTTATATCTAAGAAACACCACCTGGAGTATGATAATATCGGGTACTTTGACAAGTTGTCCTGGTTTTTTCACTCTTCAAATCATCGACGAAGTTGACGAAGTTAAAGTTCTCGAGCAAGACGTGGTGATACTCTGCCCGGAGACCGGATTTGAAATGGAGATTCATATTCCGCGGAAGAATTTACAAGACAAAGAGAGGTTGTTTAGTATACTACTTTTTAACAGCAAGCAGAAACTGAAGTTTCAGTTGGCTCTGGTTGACAAAGATTCGAGAAAACGGAAGAAAACGATAAAGAAATATAACGACGAGAAATCAAATCCGTGGCTAACACTGATGCCTCTGTTTGTAGTTACTGGATGCGTGCTACTCGGCCTGCTTGCAATCATGATTTATGCACAGATTTCTCACAAGCCTGAAGTAAAGGAACGACCTCCAAGGTGGACATTTATCGAGTATACAAACAAGGAGCCCAAAGATGGAAACAGGCTCAAAAGAAGACATCTTATCCTGATTGTATTTTTGGTGGTGGTTAGAATTGTCTACAGTTTCGTGTTCACATTGTCAGTGGCATTCGCCATTCTGACCCTTCTTCACGGACATAACCTGAAAACAATCCAGGAATACCAAGATTTTGTCCAAAGCAAAATCGATGAAAGCAACGCCATGGCCTTGCGAATGGATCAACACCGTGAAGGAGAAGTCAAACGCATTCTTGAAGCTGTTGAAGACATCGAAAGGTCTTGTGATTTCTTTTTGGGATTGCAACTACAGTGGCTGAGGTTTAATATAACTTGTATAATCCAGGAAAATCATTTGAAAATTTTCAATAAATTAAGCAAAAAAATCGCCAAAAGAGTGACAGAGGAAATTCAGAGCTTGAAAAAGGAAATCGAGGAGCGGATAAACGTGTTCGAGGCGCGCACGAAAAGAAAACTTGAGGACGTTGAAACTAGCTTGTCAAACTATGGAACGAGGGTCTACGACAATAAGTGGTTTATTTTGCCTAAGGGTACTTACAACATAAAAGACAAATTTGAAAGGAAAAAAAGAGACATAGCAGCTATTGAAAGTCGCATTCAGAAACAAAACCACTACGAAAAGGAAGCCTCAAGTGGACTTAGCAGGCATGAAATTTTAACCAGAATGAAACGCAGCATAGCTGATAATTCTTTCATCGGATTTCTTGACTATGTTGGGGTCGTAGATCTAGACAAGTTCGTTGAAATCGAGAATAACTTCAAGTCCAAGATCCAGTTCGCTAAAGATGGGTTGGCAGATTTTACTGAAGTCCTTAAGACAGGCAAGTCTCCTGAACATCCATTTGCTATTATACTTATGTGCCCTTTGCGTTTCATGTTAAACTATACAAAGGAACAGTTAAAACGTGGGATAAGAGAGATTAAAGAAGAGGGAGAAGAGTGGGCAAAAAGTAAGGCCTCATGCTTTGTGGGAAATGTCAGTGATTTCTTTGCAGCTAACACCTCTACATTAGACTACATTCTCCAAACAACGGATTTCTCCGAGCGTGTAATCTACGAAAACGTCCACGGTTTGAACGTAACTGTAAATGTTTCTCAAACAAACAAATCTTCACTTATCGAGTCAGCTCGTGGAGGGTCGTTTTTCAACATCGAAGAAGGAGATATTTTAGAAGAACAAGTCGATAGACAAAAGAGGGAATTTCTAGAAAAAGAGGGCAAGATTCACAATGTCACTAGTGCGTACGATGCTGAAGTATTTCTTGTCACCAGGAAAGCCGTTTTGAGCGTGATTTACATCATCGATATTCTTATCTTGATTTATCGAGGGTCGAAAACCTATCATCTTGTTATTAGCTTAATAGAAGGGTTCGAAGAAATTGTCGAGCATGATGAGGACGAATTCCAAGATAAACCACCCAGTACTAAGGAACGAGGTGCGAGACTTGTCAGACGGGGGTTAGACGTCCTTGCTGAGGCATTCTCGGCGTTTCTTACATTTTGCAAGGCCCTCCATAAGAAAATTATGCTTACGAATATGATACCGGGGTGCATAATAATCGCTGCTTCAGCTGCTGTTATATACTTACTGATTGTTGTGGTGTTCAATGTTATGAACGTCACAGTTATCGAAGAACTAGGTGGTTATGATTTGATCGCGTCTCGACTTGACACCGACTACAACTTCACCAACCTAGCCATCGTAGACCAAGTTGACTTCATAAACAACAACGAACTGCGGCTGTACAAAGAATCTGTGAACAAAACCATAAATGAGTATAACAAAATGATTGCAAACTTTAACAAGGGACAACAAGAACGTATTGAAACGTTTAAGCGACAACTCTGTTCTCTAGAATCTGATGGAAATACGTGCTTCAAGAAAATACAGGCATTAACAGCAACGCTTCTAAATTTTAACATAGAATCTTGTCTCATACCAACACTAGAAGGAACACCCTATGAAAATTATGACGGAGAAGCGTACCGCCAGCGTCTAAAACAAGGATCAAAACGATTTGTCGACGCTGTCCGCAATATTGTCTTGGAGACAATATTTTTTATTATGGGCGTAGCGCTGTTGATTATAATAATTACATTTCTGTCTTTTGTTGTATTTCTGTTTCTAAAGAGTAGAGGAATGGTACGAGTGAAAGAAGTCCACTTGTACAAGGTACTGCCTCCTCATAAAATTTTGCGGAAGTTTAATCTAGAATTCCCAAAATATGATGAAGACCAAGGTGATGAGAAGACTGTAGATACTAAAGAACGTAGGAAGTTAAAAGTTCCTTCAATTTTTGTCTCAAAATCTTCATGAAATTGAATATTTGAGACGCCGGTGAGGAAACCTTAAAAGAACCATCTGTAGATGCTGAGGCGTAATAAATTTCTTTTGCAGTGAATCTGGTTGCTGAAAGAGCCACTGAATTTCTGGTGGTTCTGAACGAAGGTATTCTGTCAGATTCATCTCTTCCAATGTGCTTGCGCACTGTAAATTTTGTAAGAATCGTGGGTCCCATTCCAACAGTGGAGCATCCAAGTAATTTAAACTTGTTAAGCGAAAGAGAAGGTTTCGTAAGGATGGATCCGTGAATGTTCTTGTAATTGGGCGGCCTCTTAAGCACGTAACATAACGTCCAAACTTCAAAAGACAATGTCGGAGAACATCTCTATGCCTTGCGTACAACTTTTTAATTTCAAAGTCTTTGCACGTTTTACGAGTTTCTACCCAGTTATTGAGGCGGCTATTCTCTTCTTTCAGTGATAGTCTAGTGAGAGATTTATAAACGCAAGCGAGTTTCCTCTCAAGTACGTTTGCTTTGGGTTCTCGTTCGACTGTCCCTGACAGAGGAGAGAGATTCTTGTAGTCTCAAGCACGATCTGTCCGAATAACACGTTATGAATTTAGCAACAGTGAAAAAATAGGCTTGTTTATTGCTTTTATCCATTTCTATGGGTGGGTGACCTTTTCGTTGCTAGTAGCCACTGTGGATTGGTGCCTGGCCGCTTAAACCAGATCTGTCCATAGTCGTGGTTTATTAACAGCAATGGTACGGAGTAATAAAGAATTTTAGGTGCACTCATATATGGAGGTCTCCTGATAATCGGCAATCCCTGACTGTTGAATACACTGGCCTTCACACAGAAGTTGATCTCACAATCCTGCTCGATAGCACCCAGGTGCTGTGCATAACCAGTTGGACAGGATTTTGGCCAACCCGGTGGACCGGATTGACTGACAAACTTTTCCAAGATTGACTGCCCTGTAAAGGGAAACGTAGAGTTCTAGTAGGTTTTATCACTTTTAACCCTGTGTTGATCGGGGTTGTGTCTAGAGGTAACTTCAAATATATAGATTATTTCACTGGGCACAGTTCCAATCACTCGTATTTACACCTGGTTTGTTTAGCATTATTTGTGGCTTCATTTTATTGCCAACGATGACATCATCCTTAGCCTTTGCTATGAGAGTTCTTTGAACTTTCAATTATTAACTGATGAACATCAAGTATGAATGAATGAATAACCTTTATTTAAACACGATAGGAAGTTAAAGCACAATGCTTGTGGGGTCGTGTATTAACTAAATATTACTAAATACTAATAAACTAATATATTTTTAAATTACTACTAAGTACTTATAAATATGTAAAGGGAATAAAAAGGAGAAAACTGCTTTGAATCGCGAAATAAAAAAGGTAATAGGCGCGACATACGTGCAAAAGCAATGACAAATTGATATATCTGGGTACCCGAAACAAATGACCATGAATATTGCGTTAGGGCCGTATCTATCGTATCATAAAAACTGACAAGCTACACATTTACCCGCTGTTTAACTATTGTACAAACTACAAAAATGTAGGACTGATAAGCGCATCTAGAAGCAATCTTTGCAAGTCAGTTAAAAAAGCAAAAAAAAAAAAAAAGGATTTCCGCACAGATGAATCATATGATGGTGAGACTTACCTTGAGGTCCACTGAGCGCAGATTTCTTGACACCAAGAGGATTCCCCGCACTGCAACTGAAGAAACCACCGAATGGCACCGACTGCTGGAAGCCAAGCTCATAATCATCACTCACACAAACCTGCATTGTGGCTCCAAAGCGCAGAGGGTAAAACTTTAGTGGACAGCTGTGATCCTGAGTTACGGGATTCTTTAACACTTTGCTGTAGAGTCCACCGAACATATACCCTGTATTAAGAGGCACCTTACCCTTAGCAACACACCAGTAGGTCGAATAGCTAGCGTATCCACAGTTCATGTTGCAGCATTTAAAGAAAAGCCAGCAGCGGTGGCAGTCACGATGACAACTATGAGGAGTACGATCCTGATGAACCAAAACAGCCTCATACTCATCACTGCATTTGTAGTCGGCCGTAAGGGGGTTCATTTGAAGGAGGGGTTCGCACGGATTCCCCACCAGAGACCCATCACATTTGCACGTTTGATATACGCCCCCGAAAGTGTAGTTGTTGGTGGGACTTTCACAAGACCCGTCATCAAGGTTGGCTTGGAAGCTGAAGTTAGGCGAGTCCATTTTTGTGCATCCTTTAATAGTGTTGTGCTGATAGTATTGTTTTGTAGCTTTTTCAACAACGTTCGCCAACTCGAAGGTTAACTCCTCCGACATCTCGGGCAAGCTTCCGGGTGTTATAGCGTAATGTAATGGATCACCTGACCGGTCCACTGCAACAAGCTCGTCTAGCATTTGGTCTTCCCACAGATTGATGGTGAAATTCACCATGAATGGCGCACCACCGAATGTATACACAGTCGAATACACAGTGTTCTTTGTGTATTGATCCAAAGTTTGTTTGTCGTTTGTCTGACTGTACCTAATTGTAGCTTTAGCTCTAAACGTTGCAAAAAAGGAAGCACTTGCCGCGAGAGTGATCTTGCTCTTGTCTTCTGTAAAATCTGACACGAATTTCTTCGTTAAGTGATCCACTTTAGCGAGAACAGATCCAGCATTGACGCTGGTGATGTAGTGCGTTCCGACCAGTATCTGTGGACCAGTATCTGTGCGAGAAAGTTTGCGTACGCGGTATTGTTATGCTGTAAGTGAGACGCGATTTCAAGTAGACGCGATTAGAACGCGGGCTGAAGAGCGCTGTCGGGTTGAAGTCTGGCGGTGTACAGGACATGACGCATTTGGACTCGTGTTGTGACCGATTTGTCCTCTACTTGATGCTTTTTGAGTGATTCAAACTCAGCCGAAAACGAACCACTTACGGTGCCATACCCGGACTTTCCAATGAACTTTCCTGAAGCCTCAGCGTTCACAGGTCTTGTCGTCGTCGAGGGGTAGTTATTCCAGTGATCGTAAAGGTCAGCGAATGGTTCCACTTTGCTTTTCTTCACGGGATAAAGCAACACGTTATCGGGCATTAAATACTTGCCATCATCGGAGGTTTTACATTTGGAATAATTCATTGCAGAAACTTCACCCATGTGTAGATTTCTCAAGTTATCCCACCCGCCTCCAGGTAGAACCTCGAAACGATAAACTTCTTTGCTCATTGGACAGCTTCGTGGGTCGCCAAACGTTTTAGGAAACGGCAATGAATCATTCTGGGCGGGAACTGCACACAGCAGGAATGAAGGTAAAACAAACCTTGTTATGAACGACATTGCGGTGTGGGGTTGGGACCGTTTCAGCGCTTCCGCTGTTTTTAAATATCAAAAATCATGTGGGACCTTTTGTGTTTGTCACGCGCTCTTTCGGTTTTGTGATTACAGAGCCGTTTCAGACAAAAGTCAAAATACACTTGGTGTTTCACTTTCTACAAGAAATATTGTATTGCTGACAATCAAACCACACCGTACAGCTTCGTAATAAATAACCCTTTTCACAGATATCTTTTTCAGTCGTTTTTAAAAATTACAATGTAAAGACCACATAATTGCCTAGATTTTTTAGGAGACTTCGTTCAAATGAACTGTGATGAAAATGTGAAAAGTCTTCTGTGAATATTGACACACTTCCTTTTTGGTCCTGTAGGACTCCCTTCTTTCTGAGGGATGAAGAGGAGTGACCCGGGCGGGGTAACCCTCTATTATGCCCGGGGAATGCCCGCGGGCCTTTGTATTCTTCCCCTTTTCCCTTTCTCTTTTATCCCTTCTTTCCCCCTCTTCCACTGTTTTTGATTGCGTGATTTCTTATGGTAAATAATGAATGGGCTATTAGATCTGCGTTTAGCTGGTCTTTGATGGTCTGGGCTAACAATGTGTTTTCTTTAAGCAGTTGCAGATTCCATCAATTTATATATCAATCTGTACAAACGTAGAATCGAATGAAATTTATGCTTTATTGACTCTTGCTGTTGTTTCGTGACAAGATTGTACTGTTATTTACACAGCAGTGACATCGGTCATCCAGGCAAAATTCAAAACTTATCCCCGCTGAGTGATAAAGAAGATGCTTTCATTTATCAGCCCAGCAAAAGTTCGTTTGTCAAGAATAGTCCTGAAACTTTTCGGTCCGAAATGCATTTCGGCGCTTTTTTCGTCTCGTTCGCTTTCGAAAAGTGTTCTTCAAAAAGCCCGAAAGTGTTCTGAATTGCCCTCCAATATTTTGGGGATCTGTTCTGTAAAACCAAGCTCGAAAGGTCCTTTCAAGCTTTCAGATCCTTCGACTCGATTCGATGGCACACGAGTTACGTAAGTTACTGCGTTACGATAAACACGGGTGTTTTTCTTGGGAAAATGTGTTCGGACCGCCGCAAAACTATGATTGTGGACAGAAAAAAACCAGAAGGCGCCACGGGCTTACCATCCTCTGTTTGTGTTGCGGACCTATGCTAGCCGAATATAAATAGCCGCTTCGGTTGTGTACAAAGGATTTTGTGAATACGATAATTAAAGTGCCACTGGGACGAAAATTCATAGGTTTATTTCCGCCAAATTCTGTCGCAGAATATCGCGTTTTGTTCATATTTCCCCAGAAAACTGAACAACAAACCTTCCATCCTAATATTTTTAGCTCCAAAGTCGCGTAAAATGTGTCCGCCATTACCGAAAACGTGTTCCTGGGTGATTGCGCAATTTAATAGCTTGTGACGTCAGAGGCTCACCTCTGTCGCGTTTCCTTGTGTTTTGACTGAAGATGTCTACCGTCGACTACGAAACCTCCGAAGAGTATTTCTACGATTCGGAACAGTCTTTAGCTTCCGAAGCCTCTGAGGATTCGTTTCATTCGGCAAATGAAGAATTTTTCTTACCGTACGATGTAAGAACTGATGTGAGGTTTCAACTAGTAATCTTGTCAACAAACTGTTTAAAGCTTTTTTTCTCGCCATATTATTTGAGTTATTTGGCGGGAGTTCAAAACATAAGCGAAATATGCTTAGACAATGATTGTAGTTCAGGCCCCAGTTGCTCAAAAAGTGGATAACTCTTTTTCAACGGATAAGTCGCTGTCCGGTGGATAAAATTTATGGCTTCATCTCGGTTGTTCAAAGCTTGGATAGCGCTATCCAGCCAGCTGTTCAGCCGCTATCCAGCGATCAAAAAGTTGTCCATTCCAAGGTAGGTTGAGCGTTGTGGGTAACAGCCAGTTTCGCTACTTGTCGAGTTCGCTACGTTCGAGTTCGCTACATGTTCGCTACCCACATGCCGAGTTCGCTACGTCACCTAACCGAGTTCGCTACCAAAGTCGAGTTTGTTACCATACTAACATACTAAAAATATTTACCGAGTTCTAGTGACCAACATCTTGTTTATGACACAAAACCTCGCCGACCGCGCCGCGCCATGTTGTCCGCCATGTTTTGTTTGCCTGTCATGGTGCCTGCGCAATGGAACAGCGGTATTTTTACATGAATTCGTAGCTTTTGATGTTTTGCAGGGATGTTTTGAGAAGGCCAGGCAAAAGACAAGAAAGTCAAGAAAAGTCAGTAGTATTTTATCAATTCTTTTTTAATATAATACTAATATCAAAGTGTTTACATAGTTTATGACTCTAAGAATATAACCTAAACACACATTTGAACGGTTTAAAATCCGCATTGCTAATAGAATGAAAAGATAAAATCTTAGCAATCCTACAACCTCAGTTTCATGAAAAGAAAAAAAAATCCTTTTAAAACCTTAGCTTAACGTGATGTTTCAACTTAGGCTACGATATATACACGAAAAAATATAAGAAAGAATAATCCTATAACCTTAGCTTAGTGTAATGTTTGAACTTAGGCTACGGTACAATGTACCCATATGCGCTAGAATATACTTAACTACGCGCTATACACGATATATATGCCGGCTAGAATATACTTAACTAGAGAGAAAAGACTAGAGTGGAAAGAAACCTTAGCTTAGCTTAACGTAATGTTTGAACCTAGGTTATATACACGCTAATCGAAGTTTATCTTCTATGCGAAATTTTGATTTCAAAAGATACACTCCAAGGCCAAAAAAACTGTTGCGAACCTCCTTAAAGGTACCGTCAACGTACCAATTTTTAGCTCGTGCAAGGGTATGTAGCTGTTCGTCGGTGGCAAATATCGGATGGCGACGATCGCGCAGCTGAAAGAAAAAGAAAAGTTAAATACATATACCTTCGAATTTTCAATTAACTAATGCGAATTAAAATAAGTTCCGTTTTCTCCGTTAGAATGCTGGAATCAAGGGTTTTTTGTTGGTTTTCTCACAGGCAGCCCAAGGTAAGGTTGAGAGCTGCGCATAAATTAGACTGTCTTTTCCACGCTATGCGTAATAATAACATCGGCAACATTTAAGAGTTTGTATGGAAATGATACAAAACGTCTCAAATTGCCACAAATATTAAAGAAGTCGAAATAAAAATGATTTGCCTTATTTCGTTGTCGTATTGGTCATTATTTGAGGGCTTCCTGGACTGGTTTGAAGCTTTTTGGGCGAGAAATTAAGGTTTATATTTTTCATGTTTACTGAACGTTAAGAATTAATTAAAGGCAGGAAACAGTGTCACACTGCACCTCACTTGAGGTTCGATAAATTCCATCACAATAAACGAATCGCCCTACAACTTCAAAGGTGTATTCTTGGGTCTTGCGCATACCTCGGTTCTTTCTCGTGGGTTCCAGATCCTATTTTAAGCCATCGAAAACCCCTCCTAAATACGAAACTCTCCTTTCCTGGTATGCCTTTTCATTTGAAGTGCACACATGAATCATTGCGAGCCGCGTTTCGACGACAAAATGTCCCTCACCCGGGGAGAGGCTGTCTGGCACACGAGAAACACGTGCAAATTGTAGGAAAAAGTAAAATTTATTTCACCATTTTAATTTATTTTTATCACCATTTTGTTGCGCTGCGATGCGTGCCAAACAGGCCGCTTGGGCCTCGCCAGTTCAAATTTGTATCGAAAACTGCATTCCTGAGATGCCATTGAGTAGGCAACTTGTGCAGATCATAGGCAGAAACAAATTTTCCATCAGATTTGAAAGTTTGTGCTGGATTTTAAGGGTCAGTTCGCGGACTCGAATGGGTCAAAATCAGGCCAAATCAAACTACAGAGACTGTTCTTTCGGAAACCGGGATTCTTTTGTCAAAGGCACAAGGTTAAGTGTATTAATTTGCGAAATCCCAAGCCAGTCGGAAATTTGAGGTTCTTGAAGCTGCATACTTTGTGAGTATATATACATTTATAGAGTAGGTCAAACTTCAAGTTTCTAAGACCGCCTCCCGGAGCTTTAAATCGACAAACCAAGCCCATAATAACAAACATTAACACAGTGTTCATGTTTCTAAGCGTTTTTATTTGACTTTCATCCGTTCAAAAAGCCTTAATTATCGTATTCACAAAATCCTTTGTACACAACCGAAGCGGCTATTAATATTCAGCTAGCACAAGCCCGCAACACAAACAGAGGATGGTAAGCCTGTGCTCGCACTAGCTCTTCTAGGTTTGGCCTCAGGACCGCTGCCAAATGCGGTGAACTCACAACAAAGAGGAAGTTTAGTAACTTGAACTTTTTGCCTTCCACCAAAAAGAAGACTGAGTATTCTTTTGAACTTCTTCTTTCCGTCTATGGATATTTGATATTTTTTCTCAAGTTCTAAACTTCACTTCTGTCAAACTGAATCGTTTTGCTAAACAAGCTAAGCTTTTTTTTTTAAAAAAACCTCTTTTTCAAAAGCGACGGTGGTCATGTGATTTCCCGGCAAGAAAAACACCGGTTTCCCAAGAGCACCGCGCGGTTTCCCGCCAAGAAAAGATGGCATTCTCCGCCCCCTCCCTGTCGGGTTGTCTTGGAACTCCCTTCCCCTCCCCCTGAGTCTGTACGGGCGGACGAGCGGGCGGGTGTATGCTGTTTTCACAAGCAAAATTGTTCGGATCGATAGGTTACCAAATTTGCTTAGCAATGGTGCTCCGCTATTAGTCTAGTAGGAAATCGAATTCATCTCTGACTCAGGGGAGGAAGGCTAAACTCAGTGCCTTTAGTCCATGACACACCAATGCGTGTTCTACTGCAGTATATAGAGTATTTAATTTTAATTTGAAGAAACGTTTCTGTTGTTAATACGAAATTATACCAGTTTAGTTTTACATTGCGCCATCAGTGAACTGATGTCAACTTAAGGCTTTCCCTTGTTGTAAAGTGCCTTATCGTGATCAATTTTTCACTGCACCAAGATATTAGTATTGTACATTTAAAAATTGTCTATGGACTCGAAAACAATAAAGGCATTCGGTATGTGTATAACGTAATTAAAAACAATCGGTCTCGCTACTTTTTGGGGAACTCACTCCTTTGGTTGGGGGGGGGAGGGGGGGTCGCTACTTTCGGGGGCTCCCTATTTTCGGGATTTATTAGAAGCCACAAAGTTTTGACGTTACTTTCGGGAGGTCGTTACGGTCGGAACTTAACGGGTTATTCAAGAATGGAATAACCTACCACAGCAGGTGGTAGAGGCGGGAACTTTAAAACTTTTTAAAGCAAGATTAAAATCTTTTCTTAAAATGTCAATAGGGCTTACTTTTAAACTTTTTGAATCATGGTGATATCGTATCTCTCTCATTATTGCCACTGCGAGCTTCTATATGTACATATCTTCACTTCTTTTACTTTTTATTTAAGGTGGCCCAATACTATTTACTTGCGTGAGGGGCAACTGTTTTAAAATCAAATTTTTAGCTGCTCAACAGCATTCGATTGCTGAGATATTTTAGACGCTGATAAAGGAATACTTGAAGTTTATCAAAAGCATACTTTTATTGAGATCGATACGAATATACGAAAATTTTCAGCAATTTTCTTGAACGTGTTTTTCAAAGAAAATGCGTATTTTCGGGAAAATGAAAAGACGTTTTTCCTTCATATTATTCTGAACAGGTGCTGGTACCCCAAAGATTTCAGGGACCAAGTTTCAGGTAAATTGGCTCCACACAACCTTAATAGCAAACAGAGATTAAAATAGTTACCAAAATATTATGTACGCAAATTTAGCCATAATTACTACCCAAAGGATTAAAGCAACAATGAATTGCAATTACTAGAACAAAGGTAAAATATGTCTTGTAACTTATGTATCAGGGTCAAAGTGATAAGGAACGGTTTTGTCGACATTATATGGTGAAACGAAAGCACGCCTTGCTGATAAAAATCATGGCAACCATGTTGTTTTCCAGGTTTGGCTCAATTTTTTGCTCTTTTTGTCTTATTTCGTAAAACCGTCGCGAGCACCCATAAAACAGTCGATAACAAAGCTTCTGACCAGATTTTGCCTTGTTCTGATAATACGCTTTTCAGAACTATGGCAGCAAATTCGGGTCACTCGCGAGCCGCTCAACCAAATTGTTCTGAAGCCGTTTTGTTGAAAAAACAAATCAATATCACACATGCTGTTTTGGAATTCTGCACGGGACGATTTGTCACATCTGCCCCTTGCGGAATAATGTGAATAAAGGGATGAATTGAATTTGTCCCTTTATTCAAATTATTCCTCAAGGTGGACTCCCAAGGGCAGATGTGACAAATCGTCCCGTGCAGAATTCCAAAACAGCATGTGGGATATTGATTTATTTCTTCAACAAAAGGGTTTTCGCAGCAGTGTGGTTGAGCAGCTCGCGAGTGACCCGAATTTACTACCTTATTTCTGAAAAGCGTATTATCAGAATACGGCAAAAACTGGTCAGGAGCTTTGTTATCGACTGTTTTATGGGTGCTCGCGACGGTTTTACGAAATAAGACAAAAAGAGCAAAAAATTGAGCCAAACCTGGAAAACAACATGGTTGCCATGATTTTTATCAGCAGGGCGTGCTCTCGTTTCACCATATAATGTCGACAAAACCGTTCCTTATCGCTTTGACCCTGATACATAAGTTACAAGACATATTTACCTTTGTTCTAGTAAGTGCAATTCATTGTTACTTTAATCCTTTGCGTAGTATTTATGGCTAAATGTGCGTACATAATATTCTGGTAACTATTTTAATCTCTATTTGCTATTAAGGTTGTGTGGAGCCGATTTACCTGAAACTTGGTCTCTGAAATGTTTGGGGTACCAGCACCTGTTCAGAGTATTATGAAGAAAAAACGTCTTTTCATTTTCCCGAAAATACGCATTTTCTTTGAAAACCACGTTCAAGAAAATTGCTGAAAATTTTCGTATATTCGTATCGATCTCAATAAACGTACATTTTTGATAAACTTCAAGCATTCCTTTTTCAGCGTCTAAGATATCTCAGCAATCGAATGCTGTTGAGCAGCATTTGATTTCAAAACAGTTGCCACTCACGCAAATAAATAGTATCGGGCCACCTTAAGGGAACGTGATAGGGTTAACCTCGTGTTTCCCTCTCAAAATGTATTTTGTTTATTATTTTTTCTCTACATCTTGAATAAACTTGTATTGTATTGTATTGCATTTGTATTGTATTGCATTATAACTAAGCTGTATATGTGTAAAAAGAGAGACGGTGATGTAATAAGTGTAAAAATATGTAAAAAGGTATAAAAATGTAACAAATGTATAGTGAAAAGAACAATAAGAAGCATACAGAAAAAAAATAGAGATTAATTAAAAACCTTAGCACGTTGAGTCACATTCTACATTAAGAGTGGGTTTGAGTTCGTCGATAAAAGACATTCAAAAATAAGACAATCAAACTTGTTTTTACACTTTTTTCGGCAAGCATTTTCGCAACAGCCACGGTTTGGTTCCAAAGGATCTCAGCAAGAATTTCTGCTATTTAGAGAAGGTCACTCCAGAAACCGTATATTTTTGTACTCACCAATAAATATACCACACTGAGTTGAGTTACTGACCGTTGTTTGAGCTTCCATAGGGCATCCGATCCCAGTGAGATTTCTCTCCAAAGAAGCAAAAAGTTCATCATCGCGCGCCGCCATTTTGGATAGCGCTTGGGAGCCTGGCCGCATATTCGTGATGTCATTTCGCCCAACTTGTTAGTTCTAAGATGTTTGTTTGTATTCGAATACGATGGCTTCGCTCAAACCGTATTGTTTTGAAACAGAACCTGCCGGTAATTCCGAGGACGATGAAAGCGGAGATGATTAAATGAAGGTGAGGTTAGAAGGTGCATTTTAGGGCACTTGTAAAAGATGTTGCCGACTCAGAGAGAATGCGTTTGCTGTTGAGAAGAAATTTGATTTCACTTGTACATTGTTTCAAAAATAAAATGTGGCTTTAATCGAGCCGCAGTAAGTTTGTGGTCTTAATCTTAATTGTCTGTGTTTATTTTAATTTACTGCTTGCTGTGAAATATGCAGGTATTTCTTGCGTCACAGAATACGAGGACTTCTCTCGTGTGCTTAAATCCTTATTCGGGTATTTCCAACCAGGAGTTGGTTTAAAAGCAGTCAGCATTAAAATGCTCTTTAAAAACGTAGACATTTTCCAGTTTTTCGGGAAAGCCAAATCGCTTCTAATGGTGAAGCTGGTCGAGCCACTGCTTTGCTAGGTCTGGATTTCTGGGACTGGATTTCTGGGACTGTGCACAACGGTATTTTAGGGAACTTAAGCAAACACGACGGCGACGGCTGATGAGAACGTCACAAAACAAAAGGTTTAATTACCAAAACAATCACTCTGCACGTGCGATACAGATTTTGGTACATTTCTTTGCCATCCTCAACAAAACAGCAACGTGAAATGACCAAATTCAAAGTTTTATGTAGAACGTGAACACACGACAGTGAATTTTCTTTTTTCTACCTGAACTGTAACGCCGTCCTTGCAGAGTCAGCTCCCGGATTGTATTAGACAGATTGAACAAGTTGAAACTATCGCGAACAAGTTTGAAATATTTGGAAGTCATTTTTAAAGTGACGTTTTCCTTGGCGTTGCCGTCGTGGTTGCTTAAGCTCCCTTTTCAGTTCACAACGGTACCGCGAAAAAGAAATGAGAACAGCCGAAAAGCTATGCACTTGAAATATTGGCCAGCTGCGTTTAAGCTTCGCGCCAATTTCAATTTGGACGAAATAACGTCAAGAATACGCGGCCAGGCTCCTAAGCGCTATCCGAAATGGCGGCGCCCGATGACGAATTTTTTGCTTCTTTGGAGAGGAATTTCATTGGGATCGGATGCACTATGGAAGCCCAAACAACGGTCAGCAACTCAACTCATTGTGGTCTTTTTATTGGTGAGTACAAAAAATATACACTTTCTGGAGTTACCTTCTCCTTTAAACTGGCCAAAATATTCCACAGAAGCTGATCAAGCGCTGGAATGTGTCAAAAAGAATGGAACTCGAACCAATTCGTATATTCAAGATTATAAATGTAAACAGTCCCATTTTGTGGGCTTATTTTGCCGTAAAACCCACAGCCACTCGTTCGAGGCGTGTTTTCAAGAGAGACTGGGAGGGTGTTGGTAGTTGGGGATCCAGACACCCCGGTAGTTGATGCTACTGCCATCGTTTAAAAACTTCTTTGTCGCTTCTCCAGCATCCTGCAGCCCAGTAGGGCCATTTATTACAAATCCCACCGTCGTCTGACTTGCGACTCTTCCAGTAACCTGTAAGACAGAAAATTAAGTAATCATCGATGATGACTCTATAATTTCACTGATAAAATTTTTAATGTGAGCGTTATAATGTATATACTTTACGGAATATAGACAGGGCACACAGAGCTAGTTAGTATTAAAAAAGTACTCTAGTCTTGTCTCACCTTCTCAGTCACAGACGGAAGAATTCTTTCTCCAGCCTCCAGTGGCTGCTAAAGCCAGCTTACACGCCGTCGACTTTCCACTGTCTGGCTCTTCTGAGGCAGCAGGCAATGGGCATGATCAAGCTAACATCTCCCACTGGTAAGACAAGGAAATTAGGTTAGGAGACTAGTTCCGTGTGGCAACTTTTGTACTGCTAAGATGACGTTAAATAAGAATCTCCTTTTTGTCAGACAATGTACTTGAAGCACGAATGACATACGCGAATATTTAGGAAGAGAGCCTCCTCGTAAGGTCTAATGTACGCAAGAACGTGACGAGTGTCCCTGTGTCAACCAGCGGAATGTAAAGGAAAATCAGTCCTAGACCGCAATAACGAAACTTACTTTAGCTGCCAGGAAAGCGGCGAAAATTTACTTTTACCAATGGTCAAGGACATTGTTGCCCATAAAAAGAAGTAAAACGATAAGCCCTTCCTTGTTCTGTGCACGCTACTCTCTTCTCCGTTTGTACTTCACTAGTTTATCTGGCCCAGCCTTTCCGCGGAGGAGACTGATAATAGCCTCCCAAGTTGTACTCAGTGGCCTAGAATTCATGGAAAGTGCAACTGATATGGTTTATTGTTATCACTCACCTTGTCATAAAGAACAATAATGAAGCTCATCGCAACAGTATAAAATGAGGAGAGAAGGTTGCCGTTTTCCTCAGTTTCGTCAAGAGCTGTTAAACTTTCTCGATTTATTCCGGCGTCTCTTGGACTATTATGTAAACTTCTAGATAGGGTGTCATCTTTATCATGAAGCATATCTTCCCGCAACAAATGGCAAGCGAGGTCAAAATACTTTGTTGTTGAGGGAAGATGCGCATCTGCACTCCAACCTTCATTGGCAATGTTGTTCCCTGGGTCCTTGACCAGACATTCTATCCAGCATGTACAATGGTCGTGTGGATCTACTAAGCGGCCTCAGGCATCTATAAATAGATTACGTTTAAGGGTTTAGATTTCTTCACTGGCTGCGTTGATGTTGTTGCCAACAATGGACACAGCCCTTGGAATGATGTCAGGAATTTCCACCGCATTTTTCCAGTTCCGTCAGAAGGGTATCTAGTTGAGTGGAGGTCATCTGCAGAATAAAACGCTTGAAAAAGCTAGTCGCATTCGTTCTTAAAATTAAGAAACAAAGCAAAGTGGTCCACCTTTGTTCTTGGTATATTTCCTTTTGGATAGAAGAATTCCCTTTTGAAAATAAGAAACATACAAACAGGTGAGCAAACAAATGTATACACGGTAGCCACAGAGACCAAAACCAACAACAACAAACCAAATAAAATTTACACACTATGGTCTTGTAATATTCAAAATCGTAAAATATAAAACTGTCAAAACTTTATACTTGGAATTTTCGAGTGGGTTTTGCCAATTTAAAAGTAAAATTAAATTGATGATTTGCAGATTCATTTTCATATGAACTACAGTACGACAGTCGGGATAATTCTAGCCCGAACCCTAGGAAGAGGCGCTATTCTTATTTATTTCTTCTCTTCTTTTTCGCGCTTGCTTTTCTTTCCGCTCGTCCCGACTAAGAGCGTGGCTCAGGTTATATCGGAAGTCACGCCCGATACACTCATTCTAACGTTTTGGTACATTAAAACTCTCTATCCACTTGTTAACTTAAAGAATTGAGATTTAGCTTTTATTTCTGACAAATTAACGTCAATGTGCTCTAACAGTGGAGGTTCCCTTTAAAGGAAAAAAAAAAGACACTTTTTCCAAAGAGTCGTAGAGTCTCTTCGTTTTGGATTCGTTCTGGGCAGAAGAATATGGCAACGTACTTTTCATTTCCATCTTGGACTGCTCTCCCAAAGTAACCGGACATTTGTCCTGCTAGGACCGGCATTAGCAGTCGGAAAGTGTAGTTAGGTAAAGCCGCAGCTACACGAGTGATTTTTTGCTTGCGATGGTGACGCGATTTTTTTTTAAATTGTCGCGTCGCCGGAGCGCGGTGGTGGCTACACTTGGCGACAAATTTTCGCGATTCGCGCGACCTCGAAAGAGCTGGGTTAGAATTTGTCAGGTGATAAACAAACAAGACGAAGATAAACAGAAACAGGAAGTAAAACGTGAGCGATCGACATGGATACGGTACATCCTTGGCTAGCCAGGAGGGAGGAGCGAGGTTTCTTTCATCAGCTTTTTAAGGAAATTTCCATCGAAGACACTCTCGCTTTCTTCGAGCTCACAAGAATAAACAAGCAAAGTTTTAGACATTCGGTGGACATGTTACACTGTCGTTTAGTTAGACGGGACACCAACATGCGTCACAGCATCAAGCTGGACGAGATTTGTTGTCTGGCGTTACAATTTTGGGCGACTGGCGAATCATTTCGGTCCCTTCATTTCCAGTTCAGACTTGGTCACCAAACTGTGTCAAAGGCGATTTTAGACGTATGCGAGGGAATTTACGAAGAACTTAGCCCAGTTTTTCGCAAAACTCCCAAGTCAAGAACCGAATGGAAGCAAATTGCTGCTAAGTTCGAAAACAGGTGGAATTAGCCTAATGTCCTCGGTGCGATAGATGGGAAGCGCATTATTTTGGAGTCCAGTTCGAGGTTTCATGACTACAAAGGTGCTGATAGCATCATCCTGATGGGTGTTGTTGGCCCCGAGTACGAATTCATAAATGTTGATGTTGGAATGAATGGCAGAATATCAGATGGTGGTAATTGGAATGCAAATAGCTTTTGTAAAGCACTGGAGGATGAAAGCAATCCACTCAAAATTCCCCCTCCAAAGCCATTACCTGGTACAAACATGAACATACCCCATGTCTTTGTAGAGCATGATGCATTTGGACTGAATTCATATTTGATGAAGCCTTATCCACAGATTGGCCTGACTGAAGATAAGCGGACTTTCAATTATAGATTATAGAGGTGCCGGATAATCTCAGAAAATGCATTTGGCATTCTAGCAAGCTGTTGGGGAGTCTTTAGAACGCCCCTCTTCTTACAGCCTAGAAGCGCAACATGTGTAACTCTTGCTGCTCTCACACTCCATAACTGGTTACGTACCGAGACAGAGGCTGGCCATATTTATCTTCCACTTGAACCCCAGAAACATGGTATTCCCCCAGCGCTGTTACAAATGCATGGTAAGACCTGGATGATTTTGGCCACCACAGTGCCACTCAAGAAGCCAAGAGCATCAGAAAGGAATTCACAGAATATGTGATGAATGAGGGTGTTGTACTTTGGCAGTGGAGGAGTGCTCATCATACGTGAAAAGAACACAGATGGTAACAAGTTCCTTTTCTTGAACAATCGTGTCCCCCTATCCACCCACCTTAAGGTCTGTTTAAGAACACCCTCTTAAAGTGTTCTTTATTTAGGATGGGGGTGTGTGTAGGTCAACCTGGATTTCTTTTGACTTGTATAAAATTATTGAAAGACTAAAAGTGGCATTTGCCTTGAGATCTTTTACCAAGATAATTCATAACGAGATAACATGGAGGTATCGGTTGTTGGTGCCAACCTACAACTTCCCCTCAAAACACTGAAAATCACATTTCAAAGGTCCTTAATTTCAACATTTCCCTACATGTATCTAAAACCTGGATCCATTCCAGCTTAAGGTTGAAAATAATCAACTTTTCGTGGTTTTCAATACATATTCAACCTTGGATCATTGGCTTACTATTGACAACAATGTTTTAAGTTTGCATTTTTTGCTTTTCGTTCTTGTTGAAATTGGCCTCTGTATTATTAATAGAATGCATTTTTTTCTGGGACAGGCATTTAAGGTAATTCCATTCAATAATAATACCATGTTGTTCTTATAGTGTAAGTCCACATACGGAATGTGAATTGTAATGGGGTTGGTTAATTGCAGTGGCCCACAGGGGCAAAACACAACTCAATTTCCTTTTCAGAACACAACATGCTTTTCCAGAACACAACAATCTTTCAAATAACGAAACAGCCTTTCTCAGAACACAACAATCTTTGTCAGAACAAAACATCTTTTTCAGAACACAAAACGATTTTCTGATACACAACAGCAAACTGAAACACAACAAAAATTGATGAAACACAACCAAATGTCAAAATACTAGTAACCAGCCGTGACGCTGAAAGCGACTGGAACCTGGGACTAGTACAGGTCACGTGGTCACCTTCCGGCTTGTACGTTTGTCCGCCACGTTGTCACAGTTGTGGTGATTGGAGAAGGCAGGATCACAAGTTTTGCCCGAACTGCGGTGTTAGTTTATCTTCATCTTCAACTAGTCAAGTGTCTACTTTCAAAAGCTTTCTAACCCAAAAGTCGAAAGAAAGGCAAACCGCCTTCAAGTCCAAGTCCAAGACACCGAGCATGGACGAATTTGTAACCACAACAATCGGGATTGATTCTGCATCGAGTGCCGGCGTTTTCAAGCCCGTGAGGGGCAAGTCCCTTCTCCTAATGGTCAGCAAACATGCCTAAACCCAGACAGTACTTGATGAAACTTTGCAGAAACCAAGTTCTTATGACCGAACTTTCAGAAATGACCACTTATAAAGTGTGTTTTCCGGATGGAAGCCAAGTAACCACTCTTCCCGGAACAAAAGAGGCATTTACATTGGAAAAATATATAGAAGAACTTAGGAAAGACTTATCCACGAATTACTTTGTTCTTATGCGCATTAGAAGATGCTTCGGACTCTGAATCCGAGCAAAATTGCTGGCCGGACTTGGAATCAGAAAGTGATGACTGGTTGAATAACGTAGACATCGCTGACACATTCCACGTTTATGACACTTTCATATTAACGAGCTTTTTCTTTGGAAGTAATTTTATATTTCAATTAAGAGAATTAGTTTGCTGTGGAGTTTGTTGATACTTCAGTTTGTTTGCATAACTGAAGTGTCCTCTACACTAGTTTGCTTTTGCTTTTGTTTGCTTTCTACCCAGATTAGTCGTAAATGTGTGCTTGTAATATTGCTGCTTTCGCAGTTTCTATCCCTGTGAACGCAAGTCAAAGTATTACAGCAACTACCACAGTGGGGGATATCCCTGATGTTACATCAAAAATCCAACAAAGGAGAATGTAGAACGTATTATCACCCAACTGGCTCATCAAGAATTAGTACAGAAGCCTAAGTATATTTCAAATTGCAGGAAACCAATTGTTTCTTCTCTTAAGAGTTTGTCACAGTTTAAATCACTAGGCTGTATGAAGGAAATGTATGAACCAAAGAAGCCAACAGCAAGAAAGGTTGTAAAGTTATTATCTGCAAACCCTCAAAATGAATCAGAACGGAAATGTTTTGATCACTTAAAGCGTAAAAGTCTATCGGTGAGGTTGCTTTAAAAGCATTCCTTCAGTTCACCGCAGGTAGAAATAACTGTTTCCTTTAATTCACTTGATGGCAGCCCCATCGCACGTACTTGTGGGCCTGTCTTAGAGGTACCTACAACGTATCAGTCTTATAACAAGCTGGCAGAGGAATTTGCAAATTTAATTTCAAATAAAGAAGCAAGGGGCTTTAGTATAGTTTGAGCCTTTCAAATACAGGATGATGCAGTAATGTGTGTACTACACAATGAACATCCAGTACCGGCAGTTGATATCTTAAGGTTACTCCGGACCTTCGCGGGTGTCTTCGGGGAAAAAATTCGTATGCGCGGCATTTTAAAGGAAAACACGGCAAACTATATATCGTTGGAAAGCTTAATAAATGTAGATTTCGAAAAAAAATAAATTGCCCGTTTCCTTAATTCCGCAAAAGAAAATCACAAACAACCACAGGAATGACCATATGTCATTCAATTGAATTAACAGGGTATCAAATCCAAGCGCATTGGCAAAATAACTGCACAGTGTTAATCACAAAGGATCAATCATCAAAAGTGTGCAGCATTTTTCGATATTCTGACTGGTTATTTTTTAATTAATTTGTCAAGTTCGAGCAGCAAAGAATGCGCGATGGGCATTGCATTGAAGATCGCCACGGGTGAAATATTATAAATTTCGAAAATCCCCGACACACTTTTGTTTCACAACATCTAAGGAATGTTCAGGCCCAATTTCAAAGAAATCTGCCGAATTTTGGTACCCTATTAATTCATTTGTTTGATTAAATGACGCATGGTCGTTCATTCTTTAGTGGAATAGAGAAAACTGACAATTCATATTTTTTCCGAAATCTACATTTACTAAGCTTTCCAACGATATATGGTTTGCCGTGCTTTCCTTTAAAATGGCGCGCATACGAATTTTTTCCCAGAGGACACGGGAGGACACCCTCGAAGGTCCGGAGTAACCTTAAATAACTGTTGATGACTGTGAATACAAGTTTAAGTCTTCAACACATCTAGTATTATAATTCGGTAAATTGTGATCGTCCGGGTGAGTGCAGTCCTGAGAAGGACTGTTTGAGGTGACAATGACTGACGTTTCGACAACCTGAGCAGAAGTCATCATCAGAGTCAAGTGAACTGTGAAGCGTCAGTAGATCTTATAAGTCTCTGGTCGTTGTCCTGATTGGTCGACGTTCTCGTGATGTTATTGGTCGTCTGTCAGTTAAGCCGTGATGTTATTGGCTGTGAAGACTGTTAAGTGGCATTCTCGCTAAAAGCGGTCCACTCGATTTCGCGACCAAAAATAGTTTTCTTTTATTTTTTGCTTGTGAAAAGGGTTTGGTACACATTATCAAAACCACTTTATTTATTTATTTTCCAATTCTTTATTTCTGCTTTGCTACAAGCCAAAAACCAATTTTGCCCGCAACGGGTTTTCCGGCGGTGATCGAAAGGCTGAAATTTATGGATTTTGCGAGGCGCGCTACGGCCAATTAGATGCAGATTACGAAGTTTTGCTTGGCCCTGGTATCTAAGGTAGACCGACTAAGTTCACAGACAAAATGTGGAAAAAGTTGATAAATTTTTTAGCACGCCAGGTAAAGTTAAAGACAACCTACTCTGAAGCCTATAATGAGATCCCAAAAATGGGCCAAATACAAGATACAATTTCGCATCGTTTGCAGCCTAAATTCGGTTAAAAAACAACATCAAAGCAAAGTTCTTACCTTTTTTAATCAATTTGTAAGCTCAAACGTGCGGGTATCTCCCTGGATCACTAGCGAAAACAGGTTAGAACTCCGCCATTGACAACGTGTTAACATAAAATATCGCTCGTGTCAAAGGTCACTGACATAACCATAGAACTTGGAAAAAATCCATTTTTCGGGGATACTAATCCCTTGCTGTCCACCGAAATAAATGTCTATAGCTTCCTTTAATGCTCGTACATCCAATATTGATCCAGAACAGGATGAAAGTTGCGTTAAGTTGATAAATATTCATGGCGGGTGACGCTCGACAAAGTAAACAACGTCGGGTATCGTAGTTGACTCAAATTTTCTGCTCCTCAAGGAATACAAAACATTTTCAAGATCCCTAGAAAAAGAAAAGAAGTTATGTAGTTGAACTCTAACAGTGAATTTAGACTGTTGAACACCTCCTGCAACTTGGACGCGATCGAGGCAGAAAACTATAATTTGAAAAGTTGCAACGAAAATCGTGTTAGTAGTCCAGACTCACCTGCCGCCAGAAGGTGAAATGAAATTATTTTCGACTAAGTCGCCTGAGTTTCCGTTATAGCCTTGGTTCTAGTCGTTCGGTAATGGACTTTAGGAATTTTCTTTTGAGTTGAAATTGTGAAGTTCGCAGTAGTTAGGATTACTGATCTCAACAGACTTGGGACGACCAGACAAGATTCTTGGAGTTTGCTAACGTCACAATTTGTCACACAATCTTATCAACGTCGCACGACTTACTTAGTAGCAGGCGAAAAAATCCTTTGCGCTTTAGGCGCTGAGCACTTTATGATAATTTATGGAAGGTGGTTAACAGCTTTCATGTGGCAAGTGTGAAAAGAAAAGTGCGAGCGTGACGGGATATTACACGGCGGCGCGAAGATACGAATTTTATTATCGAGTGGTAAAATGTTGTTTTTTGCCACGAGAAAATGAAATTCATATATTCAAGCCACCGTGTAAGTTTCTTTTTGTTATAAAGATTAGAGTATTTTTGCACAAACAACAGTGTAAAAGTGGAAAATGACGTCATCGATATCCTCACTAGTGTATGGAAAATACGCCACTCGAGTCCCGGATGTAGTTTCGTGTGAACTTTACGAGTGGTCTATTTTCCAATAAAACACTCCTGTCTATGTCACAAACAGGAATACGTCACAACGCATGGTACAAGGTCAAATATGAATTAAAACCGTTTCAAATATAGCAGGAAACGTGAGTTGTTCTTAAAAGCAGTTGAGAGAGAAAATGTTTCTATACTTACGAGTAGTTAGTAAAATAAATCAATCATTATATAATTATTCATTCCAACGCCGAGTAATGACCAGACTGGGGAGCACTACCAAACTAAGATATCCTCAGCGCCACTTCAAATATTGGGCGGGGTGGGGTGTTGAAAGAGATATTATTATTATTATTATTATTATTATTATTATTATTATTATTATTATTATTATTATTATTATTATTATTATTATTGTTGTTGTTGTTATTATTATTAAATGCAAAGAAGATCCTCGCAGTTATTAACGCAACTTATGCAGTTGCCAAAAGAAAGTCTGAAAAAAATCAGGCTTGCCGGGATTCCAACCCTGACCTCTGCGATACAGGTGCAGCGCTCTAACCAATTGAGCTAACAAGCCAACTGGGAGCTGGTCATTAAATTGGTTCGTAATATACCCGGGAAAGATGAAGATGAAATTACGAATATATGAAATTCATATATTTGAACTGCGGAATGAAGAAATAAATGCAAAGAAGATCCTCGCAGTTATTAACGCAACTTATGCAGTTGCGAAAAGAAAGTTTAAATATATGAATTTCATATATTCATAATTTCATCTTCATCTTTCCCGGGTATATTACGAACCAATTTAATGACCAGCTCCCAGTTGGCTTGTTAGCAAGCCTGATTTTTTCAGGCTTTCTTTTCGCAACTGCATAAGTTGCGTTAATAACTGCGAGGATCTTCTTTGCATTTATTTCTTCATTCCGCAGTTCAAATATATGAATTTCATATATTCATAATTTCATATTATTATTATTATTATTATTATTATTATTTTATAGTGATAAATAAATCATTTTGAAGATTGTAGGTGGGCGCGAAACAAAACCAGCCGTAGAAAAAAGTCAACGACTACGCGCCAACAATTGCATAGGTGTGGCTCAGAATTTATTCAATCCGAAAATGACAATAAACGAAAAGCGAGGCGCTTTTTTGATAAGTTTGACCAGAGTGCGTTTTCTAGTAAACGCAATGACATTTTTTCTAACCTGAAAAGTACCGCAGATAGAATACAATGTGCGAAACATTGTAGATATCTATAGGCGCATGCGAGTAAACTGTATGGAACGGAATAACCCTACACTGACAATGGATACCCTTAACAAATGCTTTTCCCGACATCTACATTACACAGTTTTTAGCAAGGTTTTGTTAGTGCAGTAAGCTGCCGGCATAGCATGCTTTCTATGGTCGTGAAGAAAGCACACTTGAACACGAAGGATCTGATCCTGATCAGGGCAGATTTCTATAGTCCTGTAGTTCAAGGCCTCAGTGTCAGAAATTACTTAACTTCCAAACTCATTTACACAGCAGACAGTCCCCTACTTAAAACGATAACATTATTCTACCATGTTTCTTGGCTTACTTAATAAAGAGGTCTTCACTTCTCTGGTGTTATAGGGAAGTTCAAAATGCGAACTCAGGGCCTTAATCATGGTGAGGTTGCATTTAGGTTACGTGTTGAGCCTGACTTGCACGCACACGTCATAACCATCAAAAGTTATTGGGTGACTGAGTCCCATCTGGCGGCTTACAACCTCATCTATAGTATTCTGCCTTTCCTTCTCATCTAGGTAATTTGATCTATCTTCCATGAGGCTTTCATCATCTTTATCAAATTTATGTAATACTTATAGTCTTCTGCTTGATGCCAATCTTGAAAAAAACGTCACTTACACCTGAACCTTTGTCAACCATTCCCTTCTCTTAAATCGTCTCCCTCCAACTGTTTCTCTGGCCTTTCTCATGTCCGCTGCCACCTGTACTAAAGCAGCTTTTCGCAGTCTTTCCTCGCCAATATGAAATCACGCTGTGGGGTACTCTTTTACCCTCTTAGTCCAGAAAACTCGATCCTCCCCCTCTTGGTTTCTGAAGTGCCCACCCCATGTTGCACAATTCTTTTGTTACTTCATGAACACTTTCCGATTCTGTTGTCCTCCCCCCGGGGGGGAGGGCACTTCCTATAGTGCAGTATACGTTTCCTACTATATTTGAAACGATTTTAATTCATATTTGGCTTTGCACCTTGCATTGGGACGTATATGATACAGACAGGAGAGTTTTAGTGGAAAATAGACCACTCGCATAAAAGTTCACACGAAATTACATCCGGGACTCGAGTGGCATATTTTCCTTATCCTCACTAGTGAGGGTATCAATGACGTCATTTTCCGCTATCACACTGTTGCTCGTGCAAAAAAACTCGTCTTTACAATAAAAAGGAAATTACATGGTGGCTTGAATTTTATTTGGTATTAAAAAGACAATATTTTACCACTCGAAAATAAAATTCTATCTTCGCGCCGCCCTGTGATGTCCTCTATATATTCTGGGTGAACGCCAAAACTGTTAACCACTTTCCATAAATTATCATAAGGTGCACAGCGCCTAAAGCGCAAAGGATTTTTTTATTTCTGTTTTCGCGCGACGTTGATAAGATTGTGTGACATATTGTGACGTTAGCAAACTCCAAGAATCTTATCAGGTCGTCCCAAGTCTTCTGAGATCAGTAATTCTAACTACTGCGAACTTCACAATTTCTACTCAAAAGAAGATTCCTAAAGTCCATTACCGAACGACTAGAACCAACGCCATAACGGAAACTCAGGCGACTTAGTCGAAAATAATTTCATTTCACCTTCTGGTGGCAGGTGAGTCTGGACTACTAACACGATTTTCGTTGCAACTTTTCAAATTATATTTTTCTGCCTCGATCGCGTCCAAGTTGCAGGAGATGTTGAACAGTCTAAATTCACTGTTAGAGTTCAACTACATAACTTCTTTTCTTTTTCTAGGGATCTTGAAAATGTTTTGTATTCCTTGAGGAGCAGAAAATTTGAATCAACTACGATACCCGACGTTGTTTATATGCGAAGGTCAACTCTATACTAAACTGACACAAAATGCATTTTATAAAGATTCCAGATGCTCTGGTTTTGACTTGTCGCACTGCAATCCAAAATGTAATTGCACGTGAGGCTTGCGTGCAAGCTTAATCAAATTTTCAGGGCTCGTTTTCAAATTACTTCGCTTGAAAAAATACTTCAGAAGCAAATTTGACATATTTTACTAAATTAATTACTTCTCAACCTGAAGGGAAGCCATTTGTATCTAGAAAAAGCAAAGAGAAAAGTTGATATTACAAGCTATGTTCAAAGCATCAAATTTAATATCATTCTGGAAAACAACGCGGCGGTCAAAATCAGTAAACGAAGTAAGCCGTACATTTTTCGCTGTTCTGAGTTCATAATCACTTGAAATTGTTTCAAATGCGTATTAATTTGTAGTTCAAGCGTTACAGTACAAGAACACCTCAATTTTCTAACTTTAGACTACTTTTTCATACCATCTTCAGTTC
Source organism: Siderastrea radians (assembly GCA_964017195.1). Classification (NCBI taxonomy): domain Eukaryota; kingdom Metazoa; phylum Cnidaria; class Anthozoa; order Scleractinia; family Rhizangiidae; genus Siderastrea; species Siderastrea radians. Next base: position 31,957,049 of record OZ024889.1, on the reverse strand, counting down.
CTCGTACTACACTACGCTGCACTATATGCAATCCTTCCACTACGCACCGTCGTAAGCTTGCGACGGTGGGGAAAACAGAACACATATGTCTCGTCCCAGTCCTAAAGTGCCTCCCGTCCGTAGTCCGTAGTCACCGTATCTCAAAGTCCCTATTGACATCGAGGGGCTGGTTGATGTCCTACTGTTTTGCACAGCCAATCCGCCGCAAAAATTTTACAGTCAAGTTGGAAAAATCGAACCTCGCACCACCAGTCACCAACTTTTGCATGTGTAAATCGTTGCTCGTTGCACAGAACAAAATCTGCACAGTGTGTTTTCAACGGAGAGTGTGAAAAGTGCCATGAAGCTGTCTCTTCGATGGAAAGATTGTAAAATGAACTATGGATATTCCAAGTTTGGTAACATCGAAGACGGTTATCATTTTTATAAGGAAAAATGACTGTAGCAGAGGCTTTATTTTGTATTTTTTTTGCATGTCGTAATTGTATATAGCTATTTTCTTTTTCTTCCTTTTTATTTTAGAATTGAGCGCTCGTTGCTATGTAACTATCAAGTGATTTGTAAGAGTATTTGAGGACAGTTTGGAAATTTATTCATTCTCTTGGTGTTCTTCGCGGAAAGCTACTGTACTTTAGTCTAGGTTCTATTTTACACCAATTTGTTTTTCTTCCGTCTGCTTTAAATATGGTGGGTTGTGAACCTGGAGTTTCTGGCGTTGATTCTGGTGATTCGTCTGTGGAGCTTCTGGCGTTGCTTCTCCGGATGAACATTCTATTCTAAATACCCAGAAGAATGGTATTCTTATGGCTGTGAACACTCAGTTTCAACGAGTTCAAAATAACTTACACAAAGCACAGTCTGGCTTGGCATCGCAGATTGCGTTAGAAGTTCAGCCAGTTTCGTAGGTCTTAAAAAAAAGGAAACGAGCAACAATTCAAGTTCACTCAGAAGGTGGTCATGACAAACGTACCAGCCCTCAAAGCGCTAGAAGTTCCCTGCTAGCAGAGGCCCCTTTTCCTTTGTATTCGCTGAGCTGACGGACGGGACGAAAAGGGACCTCTGCCATGAGTCGAAATGAACTGTGTTGAGCATGCGCCACGGTTACTTAGCGACCGAAACGTCACGTGATGCTTTTAGCACGTGATCAGCTGACAACTCCCACCTTTCTCAACTAGCGTGCCAAAGAACACTTGCACAGTTTTGATGTCGTGAATGGCGAGTTCACCAAAACCCTAACAAAAGTAGACTTCGTCTAGAGAAAGTTGTTGTCTAATCTACGGTATTAATTTCAAGTTATCTGGACAAGGAAGCTTTTTTAACATGACCACAACTCCAGGAATCAAAGAGAATTTAACCCATTGAAGGCTGCGTGTTTTATGATCGCTTCACTAAATTAGCAGTTGGTAATAAACAACCCATGTGCAGTACGAAAGGACAATTTATAGGTTCGAAAAAACAACACTCACTTAATCTAGAATAGTTAAAATTTCTTACTTTTAAATAGAATACACCAGTTGTCAATTAAGAATTAGCCAAAAATACAATCTCAAAGTCAAAATTTTGAAAATTTCCGCAAGAGATTTCTCATGTTGTCTCGCGCGTGAAATCAAACCACAACAGAGCATTTGTGTCTGTTTAGGTCAGATTACTACTATTCGAAATTTTATGAATGAACGTACACAGAAGAAGAGACAGTAAGCTTTTCTAAATAATACATTTATTAAAACACGCCTTTACTTGTTTCTGAAGACCAAACGCGTTGAATTCTTTCTTCGAGGGAAGCTACGCGCAAGCAATTTTGCTCGATGTGCAAGTTATTTTGAAGAGCATTTGGTGATGCGAACTGTGGACGTTTTTCAAAACTTTTACGAAAACTGTAAGGAATATGAAGAATCCCTCAATTAAAAAGCGATCTCGATACAAATTTACAACCAAATGTGTAATTTACTCTACCGTAGACTCGTAGAAGTGCTGGAGCATTTCACAGAAAGTCCGCAGCTCGAAAAATCTTTGGAGGTGGAAGGTTGTCCTTCGCCTTGACAGATGTTTTCTTCGCTCTAAATTCCATTCCTTAACTTGTCGAGTGTTTCTTAGAGCTTCTTCTTTCGATTGTTTACCTTTCCGTCGTCCATGTTAACAAAAACGAGAGAAAGTATACGTTGTAACTCTTCACGAGTTTAGTTCTCTTTCCAGGACGGCATGTTACTATGCGGGCTCACCAAATGACAGCGGAATAACTGTAAAGGAATGCACGAGATACAGTGGGCTCAAGTCACGGTCAGCAAACAATACAGGGAGCCTGCGTTTCGGAAACCGCCGTCCATGGTTGAATCAAAGGGAGTTTCAACCCATGGCAGAGGTCCCTTTTCGTCCCGTCCGTCAGCTCAGCGAATACAAAGGAAAAGGGGCCTCTGCTAGCAGGAACGCTAGAAGGCGGTAGCATGTCGAAAGCTAAGGAGAAACTGAGCGAAGGTATTCCGTTGATTAATAATAGACAAAGATTGTCAAATTGGCAGATTAGTCTGACTATGGATGGGTTACGGTTCAAGAGTATGTTGCTGACGATTTTGCCGGCAATGACGCTGACGCCTCTAAAATTAGTAAGGCAGAGAAAAGAGCCGCTGCCAAGACCAAGGTTCTTAAAGAAAAGAAGCGTAAATCTAGCTCAAACCTTGCCTTTTCAATGCCGTCTTCTTCCTTTGATTCTTCTGAGTTTGGGAGTGGCATTGGTGTTGTCACTTCGAATAATAATTAGTAGAGGAAACAACCAAAGTGTTCAAAAGCTTATTAGCGAACTCTAACTCAGAAACCACATATATGAAATGAGCAAAACATGGCTTTGTCAAACACCAGAACTCCTCCATATTCCAAGATTCTACACCCTAACAAAGATACGCAAATCGACCCCAGTCCAGGTGTGACGGCCCAATTCAAACACAGAAACTATCATCATTCGTTTATAGCGGAGGTCCGCGCGGCGAAGCCGCGCCCGCGGAGCACCATGGATAAGAAAAAATGGTTATCTGTGAAGCCAAGAAATTTGACGTAATAGTCACGTGACCGTCCGTCCGTCCGTACCTACGTACGTACGGCCGTCCGCACCACAGGGTAACCAATATGAGGTGGCACGCACTTGAGATAACCCTGTGCTGCATCCCGCGTTTTTGGCGTGAAATCGCATGGTGACCCGCGTTTTAGCAAAGTCAGCAAAAGTCAAAAACAATTTTATAAAGCTTACATGAGAAAGCGGAAAAGACAACAACTGAAAGCCAACAACGATTTTGAGCTCATATCAGAAAGCGGAATTGTTTTTATCACTATTGTCTGATATTAAATATTCGTTATGTCCACCAATGAGGAAAGAAGAGAAAGAGAGAGAGACAGAAAACGAGAAGGTAGGCGACAGACTACCGAAGCTCAACGAGAAAAAGAGCGACATAGAGCTAGAGAAAGAAGGCGAAAATGTACTGAAGAACAACGACAGAACGAACAAGAAAGAGCTAGACAGAAGAGGATAAATTTTACTCACGAGCAACGGGACAGCGAACAAGAAAGAGCTAGAGAAAAGAGGAGAAATTTTACTGACGAGCGACGGGAGAAAGGACGAGAAAGAGCTATAGAAAACAGGCGGAATTGTACTGACGAGTAACGGGAGAAAGAGCGAGAAAGAGCCATAGAAAACAGGCGGAGTTGTACTGACGAGCAACGGGAGAAAGAGCGAGAAAGAGCTATAGAAAACAGGCGGAATTGTACTGACGAGAAACGGGGGAAAGAGCAAGTAAGAGCTATAGAAAACAGGCGGAATTGTACTGACGAGTAACGGGAGAAAGAGCCATAGAAAACAGGCGGAGTTGTACTGACGAGCAACGGGAGAAAGAGCGAGAAAGAGCCAGAGTAAAGAGTAAAGAGTAAAGAGCTATAGAAAACAGGCGAAGTAACGCAGAACAACGGGAAGGAGGAGAAGGTGAGTAAGCATTTTAGACGGCGACGCGTACAGTAAAAAAACAAACAAACAAACAAACAAACAGAGGTAAGCTCAATCAATCCGAGCGGGATTTTAACACACGCTTAAAAAATGAAGAGATTCAATAAGTTAAGTATTAGCCGGTAGAATTATTTGCGGCAAGGAGACTGTCTTTTTGCTGTTGTCAGGCCGGCTTTGATACTGATGTGCCAACCGCAAAAACAGCTAATGTTAATGAATTCCTTCAGCCTTTAGCACAACAACGGAAGTCATATCTGAAAGATTCGACTCACTTCATCAATTCCTTAGAGGAAATGAAGGTTCCAGAAAACACAATCCTTGTTTCAATAAACATAAAGGAGCTTATATACAAATATACCACAAGAGGAGGGGGGCAACATAGTGATGCAACGCCTACAAAGCATTCCAGAGAAACGAACCTCCTATCCCTACACAACTACTGCAAAGAGCAATCAAACTTATCTTAGCGGGGAACTCCTTCCAATTTAATGGAGAAAACTACCTACAATTACATGGAGCTGCCATGGGTACCAAAATGAGAGTTGCTTTCACAAATATTTTCATGGCAAAGTTAGAAACAGAGATCTTAAATCAAAGCGCTTTAAAACCGCTCGTCTGGAAACGATTCATCGATGACATTTTCGTCCTCTGGGACACAACCAGAGAAGAGATTATACATTTAAGTTTAACAAACACCATCAACTAAACTATCAAGTTTACTGCTGAAGTATCCAAAACAGAAGCAAACGTCTTGGACACTACTGTTTACAAAGGCGAAAGGTTTAAAACCGAGTCGGTGCTAGATGTACGCACCCACTGAAACAATTTAGTACACCCATTTGTTAACCTGCCATCTATCCGGGGAAAAAAGAGGCGTCGTCAAAGAGACTCTGGTGTACTCAGAACTAACCATTATTTGAAGAGAGCATCACAAACTTCAAAATACATCTTGTTGAGAGAGGATACCCAGAGAACTTTATTCAAACAACCCTCCCAGAAGTTATAAGACAGAAATCAAGCCCTCCGACAAAAACAAAAACAAAATAAGAAAAATCTTCCCCTTTGTAATGCAATATGAGCAATGCTGGACGTAAACCCAATACCCATGAACAGCTGGCACTTTATAAAACAGTAACCATTGCATAACAACATTTTCAAGCAACTGCCTCTAATATCAAACAAAAGAGGGCGTTTCCTTGTACTCATTACAGCAAAACTCTAGAAAAGCTAAACACGCACGTAGGAGTCGTGCAGGCTCATAACTCCTTTAAACATTACAAAGAGAATCACGTTTTAAGAGCCAGTGTCTGTAAATATCGAAAACTCGGCGCCAGTTGTGAAATTTTCGATTTCTTCATATTTTGCCTAAATAAACCCTTTAGTAAGTTATTTTCGAAAATACAATTAACAGTTCCTAAAGCGCTTTAGTTTTTTCAAAATCGAGGAAAGTCTGAAAATCGCCATTTTGGCTTCCCGCCGCCATCAAAAAAAGGGTAAAATGGTGCATTTTCTTTTCGCTCGTACAGCTAAACGCGGTAATGTTTACCGATGTACTTTAAACAAATCATAACACCATTCCTGCTCTTTCCAAAACTGTAGTTTATTTTTGAAAAGCTTTTAAATTTTATATCTTTGTAGCTGTTTAATCTACCCCGCTCTAAGCGCTTCAGCGGATAAGCAAATTTTAGCTAATTTGTAAACCATAGAAAGCCCGCTGGTACATTGAATTTCAAGCCGAAACTACGATGGTCGTTAAGCTTATACTTCATATTATGCTGTGTGAAAATTTCTTCCGCGGCCCGACAAAAGTGTCCCGTTGAGAGGCGGAAACGATGAGTCAATTTTGGCAACGCGACCAATTTGTACTGCAAACAAACGTCACTATAAATAAACCCAACATCAATCAAAAATCAGCTCAGAAAACCTTCTGCAGTTCAATATCAGACATCATACACATTGTAACTTAAAATACTTTTTATTTTGATGAAAAAACATCCTACCTTTGGGTATTCGTCGTAAAATAGATGCTAAAAGAAGAAGCTTTGATTCTAGCTTTCGTTATCCGACACCGAATAAATTACATCTCAACCACAGGTCGAAAAGTCAATGCAATCATCTGTTCGTCACACAAGGGTCGTATTTGAGTATTTCCCTCCTTGTACTGCAAAATAACATGTTTTATAGCAAGGAAATTAACTTATTATCTTGAAAAGTTAACATTCTTAAAAACAAACATCTGTTTCCACTCGCTTACATTTGCGTGACAAGAATTCGCTTGCTGCTAAAGCGGCAAACTGTATCGAAAAGATAAATTGCAGTTTTCATTAGATTAAAACTGCTCATCGTAGGGAATATATTGCAGAATTTGCGTTGAATAGTTACTGGCAGCTAGGAGGACTTAAAGTCCTAAAAATAAAACAGTGAGTGAGTGACAGACTAGTGAAAGCCAGTCATTTGAAATTAATTTCCAGCCAGTCTGTCCAACTGAAATACCCTTACTCTGAGGAAACACAACAAAGTCTAACATGGTTAAACTTACCAAGGTGGTTGAAGGATGATCAACTTGACTGTTGGTATTCCGGTAAAATAATAGGAATGTGTTTCTTGCCTAGCTAGTACTAAAACTTTTAAGACGGCCATGTCAAAGAGCCTGTCGTGACAAAATTTGTTTTAGCGTGATTGGGGATTGGGGCGAACGCCGGGGAGTGGGTGGGGGTAAGGGGAAGGTAGGGCTTTCGGAGAGAAAAATATGCAGGTGTTACACTAAAGGCTACATTACTGAAATGATATGAATAAAGAAAGTTACAATGCACATTGATATTTTTGTCTGTATTCCTGTTGTTATTTTTATAATAACGTTAATCGACAATGATCCCTTAACCAGTGATATGAACAAAATTTATATTTTAAAAAATCTATTTGTATAGATATACTCTGCCAGACTAACTGTTTTACTGTAACCTGAATCGAAAGTAAGAAATAATGTGTATAAAATCATTTCTCTTTCGTAAAACCCTTCCTGTTGCGGTAATATTTGTTTTTCGGCCCACGGCATGAGCTTTACAAATCAATTCTTGCAGTGTTATTGTGTGGTCTTTTTAAATTTACTCCACAGAGCAACTACAACAATCTACTAATTCTTAAAGAAGAGAAATGTAGGGTACATTCCTCCGTACTGGCGGGGTTGGTGCTTGAAGTTCCAAGGCAACCCCACCTTTAACTTTTATATTTCCTCAAGAGAAAATAAGGAAACAGAGAGGGACACTGAGGTCGTTGGTTGGGATATGTCAATTCTACAAAAGTTATTTATATACTGGCTTTTCAACGGGTCTGTTTCCCGAAACGTCCGCATAAATACCATTTCCCTTGTTTTTCGAAGTCGCTTTCATCAACAAAACATAACACCACTTGGTCCGCCATTACAAGCAAAATTTTGAATGGATCTTCAAACGCCATATCGAGGTTGCCTTTATGCGGACGTCCGGAAAACAGACTTCCGTTCCAGAACTGTTATCTAAAAATAACTTTACCGAACGTGACAAATCCCAAAGCCTAGACTGACAGTGTCCCTCTCTGCCCCCCTATTTTCTCTTGATTTTCTGCTTTAAACTAAGGTTCACAGATCGTACTGATCGACAACAATAGGGCGGGTGATATGAGGGGAGGAAAGCACGGTGTCTCTGGCTGTAGAGAAGTCCACTTGCTCTTCTACGGCAAGCACATCTTGCTCCGTCTCCTGCACCTTTTGCTGACACGCTTTCGCTGCCAAACGAGAGAAGAAGGATGACATTTGCTGGGCAAACAACCTCTCACCATTTGGGCCCTCTAGCTCGACGCATGCCTTTGGCGACAACATCGGGGTCTAATTTCTTCCCGGTGCCTTGACCGATGTCAAACTTGGCTTTTAGGTAAGACGTAGGTAAAACATTGCCTGACTTTGAATTTATTATTCCTTGGAATAATCAATTGCACAGTTTCGAGTTTGGCGATGGGGAACTAAATGTGGTATGGCGAGCGTATGGCATTGTTTCAGGAAAGCGATTTGTGGTGGACAAAAATACAGGTCAGTCGCTTTACGTTTGTTATTTTATGATTTTAAAAAGGTAGTATGTTGGTATTAAAGGGCTCTATAACTGTTTTATTTACGAGAAAACGAATTTTGAGATGAAATTTCATACAGAAACGTCTTTATAAATTCAAAGTCAAGCAACGTTTTACCCTAGGGTGTACAAGGGAAGGGGCCTTGGATGGCACTCCAATGACATTTCAATTTTCGCACTCTGTTATTTAAATTACTTATTCTTTACCATTGGTATAGTAATTTAATCCAAAGTTGTTATTTTATCTCAGATGTAAACTAAAGTTGGTTCTCTGCTCCGTTTTCAAACGGTCATTTTAAAACGATATCAACGGTCAGGCAGCCTAGGCAATCCAGCACAGAAACAACCGATGCTCCTCAAGTTCGTAAGACTCCTGCTTTGCCCAGTACTGGAGATTTGTTCTCGTGTCCACAAGAGGGCTGTGTACGTGTGTTCCAACGACCCTACTATGGAACGGCACCTTTCCCTGGAAGCCTACGAGCTGTCCCCTGAAAAGTATTGCATCTTAGACCTTGCAAAACAGGAGTACGCCTCTCACCTTCAGGAAGGTACAGGCCTTGTGCCTTCGTTAAAAGTCCCGGCCTCGTATGTGTCAGCCGACAACGACCAAGGCTACAAGGACGACTGGGCCTAAGGCTGAAAGATTTAGGGACGCGCAGAAGTCTTAACTGGCACCGGGAAGAAAGTAAACCCGATGTTGCGCCAAAGAAATGCTTCGAGCTCGCGGTCCAAATAGTGACAAGCTGCTTGCCGTAACGGAAATTCTATCCGCCCAGCAAATTTCATCTTTCTTCTCTCGTTTGGAAGCGAAAGGTTGCCAGCAAGAAGTGCAGGTGTCGGAGCAAGATGTGCTCGCGGTAGAAGAGCAAGTTAACTACTCTACAGCCAGAGACACCTTCCGTCATATCGCCCACACTATTGTTGTCGATCAGTACGATCTGTGTACCTTAGTTAAAAGCAAGGAAATATGAAAGCTAACTGTGGGGTTGCCTTGGAACTTCAAGCACCAACCCCGCCAGTACCGAGGAATGTACCCTACATTTCTCTTCTTTAAGAATTAGTAGATTGTTGTAGTTGCTCTATGGAGTAAATTTAAAAAGACCACACAATAACACTGCAAGATTGATTTGTAACTGGCTCGTGCCGTGGGCCGAAAAACAAATATTACCGCAACAGGAAGGGTTTTACGAAAGAGAAATGACTTTATACACATTATTTCTTACTTTCGATTCAGGTTACAGTAAAACAATTAGTCGCAGAGTATATGTATACAAACAGATTTTTTAAAATATGAATTTTGTTTATATCACTGGACAGGTTAAGGGATCATTGTCGATTAACGTTATTATAAAAATAACAACGGGAATACAGACAAAAATATCAATGTGCATTGTAACTTTCTTTATTCGTATCATTTCAGTAATGTAGCGTTAAGTGTAACACCTGCATATTTTTCTCTCCGAAAGCCCTACCTTCCCCTTACCCCCACCCACTCCCCGGCGTTCGCCCCAATCCCCAATCACGCTAAAACAAATTTTGTCACGACAGGCTCTTTGACAAGGCCGTCTTAAAGCTTTTAGTACTAGCTAGGCAAGAAACACATTCCTATTATTTTACCAGAATACTAACAGTCAAGTTGATCATCATTCAACCACCTTGGTAAGTTTAACCATGTTAGACTTTGTTGTGTTTTCTCAGAGTAAGGGTATTTCAGTTGGACAGACTGGCTGGAAATTAATTTCAAATGACTGGCTTTCACTAGTCTGTCACTGTTTTATTTTTAGGACTTTAAGTCCTCCTAGCTGCCAGTAACTATTCAACGCAAATTCTGCAATATATTCCCTACGATGAGCAGTTTTAATCTATTGAAAACTGCATTTTATCTTTTCGATACAGTTTGCCGCTTTAGCAGCAAGCGAATTCTTGTCACGCAAATGTAAGCGAGTGGAAACAGATGTTTGTTTTTAAGAACGCTTAAAGTACCACGAATGTTAACTTTTCAAGATAATAAGTTAATTTCCTTGCTATAAAACATGTTATTTTGCAGTACAAGGAGGGAAATACTCAAATACGACCCTTGTGTGACGAACAGATGATTGCATTGACTTTGCGACCTGTGGTTGAGATGTAATTTATTCGGTGTCGGATAACGAATGCTAGATTCAAAGCTTCTTCTTTTAGCATCTATTTTACGACGAATACCCAAAGGTAGGATGTTTTTTCATCAAAATAAAAAGTACTTTAAGTTACAATGTGTATGATGTCTGATATTGAACTGCAGAAGGTTTTCTGAGCTGATTTTTGATTGATGTTGGGTTTATTTATAGTGACGTTTGTTTGCAGTACAAATTGGTCGCGTTGCCAAAATTGACTCATCGTTTCCGCCTCTCAACGGGACACTTTTGTCGGGCCGCGGAAGAAATTTTCACACAGCATAATATGAAGTATAAGCTTAACGACCATTGTAGTTTCGGCTTGAAATTCAATGTACCAGTGGGCTTTCTATGGTTTACAAATTAGCTAAAATTTGCTTATCCGCTGAAGCGCTTAGAGCGGGGTAGATTAAACAGCTACAAAGATATAAAATTTAAAAGCTTTTCAAAAATAAACTACAGTTTTGGAAAGAGCAGGAATGGTGTTATGATTTGTTTAAAGTACATCGATAAACAGTACCGCGTTTAGCTGTACGAGCGAATAGAAAATGCACCATTTTACCCTTTTTTTGATGGCGGCGGGAAGCCAAAATGGCGATTTTCAGACTTTCCTCGATTTTGAAAAAACTAAAGCGCTTTAGGAACTTTTAATTGTATTTTCGGAAATAAGTCACTAAAGGGTTTATTTAGGCAAAATATGAAGAAATCGAAAATTTCACAACTGGCGCCGGGTTTTCGATATTTACAGACACTGGCTCTTAATAATAACACAAATCAAAACTGCGGTTACAACCACTAGCTTAAATTTTAAAGCCATTTTAAAAGGCTAAAACACGCGCGTGGGGGTCATGCAGGCCCATCACTCTTTTTCACAACACAGCCTCAGTAACCACCCCTATGTTTCATCAGGGGTATGGAAATGCAACCCTTGACATAACCTCACCTGACATACAGTACCTAAGACTATCCATGTGACACAAAATGATAATTAGGGGTTACTATATGTAGATTGTTTTAGAATTTCATTTTAGGGATATATTTGTTTACAAAATTGGGATACGGATTATTTCCAAAATTTACCCAGGATTATGAATTATTCAGACCCCTTCGCCCCCCCCCCCCCCCCCCCCCGCCTCCCCTTACAGGGCCTCACTGAAGCAGAGCCAATAATGACTTGCGTTTTTGCCAGTTCAAGCACTGACAGAGGTGGAACAAGAAAACGAGCGCCAGTTACGTGTATACTTCACGACAAAGGATGGAGGAGAGAGACTGTTCTATGGATGTGTAGCGAAATGGGAAAAGAGAGAGAAAACCTCCATGCTCGTATTTATTAGCTGATCAAGAAGCACCCGCATATGTAAACACAGTCTTCGGAAATGTGCTGAATGGTTCGATTTTGAGCTATCAATTGAAAGACCTCAAAGAAGATGCTGTCTTGTTTAGTATTGATCGATGCAAAAAACGAACACGAAATTCACTGTGTATGAAGCAGGACTGGTCGTAAATCCCTCCCTACCTTATTTGGGTGCTTCACCAGATGGAAAAAGTCTTTGATCTAACTGAAAAGGTACCATTTGGCCTCCTAAAGATAAAAATCACCTTTTGCATGGAGAATTGCCAAATTGCAATGTCATGTGTCATGTTGTAGATGGAAAGCCTCAGTTAAAAGTAAACCCCAAATCTGGGTACTATGCCCAAATTCAAGGTCAGCTGGCCTTATCAGGATTGCCATGGTGTGATTTTGTTGTCATTCTGACAGGATCTGGGAACATTCATGTTCAAAGGATTTACTTTGATGTATTGTACTGGGAGCATTTTCAATATGCCTTGCCTTATCTTCACAGACTACACTGCGCTACAGTGCCATTATGTAGTGAAGAATAAATGGTGGTTGAATACTATAGTCGCAAGTAGATTCCTAAAAAACCCTGTTTACTCTGTTCCACCACAACAAACACATTTTGTAATTTGCACAAAAGGTTTATGAAGAGTTTTCTTTGAACAGTTCTTTCACCTTTGATAAAAAAAAGGGATTTCAATGAACGAATGTTTATTTCGTATACATCTGGGCCGGATTGTTCGAAAGACAATTAGCGCAAATCCAGGGTTAGTTGCCATGAGAACTCATTTGCTCTGTTTGCTGCTAACCTATCCTCGGAAACTCAGGCGCAGATAGTCGGGGCGAGAGGCAGATAAAACGCACGACTGGAACAGCCCCTGGGACGATACCTTTAACGGACTAGTTCAAGAGCCTATTTGCGTTCTTGCTTCCGATTGAGCGACATTGTATTTTTTGTGCCCAATCAGCAATCACCTTATTTCACCGCTCCTTTCGTGACATCTTACACAGAGTAACTTTGCGAAATCTCATACCCAGATCTCACTCGTGCGTACTGAAATCAACTTTGCCCATTCGACAGGGGCACCCAACGATTTATTTCGGGGAATATCTGTTCGGAAGGCCTAAAATCGCCTGAGATTTTCGGATTTAATTGTGGTGAAAGCTAGAGATTTCTTTGGAGAAACATCACGTCGGACTTTCTAACTAGAGGACTTATTAGTTCCTATTGTGTTCGGAGGGACAAATATATCGTTTAAAGTGCAAAATAAGGTCAGCTAGCATTTTCGGAAAACCGTCAGCAGCTCGGAAATTCGGCGGATAGGATTCTGTTTCCAAAACTTTTCTGCGGCCTAAATTCTCAGCTAAGAACGTCGAAAAGATCAACCTGTATTAGCTTACACAAATATGCCTTTAAAAAGCTCTGAACCAATCTAAGAAAGCAGAAAATGATATTTCAAGTATTTTGCTAAAATTTTCTAGTTGGGTGCCCCTAATTCGATCGCCAATACTTGTCTCGCTCGTTCCATCGAAGAAAGTTTCAGTAAAATGGGACCCACAAAGCCAAGAAATCGAGAAATTTGGCAAGGGTACTCAAGGGAAAAGACAACAAGTACAACAATCAGATTGAGGACCGCTCAAAGGTATTGTGAAATTATACTAGATGTAGTTCGAACCTTGGTTATTTTCTCTGTCAGAGTGGATTCCGTTGTGGTTGTTTTGTTGGAATTTTTTTACTTGTGTGAGTGCTGAGACTTTCCTTTGCGTACTTTAATTTTCGCGTGCGTAATTGATTCAGTTTACCCTTGAGTTACAACACGTCCGAGCTCAAGTTCAAGAAGGAGCTCGAGAAGTCCTCAGACGACCTTAGACAGTCAAATTGAAGCTCCAACATCCCCCCCCCGGGCATTTAAACTTTCTGAAGATTGACTTGTTCAAATTCCCTCCCCTCGGGGCAAAAAAGCAGTTCAAATGCCCCACCAATTAGTAGTGACAGCTCTTCTCAAAGACAAATTTCGTCTTCAAACAAACACTGTTCAGGCTTTTCAGGGAGAGATATGCCATTATGAAATCTTCAAATTTCTTTTAAAGACCCTTTTGAGAGAGTCATTCACTGTCAAACCCTGGAAAAACCGAAAAAACTCGCGGGCGTATAGCGTTAGAACAAGAGGTACATCTGGTTCAAATTACCCACCCTTCCAAGGCAACGTTCAAATTCCCCCCTCCCCGGGCACGATGCACAGTCAAATGCCCGGGGGGATGTTGAAGCTTCACTTTGGTTTAAAAACACTTTTATTATGGAAAACAGTTTTAATTATTAGTAGTAATTTTAATTATCAGTATTATTAGTATTGATGTTTCCCTTTTTGTATTGTATTATAGGTTATTTTTTAACCTTTTTATAATAGTTATCATATCTTCATATATATATATTTAATATTTACACTGTAAAGTAGGTCATAATTCAGCCGGCCCGGGGGCTGCAATGATTTTACTTTCTAATAAAGCTATCTCTAAGCTATCTCTTTGACCAGTACAAAAGCATTTCTTCTTTTCCTAATGTAAATAGTTTAAAGGCAGAGCAAAAGCTGGTAATAGCTAAAGTGGTGCAAAAAAGAGACGTTTTCGCCCAACTGCCCACTGGATTTGGCAAGAGTTTAACGTTTCAGTTGTTGCCAACCGTGTGCAAATCCCTCCGTTCTTTGGGCTACGAATTTCCACAGCACCCTTTAGTCGTGGTCGTTTCCCCATTGATGGATATCGTGGAAGACCAGGTTATGAAGTTAAGATCGCTGGGCTTTGAGGCTGCTTTTGTGGGAGAGTAGAAAGCCAAAGACCGGGAGACAATGGCCGGTAAAGGAAATTTTAATTTCATTTATGGAAGCCCGCAATCTTTGCTTGGTGACGAGGCATGGTGTAATGCACTTATCAGCGGCCATCCCGGGGGGGGGGGGGGTGACCCCCGAGAAATACGCAGGCAAAGCGCGGGATTTATTGACTTTTGTTGCCAATTTTAAGGCCGGGATGGGGGGATTGGATGACTTTTCCACTTTCGTAGCAACTCCCAGGGGAAAGACCTGCAGATTTGTAATTTCGATGATGTCATGCCTTAGCAATAGCACATGTTTTTCCAACGATGGTAGAGCCGGCAGACACGGATCTTGCGGTTAATGAAATGTTTCTGTGACTTCGGTCGTCGATACTTTCGCACATAGCAGATAAATTTACTGGTGAGTAACCACGTTTTCTTTTCTTTTAATTTTAAGAGTTTAAATAGGAACTATGGCACGTATTCTGGTCGCCAAAATTGGGAATTGAGTGAGCGTGCTTCGATTGCTTTGTCTTTGGGTGCAATTTTTAAGAGCTATACTCTTATTCGGTTTGCCGCGAATGTCTCGTTTTTTAACACCCTCAACTTTGCATCTCATTATGAAATACCGGTAAGAATAGCAACTATTTATCTACTGACATGCAAATGAAGCGGTGATGAAGTGGTCGGATGAGGTAATTACTTCGACACACTGATCGGTTGTCTTGAAAACCTGTTATTTGTTTTACCTGGAACAGATATTGACGTTTTAGTCGGTTGTATAAACGTATTTGTACAATTTTATCATAAAGTAAACAGTAAATTGTGCAAGGGAAGAATTTAATTTTGCACCACCAGATTAACAGGCTGTTATTCACACGAAGATGTTAGGCTTTGTTTTAAATTTTGCGTTGAGTTGCTTTTACTGTGAATAATGGAATGCATGACAGATTATTAAATGAAGACAGAAATACATGACCATGAGACAGGGAGCCACAGAAACTAAAAAGTTTCGGGTAGCATTGGCATGGCGCATGGTCTTTTTAATTATCAGTACCAAAGTTGTTATTAAATATCAACCCATATAAATACTCTTCCTCCAGAAAACAAGATTGACAACAAAGAGACCATTGGATTGTTGTTGCACCAAAAAGATGACCTGAAAGAGTTGATTCCGAACGTTGGGGAGCGACTGTTGACTGTTGGAATTTTGGAGGAAGTATTCCACGCGGACAAGGTGTGTATATTGATTGTAATAATAATGTTTTCTAAATGGGTGTGACTATAACTTTGTGTAATAGTAAACCTCTTCACTGACATTTTTCTTTTCATCTTCAAGCAATCAAGCCAAGCTAACACCAGCAATGTGGCTCAGAGTATTGGAAATATCAACAATGAAAAAGGTACTAAATTTAACCTCAGTTGAAATGCCAAGTTATACCCAATTTTTGAAAAGACGTTCATCTTACACAATATACTATCCTTGTGTAAAAAAAACCCTGCAATCACTAAATGATAGTATTTTTGTTTGTCAACAGGAAATGCCAATTGTGCAAAGAGCTACCAAGCAACATTCATTGTAAATAATGGGCACATTGAAATTGGAACAAGTGTAAAGGTATTTGTTGAATCTTACTTCCCACCTGACAGTAAAACACTTGCAGTTATTACGTATACTGTAGGTACATAAACATTGGTTAAGCAGGGCTCAAGAGTAACTTTTTAACTCACTGGGCTACCAGCTAGTGACATGTCAGATTTTGCTACCTGATTTTGTACTATTGAGATGTTATTTTGTTGTATGGCACAGTTTTTGCTTTTGCATGAGCCAAAATACTGTTGTTTGCCTTACTAGGGCTCACAAGATCGCTTGAACTGGACTTCAATCTTTTAAAAGTGTTGGCATTCGATAGCCCTTGTAATGGAGTAAATTTAATCTGGAGATATCTATCATTTTTATTAATTTTTCACTGGGTTCACAGCTTTCTGTCCTCCCTTGCATTAACCACCACAAATGACAACCATGCCCAGTTATGATAACAGTGTTACTGTAACCCTTTCACTTTCACTTCACCTTCCATTCAGTGTAATGCAAACAGATGATGAGAGTTGAGTTAAGTTAAGTGCCACTCAGTGTACTAACGAGACTGCTTTCGCCCTACGCAACGAAGATGTCTCCTTGTTGAAAAGAAGGTATAAACTTTTTGATAAGGCAAAATTGAAAATTGATCACGAAGGCTTCCAATATAAATAAGGCAGTCCAGATCAAAAGTCTTTGGTCCGGGAGCAGTTGATGACTAACAAAATCAGGTGACAGAACGAGTTGAGCTGTCGAGTGAGGTGAGAGAACGTAGGATTGGAGAGGTGTAAAGTGACATTGCAACTGACAAAGACACTATTATGTTGCTCGAAAAGGAAAAACAGAAATGTACTAGTATGTCAAAGTTTTGTAGGGCGGTAGAAATTAATGAACAAATTTCTTGCCACCGAAAAAGTACGCGTGACAATTAACAAGTTTTAGCTAGACTCCAAAAGTCAGAAGCACGTTCTCGGAAGTACCACAAAGACTCAGCGCAAGTAAAGAAAGCTAAAAGAGAAAAACTAAAGAAAACACCAAAGGAGCAAGCGACTATAACTGAACTCCTATCCACTGGTTCAAGTTCTTCGCAGAGTGAAATGAAGCATGGCACAAAACAATCCACGGCTAAGGAGAGTTTGGCCCAGCAAGAAGAACAGGACAGTTCACATCTGGTGAATGCCTTCCAACAAGATTTAGATCAGCATACTGCTACGCAAAGGATGCCAATTACCAGTAGTGCAGATTTCTCACAAAATGCCATGCAGCAAGATGTCAATCACCCAAGATCGCTCAAAAGATGCCAGATGGTACAAATACTTCACAGAGTATCGTGCAGCAAGGTGACGATCAACACACTGTCTCTCAAAGGATGCCAGCTACAAGTAGTGCAAGTACCTCACAGAATGCCATGCAGGAAAATGTGAATCAACCTAATGTTGCTCAAAAGATGCCACATAGTACAAATACTTCACAGAGTACCATGCAGCAAGGTGAAGATCACCACACTGTTGCTCAAAGGATGCCAACTGCAAGTAGTGCAAGTATCTCGCAGAATGCCATGTGAGAAGTTGTGAACCAACCCCAGGTTGCTCCAAAGATGCCACATAGTACAAATACTCCACAGAGTACCATGCAGCAAGGTGAAGATCAACGCACTGTTGCTCAAAGGATACCAACTTCAAGTAGTGCAAGTCCCTCACGGAATGCCGTGCAGGAAAATGAAGAAGGCCTAATGATCAATGCCTGGGAGCCACAAGCACCTGCCTTGAGTGCAAATGAAGGTTTTCAAGCCAAGTCGTCGGGTTCTCAAGACTCCCCACAGGACCTTTAGTTAGAGAAGTACCTGTGGGGGGCAGTGCAAGTGAACATGTTGTGCCCAACTACCTAAAATATCACGCTCAAAAACTTAGTTCACTAAAGCGAGTGAATGGAGTCTATTGAAGCAAAGTGGATAACATGACATTAAATGATTTCACTGTTACAAGACACGAATTTTGCAGATATCGTCACAAGGAAAGTTGCAATTGCAAAAAGTTGACCACGGCAGCTGCTGACATACCTTGCTGATATATTTTGTGCGAAGTTTTTTTCTGGAAAAAGTTGTTGATCCACATGCGCAGTCATTGTCATTCACACTTATTCCTGTTTTCAGGCTTAAAGAATGACAAATAAACATCGGGCGAATCGGCTTAGGTCCGAGCGAACTGCCGTCAGGCGAAATGACCTGTTACCTGATGAGAGCTCTAATAGTTCCATAAATATACTCAAATTAAACTGCTATTATTTTCTCCAGCAGCATGGTTATTGTGCTCGTCAGAAAGAGAAACCGAAAAGGCAGTTTCTTTTTGGGAATTAATACATTACAAGACATACATGCAGAGTAACACTTTTACTTTTTAATCCAGAAGTTATCTATCATTGCTGTTGATTAATGTCCCGCAGAAGAAAAGCTGTTACTAATGCAGCATTGGAAAAGTGGCCAGGAAATAATCTCCCTGTCTTTAAAAATGATCCTGCTGCTACAAAAAAGCTTGAAACCTTGGTTTCCACACTGGAAGAGACGTGCAGTTTTGAAACGGTAGGC
Source organism: Siderastrea radians (assembly GCA_964017195.1). Taxonomy (NCBI): domain Eukaryota; kingdom Metazoa; phylum Cnidaria; class Anthozoa; order Scleractinia; family Rhizangiidae; genus Siderastrea; species Siderastrea radians. The sequence goes on along the minus strand of OZ024889.1, from coordinate 31,938,500 downwards.
TTTAACAAGGAGGGAATCCATCAACATATACTGGATGTTTTGAATGAAAGACGTCGAAGAATTTGCAAGGGACACGATTACACAAAGGTTAGTTTCATTTTAACTAACTCAGTCATAAAGACGCATTCACAAAGAATCAACAAACACTGCTAAATGTCAGTAATAAACGGATTTAACCTTGTAAAAAATAATTTAACTCTAAATTGATCCAAACACAAACTCCTGTATTTGCGTGTTCCATGATGCGCTTTTACCCTAGTACACTTGGGCCTACATATATGTAACAAAAGGGTTTTCAATAAAATCATGGCCAATGAAAGGCTGGGAGTCATGGTCTTCTGAGCCTTTGGGAGCTGACACAAGTTTGTAGAAGTAGTGGCTGGTGTCAGCCAACTTTTCTTGTCATCTTACATAGAGACATGGTGGCAATAATTAAGCTGTTAAGAATACCTCAACTGACCGAACTCAAGGACTGGATGAACGTGTTGGCTGGATTAAAGTAGCTAAACTGAGGCCACCAAAATTATTATGATGTGAATGGTTTTATTTGTCTGTTGCATTACTATAATGGTTTTAATGCACTTCTTCACAGCCGGACAAACGTACCATTAAAAAAGTGAAAGTGAGTTCCGGTTCATCTGGGTTCTTTCTTGATGTAAAACTCCCGAATTTTTCTTTAGTGGTTTACTAATTCTAACTTAATACCCAGTCTTTAAAATTGACTTAATAGCGGAGCTCGAGGAGCACCATGGGTAAGCAAATTTGGTATAAACCCGTTGAGCCGAAAAATTTTGGTTCTGACGTCAGCGTACGCCCGTACAGACTCTGGGGGAGGGGGAGGGGAGTCCCAAGACATCCCGACCGGGGGAGGTGGAATGTCCTCTTTTTTCTTGTAGCTGAAGTAAACAATATGGCGGCTGGTTCCTTGACGCTCGATTTTCAATACGGTAATTGTAATACATTCTTGGAATGAAGACTTGTAACAGTTCATCATGAAAAGGAAAAGGATTGCTTCAATCTCGACGGCGCATATAGAAGATCTTGGAGAGCTTGAAGGCAAGAAATCCTTGTTCGAGGACATACTTGTTTTTTTTTTTCAAAGCTAAGGAGATCTGCAAAGAACCCAGCGACTTTCGTTTAGATTTTCAAGTCCTTCTTACAGTTCAATAGTAAAGTAAATTACAGATTTGATTGTGGATTTACATTGTAAGAATTTTTTAATTGAGCGACTTTACATGTTTAGTAAATTACAGTAAGCTTAATTTTCTTGAAATGTTTTAAAAACTTGTTTAAAATATCTGTGAAATTACGTTGTAGTTCCGGTTTGTCGGCTTACGAGTAACTTCACTCGAGGGGAAAATTGAATGTAGTTTGCTTTCCTAGGCAAACAAGTGCTTCGTATGTGAATGACACTTCATGTCCCTTTTTCTGTGATTATTTATTGAAGGAATTGTCATTAGTGACCAATCTTTTGAACTTTAGTGCGTAGTTTTCAATATTTTTCTTTAAGCAATTCTAGTCAGTAGTGTATTTTAGTCGAAAAGTAGAAAATCGTGACTATTCTAGATTGAGTCTGTGTTTTTTCAATCTAGGTTGTTTTTCTTCGGCACCGCATATTGGGTTGTTTTGACTAATTCGTAACTTAGTATTCAACAACTGAAGAGTCTATCTGTCGTCAATATTTTTGTATTAAGTTTATAGTCTTAGTGCAAAGCTCCATACGTTTTTGTTCAGTTGTGGAATATTTTATCTTCCTTATATTTTTATATATTTTTGGTTTCTTCGTTTGAAGTGAATGACACTTCTGTCCCAATTTAGCGACTAAACTTAGAATCGCCGTTTCAGTGAGTGAGTTCAGTGTGGCATGTTTTCGTGTTTGTTTTGTTTTTAACCGGTAAGCCATTTCAGTGTGTCTTTAGTTAGAGATCGAAATGAAATCTTTATTTAAGTAACTATAAGCAAAGCATTTCTCGGTTTAAGTCTATTTTGTCTAAAATGAGACTCTAAAAGCTTCCTAAAATTAGTTCAGGGTGAGTTCTTGAAAGCGCCCAATTAATACTTCGCGGGTGAAAAACTTGTGTCATTTTCCTCTTCATAATTATACGTGTGCTTGAAAGTTTCCGAAAACATTTTTGGGGTAATTTTTTGTCAGTAAACGGTTTGATGCCGGGAAAATACTATTTATTTTAGCAAAATAGATTTCGAGAAATGTTTCATGGTTAACAGAATTAAACAGCCAGAGGGATGCATTGGAATCAGTGAGAAATGTGTATTTGCAGGAAAAAGCCTCGAGTCGCTACCGGGAGCAACTTAACGGGTTTTTTTCAAGCAATTGTAGTTTTACAAGTACTCTTCTTGAACTTAATTAGCTAGCTTTCGAAAGAATGCTCCAAGAAGAGCTGTAGGTGAAAGTCGTGCTGAAGTCTTCTCTTTGAAGAAAAATAAGCCAAGTCACAGTTTGCTTAGTGGTCCGCATGTTTTCCCTTGCTGTTTTTCACCTCTTGGCGAACAACTGTACCACTAAAATTTAATGTATTTTACGGGCCAACAAGCATGAAAAAGAGATGTGGAGCTCCGCTTTTAGGCCTGGCTAAATCTATATATATTACCAGATGTATAATACTGGGTCTATCAAACACAGGGTCTTTAATCTAACTTAAACCCACTCTTTGAAATGGACTAATACAGATACAAATACAGGGTCTAAATTAAAATACTTGTTAACTTGGGACAGCTGGGACACTTGGGACACTTGGGACAGCTGGGACACTTGATACGGCTGGGACACTTGGGACAGCTGGGACACTTGATACGGCTGGGACACTTGGGACAGCTGGGACACTTGATACGGCTGGGGCACTTGGGACAGCTGGGACACTTGATACGGCTGGGACACTTGATACGGCTGGGACACTTGGGACAGTTGGGACACTTGGGACGGCTGGGACAGTTGGGACACCTGGGACAACTGGGACACTTGGGACAGCTGGGACACTTGGGACACCTAGGACACTTGATACGGCTGGGACACTTGGGACAGCTGGGACACTTGATACGGCTGGGACACTTGGGACAGCTGGGACACTTGATACGGCTGGGACACTTGGGACAGCTGGGACACTTGATACGGCTGGGACACTTGATACGGCTGGGACACTTGATACGGCTGGGACACTTGGGACAGTTGGGACACTTGATACGGCTGGGACACTTGGGACAGCTGGGACACTTGATACGGCTGGGACACTTGATACGGCTGGGACACTTGGGACAGCTGGGACACTTGGGACGGCTGGGACACTTGGGACAGCTGGGACACTTGGGACACCTGGGACACTTGATACGGCTGGGACACTTGGGACAGCTGGGACACTTGATACGGCTGGGACACTTGGGACAGCTGGGACACTTGATACGGCTGGGACACTTGATACGGCTGGGACACTTGGGACAGCTGGGACACTTGGGACGGCTGGGACACTTGGGACAGCTGGGACACTTGATACGGCTGGGACACTTGGGACAGCTGGGACACTTGATACGGCTGGGGCACTTGGGACAGCTGGGACACTTGATACGGCTGGGACACTTGCTACGGCTGGGACACTTGGGACACTTGGGACACTTGGGACGGCTGGGACAGTTGGGACACCTGGGACAACTGGGACACTTGGGACACCTGGGACACTTGGGACGGCTGGGACACTTGGGACACCTGGGACACTTGGGACGGCTGGGACAGTTGGGACACTTGGGACAGCTGGGACACTTGTGACACCTGGGACGGCTGGGACACTTGGGACACTCGGGACAGTTCGGGACGGCTGGGACACTTAGGACACCTGGGACACTTGGGACGGCTGGGACACTTGGCATAGCTGGGATACCTGGGACACTTGGGACAGCTTTTAAGCAAGGCATAAATCTAACATATGTACATTAAACTCTGAACACTAATGCTTGTGATATTTTCCCCTTGTTATTAAAACAGGCTTTTCTCTTCACGTCAAGTTTCCTTCATTTATCTTATTTAAAAAGAAAAGAATATGAATCAAAATATGCTTGCCTGGTATATTTGCTGCCTTCTATAGAATTTCACTTACAAAATACTACCATTGCACAAGGGCGTGTGCACATTTTTTAGAATTTCAAATCAAAATAAAAAGAACATTTGCCTCCACAAGAATGCTTCTGCAATAATGTTTCCTAGTCTAGCTGGGCCTTTAGAATTTGCTGGTTTTAATGGAGAAAGATCAGTTTCAGCTAAAACAACCCACATGTCATTGAAATTAGACCAAAAAAAAGTACACCTTTTTTAGGCCATAATTGCTTAAGGCCATACCCTGTGGTGCCACATATAGCTATATGGCAAATATACAAAATTAAAAAGAAATTTTAATTAAGTAATGGTCCACGTAAAAACTAGGCAAAAGAACAATAGGCCACTGCAATAGCGGCAGTTATTTTTTAGGCGCTAATTGCTCTTATCAACTTAAATCTGAATGATCTGATTGGCCAATGCGGCGAAAAGCGCGAAATTTGAATTTAAGAATTGACTTTAATTCCTTCTATCGGTTTGTTACCTCCAAAAATAAAACATATCGAAAATTTAGAAGATTTCTATGCGCCAAAACCGAGGAAGTTAGTACAGTGATATATCAATCAGCGACCTTGTGAAAAATATCTCGCTCGGCTTTCACAAAGGAAATGTCAAAATAGTGATCAAAAACAGCAGTAAACCACGCTCATGTGGCGAACGCGCCAATGTCGCGCGTAATTTCGCTACAAATACAACAACAAACCAAATACATAAAATGCACCGTACATAAACATTCAGTATTACAAAACAAAACAATGTTCACCATATCAAAATATTCATGGATGTCCGTCGAATCAGTTTTCAGATACAACTTTCCTACCGTTTACCAGGTTTGGACTTTTACACTGAAGGAATCTTTGTACAATATACTTTCGTCCTAGAAAAAAAATAAATTCACTCACCGCACACTTGCAATGATTACCAAGATACACTCAAATCTAGTGATAACCATCATAAATAAGCGGCCGCCTTCGAACTCTCGTCGCAAGACTACTAATATCGGGTACAAAGTGCCAAATTGCTGAAAAATGTCACTTTAGGATTGGCCGAATAAGCATAAAGGTTTCTGCTAGCAACTTATTTCCAGGTATCATTTTTCGATCCACAGTTAACTCGTTGTGTTAAGAGAGCGAAATTATTTGACGAACTTCCCTTTACCTGGAAAAATGGAGCAGAGGCAAGTTAACTTTACTGCCGTTTTTAAAATTTGTGTTTTCGAATCAGTCTTACCGGTATTTGTTCTGACTTACCGTTTTTATTCCAGAAAAAGAGCTTCTACATCTCAACCACGTGCAGATCAGGTACCCTCAAGGTCAAAGCGCACGAAGTTAGATTCTCGCGTAAGTATATTGAAATTTCATGCTTTCCTAAACCTTCCAACTACTTTCTCTAACACTAAGATGAGAAGTTTCTTCTGTCCGTGTAGAATATGGAACTATGCAGACTTTATGGCAAGAACAATCCAACGCCTCAGAAGAGTTTTGTAATGCAGGACCTAAACCAAGGGAATAATTTTGCAACTTTGGCAACAGATCTAAACGTGGCACAAGCAACCGCCGAGGTATACGGAATTGACTGCCTTGCTGCTGGAGCAGACTTGAACCACGAAACCATGGCAACCTTCCTGAACGTCACTGAGGAGTCTTTCGAGATCATCATTTCGCACCGCAAGGGACAACCTCGGAGAAGTTTATACAATCAAATTCGTTTTGTTTTAGCCTGTCTCATTCATGACCTCGAGATATAATTTTTGTACACCCCCCTCCAACACCCCAAATATGAGCCTATATATTGTTTGGGGTGGCTGTTAGGTGGCGTGTTTCATGTTCATAATATTGAACGTCAAAAAATACCAAATTGGAGTTATAAATCGGAATTTTAGGGTACTAGATGTAAAGTAAATGACACATTTCTGGTAACCATGACAATCTCGGTCGTCAAATTATTTCCCATTTTTAAATCAATGTCTTTTTTTTTCTTATAAGATCCCTTTTTGACAGGGGTATCATGTTGTACTTTACTGCTATGAAATTAAATAAACATTTTATGCAAAATCGCTTTCTTGTTATTATTTTTAACCTATGTATATTGCTGTAGCGAATTTATCAATAAATAAAGGTGTGCTATGGTAAAGGGGAGGGGGGTGGTTTTTTGCGACTTTGTACGCTATGTAAATGTCTAATTCATCAAACAATCAAAATTCCCCCTTTAGAGAAAATTCTTCGGACAACAAATATATAAATACAACCACACGAAACACTTGTCTACTGGTAGTCTAAACTTTTTTGCAACTGACCTAATGTGCAATTCAGGTGGCTTTTCAGTAAGAAAGTCAACATAAAATGTTTGTAAAAATTTTTCTACAATCCACAACCTGATTTCCATCATCCATCCTATGAAACAGCCATTGAGACGAGCAATCAACTTTCACAGTTACCACAATCAGATAACCAATGAAACAATTTCCTTAGGACTATTCTAGAAATCGCTTAACACTAGTTCTAATAGGGCCATAACCAGATAAAATGCCAAGGAATCACCAGGAAAAATTTATTTACTAATGTATATCCATCTCAGCAATATATATTTTTTTGGCAAGGCACACAAGAAACTTCAAAATTTTTACCGAGGCAACTTTCTTGGTTGCCTCTATACTGACTAGGGGCCTGCCTAAGAACTACACCAAGTTCCCATATTTATGTTACTATACAACCGTAAATAGCAAACCAGCTTTCAGTTGAAGGTCCAAGAACAATAACAAGAGCTGCAGATCACAGTCAGTCGTCGTACAATGTCCACGACCAACAAAATCCTACATGTACCTACAGTCGGACATTTTGACTGGGCAGATCAAAAACCAAAGACTATCATTTTGAAGCTGAAGATTTGCACAGTACTTAAAATAAATAAAAAGTTAATGTTATGTAGGCCCAACAACTTTTCTGGTTTGTCTGTCTAAAATGGTGACCAAGTTGGATATACATCTTTTCTAAAAAGAAAAATTATTTGCAGCCCTGATTATGCCAGGATTCACTTTGTACAAGCCAACAGCACATATGTAGACATCTTAGACATTCAACTGAAAATCACTCTCAAGTGTAAACTTCTCTAAAAAATCATTTACGCATATACAACCTCAGTTACTGACCCCAGTCTAAGAGGGGTCTGCCAGTGGAGGTCCATCATTATATCTATCCAGTCAGTAAATGCTTTTGCATGACTTGGAGGTGCACTTGCTATAATTGTACCACTGTTTCTGTGTGAATGTGAATCCACAAAATAAAAATGTCCACAACTGTCAACCAGTAAAAACATTGTTCTTCCAGATGAGCAGAATACAAGACATATTCGTTCCTTCTTGCTAGACAATTCATCAAGAAAATTAGCAAGTAACTGCTTTGCAACAACGGTACCTCCAAACAAATCCTTCTATTGTCCAAGGCAAAGAACACCACAGTCCTCTCCAGCAATTTCAACTGCATCATCTACATTTAGATCAATGCCTTCATGATCAAACAATTCATCGTGCAAGTCTTTTCCTCTCATAACTGCCTGCCTGAGGACATCCTTCCAATAAGCATTCAACTGAAGTCCTTGTCTTGGGGGCAGCAGGCCCTTGGAAGCAACTTGACCAAAGTAAAGAGAAATGAAAGCACACGCATTGCTTCCGTTCCTTCCATCAATAGTGGACTGACTGAAATCTTCCGGGAAAGACCATTCGGTTACAGCACCTGACAGCTGTGATAGACTTCCGGTCAAAATTGCTTGTGAAATGGCAGATGATAGTACTGTAGCACTGGACGATACAACAGGTAGTGCACTGGATGACACAGGAGTTGACAACGCACTAGACAGAAGAGTAGCTGGGCTGGTGGACAGCAAAGTAGGTGGCAGTGCACTGGACAGCACAGTTGCTGGAGCTGTTCTGGATGGTACAGTAGGTGATGTTACACTGGATGACTCAGTAGCTGGTGTTACACTGGATGGTACAGTAGCTGGTGTTTCACTGGATGGTACAATAGCTGGTGTTACAACAGATGTCACAGTAGCTGAGGTTACACTGGATGTCACAGTAGCTGGCATTACACTGGATGGCACAGTAGCTGAGGTTACACTGGATATCACAGTAGCTAGCATTACACTGGATGTCACAGTAGCTGACGTTACAACGGATGGTGTTGCCGACAGAAAGCCAAAAGCCGAACATTGACCGAACATTATTATTTCCCGCATTTTATGTCACACGACTTAGTCGCCAAGCTCTCGCTCACACATGTGTTTTGAGTTTTCGTGTCGAGCAGCGAGCTTGGTGACTATGTCTTTGTTAACATTTTTCACACTGTAATTTCACATTTAACCCGTAAATATCGCCAGTTTTCTAACCTTTAATGTATTGTGATTTTCTAGCGTAATCATTTAAACCAAGCTTCCACTGTGTAAGAGTCTGTGAGCACTCGTGAAACCTGACTGATCTGATTAAACTTGGACAATCAAATCGATCGTTGGTTCAGTGTTGGTTGGACTGTTTTGTATCCGCAATCGATGACATTTCTGGTAGCATAGCACTGTGCTATTATTTGCCGTTCTGTTAATAGCTATGTCGTGTGTGTAAACTTCGAACTGAACTGCGAACGACCAGCCGCCCACATGAAAGACGACGGGACTGGAGAAACGGCCAACGGTTACTTCAGTGAACGTGACAAGAAAAGTACCGCAATTCACCGTGAACGCCCTCGTAGACACATCAAACCGCCCAAACGCTATACCGAAGAAGATTGGACTGCTCTTAAACCAAAACTAACTAGCGCAGAAGGGAATGCATTTGAAAAACTATCTTTGTCTGGACTTTCCAGTCGACCCAGCAGCAAAGGCTCATCACCAAAACCTTCTAGTTATTCGCACAGTCGTTCGAGATCCTCTTCTATTAAGTCTAGTGAAACACGTACACAGCTGCGCCTCCACGAGTTGAGATTAGCACAAGCTAGAAAAGAGGCAGAAGCGAGAGTACTTGAAGAACAAAGATTAGCTGAGGAAGAACTTCGTAGACGTGAAGAAGAGCGGCGTTTAAACAAATCACGGCGTCTAAGAGAACTAGAATATGAAGGAGAGCGGTTACGACTTCAAGCACGTTTGGAAGAGGAAGAGGAGCAACGTGACCCAGAGAGTCTTGTGAACCGCTTACGTGGCTTTGAAGGTGATGAGAAAGAAGATCAAAGGCTCGAAGGGGCAAATTTACAATCAACGCCATTACAAGTAGATGATCGTACTTCTCCGTGTAACGCAACTCAGAGAACCGAACATAGTAATGGTGAACAGAAAGAAAGGCTGAATGTATCGTGGGTGCAACAACTCTGTGATGGTAAAAGTAGTCGACCCTTAAATCCTGTTAACACTGAAGAGATGAAATCTGTATTTCCACGCTCACTTCCAAAACTTGAATTACCAAGATTCGACGGTAATCCATTAGAGTGGCCAACCTTTATTTCTCTGTTCAAGTGTCTTGTACATGATCAACCTTTAACTGATACACAAAAAATGACACACCTGCAACGTGCCCTTGCTGGAAATGCTAAGAAGGCTGTTGCTGTTGATGGAATGCTTACTCATGGGCACTTGTATCGAGAAGCACTGAAGGAATTGGAAGAACAATTTGGCAGTGAGGAATCAGTGGCTAGTGCATATTTGAAGACCATCTTTGACCATCCTGAAGTCTGTGAAGATAACTTTGCCCAGCTGCGGTCCTTCTACAACATGCTACACGTTGCTGTTTCCACCCTGAAGAGTCTGAGTTACGAACATGATCTTGCTGCAACGGAAAACCTCAGGCGAGCAGTCCAGAAGTTACCTGAAATGCTGAAAACTCGATGGGGACAGACAAGAGTTGAAATGCTGCCCAAAACATAATAATAATAATAATAATAATAATAATAATAATAATAATAATAATAATAAAAACTTTATTTAACGAGGGTAGCACGAAATAGTACGAAGCACTAATAAACTTGTGGCCCTCCCATCTTTCTAAGATATTTACAATGAATTATCAAAATAATATTTACAATGAGTTATATAAAAATCTAAAACCTACTATATAAATATAAATATATACATGTAATGAAAAACAAAAAGAAAGAACAAAAATTAATCAATAAAAACTGAGATAAAAATTGAAATGAAATAATATAAAAAACTAAAAATGGCGTAAAAATTGCTGATTTATCAAAAATTTCTGGTGCAAAGCACGCCTGAACGATTTAACGGTGACTTCCTTTTTTAGGTCTGCTCCTAACATATTCCATTGTTCTATGGCGGTTACTAAAAACGTACTTCCTCCTTCAGTATTTAATCTGTAACGTGGTGTTAAAAAGTTCAACTTTGAAAATCTATTGTTTCTAGAGTGTAAAGAACTATTGAGCTTTAGCGCTTCTATAAGGTAGTCTGGAACAGACAACTGAATACGTTTAAACAATATCGCACACTTAGATATTAAAGTGTCAGTGTAAAAAGGAAGCCATTTCAGTTTGTTGAATAACGGTAGAGTGGGCGCCTGAGTTTCTCTATTCAAAATTACCCCAGCGGCTCTTCTCTGTAGTCTGAAAATCCTAGAGATACAAACATTAGAACAACGTGATTGCCAAGCAACACTACCGTAACTGAACAAAGGCTTAATGATAGCATTGCAATAAAGCATCCTTTGTTTAAAAGGTAAACAAGCTTTAATCCTATTTAGCACACCTATCCTTTGTGAGATCTTTTTACACATTCTCTCCACGTGATCTGTGAAGGAGAGGTGACTGTCTATATCCACTCCTAGGAGTCGGACAGTGTCCATCTGCTCAAGAGCCTTCCCACTTGAAGTAACTAGGGATAGCGAGTTGGGTGGTACTTTGTCCTGAAGGCGTTTTCCTGTAACAAGCAAGGTCTTTGTCTTGGCTTCATTGAGCGGCAACTTGTTGCAATTGGTCCAATGTTCTACATCCGACAAAGCTAAGCTCAAGGTTCTTTGTACCCTGTCTACATCATTAACATCCGCCTAGAAGGACAGTGTAGTGTCGTCAGCATAAAGATCCAAGTTGATGTCCGAACTCTGAATGTGAAAGGGCAAGTCATTTATAAAAATGACGAAAAACAGTGGGCCAAGGATGCTACCCTGAGGCACCCCATGAGGGACTTCAGTGAGATCCGATTTAGAGCCACAAATAGAAACAAACTGCGTCCTGCCACTCAGATAGGAGTCCAACCATTTCACAGATTTTAAACGCACAGCAACTTTGGCAGACCTTGACAAGTGGTTGTGGGAGCGAGTGCGTGCTAAATCGTTGATACCAGACCAGACGCTGAACAGCTGCCAATCAAAGGAATCAAAGGTGACACCACGAGAGGGGAATAGGAGACGAAACAACGGGAAGGGTCCACCTAGAAGCGATGCCAGAGGAGCTGAATTCTCAACCCTAACAACCAGAGTGAACGGAAATCGCGAACCTACAAGACCTCCAGTTAACTGCCCAGTTTGCTCCCAGGCCCATAAAGTAGAAGAATGCCCTGATTTTAAGAGATTGGACGTGGATCAGCGTGCCCAATGTGCTAAAGAGAAGAACTTGTGTTTCCGATGTTTAAGTTCTAGTGAACACCGTGCCAAAGAGTGCAGTGTGAGAAGGGGTTGTGTAGTGGACGACTGCCTTAAACGTCACCATCCCTTGATCCATGGAGCTGCGCCAGTGTTTGTGGGTGTGGCCGTTGTAGGATACAGCAGTCCCACAATCCTATTGCAGATAGTGCCTCTTCTTGTGGAAACGCCTAAAGGGAACATTGTACACACCTATGCTCTCCTTGATTCCGGAAGTCAAGCCACACTCATACTTGAGAAGTTTGCTGATGAAGTGGGCCTTGAGTGATCGAAAGAAGTGCTAACCCTTGGGACCATTAACTCCAAAGAAGTATCCAAGCCCTCCAGGAAGGTGTCGTTTTCCGTGAAAGCAGCCAGTAATGACAGTGCTGCAACGTCAATCCTGATCCCAGAAGCCTGGACTGTTCCTCAGTTGAACCTACCGAAGCAAAGGATCACTCGTTCCGTGATGCAGACCTGGCCACATGTAGCCGACCTAGAGATACCAGATGTTGACTCTGAGTATGTGACCGTATTACTTGGTGCCAACGTGTTAGAGGCTATACTGCAACGTGAAGTCCGTAGAGGTCCGCCTGGTCAACCTGCCGCTGTACGAACTGCGTTTGGATGGACGTCAACTGGCTCTGTTAAAGGCTTTGCCCCGCCGAAAGGTCTTCATGTTATGCACACACACACGGTTCCTTCACCGGACGACCTCCTGCACAAGCAAATGCAGAACTGGTGGAGAACTGACTCATTCGGTACTAAGTACGAACAGACATCACCGAGGTCACTTGAAGACCAGAAAGCTCTGAAGACCCTTGAAGAAACTGTTAAGCACGTAGGCGATAGATACCAAGCGGATATGCTGTGGAAAAGGCCTGATGTTGAATTTCCAGACAACAGAGCCATGGCAGAGAGGCGCCTGACGTCTACCGAGAAAAAAGTCCTGAAGCGTGACCACGCGCTCGCTGAAAAGTACAAAGAGATCATTGATGGCTATGTAATGAAAGGATTCGCACGTAAACTGACACCGGAGGAAGCAGCCATTCCTGTGAAGAAACAGTGGTTTCTACCACATCACCCTGTTCTAAACCCAAACAAACCCGGGAAAGTACGGATGGTTATGGATGCCAGAGCAAAGTACAATGGTACGTCTGAATGACGAACTTCTGGTGGGACCAGACTTGCTGAATAACGTATGTGGAGTGCTACTTCGATTTCGAGAAGAACGTGTACCCATTGCAGCTGACATAGAGTCCACGTTCCATCAGTGTTTAATAATGGAGCAAGACCAGCCTGCCCTGAGATTCCTGTGGCGCAACCTGGAGACAAACTGTGTTCCTGACATCTACCAAATGCTCGTGATGATATTTGGAGCAGCGTCTTCTCCTTGTACTGCCAATTACGTGTTGAGGAAAACTGCAGATGAAAACTGTGAAGATCCGTTGTTTTCACCTGAAACGATCGAGGCGGTTAAAAGAAACTTTTACATGGACGATCTCCTCAAGTCAGTGCGAGACGAAACTTCCGCCACGCAACTTCAGAAAGAACTAACTGCTTTACTTGCCCGCGCTGGATTTAGGCTAACTAAGTGGAGCAGTTCTTCACGCGAAGTCCTATCACAAATCCCCAACCAGGAAATGGCGTCGCGATCAGTGAATTTGGACCTGGATGAATTGCCGGTCGAGCGCTCCTTGGGTTTGCTATGGAACACGGAGACAGATTCCTTTAGATTCGCTGTCAGTTCCCGCCAGTCAGCCCCGACAAAGCGTGGCGTTCTCAGTCAAGTGTCTTCTGCATTTGATCCGCTCGGAGTTTTGGCGCCCTTCCTGTTACCTGCAAAATGTCTGATTCAAGACCTGTGGCGCAAGAAAAGAGGCTGGAACAAGCCTTTAGATGAAAGTAACCGAGTTGTCTGGGAGAACTGGTTCACCGACCTGTCAGCCTTGAGAGTGTTTGAGTTGCCCAGGTGCCTGTGTAGCGATGCCCCACAAGATGTACGAGTGGAACTTCATGTCTTTGGAGACGCTTCTGAAAAGGAATTCGGTGCTGTCTGCTATGCACGTTACGTGTTCCCCGATGGTCGGATTGAAGTTGCCTTTGTGATGAGCAAGACGCGTGTAGCCCCCTTCAGACAACTAAGTATCCCTCGCCTTGAGCTCCAAGCCGCACGACTGGCGGACACTGTAAAGAGAGAGCTCACCCTGTGCATATCTAAGACCGTTTTCTGGAGTGATTCAAAAACTGTGCTGTTGTTCATTGCAAACGAAAGTCGACGATTCCATACTTTTGTAGCCAACAGAGTGGCTGCGATTCAGGACTCCACCTGTCCTGCACAATGGAGGTTTGTTCCTGGTCGCCTGAATCCAGCTGATGACTGCACGCGGGGCCTATGAGCATCAGAAATGACCAGTGATTGCCGATGGGTAGCAGGTCCAGCCTTCCTGCAACAGACTGAAGAACATTGGCTGCAAGAGGAATTGAAAGGGCTAATCCCTGAGGAAGACGTTGAACTGAAGAAGACCAATTGGTGTGGCCTGGTCAGCAGCCCAACGGAGTCCCAGATCCTGAGAAGTTTTCATCCTGGACCCGTTACCGTCGAGTCATAGCGTGGATTTCCCGCTTCATTCATAATGCGAGACTTCCCAATGAGAGTCGAATCAAAGGGCCATTGTCGGTTAGTGAGCTAACTCGTGCAGAGGTGTTGGCAGTGAAATGTTCGCAGAGAAAGTCTTTTCCAGATGACTTTGAAACCCTGTCGAAGAACTTGCCACTACCGCCGAAAAGCAGGCTGTTGGCCTTCACCCCCCTATACCACGATGGATTGGTTCGCTTAGGTGGAAGATTATGTAAAGCCCCTTCACCGGAAGAAACCCGTCACCCTGTAATCCTGCATCCGAAGAGCGAAGTCACACGTCTTGTAATTTTACATCATCACCTTGAATCGCGATGTGCTGGTGATGGGCAGGTGTTGAACAATCTCCAACAACGTTATTGGATCCTTCAAGGTGTCCGTGTGGTACGCAAGGTGTCACACTCATGTCGAACGTGCCGATGGAGAAGGACGCAACCCCGACCACCCATCATGGCAGACCTTCCCACACCGAGACTTGGTTACTCTTTACCGCTATTCACACACACTGGAGTAGATTACTTCGGGCCAATCTACGTCAAGTCTGGTCGGAAAACGGAGAAACGGTATGGCGTACTCTTTACGTGTGTGACCACGACAGCTGTACACATAGAGATTGCCCATTCCCTGGAAATGGACGCGTACATTATGGCGATGCAAAGGATGGTGTCGAGGAGGGGGAGACCAGTGAACATTTGGTCTGACAACGGAACGAACTTTGTCGGAGTGGAGAGAGAAATCTAGGACGCCCTTAAGCGCTTGAACAAGGAGCGAATCACTGACGAGCTGTCACAACATGGAGTGCAGTGGCACTTTAACCCGCCTGCTGCGCCTCACTTCGGTGGGGTCTGGGAATGGTTGGTGGTCTGCCAAACGAGCGCTGAAGGCTGTAGCTGGAAACCAACGTGTCACAGATGAGACCCTCTTGACGTTCATGGCTGAAGCAGAGTCCTTGATGAACAGCAGACCACTGACGCACGTCAGCAGTGATTGTAACGATCTCGAGGCCATCACCCCTAACCACTTCTTGTTGGGGCGTGCGAACATGACCATTCCCCTAGATGTTGTGACTGACCGCGATCTATGTAGCAGAAAGCGCTGGAAACATGCCCAAGTGATGGCCAATCATTTCTGGGAGCGTTGGCTTCATGAGTATTTGCCATCCCTTACTGTGAGACCCACATGGCGCCGTGAATCCCGCGATATTGTCGAAGGAGATCTTGTTCTGGTGATGACCGATAACCTTCCTCGTGATCGCTGGCCATTGGTGCGAGTAACCCACGTTGTACGTGGTGATGATGGAAGAGTGCGCTCTGCGGAAATCAAGACGAAGGCTCGTGTGACAATTGGCTGGTGTGGCCCAGTGACGAAACTGTGTTTGCTAGAAGAGGTGTCTGACTCTTGAACGTAGTCGTACACGAGGGGGAGGATGTTGCCGACAGGAAGCCGAAAGCCGAACATTGACCGAACATTATTATTTCCCGCGTTTTATGTCACGTGACTTAGTCGCCAAGCTCTCTCTAACACATATGTTTTGAGTTTGCGTGTTGAGCGGCGAGCTTGGTGAGCATGTCTTTGTTAACACTTTTCACACTGTAGTTTCACATTTAGCCCGTAAATATCGCCAGTTTTCTAACCTTTAATGTATTGTGATTTTCTAGCATAATCATTTAAACCAAGCTTCCACTGTGTAAGAGTCTGTGAGCACTCGTGAAACCTGACTGATTTGATTAAACTTGGACAATCAAATCGATCGTTGGTTCAGTATTGGTTGGACTGTTTTGTATCCGCAATCGATGCAAACAGATGGCACAGTAGCTGACGTTACACTGGATGTCACAGTAGCTGTCATTAGACTGGATGTCACAGTAGCTGGCCTTGTACTAGATGTCACAGAAGCTGGTGTTGGATAAGAAGGCACATTTGCTGCTTGCTGCCCATTAGCAAGTAATGCTCTGTTCTTGCAGTGGTATGTGGACCACCAATTCTTTATTTGAGCCGCAGAAAGAACTTCATCTTTCAGATCTTTCATTGCCTTCATGGCATCTTTTGGTTCTGCTCTGATGCGGTTTACTGCCTGCCTGTTGTAAAATTCAATCATGATGTCTTTCTGAGCTTGGCTGAATACTGTTTGTTTCCCGTGACCATGTTTCAGAGCATACCCAGTGGCCGGACGAAATGCCAAAAAATGACTCAAAAGCGAACGGTTGAACACTTTTAATTTACTTACTCATCTTCGAACGTTACACTTTCACGATCGCGGACGAATACTGCCAAAAAACTTACACCTCAAAAAAATATATCACCTTATGCAGATTCGTTAGTTGAATCGAATTGCTATTGCTATTGTTCTTGAAAGCTATTGTTAAGAAAAACTTGTGAAAAAATCTTAATTGGAAGGTCTTTTGTCCATTCTCCCCCTTCTTGACAGGGTGTAACACTGTCAATGTTCCTGTGAACTTATTAAACAGACTTTCAACACTGTCACTGTTCCGGTGAATGTATTAAATAGACTTTCATCCTTAAATGGACTCCAGTGGAATGCATTTTGAAATCGGTCTTACGATGGTCTCCTTGCCTACTTGAAGCTTCACCACTCGAACATGTCCATCCTGGCCTGGGAAAACTTCCAGTACTCTTGCAAGGGGCCAATGAGCTCTGGGACTTTCGGGTGAGATGGCGAGGACAACATCTCCAATTTTCAGATCCGGCCGGATTTCGTTCCATTTTTGACGGGCGTTCAACAATGGAAGCCACTCCTTTAACCATCTCTTCCAACAATGAGAAATCAGTTCTTGAACTCTTCTCCACCTTTTCTTCGGGTTGAAAACAATTTCATCAACGGATTCTGGTGCAGATAAGCCTCCTGCTTGTCCGTGGAGGAAATGGTTAGGTGTCAATGGAGTGGCATCTTTAGAGTCAGCGGACTGATACGTAAGAGGGCGAGAATTTAGTAGAGCTTCGACTCCTATAAACGTCGTCATTAATTCTTCGTCATTGATGTCCGCGTTACTAAGGATCGCACGAATGGCTTTCTTGGCGGCTTTTATCATGGCTTCATGAACACCTCCAAAGTGGGGCGCCAAAGGTGGATTAAAACACCATTTTACTCCTTTGCTGGCGGTCTGGTCTTGGATCTTGTTTGTATCCATTCCACTCACTAGCTCCTGAAGTTCTCGGTCCGCTCCAACGAAATTTGTTCCTCGGCCACTAACAATTTCTTGAGGATAACCACGACGACTTGTCATTCTGACGAAACACTTGAGAAAACTATCAGTGTCTAGGCCATAGGCCATCTCCAAATGCACGGCTCTGCATGCCAAACAGGTGAACAGGCACAACCAGCGTTTTTCTCGCCGTTTTCCACGACCTTGCACAGTGATGAAGGGACCCCCATAATCAACAGAGACTTGGGCGAAAGCTCGAAGAGGAAGTTGCAGGCGGACACGGGGGAGGGGTGTCATAATCTGTTGAGCAGCCTTTGCCTTGCGTCTCTTACATTCGTTGCATTCTTTTTCCCATTGTCGGATTTCTTCCCGCGCTGCTGGTATCCAGTACTTAGTGGACAGGTTTGAAAGGGTGTGGTTAGTTCCTGTGATGTGATGTCCAGCTTCATGCTAATGTTTTACGATCAGCTTTGTTGTCCAGCTTCCTCTGGGCAGGATAATAGGGAATCGCACATCGTAAGGAAGAAACTCCGCAAACTGCAGGCGTCCGTCGCAGCGGATCAGGCCATCTTCATCAATCTTTGGCGTTAGCTTTATCAAACAGCTCTTCTTTGGAACAGGCTTGTTTTCTTGAAGTGCAAGGTACTCTTCGGAGAATTCTTCTTGCTGAGCATCACGGATAACTCGAATTTCAGCATTTTGCAGCTCCTCGGGAGAAAGAGTTCCTTTCCGGCGTTCTTGACGATGAGATCTGCAGTTGGCAACGAACCTTAGGACCCACGCTACAACTCTTGTAAGTTTCAACCAACTGGACCAATTCGAAGGGTGGAGTCTCCACTTGCAATCTTCAGACCCGGGACGTACAACAAAGTTCACCGATGGTGCTGAGATGAGTTTCGTCTTAGACTCGGTTTTCACGTCCAAACCTTCTGCAATTTTGGCCTTCGCCCACTCGGACTCGTGCTTTGAAAGAAAATCAGGACCTCTCCACCAAAGTGTGCTTTCATTCAGACGGGTAGCTCTGAGACCACGAGAACATAAATCAGCGGGATTCTTTTTAGATTCTACATAATGCCATTGCTCTGGGTTAGATTGCCTTTGAATCTCTCCGATCCTGTTTGCAACGAATGGGCGGTACTGCTTGCCTTTGCCACGGATCGAATACAGGACATTCATCCTGTCGGAACAGAATCGAGCTTGAGAAATCGGAATATTGAAGGCAGCAAGGATCGATAGCGTTAAATGGAGACCTAGAATGGCCGCCATAAGTTCTAATCTAGGAGCACTCATCGGGGTTAGAGGACCAACTCTCGTTTTGGAAGCGACGATACGAGCGCCATAGCAACCTTGAGCGTACTCACTTCTAAGATAACTCACTGCTCCATATGCTTCATTTGAGGCGTCAACAAATGTTTGAACAGAAATCGACTTTTCTAGCTTAAACTCTTGAAGGCATCTCGGGACGTTGATTTCCTGTAAGTTCTCTAACTCAGAGAGCCAATCTCTTGCTCGAATGGAAAGTTCACGATCAATGGGCTCGTCCCAATTTAGACCCTTTGTCCACATGTCTTGCAAGAGGATCTTTGCGCGTATCGTAAACGGACTCGCGAGAACAAGTGGATCGAACACTCCAGCCACTTTGCTCAGAATAATTCGCTTGGTTAGTTTATCTTCTTCTGTTGGTTTCTTGACTTGAAAGGTTAGGACGTCTTGCTGCGCTCGCCATAAGACACCAAGGGTTTTTGTTGCTGGTAAGCTGTCGTTAAGATCGATCTCGTAGGCTCGAAGCTCCTTTGGAATCGCTGCAAGTACTTCGGACGAATTACTCAGCCATTTTCTAGCTTTCATTCCAGCTTTTGCCCACAGTTCTTGGAGCTCTTGGACCAGCTGTATTGCTGAATCATTGTCTCTTACAGAATCCAACGAATCATCCATGTACGTAGACTTGCTCACTGTGTCAGCTGCTAATGGGAACTCTTCTTGATGAATTCTGGCATTCTCCTGCGAGACGTATTGTGCGCGAAACGGGGCTGACGCGTCTCCAAACACCACAAGTTCAAATTCGTAGACATCAGGCTTTCGATTAACTTCCAAATTCCTCCAAAGAAATCTGAACTTTGGACGATCTTCTGGTGGGATGCGGATCTGTAAGTACATCTCACTTACGTCACAAGCAACAGCAACAGGAAAACGGCGGAATCGAAGGAGCACGTCAAACAAACTGTTTTGAAGTTTAGGTCCTGGATAAATTTCATCATTCAGGGACGTTCCATGAAACTTGGCACTGGCATCGAATACGATTCTTGTCTTTGTTGTCAGTCTTTCAGAACGGCAGACCGGAAAATGGGGGAGGTACCAGACATCATGCGGCTGTCCCTCAGACTCGTTAACCTTCCGAATGTAACCCTTTTCAACGTAGGAGGCAATGATTTGCTTGTATTCATCTCCCACCGAAGACTGTCGTAACAGGCGCTTCTCTGTGTTTCCAAGGCGACTGCAGGCCATTTCGTAATTATTCGGTAGGGCTGGACTAGCCGACTTCCAAGCAACGGCGACTTGATAACGCTCCCCATCATGGATGAGAGAGTGGCACACCTTCTCAAACGCAATTTTCTCTTCTCTAGTCATCATTTCCGGCTTGGACGGCTGGATGCCAAGAGTTTCTATTTCCCAGAACCGCTTTAAGGAATCGTTGATTTCGTCAAACACCTGAGGTCTGCAGAAAAAGGTACAAGCTAGATTTGTTCGCGGGTTTCTAGCAGTGGTTCTTTTTTCGGGGTGGCCAACACAAGACCATCCTAAAGGTCCTAATCTTGCTATCTGTTCTCCTGGGTTTCCTCTTACGTCACATTTCGAGAAATGCAAGTCAATTTGGTCTTGTCCGATCAGAACATCAACTATCGGGTCAGCAGCTGGGTCTGAAAACTTACAGACATTTAAGTGAGGCCAACGATCTTGGTACTTTTGCCAATCGACGATCTTGTAACTTCCAGTCACTCGACGAGGACAAGTCAGGGCTTTAAAGGGTACCTTGACGTTTCCATCACAGCTCTCCAGGATTAAACTGACAGGCATTGAGTCGAAAGTCTCCACATTTTCGTTGAGAACATTTACTGTAACTTTCTCGTACGTCGCAGACAAACCGAGAGCTCCGGCTACCTCCTCGTTCACGTAAGAAACGGTACTTGCATCATCTAGCACAGCGTTGACTTTAATCTTCTTCCCTTTGGCTGACAACCACACTAGTACAGTACGAAGAGATACCAATTCCTGGTACTGTGCAGAGGTCAAGGTAGTAATGTGCGAATGCTCATCGGTTGCTTGTTCAGTGTTCCCTTCAGTGACGTCACTTGTAACGGTTGTTAAGGTGCTTGAAGATGGTGAAGAAGGATTTGATACACTTTCAACGTTAGAAGAAACTTCCTGGTTTCCAAATTCTTCAGATGGATGAAGTAATCTGTGATGACTTCTTCTGCAGCCGTTTTCTTCACATTCTCCCGCTCTGACGCAGTCCTTCCCTTGGTGACTGTTACATAAACAACGAAAACATAGTCTCCTGTCTTTAGCGATTCTCCATCTCTCATCGACATTTGCATCTTTAAACTGCTGACACGACCATATCCCATGATTACCTTGACAAAGATAGCATTTTCGCTGAAATTCAGACGCTTCTTTTCGTCTTCCTCTAAACGCGGTAAAGGTACGATTCTTTCTACGGTCGTCTTCTTTGTGCTTTGCTTTAGCTCCGAGCCCCTCAATACTTTCCAGAGCTTTAACTTGGTACTCCGATTGTTCTGTAATCCAATCTCGAAGTGTTTCCAGTGATTCTAGACGATGGTTCTCTGATGCCCAGCGAAAATATCTTGACAACATGGTCTTCGGAATTTTCTCCACAACAAGAGAGAAGAGGAGACTGCCAGGCTCCAACTCACTCGAACGATTATGTTCACGAAGGGTTACGATAATGCTTACGAGAATGTCAGCGAATTTCTCGAGTTCCTGAATGTTTCCCTCCTGGAACGGTTTAATTTTCTTTACATCTTCGAGATAATTCTGAAGTTGTCTTCTTTCTCCTCCAAATCGACGTTTCAATGTATTTTTTGCCTCTTTGTAGGCTTCTTCGGAGAACCCGAGCTTCGAAATTGCTTCTTCTGCTTTTCCTTCGAGACAGCTCTTCAATCGTGTCATCTTATATTTAGCTGGTTCATCTGTCTCATCTACGATGCTTTCGAAAGTCGCCCTGAAATATTCAAATTTAGTTTTATCACCGATAAATTTTGGGAGTCTGATCCTCTCAAAATTTCTGTCCATGCGGCTAACCGGTAACTTGTGCGTTTTCTTTGGTTTCGGAGCTATTTCATCTTCAAAATCGATTTCGGACGAAGCGGATCCGATCGGAGCTTTCTTTGTTCGCGAGGCCAGAAAGTCTTTGACTCTCGAAATTTCTTTGTCTGTGTCCTTAGCGACTTTATCTATCTCCTCCTCGGTGCGCGCCAAATTTTGTTTGTCGCCATTCTTCTCGTACATAACAACTAAGTCTTCCAACAGTTGTATTACATCCAACATCTTCTCTTTTGTGTCTTCTAGAGTAGTTAATATGGCGTCTATATTTACTGATTCTTCTGCCATTAGTCTCACCAGTCGTGAGTACAGCTTTGTAAGTTGCATCTTGTTGATTCGCTTTTGCTTTTTCAGATCCTCCAGCGTGACCCCGCATGCTTCGGCGTTAACCTGTTCTCGGCTATCCGTTTCTTGTTCTCCCTCTAGCATTTTCTTGAAATCTTCGACAAACGACACAAACCTCGTTCTGCTACCAATTTGGCCGCACGAAATGCCAAAAAATTACTCAAAAGCGAACGGTTGAACACTTTTAATTTACTTACTCATCTTCGTACGTTACACTTTCACGATCGCGGACAAATACTGCCAAAAAACTTACACCTCAAAAAAATATATCACCTTATGCAGATTCGTTAGTTGAATCGAATTGCTATTGCTATTGTTCAAAAAAACTTGTGAAAAAATCTTAATTGCAAAGTCTTTTGTCCACCCAGAGTCCAGCCTCTGTGACAAATACTGGTCATCCATAATAGGATGCAATGTAGAAACAACTGGATGCTCAGGGGCATGTTGAATAAATCTAACAGCACATCCCTCACTCCTTGTACCTGGAAAAGGTGTAGGGCACTGAATTGGTTCTGCTGCTGGCTGTTCTTCCGAAGTTACTGCACCAGTTGCACCAGCTATTGGAATCCCGCGCCCGGCTAGTTGTGAGATTTGCTCTTTACTCTTGCTGGAGACATTTCCAGTCCCTGTCAATGGTCTCATCTGCAGGCCATTGACAAATTGGCCCTCAGTTGGAAAGGTAAAGCTTCCAAATAAGGATATATCTTTCAGTGTTCCTATTTTTGTTGCTTTGGATCTATCAATGAGCAGCTTCTTACATGTTGCATTCTCCATTGACTGCAATTACAACAAATAATATTGTTTGAGGACAATGAACAATTATATTTTATGCCAGTTAAACCTAACAAAACTCATCTCTGGTGTGACTATCACAGTAAAGCTATTATCTTCTCTTTTCAAAATAATGCATATGTTGTAGTTAATTTTTGATCTCAGTTAATTTTTTTCTAACTAGGTAGTTTTTTTCTAACTAGGTAATTATTTTCTAACTAGGTAATTATTTTCTAACTAGGTAGTTTTCCATCAACTGTCTAAAAAGGGATTTTATTTTATGGGGTGTGGTTAAAAAATAGGGGCGTGGTTTTTTTAGGGGGGTCTAAAAAGAAATTACAAAAAAAAATTATAATACATAAAAAGTAAAGAAAAAAATGGAGTGCTGCACTCACTAGCCCTCCCTTCTACTATCCCTTAGCCCCCCCCTTGTTTTTCCACATTTATTTTTTTTTATAATATCTACTCACCGAGCCTTGAACTCTTGACCTTGGGACTGACTCGCTGGCTTCATATGACATCGTGATCTCCACTACACTACACAAGCGCTCATACCAAATCGGTGAAAATTTGTTTTTATTATTTCTTATTCGCCCCAGACCTATGTCAACCAAAATTTTAATTTATGCAATTATTCGAGCATGCGCATTAGTTCGAAAACGAGACTTCACTCGACGAAGTTGTCTTCGACTCGCTTTAGAGAAATGGAAGATTGTGTCGACAGAAAAACTTTTTACGACAAATTAGAAACCTTAAAGGCTGGAAAAAGCAAACTGACAGTTTATCTAAGCGATTCACTACATCACAACGCGAAGAATTATCTTGAGAAACTTCAGCAAGGCAAAGAAGATGAAACACGTGCCGAACTGACCAAAAGTGAAATCAGCACTATAAAACGTAAACGATGGACTCTAAAGGATGAAAACATTGTCACTGGTGATAACAGAATAGTTGTTCCGAAAAGTAAGCTGCACGAGGTTCTCTGCGAATGTCACTCGTCAACCGCACACCGCGGAAGAGACAAGACGAACACTTGCGTGAAAGGTATTTACTCTGAAATACCACAACAAGTGGTATCTCTGTTTACTAGTTTATGCAAACTACATGCTCAACAAAGAAGCATAACAGACCACAAGAAACAAGCGATTACAAAACCAATTAGTGCCGAAACATTTATGTCTCATGTAGAAGTCGATCTTATCGATTTCAGAAATGTGAAATGTTCGTGTACTAATCCCCATCAGTGGGTCCTTCATGTAACTGACCACCACACCAAGTACTCGTGGTTATTTGCTTTGCACAACAAAACCGCTGAAGAGGTGTTAGCAAAATTACAAGAGTTATTTTGGCATTTTGGATTTCCCCAGACCCTGCACACTGATAATGGTAAAGAATTTAAAAACAAACTAATCCAGGAATTTTGCCAAAAGCATGGCATTAAACAAGTACATGGAGCACCAAGGAAACCCCAAACACAGGGACTTGTGGAAAGAAACAATAGGACTGTTAAAGAAAATTTAACGAACATACTAAAAGAGAACCAAGCTGAACTCACAACATGGTGTTCAAGACTTGGGGAAGCAGCGTACAAGAAGAACATTACCATCCACAGAGCTGTCAAGGAAACACCATATCGACTTGTTTTTGGAATTGATCCCAAAAAAGAAAACAAAGAGAATCCCACTCAAGAGGAACAAGAAGAGGATCAGGTGTCAGAGATGGAAAATGAGAATGGGCAAATAAAACGAAAAACCGCACCCACTTCTGAAGCTGAAAGCAGAAAAAGGATAAGAATTGAAGCCAATTCCCACCAAACTGAGTACAACGAAAAGATGAAGAAGTCCAGGCAAAAGTCTCAAACCCTTAATATTGGAAATTATGTTAGCATCAAAATTGACCCAGTTGATAAAACACCTTTTCATCCAAATGTGCTAATGGGGAAAATAGTTGCATTTGAAAATGAATATGCCAAAGTTGCTTGCAAATTTGGACTCATTTCCACCCTTATTTCCCCAGCTAGATTAGTTAAATGCCAAGCAACAAATATGCAAATATGCGAAGACAAGGAAATAACATTCACCAAAGCATGCAAAATGGCGATCGATCAGTAATTCCTAAGTGTGATTATGAACATTAAAAGAAATTCAACTTGTTATTATTGTTTCACCTCAAATATTTAACACTTTACTTCCCATTTGTAAGTGTGATATGAACATTAAAAGACATTCAGTTTGTTATTAGATTAAACACTCATAATAACATGTATGATTGTGACACCTCAAATATTTAACAATTTACTTCCTATTTGTAAGTGTTATATGAACATTAAAAGACATTCAGTTTGTTATCAGAATGAATACTCATAATAACATGTATTATTGTTTTATCTCAATTTAACAATTTACTTCCCAGTTCTTGAAAATATGTCATTGAATGGGAAAACCAGTGGTCACCCACATCCAAACAAATAGCTAGCAGTAAACCCCAAAAGAACCCAACCCTAAGTAAAACAAACAGTTAATCCTAACCCTAAAAGAAAACCAACCCTTACTCTAGCAAACAGCCAAACCCCTAACCCTAACAGAAAGCTAACCTTAACATAATTTATCATCTTTAAAATGAATTAAATGGTTTTAGAAAAATAACTAATTCCCCAAAAATTCAACTAGTTGTAAAAATATATCTAGTATAATTATTATTTGCCTAGTTAAAAAAAAACAGCTAGTTAGAAAAAAACTACCTGGTTAGAAAAAAACTATCTAGTTAGTAAAAAACTACCTAGTTAGAAAAAAAATTAACTGAGATTAAAAATTAACTGCAACACATACATGAACATGTAAGTAGTAACTGCCATTCTTAATGAATTTCATAAGGACACGTAAAATAAATTTCATGGAATGAAATGGCTCCAAACCCTTAACACAGTTAACATAGTTATCTAATAGAAGCTACTGAGCAAGGAACTATGAAATCCCGTAGTTTGAGCATTTCAATCCTAGTCCTAAGCTGCTGTTTTGTTACAAAGTATGCTGTACAAGGTGGTTATAACTTCACAGTTGATAGATAGAAAACTCCAGAGTATGCATATTCTCCTTAGTGTTCTCGATACATTTCTCTTGGTACTAGTTAGGAGAATTTGCACAAACATCAAGACTTTCATGTTTGGTGATAATTTCCTTTATTTTTATGACCTTTATGTTTGATCAAGTAGGGATATTGTAAGGAGAAAATAGACGCTTGTCACTGTTGGGGCTTAAAGGGTTAAAAGTAAGTTCTGTGGTTATAAATGACATCAGATGATTCAAAGTGTGACCAATAAAGATATCTAATAGAAGCTACTGAGCAGTGAACTATGAAATCCCATAGGTTGGGCATTTGAATCCTAGTCCTAAGCTTCTGTTTTCTTACAGAGTATGCTACTGTACAAGCTGGTTATAACTTCAGTTTATAGCCAGAAAACTTCAGAGTCTATTCATACATGTATATACGATTTTAGTCTGCCTGAAGAAGAGCACTGAATGTCCTCGAAATATAGGTATCCGACAAAACTAGTATATATAAATTTAAATTTGGGAAGTTAATACAACAAAATAATAATGAACACTCTACCTTGATAAGTTCAGCAACTTGCTCTCCACTTTCTAGGTCATTCATTGCCCAAACGTACCCACCGAACAATTTTATGGCTTATGCGGGCGAGGTGCGAGTGAAGTTGTGACTTTCCCTCGCCGGCCTCAAAGTTGTTGTACTCTTTTATTCTGAAGTTAAACGCTCTATTCACCTCAGGTAGAAGAGAACAGCACTGTTGTGATAGTGTGGCCCATTATCTAGAAGACAGGAGGTAATAAAAAGACATCACTCAAAAAATAGAGAAAAAACCTGTGCAACACGCATTACGAAAATATTTTTTTCACACTGACGGTGTTGTCTATTTCTATTACATTTGTCATAGGAAAAATAACAGAACTTTTCATAGTTTTTTTAAGAAGCATACCAGAAAACAGGTAGACAGAAAATCCTCGGTAAGCAGTCTCCAACCATCTGAAACCTATGGCAAGGGCACTCTGCGTGAACCAAGCATCCTGCTTGGTACCTTCAGACCACAAGTCAATGACCAGTTTTTCGCTGACCCTCTGCCACCTGAAGTCCAATTTTTTCTTACAAAATAATGACAATTAGGATGCACTGTAAAGTTATAATGCCAGTCTGTCCTGCAAACACACCCATGTGTTGGGGAATAGAAAACATGTCAAGGCTTTCAAGGGCTAACAAAAAGGATCCGAAAGTTATCTGAGACAAGAGTTTGTAAAGTAAAAGGGAGCTTTTTCAGTGGCAATGTAGTACTTTTTTGATACTTCATCTGAAAGGGAAGCTTAAGTCATAGGTTCTAGGGACAAAAAGTAATCCAAAACTAGCAAAAACATCAAGTCAGCAGTCTCATAAGCAGAAAATTATAACTCCTACAACAAAGTCGATTAGGAGACTGACATTATTAATGGCTTTGCTTTTCTGTTCCCCTCTATAAAATGCTCAAGCAGTCAAAATACATGTTTCTACATGAAAATAGGGTGCAATGACTTCAACGGCAGTTCACAAGAAAACCAGTTTTAAGAAGTGTAGATAATGACCCTATGACACAAGTATTGCATTAGCTTCTAGTTACTGATGAACTTCCCACAACTTCCATAACACTGCTAAGCAGGGGTTTCAATAGTAGCCGGGTAGCGGGTAGATCTACCCGCTTGCAACGGGCCGATTACCCGCTTGGAGCCTTCACACGAACGTCAAGTAAGACCAGATAATTTCATCTCAGCTTCGAATTCTTGCCAAAAAATTTGGCAAAATAGGTTTTATTTTATAGGACAACAAAAGGAAATAAAAAAGAAAAGACATTCTGGCATCTTCCAAGCCTTCTGGCCCATGAAAGTTGAAGCAAAGTCTGCAAAACGTGTAATAAACATCGCTTCGGAAGCTACGTCAAAAAAAATGTGCAAGGCATCTCAGCTGAAATCGACGGGAACTGGGACAGAGTGTGAATACTAATGGCGGCCAAAAGGCAATCGTTGTTTGCATATTTCACGCCAGTGTCAAAACAAAAGAGGTCAAACGAGACTGACTCCTCCCAAGGTTAGTTGAGGATATTGAAAGGAAAACCTTCGGTGATTATATCGTTCAAATGTTAATATTATGCTTCGTTTTTGCGCCAATATATTGTGTATCGTTCGTCGATGGAATTGAATAAAATGTATCATGTTCAGTTACTTGCCTTGTGTTGTGTCTTACTTCGGCCAACTGATCTCTTTTTCCGCACAAAGTGGTTCATTAGATAGTGAAATCAGTCAGTCACTTACCTCAGCGAAGGAAAAGCCCCTTCCATCTTCAAAGTCTGGTGAGAGTGTAGCAGATGTTGTAAAACCCGCTACATCCTACGCAAGAAGCGAGACGAGCATCGATTTCTGTGATCATGATTCTGTGTTGAAGCTGTTCGGGCCTTCGGAAATCGTCCACAGTTATTCCACTTGTAATAAAAATAATTGTTTCAGCCTAACTGAAAGGGAGTAGAAAAAAATTCCGCCCTAAAACGAGACCGTTTCAAGCACCAGTGGATAAGAGATGATAACTTGGCATTTGATTCATGTACTGGCATGTGGTGGGTGATTTACAAGGAGGAATCAGATGATGAGAAAGGGGGGATGTTTTGTTTGTTGTGTAAGAAGCACAATACTGCAAACCTGAAAAACAACAGCAAAGTATATAACCTCATACCCGCACAGCGCCTGAAAACAGATGCTCTAAAAGATCATTCAAAAAGTGCTCAGCATGCAGCAGCTGTTCAGGCAGAGATGCTCAGCCGAGTGTCAATTTTTCACAAAGAAGTCGAGGAACAAGTCAAGAGCAAAGATGAAGTCCTACAGAATGCATTTATGTCGGTATACTGGTTGGCTAAAGAAGAGATGGCCAACAAGAAGTTTCTATCACTTCTCACACTTCTCCAAATGCTTGGGCTTGAAAACATGAAGCATTTTCGTCATCGCTCCGCTGGGTCAACTATCGAGATTTTCTTGACTCTAGGCAGAGTACTGAAGCAGAGAGTGGTTGAAGCGCTAAGGAAATCAAAAGCATTTGGTCTATTAGTTGATGAGGTAACGGACATTTCGGTCATGGAACAGTTGATAGGTTTTGCTCAGTATGTCTCAGATGATGGGGAGGCTATGGTGAAATTCCTTTTCGTCGACAATGTTTTGGAGGACTCCTCTTCCGCCAATGCTGAGACAATCACTAAGTGCATTTCTAACAATCTGGACAAATGTGAACTTGACGTTCAGAAGATGATGAGCCTAGTAAGTGATGGTGCCAAAGTAATGACTGGCGAAAGAACAGGTGTGGCTGCCCGACTGAAGCAAATCAACAGCAAGCTAATTAATGTGCACTGTGTCTGTCACAGACTGGCCCTTGCTTGTGCTGGTGCGAGTGATGAGACAAAATACATCACACAAGTCGAAGGAGTCCTTTTGCAGCTGTGGAAGTTTTTTGCTAAATCGCCTAAGCGGGCTGCTCTTTTGGTGAAAGCACAAGAGTCATGGCGCAAGATGAAGCTATCAGAAAAAGCAAGGTCTGTTGTGGCGAAAAAGGTGCGAAAAGCTTGCAGAACACGTTGGCTGTCAACAAGCAATGCTGTAGATGGAGTGTATGAAGACTTTGTTCCTATCATACAGGCTATCAATCTCGCAGATGAAAAAGATGGCTTGGCGACGTATCTGCTGTCCAAAATGAAGAGCTTTAAGTTTATTGGTACGATATATATTTTGAAGGCTGTCCTTCCAGAGCTTGCTGCATTAAGCAGAGTATTCCAGCGAGGTACCGTCAACTTTGGCCATATCCTACCAGCTATCACCTACACCACTGACAAGCTAAAGAAGATAGCACAAGACGAAACCCCCATCACCCAACTTCAGGTTGATATTCAGGAGAATGGACCGCTCGGTACCTGTGAGTTTAAAAGCAATGACCACGAGATACAAGTTCTTCGCAACCTTCTAAAGAAGTACACGCAAGCCCTCAAGGAGGACATTGATTCTCGTTTCAAGGATGCGATGCCAGTGGTCTGTGCATTTGCCATCTTTAATGCAAATGCCATTCCAAACCGTCGAACAGCAGAGTTTTTAAGCTATGGGTCGAAGGAAATCGGCACATTGTCAAACCACTACTTTCCAGGTGACAAGGAAGCTCAGCAGCAAGTGAAAGCAGAGTGGGAGAAGTTAAAATACGATCTTCTTTTGTGGAAAGCGCAGATTTCCCAGGAACTTGACAACATCACTCCAACTGAGTGGAGTCTGAAGAGGCTACTTTCCATGCGCACATGTACAGAATATGGCCACCTCTACCCTAAGCTTGTGTGGATTGTAGAAATCATTCTTTCTCTTCCTATGTCAAATGCATGGCCTGAGAGAGGGGCTAGTGCTGTTAAGAGGGTAAAGAGTCGACTCCGTAGCAGTATGACTAATCAGATGTTGGAGGCGCTGCTGCATATCTCCATCAACGGACCACCTGTCGGTGAAGCACAGGAACTTGTTAAAGAAGCTGTTGAGGCCTGGAGCAACGCAAAGAAAAGAAGGAAACTCCCGCCATCTGCAAATCCAGGTGGCACATCTTCTGGAAACTCGCAGGGTGAAGTTCAAACCATTCTTGTGGACTCTGCTGTCCAAACCGATATCCAGGTCCAGGAAGATGAAAAAGTTGAAGAAGCAAGTGTGCAAGCAGAGGTGGAAGCTGCTGTTGAAGCTTTTAAACTTGCAGACCACCAAGCAAGTTATGATTCGGATGATTCTGCTTTCGAAAGTGAAGATGAATACTAAGCACTCGATCGCTATTCTAGGGACTCGTGCTTTCTTTCGTAACAGTATATTTTGAAATTACAATATAAACAGTGGAAGAGATTTTCCACATTCCACCTTGTATTTAGGTTTGGGACATGACTTTTAGGTAAGACTTGTTGTGCAAGTAAGTGATTTGTAAAATTATGTTCCAATAGGTATAATCAAGAAGGTTTGTTATGGTTAAAATCTGGTAGAAAGTGTTCAAGCAGCAAAAGGCTCGGCTCTTGAAAGTCTTGAAAATCAAGTCGTAAATTAAGTGGCTTCAGACTGATATAAGTGATATAAGACACTCAGTTACATACACTGTTTAGGTTGCTTCTGTGTTTTTGTAATGATATATGCGACTAAAATATAACCATGTTTCTCTATAGAATAGATTAAATTTTTTTTAGATTTAAGGATTAACCCTGAGCTAAAACTACATTCTACTTCGTCATTGGTCAATGTCGCTAAGGAGTCAGGTGAGATATGCGCACGAAACCAGAGCGGTCACTTGCAAGCGAACTTTGGAGTAGTTGCACGTAGAAATTTTCATCATGGCGAAAACGAACAATCCAGAAGATCCCGACGCAATAACGAAAATCCCACTGAGGAAGCCGAAGACGAACTTCTAGAGGATCCTGAGCTCGACAATAGCGACTCGCTATTGAGTGTACTCAGTAAGTTGAACCAAAACATGGATCACATGGCGGGTTCATTGTCCGCCATGGGCGAAGCTTTCGCTTCTTTGTCGGAGCAGCGCCCAGCGAAGCGAGACGCTCGCTCTGGGAACTTAGACCCTTTAAATGGGGAAACAAAGAAACCTAGAATTGATGCCGGTGATGCTGTTGAAACTGGCGGTGACAGCGATGATTCGGACGTAATAGAGCTTCTTGCAACCAACGCTGAGAACGACTCCGAAGGCGCCAAAACGTCGGCCGCCAAAACGCAGGACTCCTGCAACAATGAAGGCGAAGACGATCTTTTAAAGAAATTGGCCCTCGACTTCTCGAAAGATGATAAAGTGAGCAGCCCAATATCTAAGCAACTTGCAGATATCATCAATAAGAGATGGGCTTCGAAACTGAGTGAGAACAAGGTCAAAGACACGGTCGAGAAATACGATCGCCCTGAAAACTGCGAGAAGCTTGTTGCCCCCAAAGTGAACCCAGAGATTTGGGGAAAATTAACTCATCATGGGAAAAAGCAGGACCTCAGATTGTCCGCTATTCAGAACATGATAGTGAGGGTTGGAGCCATTATTGCACAATCAACCCAGAAGCTCATGGATTTTCGAGGCCAGAGCACGCAAGGTGGCAAGCTCGACACGGGCGCATTAGTCACAGCACAAATTGATACCATTGCCCTGTTGGGTCACACCAATTACGAGCTCTCGCTTCGTAGACGGGAAGCTATTAAACCCAACCTTAACAAGGAATACGGCTCACTGTGCTCTTCGCAAACGCCGGTAACCAACTTGCTATTTGGCGACGAGCTTCAGTCGCAGCTTACGGCAATTCGAGCCTCAAACCGAATTAGTCATACAGCAGTGCACAATAGCACCAACAAATCTTTCACCAAACCTCCTTATCGCCAAAAACAGGACCAGCCTTTTTTAGGCAAGGGCCATTTCCAGTCCAGATGGAAACCCCAGAAAACCTGGAAGAAAAAGGAGGACACCAGCAAGAAATAAATACTGCCGATGACATCATGACAAAGCTCCACACGTTACAGGTAACCCAATTTGAAGGCTTTATTCCTACACTTATAGCTTACCTTGTTACACAAACATGTTGCTTCAAAAGCGGTAGGCTGGCACAATTTGTTCATTGTTGGCAAAGAATCACCTCAGACACTGAGATTCTTCAAATGGTGTCAGGACAATACATTGAATTTGACACTAAGCCTTGCCAAACACGCCCCCCTGCAGTGAAATGTTTTAGTGCAGAAGAAAATGCTATTATTTCCAAAGAGGTTGCAAACCTGCTTAAGAAGGCAGTTGTTGTTGAAACCAGTCATGAACCAGGGGAGTTTATCTCTTCTGTTTTTGTGCGACCCAAAAAAGATGGATCACACAGAATGATCCTGAATCTTAAAAACCTAAATAAACATGTGCAATACAACCACTTTAAAATGGATACACTTCAAAGTGTAATAAGTCTTATTACCCCTAACTGCTATATGGCCTCTGTTGACCTCAAGGATGCTTATTACAGTGTTCCTATTGCGGTTTCAGACCAGAAGTACCTTAAGTTTAAATGGGGTGGTAAATTGTATCAGTTTACCTGTTTTCCTAATGGTTTAGCTTTCTGTCCAAGGAAGTTTACCAAACTAATGAAGCCAGCCTACTCAGTTTTGAGACAACTTGGGCATGTAAACTCACCGTATATTGATGACTCATACCTACAAGGTGCAAGTTATGAGGAATGCCTAGCTAATGTTCTAGACACTGTGAAAATGTTCCTTTCATTGGGTTTCATTCTTCACCCTCAAAAGTCAGTTTTTATCCCTACACAAAAATTAGTATTTTTGGGGTTTGTCTTGGACTCAGTCCAGATGAAAATTTATTTGATCAATGAAAAAGTTGACAAGCTCAAATCAATTTGTACCAAGCTTATCAAGGCCAAAGAAACCACTATACGGGAGGTTTCAAGGGCCCTTGGGTATATGGTATCTAGTTTCCCAGGTGTCATGTATGGCCCGCTTTATTTCCGTCAGTTAGAGAGGGAGAAAACTCTTGCCTTAAGATATAGCAAGGGTGATTATGATGCTTGTATGGTAGTATCAGACAAAGCTGGTTCAGAATTGTTGTGGTGGAACACACACCTCGAAGCCAGTTACAATATCATTAGTCATGGGGAGCCTACTGTTGTCATGTCAACCGATGCCTCATCCACTGGCTGGGGCTGTGCCCTACATGATACCAGTACAGGTGGACACTGGTCCTCAGAGGAAGCCAGAAACCACATAAACTATTTAGAGCTCCTAGCCATATACTTGGCTCTTAAATCTTTTTCATCTATCATTAATGGGCAGCATGTGAAGGTCATGGTGGATAATATGACTGCCCTGTCTGATGTTAACCATATGGGTACTGAAAAAAGAAATGACCTAGCCAAAGAAATTTGGTTATGGTGTGCCCAAAGAAATATTTGGCTGACAGCTGTCCATATCCCTGGTGTAGAGAATGTGGAAGCTGATAAACAATCAAGACGGTCTCACTCACAACTTGAGTGGACACTAGACAGAACTATTTTTAGGGACTGCATCAATGCAGCAAAGGTTGAGCCCAACATTGACTTATTTGCTTCCAGAATAAACCACCAGCTTCAGCCTTATGTATCCTGGCATCCTGACCCAGGGGCTGTGGCAATTGACGCATTTCATTTATCATGGAAGCAATATGTGCCTTACATGTTCCCTCCATTTTCTCTTATCTCCAGAGTATTGCAGAAGATCCAACAGGAGAAGGTTCAGGGAATTATCATTGTGCCGAAATGGCCAACACAAACGTGGTGGCCTGTCTTGATGAGAATGCTGGTCGACAATCCAGTACTACTACCCAAAAGAAAGAAACTGCTGTTTCTTCCGAGCAGTCCAGAAAAGATTCACCCTCTATATCCAAAACTGGAGCTGCTGATGTGCCACTTGTCTGGAGATCACTTGAAAGCCAAGGAATTTCGACAGAAGCTTCCAGAATCATTGTGCAGTCCTGGAGATCGGGCACCACAACCCAGTACCAAACTTACTACAAGAAGTGGGAATCATTCTGCTGTCGACGGAAAATTAATCCCCTTCAGGCCACTTTACAGGATGGCATAAATTTCCTTGGAGACCTCTTTGCTACTGGTGTAGGATACAGCTGTATTAACACTGCACGTAGTGCCCTGTCATCTATTATTGTGCTTCCAGGGAGTGTTCACTTTGGTAGCCATCCACTCGTTACCAGGTTTGTGAAAGGCGTTTTCGAAAGTAGGCCTTCCCTCCCACGATACAAAGAAATTTGGGATGTAAACTCTGTCCTTAAGGTACTTGCCACCTGGACTCTTGGAGTGGATTTAAGTCTGAGAGATATGTCCTGGAAGCTTACCATGTTGCTTGCCCTCTTGTCTGGCCAGAGAGTACAGACGCTGAAGGCACTAACTCTGACCTCAATGACTTTAACTGCAAACAAATGTGTATTTACCATTGAAACACCACTGAAGACCACTCGACCGGGCAAGCACCTAGGTCGAATTGAGTTTTTGGCATACGAGCCTGACCGGAACTTGTGTGTTGTACAACATCTACAAGCCTATAGCGATAGAACATCTCACTTAAGAGGAGAAACTGACCAGTTGCTGATTGGCTATCAGAAGCCTCACAAGCCTGTGTCAACTGACACTATTGCTCGCTGGATCAAGAATGCCATGGGCAAAGCAGGAGTTGACACTAGTGTATATAAAGCACATAGCACAAGAGCAGCTGCCACATCAGCTGCAAAGGGGAAACAAGTCCCTATTGACACTATCTTGTCTGCAGCAGGTTGGAGTAGTGAGAGCACCTTTGCTCGGTTTTATGATAAGCCTATCCAAGACACTGCCGCAAATTTTGGACATGAACTACTGCATAGTAGCCGTTAAATGCTTTTTACACAGTTGTATCAACCAGAATTGTTTACCATACTGTTACTGTTACTGTTATGTTACTTGAAGAGATATGACATTTTGATTTGGTGTGTACCTTGTTACAGCACCCTGTTGATGTCTAAATTGCATTAAATAGATTGATGTTCATGGTTTTTGCTCATGATCATGACGCTTTAAGGTCTCACGTGACTCCTTAGCGACATTGACCAATGACGAAGTAGAATTGTAAAATTAAACGAAACTTACCTAAGTTGAAGTTTGATTGAGATTCTACGAAGTCATTGGTCTGGAGCTAAGGAGTCAGGTGCCCTCCCATCTGGGCTACCCACCCTACTGATTTACAACAGTCCTGATCATTCGCCTTTAAAGTGTGACCGCTCTGGTTTCGCGCGCATATCTCACCTGACTCCTTAGCTCCAGACCAATGACTTCGTAGAATCTCAATCAAACTTCAACTTAGGTAAGTTTCGTTTAATTTTACAATTAAACTTAGACCATTTTAAAGATACCAGTTGTGAAAGTGTTAAAAAGTAGCACCTCAATAGAAATAGTTGACTGTGACTACTTTATTGTAACATAATTCTCTTCAAATTTGTTTAAATTAGTTGACTTGGGAGCAAAAAATTGAAACAACAAAGCAACAAAAAAAGACCTGAAAATGCATGAAAATGCACCTGCCAGAGTCTAAAACTTCAAAATTTTCCGGGGGGAGCATGCCCCCGGACCCCCCTAGGGTCGAACGCCCTCTGGGCCTTCGGCAAATGTACCCGCCTGTTACTCTTAAGTACCCGCTTGTGCAAAAACTTATTGAAACCCCTGGCTAAGGAATGAACTTACCTGTGCAATTACAAGGAAACCATGTAGAGAAATTCCTCTTTTTCTGTACCACTCTCTTTGGTTTTCACGAGTTCTAAGCCGCAGCTCAACTTTCATTTTGTAATCAATGATTACAACTACCTCTCCAGGTTGAAGGTTTGAAAGGACATACCGACAGTAGTCCCCCTGGTGTTTGGTGCGGACAATGCATGCAAAGTACTCCTTGTGGTTGGACTCGATTTGTTGCCAGGACTTGGAGAAGGAAGCCTTTTTGGGGGCATCAGTAATTCCTTCGAAGGCTTCTTTCATTCCTTTCTTTAGCTTGAGAAACTCATCCACATTGGAAGAATGATGCTTGTGTTCCTCAAACAGTGGCCAAGAGCATAATCCAAACACAGCTCACCACAAGGTGAATGCCTCTTCAGCTAGCCCCCCCCCCAAAAAAAAAAAATTAAAAAGACAACTCTCCCTCTCAAAGACAAGTGACAACGATATCGTGAACACAAGAAATATTTCACATAAATACTACGATAGTAACATAATGACTCAGAACTTAACTATATAGAACACTAAAGGTCAAACTTTATGGTAGGTTTTGAGAGCATGGGTTTTAGAAGGCCTTCAAACTAACTGTTTTTTTAAGTGTCACTTTCAAGAACCTGTATACTAATAGTTATTTTTGTTTTCATAAAAAATTCCTTTAACTCTACTGATAGTCTTGTTTCTAAATTACGGGTTCTAG
Organism: Siderastrea radians; assembly: GCA_964017195.1. Classification (NCBI taxonomy): domain Eukaryota; kingdom Metazoa; phylum Cnidaria; class Anthozoa; order Scleractinia; family Rhizangiidae; genus Siderastrea; species Siderastrea radians. The sequence continues at coordinate 31,901,494 of OZ024889.1, read as the reverse complement.
CAGCTGCCAAGGCAGACAACCTTATTTACTCTGTTGCTTTATTGCTTCATTGCGCAGACCATGTGCCAAGGCTAAATGCAGTATTCTCATTCCTAACTGGATGTAAAAACGTAATTCATGCTTGTGTGCACCCTGTTGTTTTCCGGCAATACAAAGGATCAAATCTCCAGAGAACACAATTTGATCCACAATGGGCAATCAGGATATAAGGCAACATGCAACAATAAATATTTTATCTGTACACCTATTTCTTAGCTCCTTGGGAAATTGCACTTTTAGAAACTTCTGGTACTTTCTCATGACGGCTATGAATTGTGAATGGGTACAGGCAAGTAGCATGCTCTCCCCTTTCAGGTTGTCTAGGAGCAGCTCCATTGATTCCAAGTTCGAATGACCAAAATCATCACACAGGTTGCAAAGACCTGCCAGCATCGAGTTCATCCGAAAGCTCTTTGGCAGGTGAGAATAAATGTAAGTCCTCTTTAGACCATCAGGAATTTTAGCTGATACTGTTGGATAACCTGCTTTATGTCACACTGCCAATATCTGACTCCAGTCTCTTTTCCATCCACAAGCACACTTCTACGTGAAGATGGTGTTGAGATGTCATCCTGAGTGATAAAGCTCCGAAATTCTTGTATGACCTCTGGGCTTACTACCTGCTTGGTGAGTGATAGGCCATCACGGGGGACACCACCTCTTCCAAACAATATGGCATGCACTCGGGCTGCAGTGATTGTACTCTTTAAACCAGGGAAATAGTCCTGAAGGTCAGACATTGAGAAGTCACGGGTCACAATTGAGAGAAGCCTTCTTCGTTCATCCCCAGACTTACTCAGTCGTCCAATAGCTTGCGCAGTCTCAATTTGATTTTTTCCTTGTCCCACTCCACTTACACTTGTTACTCTTTTTCAAGCTGTCACCAATAAGGAGTTTATTGGCTACTTTTGCGCCCTGTGCCCGTATTATTTTACTGCTCTCTTTATCTTTTGCTGCGATGTAGTCCTTGGCCAGTGATTTCAAAACTTTGTCATCGCTGCTGCAATTCTGGTGGCTGTTGGACATGTCCGCAAACCGCCCTTGGAATTTTTGGTTGCTAAGAATGTCCTTCATGATGGCCTGGGTACCCTGCTCACCAAGAGATGTGTAGTTCTCTAGCAGCGTGTCTATTTTGTACATTGTCACATATGTAACGTGGCCAGCATGCATATGTAACCAGGCCAGGTCTTGTTGTTAGATTATTAAACATGGACTCCACGTGTTCGTGTCGTATGTTACACACATCATTTGATTTCTTATATTACGCTTCCTTCTGAGACCAATGCATTCGTAACCCTGGCGTATTTGGGCATTCTCGGGAACTTGACAAGCTTTGTCTTCTGAAGTTTTAACTTCAGAATATTCAGTGCAACTGTCAGAATCATCCCATATATCACAAACTTCAACTCGTTCATCTTCAGGTACAGGGAAAACTTTGCTTGATGAAGTAGCCTAGAAAAATAAACAAGTCGAAAAAGAGAAGAGTAAAGATACACAGAATACTGAAGTTTCGAAAAGAACACAAGAAAGTAACACATTGTGTTATGCGAAGGTGCGAGTGCTTTGCATCTCTTAGGAGTTGAATTTTATTCCTGCACAGACAGCATATCTTTCGCTTTCGTTCCTTGTGTCCACCTGTACTCCACCTTCCAGCGCCACAATACTTCTCCTCCTGATATGTCAAAGAAAACAACTGCTTCGGGCCCACTTGTCCAAATCCCCACTCCACATGTTGTGGACAGCACCAAACACTTTTGAAGGGCTTTTCGACAATCCCTCCGGCAATAAAATACTTTAACTTTGCAATAAATAATATATTTGTATTCGATACAATGCAATATGTAGATTTGACTAAAGAAATTGACGAGATTTTTACAAGTAAAAGACTAGCGTCCTCACAGCTCCGATAGCAGATCCAAGATGGCGTCACAACAAGATCGCACGTGTGGCAGAGTTTCCGCTCTTACTTTTGATTGGCACACAGAACAATGCTGAAACTTGGCCGTGAGGTACAGGACAGGGGAGTGGGGAAAACAAAGCTAAAAAAAGTTGTTTATGTCACGTTTTCCATCGTTTTTTCGGCGATGTTTTGATATCGACCAATCAGAATGCTCGATTTAATTGAAACTAATAATTATAACTTAACACCTTTTAATCGATTTTGCAATCTGCCTGCCTAATTTTTACGCGGACATTACTTAATGTGTTACTACACTGGATACTAGGGAATCTTGAAATTAATAATGAAGTCAATATTGCAATTATGAACTGTAAATGCTATTCCCAGTAAGAACAAACGACCAGGTATCATTGCACAAGAAACCATAAATTTCAGCTGAAAATAGCTGAAGAGTGCTTGGACAAAAGACTTTGCAATTACGATTTTTTCACAAGTTTTTTTGGACAATAGCTCTCAAGAACAATAGCAATTCGATTCAGCAAACGAATCTGCATAAGGTGATATATTTTTTTGAGGTGTAAGATATTTTGGCAGTATTCATCCGCGATCGTGAAAGTGTAAAGGTTCGAAGATGAGTCAGTAAATTAAAAGTGTTCAACCGTTCGTTTTTGAGTATAGAAAAGCTCCAAGTGACTTTTTCATATCATGTCACTTATATTTCCTCTTGTTTCATGAGTAAACAAAAGTAATTTTCCAGAAGAATTTATCACTTTATCAGATAATCACTTGGGTTGCTTTTCCAGTGCCCCTTCACGATGGACTATGCTTAACATACAACACAACCTACTATACTGTAGTAAAAACAGAACTTGTCTATTATTTCAGTGTGGGAGGCATGGTGGCCTAATGGTTAGCGCCCAGGACTCCAGATCGAGCGGTTCGCGTTCAAGCCCTGGCTGGGGCACTGCATTGTGTTCTTGGGCAAGACAGTTTACTCTCATGGTGCCTCTCTTCACCCAGGTATAAATAATAATAAATAATGGTCCGTCCCTTATCTATAAAACGTTCAAGTTCAAGTTCAAGTTCAAGTTCAAGTTCAACTTCAGTGTTGATAACTATTGAACAGCTCTGAAATCCCCTGCCTCAAAAGCTCTGTGAATGATGAGAGAACTCGTTCATGCACTCTGACCTTGGCTTGCACTTGTGTTGAGGATTTGTTACTGACTGAAAGTGGTGTAGTGACTCTTGATTGTAGCACATCACAGGCTTGATTAAACTGAATTTTGATTGAGTCCTTGTCAATATTGCAATTTTTTCCACCTTCCTTTTTGCAACAGTAGCTTCAAATAGGTAATGTTCAATTCTTGTCCAGCATCCTAGAGTCGGAATTTTATTACATTCAAGAATCAAATCAATTCCCTTCTTCACAGATTCAAGAACTGTTTGGGCATGACGATGTATCCTTTGTCGTTTTACATGCCTTCTTCCCAACTGAAGGGGCCTTATGCCAAATGGATTTTCACAGCCTTGACATTCACGTTCACTTGTATGGGGCATTGATTCGGCAAGACATGAGCATCCACTGGGGTATTTTTGACCAGATTTTGTCACACACTTTGGAATACCTTGCTTTCTTGACCTTCCACAGTGACAGCTTGTATCGGAATGATCTTCTTCAACTACAGGTGGCGTTGCTATACTTTGCTTTTTGCTCCAAATCAGAGGGTAGAATGCTCCTGCCTCTTTATGAAAGAAGTTAAATACTGGGGTATCCGGGTTTCTTTTTTTAGGAAAGACTGGCATCATTACAAAGTTCTCGGACTTTGTAAAAAGAACTTTGTAATGATGTTAAAAACTGAACCCACAGCATTTGGCAAATGCTAAATGAGATGTTCGAGATTTCCAGGACAATCAGCTGCAAGACTGCAGACTTTGTTTTGGATATCAAGGAATTCCAATTTTCTCTCTAATTTCAATTTCTCAATCAAATTTGTTGCAAAATGTCCAGGAGACATCTAAATATGAAAGATTGTACCTTGCAATTACACTTTCACTGCTCGCTGAGGGAAGCCTGTTGTATGCAGGAGCTTATTCAGTATTTAACATGACTGTTAATACCGTTGGCAGATATGGTATAAATCTTGGTTCAAATGTCAGCAAACCATTGAACATTTCATTCATTTCCTCTTCATAGAACTTCATTGCAAGTGTATGATGCACTGTAACTTCCAAGCTTGGATCAAGTGTTGTTGCTTGTAACAGGGCTGTAATTGCATCATTATCAAGTGGACTCTCACACCAAGAGGTACTGTTTGGCAAGGCAACACTGTCCATACTTTCCAGGGGTGGTCCAAAACCAAGACTTTCACTAGCTTTTACTTGTTTACTTAGACTGCCAGAGCTCAAGGTTTTATTTTTCAGAGACAGGACAGGTGGTACAACACCATGCAGTGTTTTAGCATTATGTCGATAGAATGCGACAGTAAGTGCTGTTAATGCAACTGCAACACCCAATTTGCAGTTTGTAATTTGAGCTTTCAGATTTCTGTGTAAGCATTCATTTTTGCTGGTTCACAAGTGAGGTGGAATTCTGCTTAGGCAGCCCTTGTTGATATGTTTTCCCAGTTTTTTACATTCCTTTACAGCTTTTTGTGGCAGCACTGCTGTCCTCTATTCTTTCTTCACCAACATCTGATGGTGAGCGAAACACCGGCCTGAGATCTCTGACACACTGGGATCTAAGATTGTGGTGTTTTGGCATCTTGCGGGTAATCTGACTAACTGCATGAAACAAATCAAGTACAACAACGAAGTCTTCACCAAACACAGTCTGCAGTTTGGTTCTCCAATGGCAACGGTTGTCGCTACAGGCACCTTGCAACTTAGTTCCATGGGCAGAATGTCTGGACTTCAGAGCTTGCAACATGTCTTCAATATGATCAAAAGCCTCAGAGAGAGCACTTTACCAGCTTCAGTTGGTGAAATACTCCTCGTTTTCCTTGAAATATACAAGAAAGCAGGAGGTAATTATATTATTGCTGGGATGCTTGTATTTAGACGGATCAAATTGATGAAAGTTAAAGTTGAAAAAGATGAAAATTGTAAGATTTTTTGGTAGTATTCGTCCGCAATCGTGAAAGTGTAAAGGTTCGAAGATGAGTCAGTAAATTAAAAGTGTTCAACCGAAAAAGCACAAAAGGTATAACTTCAATACTTGGAAGTGCCTCAAGCAGTCTTGGGTCGTAACCAGAGTAAACGTGACGTTGAGGGCAAACGAATTTAGTTGAAACCAGAAGCAGCACTTGTTCTTTACCATACAAACTTGTGATGGAATAACATTTTTCGGATGGCAGTTGTACTACAGATGACTTACTACACTTGAATTATTTTATGCCATCAGGGCACAATGAAGCTGGGTTCCACAAAAGCAGTGCAGGAAGAAGGTAATCATGATCATTTGGGAAGTTCGAGCCTGTCACAGCATTCTCAGGATCGATTCTTACCACTCCACCACCACCATGCTTTACTATTGTAGCTGCAATGTATTTGGATACCTTTTCGTCTTAGCTTTCACGCTCATCATCGTCATCATCATAAGCCGTAAGCTGGAAAGGGAATTTGTTTTCATCCGAGGCATTTTGCTCGACGAACACTTGAGCCATAACTTCTGCTCGCTTGACGCGGCAAGCGAAAGATCCTGGGTACGAGGATTACTTTTGAGGTCGAGGCAACCTCGTCGAGGGGATCCGCAGCCTCTTCTTTAGGGAGAGGAATATTTTGGAAGAAACGCGGGAACTTTCTTCCTTCTGCTCGTGACAGTGCAGCATAGTCCATATTAATTGTTCTTTTCAGTGATCGATAGGCTGTGTTTACACTTTTTTCGGTTTGTGAGAAACTGTAGAAAAGATGTTGGGAGCTAAAAAACGAAGATCATCGGATATTTCCCCAATCCAAGTGGTGAGAGGACGACGAAACTGCCAGTCAGGTTTATAAAACTCTTATAACTGCCGACTACTAAGAGGAACAACACAATAAAAGGGGTGAAAAGCTCTCTGATTCCTATTTTAAAGTGTTACTTAAAAAACAATCTGAGCTGAGTTCAACTTTTGTAATTAACATGTTGTTTCCACCATGAATGCTTTAAGGTTATAATTTAAAATCCAATTGTTTTTTTTTGAGAAGTAATTTGACAGTCTCAATTCTACTGGAGAGTACTTCAAATATATCTGTTATAACCTGCTTTCAAATTTCACATACCATAAAATCCCGGTTATAAGCCCTTCCCCCACCCCGCTTATCAGCCCGCCCCGTTATAGGCCCATCTACCTGCAGACAAAAAAATACCTCCGATTATAAACCCCCCCAGATATAAGCTCCCCCTCCTCTAGTTTCCCTTATTTTCTAAATATTAATTTACGACGTGTTAAAGCTTTATTAAGAACCAGTTATTAAAAGAAAACCTATTTTGATCAACACTGCTGTAGCTGATTATGAGACATTTTTCTCGCTTATAAGCCCCTCCAGATGTAAGCCCCCCGTTTACAAGCCCATTCAAAACCCCTTACGAAGTTGTATAAGCCCAGGGCTTATAACCGGGATTTTATGGTATTTTATTGTAAGTCCCAGCTCGTGTTTTCGGAAATTTAGGGACTGTTCATTTTTTAAGGGTTAGGGGAGTTGGTGGGATCTGGGGGGGGGGGCAAGCCAAAAATGTGGCTTCAAAGGGGGCCATGCGAAAAAATTTGCTGTGTAAGGGGGGTCACTTGTAATAATTACCTTTAAGTGTTGTATGATGGCATCTATAATAGTGTAAAACTTTTACTGCCTTGTCATGGTTACAGTTATTAACACATTAATTTGTTCATATCATTTGATTCACAGTTTGTCTATTTAATGCTGACAGCTGATCGTTTATTAACAAAATTATTTTTACAACAGATTTTAATCATTCCTGTGAATTGTATGGGTTGCTGTTTGTGTGCATTATATAGTAACATTTAAAAATTAGTTATTAATAAGCATATGCAGCTACTTTGGTATGTCAGTAATGATCATTTAAGAATGCCAGTTATTGTTTTTTAAAATAAACAGTTTTGGGGCAATTTCCATATGGTATATAATTGTTAAAACACCATTCCACGTTGAATAAACCTTATCGTATGCTTGTTTGGTTGTGCTAGACAAGATGGAAGAGATTAATAATTGTTATTTTGTTATTTATCCGGATCCATTTTATGCAAAATGTAACTTTAAATACACTGTACAAATAAACAACATTTATGTTACCATCTCAAATTTTTCGATGGTCTTCCATTCTTGTTCTAGGTATCTATACACTTTCCTGACCTTCCTAGAAAATGAGAATACTTCAAAACTGCTGCTTGATAAACCCAGCTGTCCCAGGTGTCCCAACTGTCCCAGGTGTCTCAACTGTCCCAGCTGTCCAGGTGTCCCAACTGTCCCAGGTGTCTCAACTGTCCCAGCTGTCCTAGGTGTCCCAACTGTCCCAGCTGTCCCAGGTGTCCAAACTGTCCCAGCTGTCCCCGGTGTCTCAACTGTCCCAGCTGTCCCAGGTGTCTCAACTGTCCCAGCTGTTCCAGGTGTCCCAACTTTCCCAGTTGTCCCAAGTGTCCCAGGTGTCCCAAGTGTCCCAGCTGTCCCAACTGTCCCAACTGTCCCAACTGTCCCAGCTGTCCCAGGTGTCTCAACTGTCCCAGGTGTCCCAACTGTCCCAGCTGTCCCAGGTGTCCCAACTGTCCCAGGTGTCCCAGGTGTCCCAACTGTCCCAGCTGTCCCAGGTGTCCCAACTGTCCCAACTGTCCTAGGTGTCCCAGCTGTCCCAGGTGTCCCAGGTGTCCCAACTGTCCCAGCTGTCCCAAGTGTCCCAGGTGTCCCAGCTGTCCCAACTGTCCCAAGTGTCCCAGCTGTCCCAAGTGTCCCAGCTGTCCCAGGTGTCTCAACTGTCCCAGCTGTCCCAAGTGTCCCAACTGTCCCAGCTGTCCCAGGTGTCTCAACTGACCCAGCTGTCCCAGGTGTCCCAACTGTCCCAGCTGTCCCAGGTGTCTCAACTGTCCCAGCTGTCCCAGGTGCCCCAACTGTCCCAGGTGTCCCAACCGTCCCAGCTGTCCTAACTGTCCCAGCTGTCCCAGGTGTCCCAACTGTCCCAGCTGTCCTAACTGTCCCAGCTGTCCCAGGTGTCCCAACTGTCCCAGCTGTCCCAGGTGTCTCAACTGTCCCAGCTGTCCCAGGTGTCTCAACTGTCCCAGCTGTCCCAGGTGTCCCAACTGTCCCAGCTGTCCCAACTGTCCCAGCTGTCCCAAGTAGGGCGGGAAAAGGTTGGACGATGAAACGAGCGCGTCCGAGCAAAAAGGTGTGATGCAGTGGATTGGGATCAAATTAGGTGCTAAATCAAAATAGCGGCAAGTTCGGAAAGCGAGATTGATCAGCTGGAGGAATTAGAGGAGTTGTTTGGTGGAGATACAACGGATGACCTGTTTATTTTCAACGAAACTGAATCTTCTTCAGAATCTCCAGTAAGTGCGAAAGATAATTTTCTTTCTACTAATGTCAGTTTGTCGTCGCTTAAGCTTGTTTTAGAAAGATTGGCAGATAGGCAGTCAAATTTTGTGGAGGAAGAGCAGGCAGTTGCTTCGATCATTAGCAAAGTTGAAGAAGGTACATTTGCTGAATTTTTAACATCAGTGGCTGGTTTGTTTGAGGAGTGTTTTCACCTGCGTTCGTCGAAAAAAATAAGCATCTACGCGCAGTTGAACTCGAAAAGAATTTTAATGCATGTCGGACCAAATCAAATCCAGCCAGCAAAGCTTGGGATGAGATCCTTTTGCGCGTTGGTGTCCAAAAGAATACCGCTTCTGACAGTCTTTACCAACATGTGCTCCAACATTTTTGGAGCACTGTTGGATCTGTCTCAGTCCAGCAAGAGAACACTGAAAGAACCATGCAACCAGATTCTCAACCAGCTGATGATATGGAGGTTGAAGCGGTAACAGATCACGCAGGGTGGGCTACAAAACGGGCCAGAGATATGATCAAGTCAAGTACAGAAACTAATTTAAGAATAAAAAAGTCAAGTAGCGAAGAGGACTCGTACAAAATTGACAAATCAGTGGCTCTGGAACTAATTTCAAACCTAGGAAAAGACGAAAAGCAACCAGATGGTCGATTTAGATTTATACCAAGTCGAGAAGTACAAGAATTTTTTTCCTCACTCCATATTGTTGTCCAAGAGCCACTTTCATGTTGAGAAAAACAAAGTGGTTACAAATTGTGTGAAACAACTTTCTGCAGACCAGCAATTGCGGAGTGACTGGTTTTTGCTGACCAATGAATGTGCTTATCCAAAGCCAGTTACAGTATTTATGTTGGAAAAAGTGTGTACAATGTTTGTCAAGTCCAAACAGCAAGTAAATAGGGAGAAATTTGCTTTAAAACCACAGAAAGGTAGTGTGGCTTTAAGGGAAGAACTTAGAGGCAAGATTAGTAAGAGCAGTGGTGTCACAGAACAACAAAATAAAACTGCCAAATCAGCTCCTGTAAAGAATCTGCCTGAAGTTGTTTTAAAACTGCGCAGGAATTTTGAGTCGCCTGAAAATGTCACTTGTTTAAAAGAAATTTTTGACCAACCCAGCAAAAGGGATATTCTGCTAAATTTGTCAGGAAAGGAACTAACAAAAGTTTTGTTAGCACTGGGAAAACCTGGGCTTGATGGCAAGAAACAAACCCGTCAAGTGGATGGTCTTCTAGCAGGAAGTGAAGAATTTGTTATCAAGTACCCTGAAAAGGTAGATAGGTAGAGCTACAGACAGACAGACGGACATAGTAAATAGATACTAGTTAGACAGATAAGTATGGGTAGGTACTGTGGATTTTAGATAGACAGACAGGCAGATGGTCAGATAATAATTTATTACATTATAGTCCAATGATTTGTCATTGATCTTCCAATAACATGGTATTGGCAGATTAGAAATTATTATTATTATTGACCTTTAGTATCTTTACTGTTAGACTGCTGAAATCCTCACTTGCTTCAAAACTATAAAACTGATATATATATATATATATATATATATATATATATATATATATACATATATATATATATATATACACCTAATTGCAATAAAGTTGTCATACAAAATCGAAAAAGAAGCAAGATGAAAAAAGCCAAATAGGAATTAATTAGCCAGACAAATTGCATTGTCAGATTTTGATAATCCGGAAAGCACTTATGCAGTACAATATAATATTTTAATTTGTATCAGTTGAGCTGATACAAGGCAAGTTGGCCACCGTATAGACCTTTTGAGCTTTAGCCATTCGTCAGAACAATTCCATGAATGTAGTTAGCATGCTTAATTTATTCCTATTTGGGTTTTTCCTTTTCCCTTTTTTTTCATTTTTATAAGACAACAACATTGCAATTAGATGTATATGGTAATCATTTTATTATCCCTGTCTCATCTCTCTCCACTCTATCTTCTATTCCTTCCTATGTTATAGACCATCAAGAACTTTTAATGTCAATATTATTGTTTTTTTTTCCTACACAGCTGAAGACAAACAAAGCAGAAGGAAATTCTTCAGTTTAACATGCAGTGGCCCAAGATAACATTTTAAATTTCAGTAAATATCAATATAAACTACGGCCAGTTCACATCAACAAAGCAAGACATGTTTTATTAACCCTTTAAACCCTATTATTACATAGACAAGAGTGTCATAGTGGAAAATAGACCATTCGCATAGTTCATACGAAACTACATCCGGGACTCGAGTGGCGTATTTTCCATATCCTCACTAGTGAGGATATCGATGACACCATTTCCTGCCTTTACACTGTTGTTTGTGGGAAAATACTCGTCTATATAATAAAAAGAAAATTACATGGTGGCTTGAAGATATGAATTTTATTTTCTCGTGGTAAAAAAAACAATGTTTTACTTACTCGCTGCGCTCGTTCGCAAAACACTGTTTTTACCACTCGAAAATAAAATTCACATCTTCGCGCCGCCGTGTAATATCCTCTATATATCAGCATGCACATCCACACTGTTCTCCATACATTTCCTATGGAACTGATAAGGAGAACTTGTTTAACAATCAATACCTAAGTTTTCACTTGTTGACCATTTCTTTTTTTCTCACCATTGATATGTATGATTAAGCAGTGTTACTATGACAAATTAAATTTTGGTCAATCTTATTGTTCAAAGGGTTAAACCAAATTTAAATAAAAGCAAAATGTGAACCAGCTCAAAAAAGCTGAAATGTTGACTTTTTCCTCTGGATTCTATAAAATTAATAGCATTATTAATGTTAACTTGTGCTTTCAGATGCACTTTTATAACAAATTTTAAAGTTCAACAGTCCAAGTTACATCAAGGTTAGTGTGGCCAACTCTCCTTGGGAGATGCTGGTTTGATTGAGCAAGATGTAAACATTCCTCGACTTCATAAACATTTGTCTGCTTGTTCTTAATGAGCTTTGATGATCGAAATGCAACAAGACCGTTCACATTGTAGCCATAAGTAAATGCTGTCATGTTTCTTGAACCCCCACACATTTGTTGTTGCGAGGAAAAAAAAAGACTCTACGATATCTTGATTTAGTCTCTTTGGAATGATGTACACATTTCCATACTCAGCTTTGAACTCATCAGTGTTAATATAGGCAACAAGCTCTTTAAGACCATCTATGGACACCTTAAGGTACATAAGCAAAGGAATGTTATTAACACGTAGAAAGAGTGCAAGACGGGTCATTGGGTAGTTTGAATTAAGAAAAAAATCATTCTCCCTTCCCACCAATACTGTGTACTAAGGTAGCAAAATCATAATTGAAATGTATGAAGCAAAACTGGAATTTACACAGGAGGTCTAGCTTCAATGTGAGAGGTGTAGAAAGTTTTTGGAACTTGTATAAGCATGTGAGCAAAGCATAACTCTGCATTTTGTAGGTTTTACTTTGCAATGCATCTTACCTCAAGGTCAAACATTGTTTGCCATGTTATGAAGTGGTCTGAAACATCTGCTCTTCTCTGAAAGGTCTGGTTGAGTTGGTGTTTCCAGGCTTTAAAGTAATTAAGGACTTGATTTAGTTTTGTAATTCGGGAATCTGTCAGTGACTGAAGAGGGGTGTTGTCGTTGAATACATTCCACAGTGTTTCACACATACTTATAAATTCTTGTGTCTCTGTTGTAATATCGTTCTCATGGGTAGCCATATCTTGCTGAACTTTCCTTGACAGAGTATCCAAACCAAGCTTGACGCGCATCTTACTTAGATTATCCAGATTAACATGAGAACGTCTTAAATCGGTTGCGTATAATCTTCTTTTTCGATCTCTTTGATATACAAAGTAAATATGATCCCATAATATGTATTTTCCATTTTTTGGCAATAAGCGTGTAAAGCGGGGATTTTGACTCTTGAAGCCACTAGTGTATATGTTGTTTCTTAGTTTTTTTTAGAAGGTGTGGAGGACCAGAGATGAAAAATAGTGGTTTTCTTGAAAAGGGGTTGTAGCACTTGCTTTTAGAAGCATTAGTCCCATTCATGTTCATGAATGCCCTATTCTCAGGAGCTCCATCACAGCACGCAAGCATTATGGTAAACTTGAATCCATGCAACATACTTACTCCTTGCCAAAAAATTCTGTTCAGTGTTTGTGCACTAATTCCTCTTGTTAGAAAAAATGCACATGGAAAATCAAACTTACCAAAAAGACTTTTGAAGTAAAACTGGAGAAGATGTGTTGCTAGCTTTGTTTTAGGATTACAGTCACTCTCGTTTAGTTGGCCAACAGAAGGTAAGTCAATTTCATCATCATCCAAATCAGTAAATCCAACTAGTTCAAATGTAGATGGGTCAAAGACAAGGCCTTCTTTAATTTTCACTTCATCAAAAAATAGGCCTCCAAGCTGGCCCCTTTTTCCCATTTTTGTTTTTTTAAATTTCTCTTTCATTTCCCATAATGTTGAAGTCTGCCATCCTGAATGAGGTGATGAAAAGTTCTTATAGTCAGAAAGTAACCTACCACTTGGAAGCTTTAAAAAGCCAGAATCCCTCAGATCTTCATATGCTGCATGAGATTTTGTAAACATTCTTTGACACCACTTGATAACAAGGGGATGCCATCTCATTTGCCGTTTTGGGACAGTCAAAGCTTTAGCCTGATCATTTAACAACACACCAAAAAATTGGTCACTTGAAAAACAAGTATGTTCCCTCAAGTGTGCCTCAAGAATAGCTTTCTTACCAAATGTTTTGGTACATGTGTCCCAATGACATCTGTAGATCCTGTTAATTGGTGGAATATTTTCATCTACTAGTTCTATGTGGGCTTTTACATGAAGGTACAATTGGTCAGCTTCCACCCAACCTGCTGCATCATCCCTTTGCTCTGTGCATCCCTTCCACTTGCATTTTGAAATCTGTTCATCCCTTCTGCTCTTCAAAGCTTCATTTACTTTTTCAAACATCATTCTTAAGTCACTGTCAGTGTCTCCCCCTACCTCTACCATTTTTTCTCTGCACTTATCAAATTTTTTAACTTTTTCCTGTAAATGCCTCATCTCAACTGTTCTTTCTCGGAGCAAGCTCACTAACTCTTCTTTACCAAGATAGTCGAAACGAGTGAACTTGGGAGATTTCATTATTTTCATGCTGATAGCTCTGTAAATTAAACCTTGACTTTAGAGTTCTTAAGTAGTGCTTGCTATGTTCACATGCTGCACATATGTCACTGGATGGCAAAGCTTCGTCATAGGGGATGAAAACGAGACAGCTTGTCGACCGAATGATTTTTTTATGATGTTGGGATGGATTAGTTTCAACAAAGGCAGCTGGTTCCCCATTTCGGGTGTAATAGACAGGATCAAAATTTCCCTGTGGTACTATAGTTTGGAACTGTTCAAATGAGCAACCAGAGCATACTCTCAGGGACTGAATGGTCGCTACAAGTTTAACTAGATCTTGAGTCGAATTTATTTTGGGTGAAACATCCGCCCAGTCTAAACTGATCTTTCCTTCTCTCCCCTCTAGGCGAATTTTCCAGACTTTGGAAGAGTCAATTATAACTTCAATTTGGGAATAACCAATGGATTTTCCCCAAAAATAGAACAAGTGAGCCGTACCTTCCTCAGCATTAAAACATTGCTTCCAGTTAGGAAATTTGGCGATATCAAAGTTCTCAATAAATTTTGTCTCAAAGACAGTATCTTCCGTGTCTTCATTCATACTTTCAGCTGCAGAATTTTTCGATCGCTTTGAACATTCTTGTGTTAAAAGTTTGCGTAAATCGGTGACTGTCGTTCGTGACGCCTCCGTGTTGCTGTCACGCGATGAAATTAGCCCTTGAAGAGTCGATGAGTGTGATGCAACGATTCTCTCTATTTTTTCTCGATAATACTTCCACCTCAATATACCACTGACCTTTCCCAAGTCTCTTCTTAAGTTGTTGTTCGCACGGTACAGATAATTAGAAATTGCCCTGCTGCCAAAGTGAACATGAAAAACATTTTCGATGGCAGACGAAATGTTGAGGTATTTTTCATGATATCTGGCTCTGAAGCTGTTATCTGGAAAAGCGACGGCTAATAAGGAGTATAAAAGCAGTTCGCTTTCACATATTTTAATACCTGTAGTAAATTCAAGAGATGAATTAAAAAGATTGTTCGCGTGATTTTCGTGACAACACTGGTGTGGCTCGGCTTGAAAATGTCGCCTGTTTAAGTCCACTTCAGTCAGGGCTTGTGATGCTGTTTGACCTGCTGATATATTGTTTGTGCTACTGTTGAATTCTGGGGACTTGAGTAGTTTTCTTGTAGCTTTTCTGTAGAGGCAAATTTTGCTGCTCTTTTTGCAGGAGGCTTAGTTGGAGTCGACAAACATCTCTTTAAAATGGTTTCCTCCATAATCGATCCTGACAATCTATTAATAGTTCCCGAAGAAACGCCGACTTTGAGTTATCTTTTCTTTTTCTTCTCTACCTTGATCGAAGCTAAAAAACTGTCCAAAAAACTGTCTAAAACCAGCAGAGCAAAGAAAAAAGCTGGAAAATGGCGTTTGGATGACGCGTATTTATAATTCGTGCAGCTCGTGCAAAGTTAACCAGGACAAGCCACCTTGGTTAATTAATGAAATCATGAAACATCAACACCGCGCTTCTTCTTTCATTACCCCAAAACCTCTCCTATGCTTGTCTGTTTCTTTAGGAACTACGAATAGAATTGCTCCTCAGTTTATACGGTTTTCTTTGCTATGTTTTTGTGAGATGAAGGAAGGAGAAACCTTTAAACTTAATTTCACTTTAATTTGTTTACATATAGTTGACGGCGTTGCGACGAATCACCGCCATGGCGCGTTGCAAGGAGGCAAAGTTTAAAGTTACAAAACGCCACTATCTCCAAATATCTCCAGCTAATTTTTTATTATGTTATGTAAAATTTATAGGCCTTAAACATATGTAAGATTTAGGGTGGAGTTTTTTGGAGCTTTTGTAAAAGAAACGATGAAAGAAAACCACGTCATGTTTTGCGGCAAGAGCAAGCATACGACACCCTCAAATTGAGCTCGCTTTTAGGCAACTTACTGTGAGAAAGATTGACTAATATGCACACACAGATGCGCATTTTAAGCTGTGAGCCAGGACTGTGAAAAAACGTTTTAATCATAGTGCACGGCTGGCTGAAAAATAAAGAAAGAAAATGAGATTTCCGGTTTGTTGAAAGGTAAATTTTGCCGGCCACCAAACGCACCGGAAGCGCGGAAAGAGCGCTCGTGCCAGTCTTTCTCCGCATCACACATCGCTTGAAGAGCGGACTGCTCGTTTCATCGCCCAACCTTTTCCCGCCCTGGTCCCAAGTGTCGCAGCTGTCCCAAGTGTCCCAGGTGTCCCAAGTGTCCCAGCTCTCCCAGGTGTCCCAGCTGTCCCAAGTGTCCCAGCTGTCCCAAGTGTTCCAGGTGTCCCAAGTGTCCCAAGTGTCCAAACTATTCGAGTATTTTATTTTAGACCCTGTATTTGTATTTGTATTAGTCCATTTCAAAGAGTGGGTTTAAGTGAGATTAAAGACCCTGTATTTGATAGACTCAGTATTATACATCCGATATTAAGTCAATTTTAAAGAGTGGGCACTAAGTTAGAATTAGTAAACCACTAAAGAAAAATTCAGGAGTTTTACATCGAGAAAGAACCTTCATCTGAACCAGAGGCCAATCTTGCTGAATATGAAGGAGGTGACACAAACATACTGAGTTCAAGCAGTAGTGCTAGTGGTTCAGATCACATTACCTCATCATGTGATGGTGGCAGTGATAGAGATGAATTCCCCGGGGACTGAGGAGGGTATGTACAGTTTGGGGACAATTTTTGACAATGCTTTACCACTCTTCCTTGAAACTGAACTACTTTATCCAAAATGCTAGTTGGGTTAATTGCTATTGACTTAAACATTATTTGGTGATATGACCAGTAATGTCCCATGCTTCATGTCTTTCAGGTTTGTCATTGCAAGGTGCCAACGTGATTATCACAGTTATGTTCTCCGCAATCAGATATGGTGATGTATCAAAGCAACAGTTGCTTTCTGGCGCAAAGTAATTTAAACTTTCCTGCAACATGGCTCTGGCACTGGCAAAGACCTTTCTGAAAGAGAACTTTGTAAAGGTTAACAGTCCAAACCTTAGAGATTTTACTAGAGATGAGGTTAAAAAGCTGAAAGTATACTGACTTACTTTAGCAGCAAGACTATGCATGTTCTCATTTATTTTTATAAGCACGCTTTTTCAAGCATATGTTAGTGCTGTTCAGTTATCTCAACATTTTGTCAGGTTACAATTTAAAATGTTGTGTTACAGTTATATAACTTAGTGATATGTTTTCAGAACTTTTCCCCATTGTGTTCTGAACAATACTAAAAGGTCTAATTCCATCCCTCCTCATTCTCATATTACATCTGCTTTTATATTGAGAGGAAAAATCAGTTATTCAATGAATGATCTCAGTAAATGTAAATTGTTGACTGGACATGCATGATGAGCTTTGCATACTTGAGAAAACATTTTTGTGTGAAAAATAAGTGTTGAGTACATTGATGTGTGGGTAGGATGAAAGTGGCCTTAATGCATTTTGGTATGGTACATTCATATGTTAAACGTCTATTACTGTAAAAAAACGTTATTTCCTTTAAGGAGTGTTGACATTGATATAATTTGCATCATTGCCATCTGATTATATAGAGGAATATTCAAAACAACTGAGAAACTCTGAAGTTTAGCATTCACAGAGCATTGTAAGTGCAAGGAACATTGAATTACCATTATGAAGTCTTCTTTGAGACTTGGATCGTGCAAGAGATGAACTATACTCCTCTGTAGAACGTGTGTGATTGCATAAAGTTTTAATATTATCTTAACATATTTTTTTAAGCCATGGTATAAGGATGGTAAAGGAAACATTGGTGTAAAAAATTTACCCAAAAAGTTAAAATGAAGACTAACCATTAGAATTTCAAATAAAACACAAGTTTTCTGCTTATCAACTAATGACTGCTTTATTTTTGTTTTCCTTCAATGTCAAAACCATTCATTCTGTTTTGGGAAAAACATGGACAGGGGTTAGAGAGGTAAATTTCATTTTAGTAAAAAACATGATGTTTCCAGCTGGTTCATCACTGCTGGTTTTTGATGAGGAAAACCATTAACATAAAATGTGCTGTTTGCCATCAATGGTTTTTAGAATGGGACTTGGGGAAAGAACCGTCATAAGAAGTTCAAGAAACAAAACATGTATATTAATTAAAAGCCATAAAATGTTTTCTGATTATTAACCATGTAAGGTCCATGAATGTTACATGTGTTAGATTCCATCACTGTTTTTGTGAATGGGATTTAGAAAATTATCTCTTTCAAAAACATTTAAGAGCAAATGTCGCTAAGGTTTGACCAAAATTGGAAATGGTCAAAATAAACCTCCTTTCATTTTTTGTGTGAGGTTAGTCCTTCGGGTGGAAGTAATCATGATGGTATTTTTTTCATTTCTCGTGATAAACCAAACTTGGCATCAGGGGGGGAGTTCATGCCCAAAA
This sequence comes from Siderastrea radians, assembly GCA_964017195.1. NCBI lineage: Eukaryota > Metazoa > Cnidaria > Anthozoa > Scleractinia > Rhizangiidae > Siderastrea > Siderastrea radians. Next base: position 31,883,446 of record OZ024889.1, on the reverse strand, counting down.
ATGCATTCTTTTGGATGTTTTAATCCCTGAAAATTGACTTTTTGTTAGCTAATTTTATTAAAGCACAAGAGACTGGTTGAAATTCTGTTCACATCCTTTCACTTCAAAAAATTTTATTAGATTTTTTCTTTGTTCCCGGGGGGACCCCTGGCCCTCCATTCTTTGTAAGGGAGGAACTCTACTTTTGAAAAACTGAAAATGAGACATCCTTGACTAAAATAAAAGCTAACTGGTATTCACATTTTGATTAAATTGGAAGCTGTTAATAAATATTTGATCCTTTCTTAATCTTTTGATGCTTAAAAGTTCGTGGGCACTCTAGTGGTTTTTGCAGGGCACGTGATTTAAAACAGGCACCTTAGGCAAAATGACAATTTTCTACTATTTTAAGTGGCCACTTATTAGAACTTAAGGAATGCTACAGCAGCTTTATACCATCATGCTGTTTCTTTATCATCTATAGATTGCTATTATTTCCCTTTTGTAGGATAATATTACGCGAATTGAGAAATATTTCTTTGTCAACATCACACTCTCGTTGGGGACTGTTAATTTATGCAAAAACAGTACTCAGTTAACCGGTTAAGAAAACTATAAAAATAAACTGGACAGACAAGTAAACTAAAAAATAAGCTTTATAAGAAATAATTTCTTTCTGACATACCATTTTGTAAAGTAATCAGTTCAAGAGCGGCCTTAGAGCCAACCCCAAGTCGCGCCAAATTCAGAGATCCATCAAGGTTCCATTTCGGTCATGACGATTATTCTCGCCAGATCAAGAGTTAAGTTCTCATCCTTGCAGCAGCCGCAAATGATTTCATTTACAAGGATCTACTATCCAGTTTGCTGCAACCGCTAACAGATCAACCAAAACACTGCAAACAGCTGCCAGAGAAGCAAACATCACTCGATACTCCACCAATCCTGCTCTCCCTGCCATGTTGGATTTCGTGACATGAGTCCTTCCGGTATCTATTTTTGTCACGCTGCTCAGAAATACTGTTTAAAGTCAACTGGCTTGTTCTTTCGAATTTTAAACAAGTTCAAAGTATTAAACTACCACATTATTTCATAACATTCTTCTTACTCCTACACGAGAGTCAAAACATTGAATGTTTACGATTGTTAAATGTACCGCTGACTGGAATCTCATTGCTTATCGCAGCAACCGGAGGCGTGCTCTACGTAGTCATTTTCACCCGATGCAATCTCTCCCAACTCTCTTCATTCGTCATTAAATGGAGACAAGTTGGACGTTCTGCTAAAATAGGAGGCCACTTGATGGGGAGTTAAAAAATCAGATAGATGAAATGCGCTCATCAGTTGTCTTCATTTTGTAGCGTTCCCGTCATCGCCTTTGCAACATTTTCTGGGTTTGCTTTCATCTCTGTCTTCTCCTCCTCTTCGTAAAATTCTATTTAGAAAATCTTTCTGCTTTTCGTTAGAGGATCATCTTGACTTATATTAGACTTAAAAGACCATCCCTGTGCCAACAAATGCTGGCCTGGTTGGTTTTCATTGGGGTTTTTTAACGATTGGTTTGCTTTAAGACTAGCTCCTGCAGCCTGCGTGCGTAGCCCTGTTTCGCTTTATCATACAGTGAATTCCCATCAGGTCGGATCTTGTGATGTCCGGTTTCAATATGTTCAGTGCCGTGGCCTCATTGAGGAAGATCGGAAGTACGTTTTTACATTTCCATCCACTGAACACGAGAACACATGCACTTCAGAAAAAGGCAAAAATTGGGTAACTTTAGAGGCTTAAAATGGGCCTTGTATGTGTAATATCAAATTGAAATAAGTACTCTGATAAAGTTCGGTCCTGATACTATTATGATATGAAATAAGAAATATGGCCAATTCAGGCTGGCGCTGACCAAAACAAAAATTCGTGGATCAGTGTTGCCAAAATTTTCATAAAGCTAATTTTTGGTGTAGGTCTTCTCGAAAGGTATCTGGTTCGGGGAGCTCAATTTCGAGGATTTTTCTCACTGAAGACACGAAGAATGAACTAAAACATTCCTTCAATCTATTCTTACATTGATTTGTGCTTACATTGTTACTACGTAAAGCTAAACAGAAGGAGAAGAAGTTTTAAAAGTTCTACACAAGCTGTTGCGTGACTGGTGTCACGTGAATATTCTTGTCAACTTATTGGCAGCTTTTTCAGCGCGTGCATCTTCTGTTGGGACAGAGCATCTTGTCTTGCCAGTTCTTCACCCAATACCTTACGCATCCCTGTGTTTAAGGCATACTGTCATGTGCAGCTGACATTCTACTGGGAGGAAAGTCCCTATGGGTATCTGACAGGCAAGTCGTACGTGATTCAACTGCTCCGTTTTCAAAGTGCTAGATTTTGGGTGCCTTTCTGAAACGACGCTGTTTTGGCCGGAAACCAGAAGTGTATTGTTATTATTTTTCAGTATTTGTCAAACTAAGTGCCAATTAACTATCAATTATCACACTTCTTGTATTGATATGAATTGTGTCCTTTAATATGTTCAGCACAAACCACGGATGTCCTGGCAGCATGATGTATTTTAATATCAGTTATCTCAGTATGCGGCTGTACATGTAAGAGGCCTAAGAGAACTAAGACTGAAGAGATATCAATGCACAGAAAGTTTGCTTGGTTTTACTTTGCAGAAAGCGCTAACAACTCCTCAACAGTTTGCATTTAGGGGCATAAAATTTTCATTGAAGAATATTTTCATGTTATGAACGCTCAGTGCTGTTGCGTGACGTTATTCTGAGTAATACTTATGTTTTCCTTGCTAACACGGCCCAAGTAGACTCCTTTTTTAGTTCTCAATTTATACGCGTTTGTCAATTAAAATTATTTGTAAAATAAACCATTTACATTTGCAAGGAGATAATAATTTCCCGACGAAATTGCAGATAATAAAGTATAACAAAGAGGGGCCATTGGTGCTTCAGAGTTTAGACATGACGAAAGACCATTACTCACTGCACTTTAGTTTCACCAACAATTTTCCAAATTCATTCGTAATTTTTTAGAAAGATAAAGAGGGATAACAGCGAAGGGAAGACAAAGTAGTAAGACTACCTGAAAGTAGTGACGGTAAAGGATTTGTCAAATTTCAAGTCGTCCTCCCATTAATACTTCATATTTCCTATTATGTAAATTGTGCAAATTTTGGCAACACTGGTCCGCGAATTTTTGTTTTTGTCAGCGTGAGCCTGAATTGCCCAGATTTTTTATTTCGTATTATAATAGTATCAGGACCCAACTTTATCACAGTACTTATTTCAATTTGGTATTACACATACCAAGATCCATTTTCAGCCTCTGAAGTTACCCAATTTTTGCCTTTTCCCGAAGTGCGTAGAATGCCTTTGTTTCAAAGAGCCACCAAACCATGTAAATAAAGCGAAACTCCAAGTAACTCCCATTGTTAGAAAGTAGAAGAGTATTGCTATCACCTAAAATTAAAATTGTTTTATAGCGTTGCAAATTGTTTAAAAGCAAGCGCATGCAATTTGTTTAATTTTGAGCCTGATTTTTACATAATTAATTAAGCAAAACCGTTTTTTCCGAATTTCTCGAAAACAATAGAGCTCCAGAAAGTTTAAATGATATTTTTGAAGAAAGCTCCCCAAAAGTGTTCTTCTGGCAAGTTATCAGGATTTTCGATTTTTTGAGCCTGTCCACCGATTCTCGATATTTCCAGTCAGTGCCTCTTAAGTATTGTGCAGGTGTGGCCCGAGAAACAATTGAAAGTTGTGTTAACCTGCCAGTATCAGATGTGGACAAAGCTGCAAGTAAAACCCTGAAGGAGAATTTTGGTCTGCGTCCCATTTTTGCAAAGGCTCATTTCAAGACGTTAGAGCACTTGTCACCATAGAAGAATTGCAAGGGGTCAACATTGTTGGATTCATGAGACACCTTGAAATAGCAGACAGAACCTTTAGAGGTATGGGCCCAGACCATGGTAGTGACTTAAATCACACTAATGCCCTCATGGAGTTGACCAGAAAAATTGTCTTCTTCTTGAGAGGAAAGTGAGAAGAATATGCTGGCAGAATTATTGGAGCAGGAGAAAGGCCAAAGTTTCCTGATTTTCTAGAGCTTGTGAAAGACAGAGCGAAGTTTGTAAACAACGAATTTGGAAACGATCTTATTACGAAGAAGAAAGGAAGCGAAGAGAGAAGGGGAAGGTCTCTATCAGGAGCGACTACTCTAGCAACCAAAGTTAACGCAGTTACAATGGAAAGCAGAACAGCGCAAGAAAAGAAGTCAGTACTAACAGGAGCTGTCCAGCTTGTTCAGGACAACATGGGTTGTAGAAATGTCAGAAGTTTAAAGGACTCTCGTGTGGAGAAAAAGAAAAAGTAGTGCAGAGCAAAACACTGTGTTTCAAGTGCCCTAATGGAGGACATTTCATAGATCGTTGTCCTAAGGAAACATGTGTCAAGTACGAGGTTGCGTTGAGGAACATAAAACTATGTTACACCCCACCCTTGGAGTGCAGCTGGAGAGAGTGAGTACCCTTCACAGTTCGAGAGAAAGTGATCAGCAGACTAGTGCAGGTACAGGCCATACAAGTGGAGCCCATGGAATCAATCAAGAAGATCAGAGTATTAGTGCAGTGTGATATTAGGTGTATTTCAAGTAAGACCTTCCCCTCCCCTACTAGTACTGTTTGTTGTTATATCACGTGACTTATCATAAGAATAAACACGCTTTCACTGTCAGCCATCTTGCTAGTAGTTTTTATGTTACATGGTGTCGAAGAGATCAGGAAAATCTTCGCCGAATCAAGCCATCAAGCTGACCTTTCACCATAAATAGGATGAAGAATTCCCACCGATTGTGTTTTCTCGCATACTGTGTAAAACTTCAACGACCATGGCGAAATATATATACGGAGATGTCGTGGAGATGTCGTTCAGCTGGACAGTGGTGCGAAAGTCAATGTTACGTCAGCTTAGACCTACAACAACCTCAAACATGGTTCGCCGCCGCCCCTGAAAACACAGTGTTGATTTCCTTTTCCTAACACAAACTGAAACTTCATGGAGAAGTAGTATTGACAACAAGGTACAAAGATCAGGTGGAGGATGTACGATTTTTCGTTGTGCCTGGAGTTGAGTCAGTGCTAAGTGGAAACACCTGCATTAAACTTGGCCTTCTGAAAAGAGTACGTCAAATCACAAGCCAAAACCCAAGAGCAACAGTAGAGCTGGATGATTTCCCAGAGTTGTTCACAGGATTAGGATGTCTGCCTGGCACATATCACATAGAATTGGCTGACGATGCCGTCCCAGTTGTTCATCCCCCAAGAAAGGTACCACCTCCGCAAAGAGAGAAAGTCACTGAAGAACTGAAGAGGATGTAGAAGCTAGGAGTGATTGTGCGACAGGAAGAACCAACAGAATGGGTTAACTCATTGGTTGTCGTTCAGAAGCCTGGTGGTACGGCAAGACTGTGTATTGATCCCAGAGATCTAAATGCAGCTATGAAGAGGTCCCATTACCACATGAAGACAAGGGATGAAGTGGCCAGCCGCCTCCAGGGTGCCAACACTTTGACCATCTTAGATGCGAAGAGCGGATTTTGGCAGTTGAGGTTAGACAAAGAATCGTCTCGCTTGCGTACCTTTAACACGCCCATTGGTCGTTACAGATTCACAAGACTGCCCTTCGGAGTAAAATGTGCCACTGAAATTTTCCAGATGACCATGGATCAAATGGTAGAAGACTTGGAAGGTGGAGAGATCATAATGGACGATGTTATTGTTTCCGGAGATAAGACAACTCATGACGAACGCCTGTTCAAGTTCCTGGAGAGAGCATCAAAGCAAGGGTTAAGGCTTAACAGAGAGAAATGCAAGAATTGTCAGCCCGAAGGTCCTTATGTGGGACATCTCCTAACAGCACAAGGCCTACAGATTGATCCCCAAAAGGTCAAGGTAATTCAAGACATGCCGGAACCTGAGAGCAAGGAAGATGTAAAGCGACTCCTTGGATTCGTACAATTTCTTAGCCGGTACCTGCCAAGTTTGTCAAGTGTAGACGCCCCACTGCGAGAACTGGAAAAAAGGTATGTTGTTTCACTGGGACCGCCCGTAGACAGAGAGCTTTATGAAGATCAAGCAACTCGTGTCACCAGCGCCAGTGTTACAGTACTATGATGTCACCAAACCGGTAGTAGTCCAGTGTGATGCAAGCGGGAAAAGGCTCGGAGCAGTGCTCTTGCAAAACAAGCCTGTATGCTATGCTTCTCGTGCACTAAGCGATGCTGAAACAAGATAGGCACCAATCGAAGCCGAGATGCTGGCAGTCGTATTTGCGTGCTGCAAGTTCCACCAGTACATATATGGCAGAAGTATTGTTTTAGAGACAGACCACAAACCCTTACAAGCAATCAGCACCAAGTCTCTGTTGCAAGTTCCATCGAGACTTCAGAAAATGATCCTCAATTTGCGTGGCTATGATGTAGAGGTCCGCGACATTCCTGGTTGTAAACAAGTTTTAGCAGACACCCTGAGCCAAGGAGCGATGCCAAATGCTGGTCCTGTCAGTTTCAGAGGAACAATGTGAAGAATACCAGAAAGAAACCAAGCTAGAACCCTGAGCTACAAGCAGTCCTTACCGTGGTGACAAAGGGATGACCAGACACGAAGCAGCAAGACCCCATTGGACATTTCGAGATGAAATCGCAACAGCAGATGGACTGCTCTTCAAAGGAACACGCCTTGTAGTCCCCATAGTCATGAGACCTGAAATGCTTTGCCAGATTCACAAGAGCCATCCAGGAATAGTTAAGTGCAGACACAGCCAGAGAAGCGCTATTTTGGCCTGGAATGTCGGTGGACATTGAGCAGATGGTGACTAACTGTAGTGTGTGTGCTAACAGGCAGCCCTCAGAGCCTCTGAAACCTACCATATCACCAACACTCCCTTGGAAGAAGATAGATATCTGTCTAATGCTTAATCCCGACAAGACGAAGCTGATGGTTTTCAGCAGCCGTGGAATGCTTCCAAAATTGCCGGCCTTTAAATTGTCTCTACTAGGAAAGGAAATTATCCCAGCTCAATCAGTCAAAGACCACGGCATAATCTTCGATCCTACACTATCCTTTGATAATGATATCTCTGCGACAGTATCATCTTGCATGTCGAAATTATGCCAAATAAGCCGCGTTAAATTTGTTTTTAATAATGAATTGCTAAAAACTATAATACGCTTGTTTTTAGTAAGTTGTATTATTGTTCGTCAGTTTGGTCATCAACGTCAGCTTGCAATATCCGTAAGTTACAGTACGTTCAGAATTTTGCCGCCCGTGTTATATGTAATGTTAAGAAATATGAACAGGAATTTGCGCTGGCTCCCTGTAAAAACAAACCTGTATTATCATGATACTATTTTAACATTCAAATGTATGACGGGTCACGCGTCGAATGTTTAACATCTCAGTTCATCACAAGAGGCCACGTATCTCGGCGTATAACTCGGCATTTTCAACAGCTGAACATTCCCTTATTTAAAACTGTAACTAGACAGAAAACGTTTTACTACAGAGGTGTTTCCATCTGGAACAATATGAACTCAAGACTGAAACTATGCGAAACTACTGCATGATTCAAGAGAACTCTAAACAATCTCTTAAATGAATTTCTACATCAATCGTAAAAGTAATATTTATTTATTTTAATTGTTAATTAACCATGTCGTTTGTATAATTTATGTCACTCGATTAGGTTTTAGTATTGTACATATATATATATATTTTAATGATTTGATCACTGAAAAGCCTCAAACGGGGATGTGTTCAATAAATGCGTGTGTGTGCGTGTGTGTGCGCGTGTGTGTGTGTGTATGTGTGTGTGTGTGTGTGTGTGTGTGTGTGTGTGTGTGTGTGTGTGGGTGTGTGTGTGTGTGTGTGTATGTATGTATGTATGTATGAAGAAACAGTTTGGAGTCCATGGTATCCCAGCAGAAGTGGTCTCAAACAGTGACCCCCAGTTCACTAGCGGTGAATTTCAAGCATTTGCGAAGGAATATAGGTTCAAGCACACAACCAGCCCACCACATTACCCACATGCCAATGGAGAAGTTGAGAGAACCATTCAAACAGTGAAAAACTTGTGGCGAAAGAATGATGACAAGTACCTGGCCTTGCTGGATTATCGAAAAACCCCGTTACCAGGCATTGAGCTGTCACCAGCGCAACTACTTATGGGACGCCGATTGAAGAATGAGCTGCCTATGATGGAGAGTTTACTTACCCCGTCCAATAACAATCAGCATGAAATCTCCAAGCACCTGAAGAAGATTAAAGAAGATCGGAAAAAGTACCATGACCACCGTGCAAGCAAGAGCATGAAGTAACTTCAGCCGGGTGCTAAAGTGAGAATGCAGCCTGATACAGAGAGGAAACCATGGAAAGCGGCAACAGCGATAAGTCATCATCATACACCACGATCCTATGTAGTGGAAACAGAAGACGGCAGCAACTACCGCCATAACAGACAGCACCTACGAGTTTGCCCAGCCCCGGGATGAGGGATAAATCCTGAACCGTTATTGGAGAGCAGAGCAAACTTGACAGTAGCCCAGGACAAGCCTGATCAAGTTCCAGCTCCTGCAGTGTTGCCAGATCTGCCATCCCAACAGCAGCACCCCCAACCACCCAAGGAGAGCAGTGGAACCCCATATGTCACCCAGAGTGGCAGACGAGTCGTAAAACCCAACAGGATTGACTTTTAAAACAGTTTATGGACTATGAAAGACTTTATTTTCTTTGGTTTCTAATGTTTTGTGATTTTATATTATCAAGAGACAGTGACAATTGAGTTGTCATTGAGACATTCATCTTTTTTATTTGTTTTGTTTTTTTGCACATTTTATTTCTTTTAATTTTAAGTTTATTTCAAGTAAGACCTTCCCCTCCCCCGCTAGTACTATTTGTTGTTATGTCACGTGACTTATCATAGGAATAAACACATTTTCACTGTCAGCCATCTTGCTAGTAGTTTTTATGTTACATGCAGCTTCTGTTACTGCGGCAACTGCGGCCGGCGAGAAGGGTGTCTGTCTAGGAGTTGTTCCTCTTAAGGATAAGGCTAAGGGATGAGGAAGAGTTGTAGAGACTTGTGCTCTACTAAAGTAAAGTGACCTTTTGCAAAGAGTAACTTTTTGCGAGCTTGGACTATGGGGCAAAAGTCGCGACTATGAGCTGCAAGGGGTGAAAGAAGCCAGGAAAGTTGAGGAGCATGTGATAGATATTGTTGTGATGTCCATGGATGACAAAGTTTCAGAAGAGCTGTTGAACGTTAGTGTCTGTCAGTTGCATTCCATACAAGGCAGATATTTTGAACTGGTCTCATTTGAGATGTTGAGTTGGTTGAGTCAAGTGACTCAGATGCTGGTCTAAAAATAGGTCTTGAAGAGAAGCCTACGTTATTTGTACCACTGGGGTGCAGATCAGGTGGAGGTAATGAGCCAGCAGCAGTGCATTCTTCCCTGGGTAGGACAATTATGGGTCCTTTAAGTGGAACAAGAGCTGATGAACGTGGTTCTGTCAACTTCATTGGCCTGGGCAGCAAGGAGTTTTTTTTTTGCAAAGAACTGATTGAGGAATTGGAAGGACAGCATTGCATAGAAACAGGGGTGTCGTGCCACATAATGCCAGGAGAAAAGCTGAAGAATCAAGTGCAAGTGGTACGATGGATGGAGGAACGGTGTGTGAAGAGGTAGAAACCAAGCATCAAATTCAAGATGAAATTTTACAGGAGCAACTTGAGAGACTTCAGAAACTGATTTTGAATTTGAGTGTGGGTCTTTCGATCGAGGACAAAAGAGCAATAGCAATGATGGAAGGGTTACTGAAAATGGTGAACGGCGCAGTGGTGCCATCAAGTATCACTGCCGTGACCACCCCACCCCCCCTTATGTGCCAAATTAAAAGCCATGGTGATAAGGCGAGCTCCACTTCTGGAGAAGCGTCTACTCAGAGAGGGAGATTTGTTTTCAAAGTACAATGCAACCATAAGTATATTGAAGAAGGCCATACAGAGAGAGTACCCACCGATAAGCTAGCACTAAAGGAATGACCAGTGTGTACTTATCCCACTATCCAGTGACACACCCCTTTGAACCTGAACAGGCTCGAGTTGTGTTCAATTGCGCCGCTCAGTTTGCACACGTCTTTGAACTAACAGCTATTACAGGCTCAAACAGGGCCAATTTTAGGGCACCTTAACACAAGTCAGATGGGAGAAGAGGTTACCTATATTCAAGACAAGGAGCTTCCAGAAGCCCGTAATCTTGAGTCAGCGCTCAGTGCAGGAGCAGATGAAAGGTCGGTAAAGAGGCTAATGAAGAAGGCAGGAGCTTCGATAAACAACTTGAATCCTAGCATTGAGGATGGTCTGTTGCGAGCAGGAGGCCATATAGGGAGGGCACCTTTGCCATACGAGTTGAAGCACCCAGTGATATTCCCTTACAAGCATCATGTCACAGAGTTAATCGCCCAAGAGAAGGGCACTTGGGCCAGGAGTCATTCTTGTCATCCCAGTGAGTCGACTGCTGAACAAATGTTTTGATTGTCAGACAAGAAGGGTAAAACCAGCAGAGCAATTAATGGATGGACTTCCAAAAGATCGCGTGACACCAAGTCAACCACCATATTTACGTACGTAAGAATTGATTGTCTTTTGGCCCCCTGGAGGTAGAACAGAGATAATTACATGCCAAGAGGTACCGTTGCCTATTTACATGCCTAACTGTGCAAGCACTCCACACTGAGATCTTACACTCACCATGTGTGGATTCTATGATCAAACCCATGAGTAGATTTATTGGTATGCAAGGCTCCCCTAAAGAGATCAACGGAACAAACTCCACAAGAGCCAACAAGGAGTAAAGAGAGTTGGCATAGACACTAATCCTGCTGATTTTGAGTCTTTGTCTGTGAAGCCATGGAAGTATTGCAAAGTCACAAAAAGACCAATTTGTCATACAAGTTTGCTTACTGTATTGCTACTACACGCCCTGGGTCAAAGGAGATGTTGTTTCCTCTAAACCACATGCCATTCGTTCTGGTAGAATACCAGATAGAGTTCGTTGCTTCTACAAATATTGTGCAGGTTAGGTGCATGTCTCTTGTGAATATCAACAATCTTAAATGTACCGTATTATTTTAAAATAGTAATTTTGTTACAACAGCTGTTATAGATACATATATGGATGAGTGAATGCAGAATCTAGTTCTGTGGTGGAATGTTGTAAATCACTATTCTGACCGGCATTATTTTAAAGTTGAAAACAAATGCATTAATTTATTACCACGATTCAAAGCCTTACATGTATTTCAACTTAACACTATGTTTTGTCAATATGACAAGAACAGTAAGAAATATTAATAAACGGAAGTAAATGTGTGAACAAACATGCAAACTTGCGATAGTAGTTTTAGAAATTACAAACTCGACATTTTGCAAGGTTTATAATTTCTTAAAGAGTGCTATGGCATTGTGCTACTTCCTGCTTTTACTTCTGAGGAGAACCATTGATTCTTGTTTGCGTTTATGTACTTAGAATGATCTCTTTTTTTATTTTAGTTAAAGTTCCCTGATGATTTTGCCATTTGGAATAAAACATTGTGTACAGGGTTTCCAACTCGTTTTAACCGACAATTCAGAGCTCCCATGTGGAATGACTTGCCAAAGCAACAATAAGGATCTCCCTTAACTGTTAGTAGAAAAAATACGTTCGTGCTCATACCAATAGCCAGGGTGATGCTCATATACATGTAAGGCAACTATTGACCTATAAATCTTTTTGTCAAGCTTATCACTAAGTTTTATCCTCAAATTTCTACGTAGAGAAAACTTGTTGCGAGGCACGAAATAGTTTCCTTCCCATTTGCATAGGCCATGAAAAACGTGTTTCAGGATGCACATCTTGACTGGTACATTGAGTATAATCAAAAAAAGAAATAACCTGAAAAGTAGCCAACAGTTTCCATAAGTCTGCTTGTGACTGCAACTTCTTTATTCAGTAAATAGATCTTATTTGTGCTCTGTGGACATGGGGGATGGAAAACTTGAATTACTGCGGCTAGACAATGAAAGGCAGAAGCCACTTTGCAAAGGAAACGACCTCAAAGACGATGGAGTCTTGCTAGAATTGTGACTGAAGCAAGTAATTAAAGCTCTTCAGGAAGATGGGGAGTTTCTTTCAGATGGCCTTGTTGCTGCTGAGCAGGAATATGAAAAAAGTTTAATGCACCCAACACTTCTGAACACTTGTTGAAGACTATGCTGGGAGCATGTTGAAGTCAACACTGCTTTTCACCAAGCACAATGCTTTCTAGAACAATAGCTGACCATGCCTCCATCAGCAACCTCCACGGGAGAAGGATGTTTTCCCAGCTTTTCACAATGTCGCACAGGATGCCCTTGTGTACCTAAGAACGTTTGAGAAAAAGAGACAGCCTGCTGCTACTCACGTTCTATTAGAGACCTTACGATACGAGGACGGCAACGACAACGTCACCTTTCATTAATGTACAACTGCGCATGCTCTTACTGTGACGTTGCCATTGCCTGCTCAGGGCGCCAACGTCAATAAATGAATTTTGGCGTTGTGTGAGAATGCGACTCCTGTGCAGTGTCTGTGTCAAAGGAAAGTGGAAACAACGGCATTTCTACCACAAAATGGCCAAGGAACCGAGGTAATGTGGCATTTTAGTCTTTTTGCTTCTTTCCAGTGTCCAGTGTCCAGTGTCCAGTGTAAGAGATATTGTGTAAGAGACAAGAGCATAAAAGATCAGTTTGTCAGGGATCTTACCAATGTCATCAAGGCAGAGACGAAAAAGATGAATCTGAGGCCTGTTGGTAAGGCAAGTATTGCCATTTGAAGTAAACCGAGGAAATAAAACTTTCCTTGTATGTGTGAGGAAGTTCCTGACAATTCTCACTTTCATTGTTTTTCACTACACAAAAATAGTCTTTTATTAAAGAGTACATTATTGTTCAAAGATGTGTCAACTAAGTATTTAGGCAAAACGCATTTCAGATACCACAAAGAGTGTTTTGTGTAGTATTTTCTCTAAGGGAGCTTTGACATAGAAATTAAAAAAAAGGTTTTTTTGTAACAACAGGTGCAGTCAGTGATGGTGAATTTAATAGCTTGAGGACACAAGGTGCTACACGTCACCTCCATATCTGGCAGCTCATCCATGACAACAAGGAGAGTGTCAGTCGGCAAAGTGAGCAAACACTGAAGGCCATGCTAACGAAGACCGGAGGTGAGTGAGAGACATGCTGTTAATACACTTTTGAAGTGTTACCCAGGTTGGCTAAACAAACTATCTGTTAAAAGACTAACTCACCACGAACAGATCCATCTTATCTAACTGCTAGGGTTCATGCTATTTTTTGCTACCCAAACCTAATGGCAACGTTAACTTCGCACAACCCTTATGATAAACAGTTTCCTGCAGTATTTGTTTGTGGCTGTAAGATGGACAGTATATGTGCCTATCTCTCGGACATTAGGCATTTATGTTTCGTTCTTCCTCCTAGACTTTAAACAAAACCCAAATGAGAGGTTCCGATGAGTTACCGATTAGTCTACTTTCGCTGACTCTTCTTGGGGCCAGTTTCTTTGGGCTTAGGTGGGAAGATTTGAAGATCTTGTGAAGGTAGGTAAAATGTGTTTCTGTCTAAGTTCGCATTTGGCTGCACATTGAATTACATCGTTTTAGTTTGCACTCTATTCTCGTCAAATTACTCCATATAAATTACTGCCTTTTGGAGAACGTTGGGCAAAAAGAACAAGGTTTGCTCCCAAGTAAGAATTACGAGTTGCACTCAAACGAACAAAACCGTGAACACTGAAAATATTTCTGAAATGTTCATTGTGTTTTGACCAATCACACGCGCGACCTTGTAACCGCAGAAAACGAATGGGTTTCTTAGTCACGGAACGAATTTGGTTCTCTATTTGCTTCAAAAGACCAAGATTTACGTGTAACCTTCCTCTAAACTTGCAGGAATTTTTTAAAATTGTTGTTTCTTTCTCTCTGAGAACCACATGCACTACGCGAACGAAAAATGTTTGAGTGCTCTTGAGCTGCATTGTAGCAACGGCCGCGGTTTGTCGATCAAACCGGAGTCAGTTATTCTTCAACAGCTGGTGTACTGTTGCTAAATTTGAAAATTTTCAAAATTTGCAACGGTACACCGGCCTGGCAGCTAAACAGTAAAAAGCGATTCCAACATTTGACAAACGACAGTTGCTTCATAATGTTGCAAGGTGAGTTTTCTCTGCTTTCAATCGCTGCGCAACGTTTGTCGGACCCGACGTTTCACCGCTTTTTGTTTGTTTGTTTGTTTTTTGTTTTCCGCAGCAAACGTTCGCGTCACATCCTCAAGTTATAAGGGAGAACGTTTTAGATCTGCACAACAACGGATTGTCCATCAGAGAAATAGGCGTGCAAGCACGAGTTAGCAACGGGTTCATAACGAAAGTACTGAAGGAGTACAATGAAAGGAATTATTCTATCCCACAAAAGGCCCTCTGTGGACGCAAGAAGACTATTCTGACCGAAAATCTTCGATCCTACCTTGAAGTAGAAAAGCTAAACCAACCAAGCATATATTCTTACGAGTTACAAAAATGATTATTGCTGGACGGTGTCTGTTTACCAGCCGAGATTCCATCGCAATCTTCCATAACCAAGTACCTTCATAAGGACCTTGGAATGACCACGAAAAAAATCAAACAGGTTCCATTGGAGTCAATGACAGGTCCAAATGTCCAAAGGCAAAACAAATTTCTCGACGAAATCAGCCGAACTGACCCATGCACCTTGCATTTCTTCGATGAAACGAGCGTGATTCGAACTGAAGGAAATAGAAGATACGGGAACTCTTATATCGGAGAGCCGGCGTTTGAATGTCAGAAGAATGCCTCAAATGCAAACTTTACGGTTAATTTACTACACTCGGCCTTGCGAGTTAATCATTATAATATTTTGGAAGGTCCCTCGAATGGAACTGAAATGCTTTTATTTTTTGAGGACGCCTTAACTTTGCAAGATCCTGATGGGAGTGCCGTTTTAGAGAGAGGAGACACGGTTGGCATGGACAACTGCGGGTTCCATCATGGGCATTTCGCAGAAGGAATGCTCAGAGACATGTTCGATGAGTTTGGAGTATGGTTGCCGTTTCAACCTGCTTATTGTCCACATTTGAATACTTGTGAACTCTGCTTCAATCAGTTGAAAGGTTTTCTCCGTCGGTTTCCTTTCTTCGCCCAACAAGAAACCCGAATTGCCATCGCAGAGGGCATTTCTCATATCACGCAACAAAACTGTATAGCTTATTTCAAGCACTGTGGTTACTTATGACTTTTTCTGATTGACCTAACATTTCCAGCAGTTGACTTTCAAGTACCAAAGTTCCGTGGAAAATAGAACGGCAATGATATTTTTATTATTTACAACTAGCCATCAGAAAACGGTCCTCATAAGTTTAGGCTTTAATAGTCACGCATGAGCCGGGCGTGAATATCATAGCTGTGTGTAACATTTGGTATTAAAACAAGTAAATGATCTTGAGGATCACAGAACACAGTATAATCACATGGTACTACAGTGCCTTCGCTAAGCTCCCAAATCCAGGGCCAGGGTGCAAAAAACGTTACCACAGCGTAAGACAAAACCATAATCTCCCAAAGACCCTTTAATAGATATTCCCCGGGTGTGTGATATACAACGCCATTCTGAAATGACAACTTCCTCAGACTGGGGTCTCTAGTTACCACGGGCGTTTGCACGCAGTGTTTGGAGTTACTTTTGAAGTAATTATTTCCTCGTCCTCTCGTTTGCCGGGAACCACTGCTAGCAGGGTAATTACATAAGGAAATTCCCGGACGACGAGCGTGCGGTGCACCTTTACTACCCCCCCCCCCCACTCTTACTTCCCTCTATGTTTCTCGCTTCCGGTCTAACTATCCTTATCATTTTCTAAATTTCTGCAGACAGTATGTGACTTCAAACAGCAGTTTCTGTTGACTACTGTCCACCTACATAATTTTATAATTCAAGTTTTCAAATTTCTGGGGGGGAGGACGACCCTCCCAAGCCTGTATTTATTTACGGTACGCACTTTTATGTGTCCTCGCGTTCACTGGATGTTGATGAACGCGATGCCCTTTCATTACGCAGTTGTTTATCAGAATTTTACTCCTCATATACGCGAGCGCTCTTTACACTCAAGTTTACCTGCCTCCCCAACTGCTTTGGAAACCCAGAACAACGACTGCAGGACTAAACGTGATCGACTCTTTTCGGGTGTTTGACATTTACGGGGATTTGACAGCTGTCAAGCGAAACACATCAAATTTTATTTCCCACCTTCCTTCTGAACTTGTGGCGGGAGCGTGATTGTTTGTCGAGGGCCGAGTACACTTATTGTACTGCAAGAATTCGAGAATTCATTGAGAAATAAGCTGAAATGTCAGAAGTTAAGAACTGGTTATTGTCACTGGGGATACCAGGGATAGAGAGGTTGACGGAGGAATTTGAATCTCGGGGATTTTCAACACGAAAGTCGTTACAGTATATTCAAGACGGCGATCTCGATTATATATTTTCATCGCCAAAACGTCTGCTTCTCGAATCACAGGATGGACATTTAAGGCCAAGGCAACTGAATTTCTTCTCAAAACAGTCAGCAAGCTTGGTCAGTCGAAAGTCCCGCATGTACAACCACACGTGAAATTGATTCCCCACTAGACCGCCGCAAGCAAGAACTTGTTGAAAATGTCAGCTTTTTGGAAGCACAAATTTCAAGTGCAGAAGAACATTTGGCCAAACTTAAAGGCGAAAATGACTTACTCCAAACTGTTACCCGCGGAAGAATTTGCAGCCACTGTCATCAGTGTGGCCACAACAAGAACAGCTGCGGCGGAGTAGTCTGTGATTCTCATTTGAAATGCAAGTTAAAAGATAAACATCCCGAGCTGGGAAAATCAATCAGTGAAACTCAGAAAACTCTAACCTTGTTACGAAAAAATAAGGAAACAGCTAAGCAAACACTAGAGCAATTTATGATGCAACTTCAGCGGTCGCGCGGGAGTTTTTTCGCTGTTATGCGTCCTCGTTTGAAACGGCTTAATCCAGTGAAATACTTGAACCGCCAGGAACTTAATAGAGATCTTCTATACCTACAGAAAGCATTAGAAAACAAAATTCCTCCTGAAACAGAAGACTGGCGACTCCCATATCTAGTAACCAATTGCAAAAACAAACTCAATCCTATGCATAAAAGTGGCAGCGAAACAGTGACCTCTGTAAATAACTATGGAGATAACTCTAATGTGTCTGTTTGTGCAAGATACCATTCATACAATCCATATAGATACTAGTGAGGACACTGTTTGATAAGAATTGTTGAATGTTTGCCTATTAGAAGTCGTAAAAAGAACCATTATGTTGAGTTAATTTTTACACATCGGATGTCATGCGGGTAAATTTATCACACGAGTTTCAGAGTTTAACGTTGGTTTTTGTCATTGATGTTTAAAATAAAAAAGTTGAAAATTGCGCTGAAAGTCGTGAATTGTTCGTTTGGACTTTCGGAACGCCTATATGGTAACATACATTATTACCACAGTTGCCATTCGATCAGGTTATGCGTGGTCGACCCGGCCCGGCGAGTTTCCGCCTAACAGTTAGCGTGGATCTGTGAGTCACGTAGTTCCAGGATATTCTCTAGTTTGTTGCTATATGCAGCTAAGTTCGCCCTATAGACGTAAACGGTCATCGCTTACTTATAAACCGTTTATGGTCGACTTAGTGGAAAAGCTAGTCGATCTAAGATACAGCGAAAAGCAATAATTTTTGGGAAGAAATATTATCGAGGTATCATCATACAAACTGCGGCATACAGTTTCTACCAAAAACCGCTCACAGTTAGCTTGCCTTTGCAAGCAATCTCCCACAAATCAATTGAAAAATACTACAAAGGGGAAAAATAAAACAAACAGCGAAAAGTTGAGTGTTGGTGATTCACTACAACATTTTATAGACGTCAGTTCAGTTTACCTGTGCTTCATCGGCTACGGGGGAACTCGATCACATGCGCGAATAAACTAGATGTTATAATGCCAGTTCGGCCCGAGGCGTGGAATGTTTCTGCCTAAATAAATCGAGTCATCTGTGCTATCAGGAGTAACAGCAGCTTTGGGCAAATTTTGAGGGAAAACATTGCAATTTTTTGTTCTCGAAAACCGCTGAAACCTATTTTTAGCTTCCTTAGTCCACGTGGCTTTCTAATAGGTAGGAATAGCTATTTCAGTGTCTGTAAGATAAGATGAGGGTTAAATCTTCATGTCTTTCGAAACAAATGGAGAACCAACTCAATTCCGTGACTGAGAAACCCATCCGTTTTCTGCGGTTACAAGGTCTCGCATGTGATTGGTCAAAACACAATTAACATTCCAGAAATATTTTCAGTGTTCACGGTTTTCTTCGTTTGAGTGTAACTGTTTCACATTTTCGAGCAAGAACACGAGAAAAACTTGTTATATTTTTCTAAGGTATGCCTATTCTCGAACAACGCGAAGGCCAAACACGTTTTTAAGTTCAACAGCAGTTTCATTAAAGAATAGTGAAGAAAATTATGTTTCCAAACTGCTCCTAGCTGAAGCTTACCTGGTTTGACAGCGAGCCATCGGAATTAACTTACATATGCAATTTCCAAAAGCGGGAAACTATTTTAACATCGCTTTTTCTCAAACAAGCGCGTTAAACTTTATGTAAACGGCAGGCGAAGAAAGTGCTTTTGGCACGTAGGTCACAAACCAAGCCAAGCAAGTAAAAGTTGTAAGTTTCATCGAGCCCGACCAGGGGGAGAGTAGAGGGGCATTTTTTCCTCACGAGCCACATCTTTTATTTGACGTTGATGCAACTATAGCTGTTATATCTATGAAACAAAATTCTGGGATAATAAACAGGAATTAGATAACACGTGCAACACGAGGTCAAAAATTTACTCACAAAATCCTCTATAACCAAAAAAATCTTGTATTAGAGAATTGCCTGTAGTTGTAGTGACCTTACTTCTTACCTGTGATAGTAGTTTGTTATATTCTGTGTATTATAGATCCTAAAATGTCGCAAGACGTATCTGAGAAGGCGGACACAGTGTATTTGAACGCCATCTCGAATATCAATGAAGAAGGACTCAGCGCGAGAGAGGCCACCAAAAGCGGGGCGTAATAAAGTCAACACTTCATGATAAGTTGTGTGGTAAGGTGACCAACCATCGAGGGGGCCAACCTACTGTTTTGACCCAGGCTGAAGAACACTTTGCCGAATGCCTCATAGAATGGCCCAGGCGCGGCGATGGGGTCACAAAAGACGAATTTTTAGACTGTGAAAACATTCGTAGAGAAAGATAACGAGAAACCAATTTAAAGGACAACAGGCCAGACGGAAAGTGGTATAAGAACTTGTGAAGAGAAATTGAAATGTAAAACTGAGAAGTGAAAGTCCCCTTGACAAAAAATAACACCACACGACCTTGACGAATGGTTTTTGGAATTTGAGATATTCACGGAAGATGTTGGTCTTAAAGATTGTCCTGGCCAAATCTGGAAGTGACAAAACTGGCGTTGACTTACAAGGGAGAGCGGGAAAAATCATGGGTTCAACTAATGTTAAAGAACAACCTCACAGAGTCATTACGGGGACCAAAGAGCACATAACAGTACTTCCCTGTTTCAAATTTTATCTCTTTACATCGATTAATTTGTCATTAGAACAAAAATATAATTCATGAAATGCTGGAGAAGATTACGAAAGAGCCAACTAAGATAAATGGTCAGCTAGCGGACAGATTATGTTGATGGCAGAGTCCAAGAGCTGAAGGAAAAAGAAGGCATGAGAGTTTGTCCCATGTGTCAGACAGTCATGGAGAAGACCTGCAGGAAGTGCACGAACCAAGCTTGCAAGTGTCGTTGAAAGTGCTGAAAAAGGAACTCCAGGGGTTGATGTTTTAGGGAATGCACTTGTTGCCCCTATTCGAGAGTACCGACGAAAAGTCAATGAAACGTGCTTTGGTTTCGCAATTGAACCAGATGAGGAGGCTAGTGTAAAAGTGAGAGAGCAGGTGACTGAATGCTATGATGAGTATGTCCATATACCGAGTTCCCATTCCAATCATCTAAGTAAGGTTACTGCTGGTGATCCTGTCTTTGTTAACCCAAACTAGTTTGATTCGCTGAAAGAAGGGCAATTAGACTTTGCTCACTGGACAGAGGGCTAGACGGCCTGAGTTTGTTAGGAATTGATTATGAACTACCTGACTACTACAGTACCAAGTTGGGTACTGCGTCATAATTTTTTTTTTGTGAAACAATGTTATGTTACACATATTGACGCCTGATAATCAATTGCATCAACCACCATTATTTCTTGTTTAACTTGCCTACCTGTAACCTTATCTGTTTAGTCTGTTGTGTTTTAGTTATAAAAGAAAGAGAAGAGTGAACACAAACAAGGTTTTGTATGCTCTTCATTCGTGTATCAGTAAGAAAATTCAACATCTAAGATTTAATTCATACTCTTAAATTTTCTAAATAAAATCTGACTGAGTTAACGAAATAGACATTGAACGTTTTGGATGCAACTGGGA
The DNA here is from genome assembly GCA_964017195.1 of Siderastrea radians. Classification (NCBI taxonomy): domain Eukaryota; kingdom Metazoa; phylum Cnidaria; class Anthozoa; order Scleractinia; family Rhizangiidae; genus Siderastrea; species Siderastrea radians. Next base: position 31,862,768 of record OZ024889.1, on the reverse strand, counting down.
TGCTTACTAGGTGGCGAGCAATCAAAACAAGCACATGGGCAACCAGAACTATAGACCTGGTTGCCCAAAGGGCAAATTAGCAGGAAAGTTAGTGTCGAACACTGACCTGGTGACCCAGATGCTCGTGAGTGGATGAGTGTATGGGTGGACTCCCGTACCTTTTTAGTACACACATGATCGAGAATGTGCTGATTTGTACAGAGTGTGGTGGGGAGGTGTTACAAAAACATGTTTCAAAGCATTTTGTGGAGGCTCATCAAGGACAGAGATGTAAGTGTGTGCAGGAGTGCATGGTGCTGAGAATTGGCAAGTTGCATGTAGAGATGAATATGGCTAAGCATTTCATGGACATGAACTGGAATCTTTTTTTTGTGTGTGTGTGTGTGTCATCTGGCTAGTGAACTGGGCTTTGTCTCAGAAGCTGCGCAGAAATATGTGAGAAAGGGATCAGGCCACAACGACGTCTATTTTGAAGGTGGCTTATCTGGGTCCGTGGCGAGAAATGCTTATCCCATTTGTTCGTGAAAGACTTAGTTCACGATTATTTGTGTACGTAAATGACTACTTCTACACATGCCTGCCAGGAAATGGTCAGAAGGATCTAACACAATTCTATATGTTTCAAATGACAAGGACCTATCTGACGGGGCTACAAGCGTTCTGCATTGGGTGTCAGAAGGAACAATGCAGATTACGTGAAAGCAGACCAGGCAGTGTTTTCCCCGATTTTCCACCGAAACAATGGTTTAAAATATGCCATGGTTGATTTGCATGACAGGTATGCAAATATGTGTAATACTGTACAGTTTGTTGACATTGTCAGCGTGTTTAGTGTATAATAATATACAGTGAAAATGTACGTAGGTAAACTGAAAATAAAATCTTTGTTCCTATCCCAATTATCTCAATAAAACGTGCAGTATTTATTGATCGTTTACAGCAACTGAGATTTCCTGAGTATTCAGGTATTCATCTCGCCAAGTCAAGTTTTTGGAGCCCTTTTGCGATCAACAGCAACTATCTGTTTGCATTTTGCTGGTTTCGTTATTAGAAACTGTGGTCAGGAATACCAAGGGAACTTCATGTTCTAAATTCCTGGCAGTTATAGCGGTTTTCAGACTGCTGAGTGTTGTAAAATCAAGACCAAAGTAATTACCCTGGTCAATCACAACAAACACAACTTACCAATGAACCAATCAGAACTTAAAGCAAATACATCTAGCTGTTTGCAAGCATAGAAAAACCTGTGCAACCAAGTCACGATTGAGACACAGGATTTTTTTAGCCAATCACGGGAAAACAAAGTAGAACCAAGGCAAATACCATTTACTGTCAATATACGAATGAAAACAGCTCGAACAGGAATTGCATGTTTTCCAGAGCATCTTACCCTGAAAAAATGGCATGGTTTGTGTAGAAAACCAAATCTGGGAGTACATTTGGCAATCCAAGGAAAGGGGAAGACATGGATGTATGTTTGGAAGAATTACACAAGGAATCCAAGACGTGGCAACAGGGCACCAACTCGATTCTATGTTACGCAAGTTAAGCCAGTTGCACCGGTTATGCGAGTTAATGATGCGATAAACAGTGGTGTTTTTCCTGGGAAAATGTGTTCAGACCGTCGCAAAAACCATGGTAGTGGACAGAAAAAAACCGAAGGTTTGTTTGGCGCAGGGACCGCTGCCAAATACTGCAAACTCAAGCAATGTGCCGACCAAGTTCGCAGCAGAACTCAAGAAAGAGAAAGTCCTCAAAGACAAATTTCGGTTCGTAACTTGAAATTTTCGACTTTCAAAAAATGTCATTCCCCTCCCCACCTTCGGGTTGCCTTGGGCCTCCCTTCTTCTCCACCAGAGTCTGTACGGGTGGGTGGGCGGTCGTACGCTGACGTCACAACCAAAATTTTTAGGACCGATAGGTTACCAAATTTGCTAAGCAATGGTGCTCCACTATGAAGAGAAATAATGTTTGTCTCTCTTGGGGCTGAAAGGGGTGTTGCTTACTTTGAATATGTCACTGCTAGAGTTAAGTCGACTAATATATCTTTTAAGATCATATTTAAACTGGGCAGATCACTGTGTGCCACTTATATTTGTGCAAAAATGGGATGTACCTTCACTGAGTCACTTGTTTCAGTCAGATTAGTAATTGAATTGCTACAGTGTAATTGGATTCCATTACTTGCTTTAAAGGTTTGAAAGTGGCTGTTCTCTCTCACTGGGCTTGCCAATCCAAAAGATAAGGCTACAGATTTGCATACATAGTATGACTTATAGCTACTGACCTAGCGTAAAGAACTTGTCTCAGAGCAAAACTCTGCTGGTGTAAAAGTCATGGAGTTGTGTTCCCAAACAAACCTTTCAAAACAAAGGTCCAATGACAAAAGTTTTTGTTAAGTGAATTTGTGAATTTAATTTCATCTATTTCCCCGGTATATTACGAACCAATTTAATGACCAGCTCCCAGTTGGCTTGTTAGCTCAATTGGTTAGAGCGCTGCACCGGTATCGCAGAGGTCAGGGTTCGAATCCCGGCAAGCCTGATTTTTTCAGGCTTTCTTTTCGCAATTGCATAAGTTGCGTTAATAACTGCGAGGATCTTTACATTTATTTCTTCATTCCGCAGTTCAAATATATGAATTTCATATATTCATCATATTCATTTCATAAGCTCATTATTCCTTGAAGTATTTAGATCTGTTCCGAATAATTTTTCATGAGACGTTGGAGAAAAAGCGCAGTTGAATTTTGCATTAAACCAATCAACAACTTACATAAAAAGTTTGAGTGTAGTGGCATTCAACGAAAGTATGAAGAATAGAGTCTGGCTCTTTACAGTATGTACATCTGCTTTCATCGTTTACACCATAGGTGCACAGTTTCTTCTTAGTAACAGTTAGTCTATGGAGTAACTTAAAATTGAATTCTGGTAATCTGTTTTCATGACATATTTTTCCAATGTTATTAAATTTTGCTTTCCAATCAATATTCCCTGATTTTAGTTCTTTTTCCCATTTTTTGGGTCCTGTGGCAGTACAGGTAGTACCACTGATGTAGAGCCAATAGTAGTCCTTGCACTTCATTTTGTAAAGATCAATATTTAATGACGGCGTCAGAGGAAAGGTTGTTTTATCAGCTGTAGGGCTTTCTCGCCTGCCTAAGGATTTTGCCTTATGTAGTAGATGCTTGGGAATTGCCGAAATAACCTGTAGGTAGCTTAAGAAATTACATTTGATCTTAAATTTGTCCTGAATGATTTAAATGTTAAGGGCTTTCCATCATTGTCCAAGATGTCCTGAATTGAGATGGCGCCTTTTTCTTTCCTTTTCTGTAAGAAGAAACTATTCCCATCAATCAGGATATCTTTATTGTTAAAGAGAATCAAATCTTGACCATTGTCGTGTTGATATAAATTCCTAATTTCCAGAAAATTTGCTAATATTTGCCTATAAAAAACTGGAATTCCAGATTTCTCTAAAAATTTGAAATCGTAATTACATCGAAGAAGGAAATTTGGTCCACCATACTTCTTAAAAAATGAGATGGAATAGATTTCCAGGGTTCTGTTGTAGTTTCGTCAGGTATCAGTAGCCTTGAGATCCAGGCTAACCGCAAAGATTTAAATAGAATATCTGGATCCGGCAGGGGCCCGCATCCCCCATTTATAAAGTGTTGGCACATAATATTTCTTTTGATCGTATCTGGTTTCTTGTTCCAAATAAAACTAAAAATGGACTTCTTAATTCCGGAAGTGTCATTAGGGCTGATGTCAAGCATGGATGCTGAATAAACAATTTGTGAAATTCCCGGGGTTTTGACAATAAGGCACTTACCGAAGAGGGAGACTTTAAGCCCTCTCCATAAATCTAGTTTGATGTTCAGATTGTCAATTTTTTTAGCCACATTTTTCTTATCGTCTTCTTGCTCATTGTAAGAAATAAAAATTCCAAGGGCTAGCACAGGCTCAATCGTCCAATTTAGTCCTAAGGGTTTGTTTTCCTTATGCCTCCATGATCCAAGCCAAATTGCTTTGGTTTTTCCTAAATTGAGTTCAAGTCCAGATATGTTTCCAAACAGCCGAAGTATTTCAATTGCGTCGGTAATTGAATCAATATTCTTTAGAAATAAAGACGTATCATCGGCAAACTGGCCTATCTTGTGCTCTGTATTACGAATTGTAATGCCTTCAATGTTCCTCTCCAGTCTTACCCTTGCTGCAAGGATCTCCGCTCCCAATATAAACAGGTAGGGAGAAAGGGGGCAACCCTGTCTAACATTTCTTGATAATTTGAAATAATTTGTTGTTGAAATATCCGTTGTGGAGAACACAGCTCTCAGTGTTATTATAAAATGTCTTCACCCATTGTTTAATATTGCTTCCAAAATTAAAGAGGTCTAGACTGTTTTGGATAAGGCCCCATTCCACTGTATCAAAAGCTTTTCTGAAGTCTAACAAGAGTAAAATTCCGGGGATGTCTTGAGCTTTGGTCTGTTCTAAAATGTCATTTATTAGACGAATATTTTCTCCTCTATAACGCCCTTTGACAAAGCCTGTCTGATTGGAGTTAATAAGTAGTGGGAGTACCTTTTCTATTTTGGTAGCAATGGCTTTGGAGGCGATTTTATAGTCAACATTAAGAAGCGTGATGGGTCGCCAATTTGATAAGTCTTTTAAATTTGCATCCTTTTTGGGGATAAGGGGGTGAGGGTATATATTGGTGCATTTGACAATGATTGTTGGCCCAAAGTGAGGATTTTTTGACCTTTTTATTGCAGCCTGTTTCACGCTCCAAGATAGTCGGAAAAGCAGATCGAGAAAATAATCGGGCAAAAAAAACCATGGGGGCTGGGGAGAGACTAAGCGTGGGAGCCTGTAAGCATTGTTTTAAATACCTCATTCCGGTATACCAGGTCCTGGTATACCCAATGATTGGTCAATTTTGACAGTTTACATCAACACTTAATCAATCACTTGGCTTCACGCACAAAGCAGAGTCAAAACATCGCAAGTGTGTCAGATGCCTGTGACTTCTGTGAATTGAAGTTTACTGAATGGTGGATAAATGTCTTGAAGATTTCCCAAATACAGAACCGCTTAGATTCGAGCAAAAGATGTACTTGTTCAATCTGAGTCGGGGGAAAGACGTTTTCGCAATGCTTTCCATTGGTTTCGGGAAGAGCATAATTTTTCCATTATTTCCTTGTGTTGTAAAAGCGCTACGATCTAGTGAAGGAATGCCAACAATAATCGTTGTGTCACCTTTGGTTTCGATCATGAGAGATCAACTCGAACAGTTAAAACAACTAGGATTCTCGGCTGCAGCAATGGGAATCAGAGAAGAATGCAACGAGGACGAGGAGAATGTAAGAAATAGCGAGTGAGAAATTGTCTTCCGAAGCCCTTCCATTTCAGTAAATTTGACCTCTTTAAACGAGTTTTGAAGTTCCTTTTTGTAAACCAACAATGAGATAGCATACAGCGAGCCGGCAGGCTTATTCATAATATACGTATATGCATTTTTTGACATTACACGAGAATTAGCCTATGTTTCAATAATCAGCGTTGCAAATGAAGAATGATACTCAAACTGAAACTCGGTGCCATACTCGATTTTTGATCGATGAATTCATGCGACGGGCACGTTGGAATTTGACAGGTTTCCCAACTTTCAAAAAGAAAAACTCCCATGCAAAGGATTCTCACATCAAGCGTTCAAGTTTTACTTCTGCTTTCCTAATGCAATCACCTCCTTTCAGTCCCATCAAAATGCTCAAAGTTTTCTCCATGTTCTGATTTGTTTCGAAAAGCTGATTATGGAGAGAAAAGAGAAATTTTTACATCAGATGACCGTTGGAATACAGTTCGGTTAACCTGTCAAATTCCCACGTGCCTGAGGCATGATGTCTTGCATTCGTCCAATCAATATTCAGCTAACAAATTGAGTTTCATTTTGAATATTCCTTTCTTCATTTTTGAATCCAATAATTTTAAAAATCATCAACTTGAAACTTACTCTATGGGGGTACTCTTGACCATGCTCGACTGCAAAGTCAAGCGAACGTCGAGGACTCGAAGTTTTCAAACTGGTTACCACATGTTCTAGTTCTCGAGTTCTCTTCGCTCAAGGCGAAACTCCCATTGGTGAATTGCTTGACATTTGTTTTCCAGGCGCTCTGACTATCCCTTCGTTCTCTCGGGGGGTAATTTTCTTAAAAGTGCTCTAAATTCTGACCAACTTCCTCGCACAAGTCAGGCAACTAACATCAGCAAGTTTTTCGTTTCGCACAAGGTCGAAATGTACCAAGGGAAACAACAACATTGGCCAACACAAAATATTCGTCCCCAGTGTAACAAACTAGCTCCTTGTTACAAACAACGTTAACAACATTACTCTGGGGACCTTCATTCCAGACACGTCACATTTTTCTTGCAAAACCTTAGAAAGATGGCCTTCCATGCACGAATTAAATGCAGCACATGAATGACCTTGGCAAACATTGCACAGGAAGTTCGGCTCGCAAACTCATGCGAAACCCTTTACACTGCACATTTTGATAATTTGACATTTGACATGTTCGCCTGCTTTTTCGCTCGGCTCCACTGATCGAGAGCCTGGCACAGGCTATTTTTATTGAGTTACTAGGAGCTTTTACAGCAGATATGTGACACATTTGGCCATCAACAATACCTCAGGACAAGCATTTGCACCCCTTCATGCCTTAACATTGAAAGATAATGACATGTCCAGGTAACAACGAAGGCCTGGGAAATTGTATTAATTTTCAGTGTAATGTAGACTTTCTTCTTGCCATGTTTGTGATCTTGTTATTATTATACCAAAAAACATCCATATTGCTAGGCTCTGGTAACACTATACTTTCACAAATAGTTAATAACTTATGAAGGTAGAAAATATTTTCGTCTTTCAAAGACATCAGTTCAGTTTTTTTCAACCAACATTTTGTGATTAGTGGGTTCTAATGCGTAACTTCTGAATAAAAGTTATTCTGCTAGATTCGGGTCTACATACGGATATTTGAGAGTTCCTCTTCGCTCAGTTGCAGTTTGCTTCTGTTGAGCAAGAACTGCCTCAGTGGCTCTGAAATTCCAGAAATTGAAGTGGCATTCACATCAAGCGAACTCTGACTTCGAGGCCGCCTTTCAAAGAATACACATTTAGGTAAGTACAAAAATTCTATGCTGCTTTTGCGGCAAATTACTGAAACTTCTGGTGTTTACATTTTGCCGACCGATCATTTGCAACGCTTGATACTTCCAACCAATGAAATACGAGAAATGCGCAAGAGGAAGATCTGATAAATTGTGCAGGAAACTGCATGCGGCCTGCTTTTCGATTGTTAGTGTTTTCCACTCTGCATAACGGCAGCAGAAGGTAACCCAGTTGTTTTCAGTGCCAAATGTTTAAATGCCTTTTGAGAGGGTTTCAATGTTTCTGCTTCTCATTTTATTCAGGAGACAATAATTGTAACAGCAGCTGCAGTGATGGAACTTTGTCACATACAAGAAGTAAGATACGATCATCGAGTTAGAGAATTGTTTCAAGAAGGGGTATTAAACAATTGACTCTAATTGCAAACTGTTCAGTATTTTTTGTTATTCATTTAATTTAGCGCCATCCCCCCATTACTGAAGTAATTATTTTGAGATATATAGTGTATTTAGTCACTAAAGGGTGCGTGCATAGCACAATCATTTATCATTAAAGAAGTATTAAGCACGTGCATCAATTTCTAGGCTTTGAGTTGAATTGGGACACAGGGAATCGTTACAAGTTATTGCTGTGGGGTTGCAAATGTGTTTTGGGGACTGCTCTACGCGCAAAGCGGCCATCACACCAGAAATTTTGTTATTCATATTTTCGTTGCCTTGTGGGCACTTTTTTGGTGGCATTCTTTTTCTTTTTGTGCAAATCCAATCCAATAGTTGAACAATCTACCCGTTTTCCTCAGAAAGTCCCTTTGTGTTCAGATTTGCTCTTCTCCTCTAACAGGGTCAAGTTGCGCATTCCCACTACTAAAATGATTCAGTTTAACCAGTGAGAACTTGTCGCTCCTCTTCCCACTATTTCGGATCCGCCCCTTTGTCCCGTTACCACATTGCATCACATTTTCAGATCAATCAACTAACTGATAGTTTGTCACTCCCACTGTTTTCCTTTCTTCAAGCACAAGTGTCATGCCATATGTTTTGCGCTTTTATCCAAACTGCCATTCGTGCTATTGGCTTAGACCCCCAGCAGTTCCCCTAATAGCTTTTGTAGGGGAGGCGCTTTTGTTTGCTTTCAAATGTCACGTTCCTTTAGAGCAGCTTCATTATCAAGGCAATTAGAATAGCGATGCGTATTTACCAGACTTAGAATGGCGTGTCACAGAAGCTATGTCCTATACATTTTATTATTTACCAACAGATCAACCTAATTACAAGTACAGCAACGCCTACTTACAATATTTAACCTAACCTAACACTACACAACATTATAAGCAGCACAAAATTAAGCGGTTTGATTATAGAATCAAGAAAACAAAGCAAGACAGAGTGATTTTACTTACCCTTGAGATAAGAACTAAACAGTTACACGCTATTATTCACTAATTAGGTTGCTTTCTTTTGTTTTCTTTTGACTATTAGATACTAATGTCTCGATTATTTCAAGCCATATTCTTGTAGTTTTCTACATCAAACTAGTTTTAGTCTATTAATTTCAGTCACTGTACAATTACTGTAATCTTCCTTTGGGCAGTGGTTTATTGTAACTTTCTATTAACTTGCATAATCAATAAACCTTTTTCGCCAAACACCGGTCGCTGTGGTTGATATTATAATTGTAACATGATAACTTAGTGATAATGTGTAATTAGACAATTGACATGCAAGGTAATGACATCATTCTTCACTGCGTGTATTTCTGTTCTTGTTGCCTGCTCACACAACCATTCTTTTACAGCCTACGGGCGAAACGCCACCGTTGACGTTAACCAACAGGAGTCAAATCATGAAATAAACACCTATACCACAAACAGCTTTTGACAGAATGCTTATAATGTCATGCTAAAAATTTAGGGGAAGTACGAATTTCTTGTTATAGACAGGGGCGGGGTAATGCTTAATACTTAGAGTAATACTTTCTACAGTTTCCCTGCGAATCAACAACAAAAAGCGCATTTCTACCTCTCACATGGTATCGTGCTGTTCATATTAACGTATGACAACAAACGGTACAGAGTGCTGCCCGCTCAATTATTTTAATCGATATTTGGCTTATTGAAACAAAAAGGAAGTCGTTTAAACACTCCAGTGAAGAGTCGAGAAATTGAATGTCTGTGCTTTAATGTTTGGAAGGCGAAAACTGTCAACTGCAATTACATTTGACAGGAAACGTTGCTGAGAACCAAAACTTTTTTAAACATTTCGTCCATCTAAACGTTTGCAATTTGTTACCTTGTTTAATTAGATGTTTGTATCGTCTCAAAACAGGAATTCGATTTCAAAAGGAGCGAAGGTAACGCAGGGGATGTGTACCAGTCGATAGAAGATGATGATGACTCGGATATCAAAAATCCCCTGCTTTGTCAACGCCAAGTAAAGAACCGTCAACTCCTGGTCTTCAACAGGTTGCTGGAGTATCAACTGCAGATCGAGGGCACAAAATAACAACTGTACCTCGGTGGGACGTTGAAGGAGATAGTGACTAGGAAATAATCGAAGTTAAAGGAATTCCTTCGAAATTTTTGAAAACAGATTATGCATCCAGTGGAGGCGAGACAGAAAAAGAAAGCGGTTTCATAAACAATCCCTTCAAGTGGTGAGTGGACATATGTTGGCATGTGTATGCATTTGCTATGCTCATATTTCGTTACTCGTTTGCAGGTTGTTTTTAGAATGATTTGTAAAGGGCTTCTAAGTTTGAAATCTGGCAGTCACTTCTCAGGAACAGAAGGTCCCTCTACATTAAATTTTGTTTGAGTTGCTAGCAGCGCTTCGCTATCATTCTGAAATTTTAAGGAAGGCTATTTCATGGTTGCGTGCGCCCGTTCATTGTCTACGGAAGTTGTCTGCTTATGAGGGTGAAAAAGACAATAACGTGGCACTTAATTTTGCTATTGCAGAATGGATCTTTTTTTAACGAATATTTAAAAACAAGAACTAACGATCCTGTCTATCACCATAAACCACACAAAAAGGACAAAGGTTTCTATCTTTAATCAACACTCATCATTACATAACACGTTGCAAGCAATCTGACAACATACACCACAGGAATCTATGCCCTTTTTACATGATTTTTAACGTGACATGATTTTTCATTTCGGTTAACGATTTCTTAAATTCTCATTACGGTTATTGACGATCATTTCAATCAACTGATGCAGAATAGTCATAGTCTCAAAGAGACCTTTGATTATTATTCCATAATGGAAGAAAATCACTAAAATTGACGCAAACGTAATAAAAACTACCTTATTATAACTAATTTTCGCGAGTGCTATTGTTTGCAATTTCAAAATAATCCCAAATTTAATATGCGTGAATAAAAAAAACACTGCGCAAAATTTAAAAATTAAGAAGTGTAAATGTTTGGAACTGCAAATATCTAACGTTGAAAATACCTTTCCGTCTTGTTTTCGACTAGCCCCCTTCCTCTGACACTGCACGAAAATTCGCCTTTACCACCCTTTCACATGGGTCAAAGGTCGTATTTGACTTGGGTCAAATGTAGTACACCTTTGACCTGTATCAAAACTATCGCAAAGTTACTTTCAAATGTGCGTCAAAGGTACCTTTGGTGACGTTTGCTTTACGTCAAAGGCCTGGTATCTTTGTTACGTGTCAAAGTTGTGTGAAAAATAATGATAAATGTGCTCCTACACCTTTGTTTTGCCTGTCAAAGATAGTAGTGCAACTTTGTTACACCTTTGACGCCAATCAAAGATGATCGAAGCTAAATTTTCGTGCAGTGTGATTACTGTTTTCTTCAGCTTGTAAATCGGACAAAACTCGTTAGTACAGTCACCAAAGGTTCCGTTTGCAGGCTCCTCGTAGTTACATTGAACCAGACCTTTGTATAATTCCAGTAGTTCCTTGACGACTGATCATAAAACACTGACAAAATCGCGAAATTTAATACACTTTCCTGTAATTTTTATTGCAATCGCTAAAATTAATACCTGCCAAATTCGGTTCCCGAAGATTTGCAAACTTAAGTACGTGCAAAAATTAGTAAGGATAAGGTAACAAAAGGTTACCAGAATGTTCTAAATATTTCAAACTTACTGCAAGAATGTTGAAAAGCCAGGAGATTTCGACTGTAACATACGTAATTTTTAATTATAACCAGTGCAAAAATCCTTGCTGCAAATTCCCATAGAGAAACTGTAAAAGAGAAGTCATTGAAATGGAATAACCTTTCTTGCAGGGAGGAAACCGTATTCTTCGGTGATAATGAGGCAACTCCATACCTTAACAGAGGACAATGTATTCTGAACTTTGACCAGAGGGTCCAGATCCTTCTCCACGAAAATTTGCCGAAGAAGACCAAACAATATCATGGAAAACGCCGCTTTTGTAGTGGATAGAGCCCAGCTCAAGAACAGCGAAGACTGGCTTGTTCCTGAGCCTGGGGCCTTTGAGGATCGTGCCTCAAGTGGACGTGTTTTCGTCATTCATGAGGATGAGATAGTCGAAAGTCGTTTTTCCAAAGGGACTAAAGCAGCTAAACGACATCTTCAGAAGGGGGAGTATCTCGTGAGAAACGTTTTGAACGCACAAAAAAACAAAGGTTTCACATCGAACATCGACCGTTATCACTAGATGGGATGGCGATGAGCTGCCATTGAGTTTGATACAGTTTATCTTTGCTGCAGATTAACATCACATAAGCCCTCATAGACACCCTCGTTCCAGAAAGCAATCCATCCCAACGGCACCATCCACAAAAGCGAACTTGTTCAAAGAGGCAACCGGAAGAAAGGGTCCTTTGTGAATCTATGATGCAGTTTTGGAGGCCGCAGGCAGCGTACTTGACTGTGAGCAGGATGCAGACTTGCCAAGAGGTAGTAAACAACTCTAAATGGTTTGAACCCAGGCGTCTTATCGTAATTCGGTAAATTGTGATCGTCTGGGTGAGTGTAGTCCTGAGAAGGACTGTTTGAGGTGACCTTGACTGACGTTTCGACAACCTGAGCGGAAGTCATCATCAGAGTCAAGTGAACTGTGAATCGTCGGTAGATGTTCTAAGTCTCTGGTCGTTGTCCTGATTGGTCGACGATCTCGTGATGTTATTGGTCGTCTGTCAGTTAAGCCGTGATGTTATTGGCTGTGAAGACTGTTAAACGTGATTGGTGCGTTTCGATCCGTCTTTTGTTAGTCAAATGTCCGATGGCCTATTGTTAGTCAAATAAGTCGGTTTGTCTATCATTTGTCTGTCTTGTTATTGTCAGCAATCACTCGTTTGTAAGGTGCAGGTAGCTGTTGGCAACGGTTCAGTGGTGTTTGTTCTAAGTTAGTAAACCAGCTTTCCAGAGTGATTCGTTGATAGTAGTCCGTACTGTAGGTAACGCATTCAGCAGAGTCCCAGTCGATTCTGTGGTTTGTTTTTAAATGGTGTTCAGCAATGTGATTGTTGATATCACCATTTCTAGTCGCTCGTTTGTGTTCAGTCAGTCGGACGTTCAAACCGACTTATTTGACTAACAATAGACCAACGGACATTTGACTAACAAAAGTCGGATCGAAATGCACCAATCACGTTTAACAGTCTTCACAGCCAATAACATCACGGCTTAACTGACAGACGACCAATAACATCACGAGATCGTCGACCAATCAGGACAACGACCAGAGACATAACATCTACTGACGATTCACAGTTCACTTGACTCTGATGATGACTTCCGCTCAGGTTGTCGAAACGTCAGTCAATGTCACCTCAAACAGTTCTTCTCAGGACTACACTCACCCAGACGATCACAATTTACCGAATTAGGTAGTAAACAAGTGATTAATGCCCGTCAACGGGCCCAAAACAAAGCCCACAAGGAAGAATTTGCCAGTTTACTGGAACTTTGTAAAGAAGGTAAGGCTGTGCGCAATCTCCAATGGACACCATCACCAAGAGTGGTGTACTTTAACGACGAGCAGGTGGAAGACATTGTACGAGAGTGCTGCCGTCCCCACTCCACGTCTATGTTGTCAATAGACACGACATTTAAATTCGGAAACTTCTATGTGACAACAACAAGGTACCAAATGAAAAGGTCATAAGCAAAAAATCTGGCTAGCCTGCTAACTTGCCTGGTCCGGCAATGTTTCATACCACCCAAACCCAAAGGGACTACCGTACTTACCCGCGTATAAGTCGACCTTTTAGAACCTAAAAATCGGTCCAAAAAATCGCCCTTGACTTATGCATGGGTCAAAAATTGAGAGCCAAGCACCAGTTAAATTACTTCTTCACAATTAGCATAACAATTGTCTTTATTTGTTAACAAAGATCTAATAAGTTGAATGACAGTACAGGTTACGATGTCCTTTCGTTTAGTGACTTGTGTCTTAAAATGTTAGCAGTTGAAGTTGAAATGCATTAAGATTTATCTGCTTAAAATATAAACCTGAATGTTGTAGATACTCACTGTAGATACTCGAAATAAAGAGCAGACATTTCCTGTTAATAAAGCCGTAAATCTGCTCGAAGAAAACCATCTTTGTTCCTTCGAGCAAACGCGACAAATTTCCCTGCTTAGTAACCTGGCATGATGCCAAGCACGTGTAGTTGTCAGTTACCAGTACTTGACCAATTTTGTAGCTTGGTTACCAAGTTCCCCAGCGATTTATTGAGTTGTTTTTTAAAGATTCTTGAGCTTCTTTGGTGTTCTGCTTGTCTTCTAAAGCCCCTTTCCACCCTTCACAATTAGTAAAGGCCTGGCAAAACGAGGAGACATGTTTCCGTAATTGTTTCCCCGGGTGGCAAAACTGGTAGAAACATGAAAAAATGAGTCGCTCACCGACCTGGCAAAACGAGGAAACATGGTCGGTGCATGCGCACATTCAAATTGGTCTTGACCTTGGGTACTGGGGATGAGACTGATCGCGACTGGTCAGCAACATTTTTGTTGCAAAATGGCCGCTGTTGATGTTACATGTAATGTGAGTGTACTTGTGGTCGTTGTCACCCTGTGGGAGGAGGAAGAGCAGGAAAAGCAAAAAAAAGGGCCGGACAGATCTTGGCTGCGAAGAAGAGGTGAAAGGGGGGGCATTTGCAACAATTGTTCGTGAACTGTCGGCCGAAGACACGGCATCGTACCGAAGTTTTACGAGAATGGACGTAGCGACATTCGTCGGCTGGCGGAAATAATTGCACCGAGAGTGGCCAAGAAGCCCACAGTGATGAGAACCCCAATAATTTCAGTACAGGATAGATTGGTATTAACATTGAAGTATTTGGCGACTGGCGAGTCTTTTCGAAGTTTGGAGTTCCAGTTTAGGATAAGTCGTCCAGCGATCTCGGACATTGTTTATGAGGTGAGCTGTTTCTGGTTGTTTGCAAAACAGTGTACTGCAGGGCTATATTCCACTTGTTATTTGCAAGGCTGGAAAGTAACATGCCTGTACCTTCTGGCACGGTGGTTGAGCCTTGTGAATTATGTTTTTCCGTAATTTTTGATCACCATAAACATGAGATATAAAAGTTTGCCAACGTAAACCGTTTTCATGGTAACTGGTCGTTTCGCCTGTGAGTCGTTTTGCTAACGAACAGTTCGCTTACCTCTTATATTTAGAGGATGTACTTTTAATATTTCAACTCCAAGATTTTGCCATAAAGTATACAAGACTCCAACTTAAGTATTACAACACTAGAGAGTAAAACACTGAATATTTCTCGGTAAAGGTATTAGGACACAGGTCATTCAGTTGCGAAAAGAAAGCCTGAAAAATTAAGGCTTGCCGGGATTCGAACCCTGACCTCTGTGATACCGGTGCAGCTCTCTAACCAATTGAGCTAACAAGCCAACTGGGAGCTGGTCTTTAAATTGGTTCGTAATATACCCGGGAAAGATGAAGATGAAATTATAAACCTATGAAATTCATATATTTGAACTGCGGAATGAAGAAATAAATGTAAAGAAGATCCTCGCAGTTATTAACGCAACTTACGCAGTTGCAAAAAGAAAGCCTGAAAAAATCAGGCTCGCCAGGATTCGAACCCTGACCTCTACGACACCGGTGCAGCGCTCTAACCAATTAAGCTAACAAGCCAACTGAGAGCTGGTAATTAAATTGGTTCGTAATATACCCGGCAAAGATGAAGCTGAAATTATGAATATATGAAATTCATATATTTGAACTGCGGAATGAAGAAATAAATGTAAAGAAGATCCTCGCAGTTATTAACGCAACTTATGCAGCTGCGAAAAGAAAGCCTGAAAAAATCAGGTTTGCCGGGATTCGAACCCTGACCTCTGCGATACCGGTGCAGCGCTCTAACCAATTGAGCTAACAAGCCAACTGGCAGCTGGTCATTAAATTGGTTCGTAATATACCGGGAAAGATGAAGATGAAATTATGATGAAATTATCAAATTATGGTTTGAATCCCGGCATCAGAAGAGGAATGGCTGGCCATTGCAGAAGGATTTGAACAGCGGTGGAATTTTCCACATTGTGTCGGGGCACTGGATGGAAAGCATGTCGTAATCCAGTCATGTGGACAAGGCTCTACTTTTTACAACTACAAGAGCACCAATGATGATACTGGCAGGCCCAAATTATGAGGTGATCTGGATGAACTGTGGTACAAATGGAAGGCAGTCAGATGGGGGCATATGGAACAGCTGCAAGTTTGGCCTGGCTTTCGAGAAGAAAGAAGTAGCCCTCCCCCCTCCACAACCTCTGCCATTACGTGAAATGGACTGTCCCTATGTCATTGTAGCGGATGATGCTTTTGCTCTCTCAGAGAATGTAATGAAACCATACCCTCACCAAGACCTCACCCTAGAGCAGCGTGTCTGCAACTACAGATTTTCAAGAGCTCGCAGAATAGTGGGGAATGTTTTTGGCTTTCTGGCAAACCAATGGAGGTTCTTGCGGGCCCCCATCCCTCTTCAGCCACCTAAGGCCAAGCTTGTAACCATGGCAACAGTAATTTTGCACAACTGGTTAATCAAGGGGTCATCTAAAGCAGTCTATGCTCCTCCATCTTTAGCTGATCGTGTAGATTCCCGCACGAATGAAATTTTGCCAGGATCTTGGCGGGAAGATCAAGCCCCAGGTGCTAAATTATTTCCCCATTGCCAAGCAAAGCCATGGAAACAAGCCGAAGAATCAGGCAAAAATAGTGAGGGAAGAGTTTAAAGAATACTTCAATTAAGAGGGCCAAGTGAGCTAGCAATGGGCCAAGTGTCTGTAATAATCTATTAAAATAAACAAAGGAATGTCAACTTGAAACTTTTTCCAAAATTCGGTCAATTCAAACCACTACATTGCATTTCAGCTTCTGTCACTCACACACACAACCACTGCAGCCCATATCATGCCCTTATATATTTTAAAAAGCATCCAATTGGTTGTTCTCTACCCAAAGACTGTCAATATCTATTTGCTCTTTTTCAGGGTTGTGCATTTGGGTATCAGAAGCCAAACATTTCCATACTTAATGCCTGTACAATTTTGATAAATAAATTAATGTAAGATATCGTTGGGATTGAAGAAAAAAGCCACGTATTCACTCCAGATGAATAGTAACTATTCATCATTTATACAAAAAATGTGTTGTGTATACATGTAAAATTACAAAATGAATTCAATATAAAAGCAGTTGAAAGAAATGGCATGGAGAAAAAACTCGTTACTGTTATCAAGTTTACGTCTATTTTATTCATGAACTCATTTTTGCAGTGGAAATACTTCTGTAAAAGGTGTAAATACAATGAACTTACAGTCAAAATGGCTTCAAACTGTTATCCCATATACATTTTGCCATAACTTTAAATCATGCAAGTATTACATACGAATTTGGCCTTGGAAAGTTCAACATTGAATCTACACAACAAAGTGAACTGTCTTGTCTTAACATCTGTGCAAATGTTTAAAATCAAGCTTACAAGAAAGAAGGTCTCTCGCTTCCATTTCCAAAGTAGACCAGGCCCGATAATTTACAAAAAGCTAATCAATACAAAAGGTCTAACCCCAAGCAACAGCCAAAACAAATGGTTTCAGGATTGCAATTTTTTAGATGAAAAAACTACTTTCGACTGGGAACAAGCGTACCTCATGGCTCCAAGTTGTACTAAAAGCACCAAACTGATCGAGTTCCAGTTTAAACTTTTGCATAGATGCATACCAACTAACAAGTTCCTTTTTAAAATAGGAAGAAAGGAAAACGAAAATTGCACTTTTTGTCACAGTGCCTCAGAGTCATTAATCCACCTTTTTTGGTCATGTCACGTTACATCCTCCTTTTGGAAAAGAGTGACTGACTGGCTTCAGGACAACCTCTCGATAACAGGCGAATTCACTTTATTGAATACAACAGCTTTGGGCCTGAGGCCGGATCCTCATTCTAAATATTCACTTCAATTAAACTATATCTTGTTGCTAGCGCGGTATCATATATGGAAAGCCAGATTAGAGGAAACCTCACCAAATTTCACATCTTTTCTACGTCTTGTTAAATCAAGATATGTATTAGAGACAAAAGCGGGTGACACAAAAAAATGGATTCCTTTTGCAGAATGTTTATAAAGAGTTTATCTCCTGTCCCCCTGACTGAAGGACTGTTATGCTCATATTTAGAAAATATTGTTTAAGTATATTTTGTATATGTATGTAACTATGGCAAACCCAAATAACTTTCAAAATGTTACTTCCCCTCCCCTCGACTGACTAACTCTTTGTAATTTTGGTAATGCGCCTAAACCATTGTAATTAGGATCACTTACTTTTTACTCTGCTGTATTGTTTAGTTATGTGCTTTAGTGTTTGTATTGTATGCGTTGTTTTTGTACTTGCAGGGAGTTAAAAACATAAAGAAAGAAAAAAGAGAAGAGCAACAAGATTAAAAGTTTTCTTTCTTTTTTTAGTCCATAAAGGGGTAATAAAGGTGAAATAAACAGTAACAATGTAGTAGACAACAATTTACAATGAAATTAAAAATTCTTGCTGAGTTAATCTAGAATAAAGGCCCATCACCGACAGCGTAAAAAAAAAAAAAAAAAGTAGGAAGACAGCACCAGCTGGCCATGGAGGCTTGTGAACTGTATTTCAGAGCCTGCCTGACTCGGTAGACGGTTGTGACTCAATTCCACCTCGAAGAGGACGTCATTTATTCTCTTTTTTGCCAATATTTTTCCCGCTTCTCCGAGACGCGCCAGTGTTTTGGCCACCACCATTTTGAAGGCCTCCTCCTCAGATATTTCTTGAGACCTCAGCTTCGGCCTTTGTTGAACTTCATTCAAAACCCCCATCGCCTTATCTACCACCATCATTCCCTTCTGCTTCATCTCTTCCTTCATCTTTTTTGAAGTTTTTCTTTCTTTTGGAAGCGGTTCGGAGTTTTCAGCGTCGTCAGGGTCAAATGCGTCACTTGGGTTCATGTCCATGCTGTCTACAGCTTTGACTGTGCTACTGACAACGACGTTCAGGAAGTTTAGTCTCTTGTACCACTTCCAAGCGGACACATATACCTCACTTCTTGACTGGCCCGATTTTTTTTTCTTTTCTGATGCAACCTCTCGCATGTATTGGCCCCTCAAAACGTTCCAATTGGCTTTGTAGTCTTCTCGAGTTATATCGAACTGACTCATTGCCCGGTCGATGCTGTCAAATGCCAACTGCTTTTGGTCTCTGTTGCTGTACTCGTTGGCAGTAAAGTTCCATAAGCACTTCCTTTCTTCGTAGCATGTTATGAGAAGTTCTATTTCTTCGTCCATCCACAACCTTTCAGTTTTTGTTTTCTTGCTAGTTTAGCCACTAGCAGTTTCGGCCGATGCCGCCATATTGTCTTCTCTTTGGCGGGAAACCCTGGGAAGGAGCGAGCATTGGTTGCTAAGTAACAAATGTTGCCGGTCGTGGTAAAACGGGGAAACATCGAGAAACATGTTTCCTTATCTTGCGGAAACACAAAATGTTTCTGCCTTGGAGCAGAAGCAAATTTTGCTTCTTGATGATGCTGGAAACAATGCTTCCCGGGTGGCAAAACTAGGAAACATTGAGGAAACATGCGCGCGCAACAGATGTTTCTGGAAACATGTTTCCTCGTTTTGCCAGGCCTTAAGGTTAGTTTGAAATAAGTATGTTTGATTTTATGAGCCTGTTTCAAAAATTATGGAGAAAATTCCCGCATATACACTTGTTGTTAAAACCCGCTAAAATGCTCACGTACGCATGATAATAAACTTCATGTTCAAACTTGCTGTGATTTTTTTCATAAATCCATACTACCTGAAAGAAAATTCTAAGGAATACAAGATTATTTTCCCAGACGTAAAGAAAACTCAGTTTTTGCCCTCAAAAATGGGGGGTCGTCTTATACACGAGATCGACTAATACACGGGTAAATACGGTACCTCTACTTCGCCCACACTCTTCTAGATAGTAATTATGCTCTGCAGCGAATTGAATTTTTGGGAGAGGACAGGGATAAGGCCCAATCATGCTTTCTTAAACCATTAAAGGGCTGCACGTTTATTCCATGCAAGAAACACGTTGAGGACGATAGTTAAGTTTGCTAAATTTATTAGCAAATTACCCATATCACCTAGCGGTCTTATCTCGTGGGCTTTTGGACGACGTTAATTGAAATAGCTGTATATTGTACTAACAGAAGCAATTTTGCTTTTGCTTTCATAAGTGACACTGATAGTTTATGTGGACACGAGAGTGAAAATTGGATGCGAGGCCACGTCTTCTTGATTGAAACAAATGGCCTCTTTTTTAGCGAACTATGAAATATTTTAATTTTCAATGACTTAAGAATCTTCCGTTTGATCCAACCTAAGTCAACTGGGTCGAGTGTTAGGCAATAATGTATGCTCAGATGCAACTGATGGTGACCTATTGTAAATATATTTATCTCTTTCTTTAGAAACTTCAAAGGAGGCAATCTACAAGACAGTTTATGCCTTGGTCAGAATCCAAATAGGTGGCAATTTACAAGGCAATGACAGTACAGTACACAAGTTCAGATGAATGAGACCTATAAGAAGACGAAAACGGTGTGATGCAGCTTAAGGGGTACCGCGTAAAGAAGCTGCGCTGGGAGAGGTCAGCTCTTACCACAGTGAAAAAGACCCTGGATGAAGCCTACTTGAAGACCTTCGTCCAAGAATAAGGCCAACATACTTGAGAGGAGACAGCATGCCAGGCCTTCCACCAGAGGTCCACTGGTTGATCCCCTAGACTGGGCAGACACCAACTACAAGGCCACCAGCAGGCAGAGCATTGGGGACACCTGCCTCTGTGTCAGCTTCATTGCCACATACATCCAGTCCACTGCGAGTTGTAGCTTCATCAACTTCCGTCCCCACACCGGAAACAACTTCCCTCCCCACACCAGATATAACAACATGGGCACACAGTGTCTGCAAAACCAATGACGTTGTTAACTCATGAATTTGGCTTGCCCAGTGAATGGGTGGTGGATGGTGTCGACGGTCTGTAATAGACGTTTTTCACACGGCAATAATTATTTAGCATAAAAACAAAGCATTTTGCATGTTGAGCCTCGCAGTGAAAAACTTGAAAATGAGTTTAGACGCGCTAAAACAAAGCTTTTTATTCTCTGGGGACTCAACATGGCCGCCGCGTGACAAAGGTCTATGGCCACTGAAACTGGATCGAATTAAAGAATTATTTATACCTTGTTTTCGAGCTGTAGGCTGTACGCCAAACCAGCGGTGCTCCATGCCTGTTCTGCGTGGATGACACAATCTCCTACCTCCCCTACTTTCTGCCCTTTAGCACTGTCGATTGTTCAGGAGACATATAAGCCAATCAGAAACTCTCTTTTGCACATATATGTGTGAGTTTTAAGGAGTTATATGCTGCAAGAGGTCCATTGTACAGAGAAGTCCTTTGAGACTTGGGCCGCTGATTGGGGCTATGCAGCCCTTTTCAGTGGCTTAGCAACTGATAAAGCATGAGTCACTATCCTTTTCAATAAAAACCTCACTTTCGAAGTTTTGAAACAACTATATGATAAGGAAGGAAGGTACATCATTATCAATTTGGAAGTCGGTGAGCTCACCTTAACAATCTGTAATATATATGCTCCTAACAAAGGCGATCCTGTTTTCTTCCAAAATGTGAGTGAACAACTGACATTGTTTAAATGTGAGGAAATTATTTTAGCGGAGATTTTCACCTTGTTTTGGATGTCTCTCCCTGGATCGAGCCAACTGAACACTTTCCCTAAGCCTGGCATCCCTTCAGACAGTTCTCGTAGAGCAGTCACTTCCCTCGTTTTTGCTTCAATCGTAGATGGAAAAGAACATAGAGATATTTTTGATGTAAATTGGTGTGTCTGTGCGCTTGAAGGAGAAAATGTTGAAATATCCTCAGACGTTTCGAGACTGCTGTCTCTTCATCAATGAGAAATAATGCCATTAATCAGGAACATGCGTCGGTTCATTTAAAATGTTAAAATTGTATCTAGGATATATGCACATGCTAGAGAGTAACAATTAGAGAAATGCAAAGTCAATGTTCATTCCACTTGGTTGTAGAGTCTTGTGACGGAAGATTAATCTCACTTCCATGCTACCTTGCGCCATTACTGTCCTGAAACCCCCACAAGTACAACCCCACATTTCATTTTGTAAAACCTTGAAAAACAAACTTAATGGTAGCTTGCAATTTACTGTGGATTAGGTTACCTTTGACTAGTCACACCATACGACTCGGTACACAGACTCAAAACTTGGAACTACATTACATGTCTGCATAACTGACTCCTAGCTAAGAGTATTATTCTCACAATATTTTGGTTTTTCATCCCTGCTTTCTACCAAGCAACATGTCCACTGGGGAGTTTGTACCTTTAAGTACTCTTTTTACATTCTGGTGAAGAAACAATTTCTTTTCCAGCAACAATTTCAATAGCTTCCCTTTCCAGCTTCAAAAATTGACGTAGCAGGGTATATAAATATAAATGGACGGCTACTGTATTGAGCTAAAAGTACGGGTCTGTTGACCTTTGATAAAAGATTTGCACCAGAATTCGGAGTAGATTTGCATTTGCAATTGTCGCGAGAAGATGGCAGCTTGTTGCAAGCTTTCATCTCTTGCTAAAAAGCCAAGACCTCCTCCAAAATTTCCTGAATTCGAATAGAGATTGAATATTAAGGGTACAGTATTAAGACGGAATCCATCAGGAAATTGAGTAATCAGTGGGCAAAAACCTTGTACCAGAATAATTTAAAGTATATAGCATTCTTTTTACACTTTTTAAGAGCTTTAGACGTGATAAGTCATCTGTAATAACCCCAAAAACAATTTCTTATGGGAGCCCGAGAAAATTAAATTTCAAATTTCACAGGAATTGTGTAAACACAGGTAAAATAGGTAAATTTTTATGTGTAAGATTTCATTTTGTGAAATTTGAAATTTAGTTTCTCGGGCTCCCATAAGAAATTGTCTTTGGGGTTATTACAGATAACAAATTATATCCATAGCTCTCAAAAAATGTACAAAAGAATGCGATATGCTTTAAATTATTCTGGTACAAGGTTTTTGTCCACTGAAAATTAAAATTACGCAATATCCTAATGGATTCCGTCTTAATATTGAATCTAGACATGACGACACCACTCAGGCATTTGCAATTGGGAACAGGTATTGTTTCTACTGGAAAGGTTGAGGAACTAAGTATGAAAGTCACAAACAGTCTACAGTATAGCCCCCCCAAAAATTCACAACATAGGTTAGTGTGAAATCATTAAGTATTGCTTCATCCTATTTTTTACTGCTGTCTATTTTATTACTAGCTCATGCGAGACTACTCTAGCCAACCGAACACATCCGCTTCAGCTATTTATTGTATCGCTTTTTCAAGCAGCTTTTAGTTTTTGCAATTATTTAGTTATGTCAGGTTCTAAAAGCAATGATGGTGAAATCAATGAAACCAAAAGAATATCCAGATGTCCTGGTTGCGCCGCTCCACCGAGCGAGCATGAGTGGGGAAACCTTCCCTTTCTACCGACATTCACGATAATAGCAGCAGTTTGCATTCTGTGCTGTTATGTAAGTCGAATTTCTCAAGCAGATGACAAAAAGCGGCCGTAAAAACAAACGTGGGCTCACTGGAAGACGAAGGCGTCCTGAACGAAGCGAAGCGACCAAATATGGCGGAGAATAGAGAAAAGGCAACACCCGACCAACCACCACCCGAACCAAGTCGCGCCGAGTTAAAGGCAATTCTAGCGGATATTCAAGTAAAAGTAACCTTCATTCGGGCAAAATGTCGGAGTGAACGTGTGTGTATTAGCTCCGGTCTGGAAGCCGTACATGGCCGAAACCAGTAAAAGAAAAACGGGGAAAAGCTCTTCAACTTCCTCTATAGAGGACGGCCTATCTCCTGATGATAAAAAGATAAGGTGCAACGCATCATTGACTGACTCTGAAGCAAATAGCGAACCGGACGAGGTCATATCTTTATTGAACATGGCAGAGGCGGTTATGCCTAAATTAAATCTTGCCCTAGAGAAACTTGGAAGAGTAGAATACAAACTTGAAGAACTTGAGGCTTATGTTAAGACCGTGGACGCCAAAGTTAGTAGTCTCCAGGTAAAGGTTGAATGCCTTGAGTCTTTTAAGAAGGAGACGGAGAAGACAGTTAAGGAGATCGAGAATGGGATGAATTATGCTAATCTAGAAAGAGAGTCCTTCAAGAAGAAATTAGAGGACATGCAAAACCAGCTTGATCAGCTCAAGGACGAAAAGCTCTATATGGAAGTCTACCAGCGACGCGAGAACCTACGTTTTTTTGGAATCAAAGAAGCAGCTGCATCAGAGGAAGACACCAGGGAGATTCTCGTCGACCTTTTGAAAACAGAGCTTGGTATGGAGGACGCCAATGAATTAGCATTTTAAAGGGTGCATCGGATTGGAAAGCGGAGGTCCTCCGACGGAAAGCCTAGACAGATTATAGCACGATTTTTGAAATACCCTGATCGAGAGGCAATTATGTCAAATGCTAGGAAGTTGAAAGGCAAAGACTTTGGAATATCGCCGGACCTTCCAAAGGAAATTATAGACCGTAGAAAGAAGAAGATGCAACAGTTCAAGAAGGCCAAAGAGGATGGTAAGCCCGCATATTTTAGTAGGGCAGCACCGGACAAGCTTTTCATCGACGGTGTTCAAGTATAGATTTGTTTGTAAGATCTAATAACCAGGCCATGTATAATTTTGTTTCCTTGTTTTTCTCAAAGTTTTGAATATTTTTTCTTCCAAGAACCGGAGTTTGTAAACCTATTGTCTTTGCGTGTTATGAGGAATGCAAGACCCTTTTTGTTAGTAGCTTTATATCTAACAGCTTTTGTTGGCTACTTTTTTAAGTGCATAGTTGTGTGCTGTAGCTTTGTTTTGTCCTTTTTGTTACCATCCTTAGAAGATAATGTGTTGATTGTGTATTGTATTAACGTGGGGGGCGTTCACGACACCTGTGATCTGAGCTTTCTATGTGCAGTTGTTTTTCGACATAGTCACCGGTATTTCTATGAAACGTAATCTCAACTTTAACATTTTATCATTAAATGTTCGAGGGATTCGTTCTTTTGACAAAAGAAAGGCACTGTTTCATTGGCTATCGAAAGAGAAATCCAATATAATCTTTTTGCAAGAAACATACAGTAATAACTGCAAGGATCTTCTTTACATTTATTTCTTCATTCCGCAGTTCAAATATATGAATTTGATATATTCATAACTTCATCTTCATCTTTCCCGGGTATATTACGAACCAATTTAATGACCAGCTCCCAGTTGGCTTGTTAGCTCAATTGGTTAGAGAGCTGCACCGGTATCGCAGAGGTCAGGGTTCGAATCCCGGCAAGCCTGATTTTTTCCGGCTTTCTTTTCGCAACTGCATAAGTTGCGTTAATAACTGCGAGGATCTTCTTTACATTTATTTCTTCATTCCGAAGTTCAAATATATGAATTTCATATATTCATAATTTCATCTTCGTCTTTCCCGGGTATATTACGAACCAATTTAATGACCAGCTCCCAGTTGGCTTGTTAGCTCAATTTGTTGGAGAGCTGCACCGGTATTGCAGAGGTCAGGGTTCGAATCCCGGCAAGCCTGATTTTTTCAGGCTTTCTTTTCGCAACTGCATAAGTTGCGTTAATAACCGCGAGGATCTTCTTTACATTTAGTACCCCAGAAGTTGAAAATATTTGGAAGTCACAGTGGAGGGGAGATATTTTCTTTAGTCGTGGTTCGGAGCACAGCAGGGGAGTTATGATTCTTTTAAAGGAGAAATTTGACTGTGAGGTTAAGGTGCACCGAGAAGATGAGCAGGGGAGATTTGTTATTTTAAAGAGCCTCACTCAAAGCCAACCTTTTGTTTATGTCAATATCTATGCGCCAAATAAGGTAAAGGATCAATGCATTTTTTTCGAAGAAATCTAAAAACAGCTTGATGAATTAGAATTGGAAGAAAATTGTGTGAAGTGATTATTGGAGGCGACTTTAATGTTATTCTTGATGCTGATTTGGATGGGACCGGAGGCAAGCCCCAAGTAAAAGAATCTTGCAAACAGATTGATAATTTGTGTTCATCATTTGACTTGATTGATATCTGGAGAATTAGAAATCCAGACATTAAGCATTTTACATGGAGACAAAAGAACCCAATAGTACAGCGCTGTTTGGATTTCTGGCTAATCACCAGCAGTATTCAAGAAGAGGTAGAGAATGTAGATGTTATTCCTGAAATAAGAACTGATCATTCTACCATATCAATGCACATAAACGGAATTGAAGAAATAAGACGGGGCCCTTCCTTTTGGAAGTTTAATTCCAGTCTTTTAGAGGATGAAGTTTATAATAAATTAGTAACTGATAAATATAGTGACTGGCTGGAAGAAGGAAAAGATCTTCAAGATCCCAGGGTCCTTTGGGATTTCATTAAGTGCAAAATCCGTTATGAAACTATTACCTATAGTAAGCAGAAGTCCAGAAATCGAAGGGAGAAATTATCAGCATTGGAGGAAAAGATCAAGGAATGCACAGTAAAATGCGACGAATATCCCAGACCAGAAAATTTAAATGATTTGGAAATCCTCCAGACTGAATATGATCGACAATATGAATATATAGCTCAAGGAGCAATAATTCGATCAAGAGCAAATTGGTATGAATACGGAGAGAAAAGTAATAAGTATTTTTTGAATTTAGAAAATTATAAAAAGATCGAGACTTTCTATTCTAATGTGTCCAGTTGTGTTTTAAACAACGGTTTTACTACTGATCTATTCCAAGTCCGATGTGGGGTTAGGCAGGGTGATCCCTTGTCACCTTTATTATTCATCTTAGCCCTCGAAGTAGTCACTTGCCGAATTCGAGAAGATAATGAAATTAGAGGTATATTAGTTAACGAACAAGAAATCAAATTAACTCTTTTTGCTGATGATATGACCTGTTTTCCCAAAGATATTGCATCATATCACCGCTTAGTGGCGACTCTGCAGCTCTTTTCTAGATTCTCAAACCTCCATGTCAACAACGAAAAAACGGAGATCTTTGCCATTGGTAGACATCGTCTTGATCAAATTAACTTTCCCCACAAAATACGAACATCGATAAAAATTTTGGGAATTGTCTTCGACTATAATACATCATCAAGGATGAAAGCAAACTTCGACTCAGTTCTCAAGTCTATCAAAGATATATTGAATATGTGGAAGTGGAGAGGGCTTACATTACTAGGAAAAATACAGGTCGTTAAATCCTTTATTATTCCTAAAGTTTCAAGTAAAGCGGCACTGATTACAGTTACAGGAAATTTGATCAAAGAGATAAACAGTCTAATTTACCGTTTTATTTGGAAAGGAAACGATAAAATCAAACGTGCCACTCTTATTAACGATATCGAGGATGGTGGACTTAAGATGTTAGACATTCAATCGATGATCCTCGCACAGAGGGTGATGGTATTAAAGAGATTTGCGGATAAGGATAATACCAGTGCTTGGAAGATAACATTGCACCACTTTTTCTCTAAAATAGAATTGATTCTTAAGAGCAATTTTGATACCCGAAAGTTACCTGTCTACCTTCCAGTTTTTTATAAAGAGTGCCTTGACGCTTGGTCCGTGATAAATCAATCTTTGGTACTATCGTACGAGGACGTTGTTCATCAGGTTAATTGGAACAACAAAAATATTACTGTTCAAGGGCTCTCGCTTTTCGAAACACATTTGTTTCCTAAAGGAATTGTTACGATCGGCGATCTTCTTTCCGACATTGGAATCTTCCTAGAGGGTGTTAAGGTGTTAAATGCAAATCTGTCTCCAATAGAGCATTTTAAATTAATGAGCATCGTCGACGCAATCCCTTGTGAATGGAGACAGCTCATTAGACAAAGCACAATACACCTCCCTTCAAATATTGGTGACTCAATTCAGTTAAAGATAGAAAATTCTGAGGTAGCTCTGACAAATGTTTCATCCAAATTGCTTTACAGGGCTTTTAAAAGTAAAAAACAGGTTCCCCCAACTGCTCAAAAAAAGTTTAAGGAGAAATTTCCATAGTTACCTTTTGACTGGAAGAAAATATACTCCTTGCCTTTTACAGTCACGAGTGAAACTAAAATTAGGGAATTCCAATATAAAGTATTGAATAATATAGTATTTACAAATGAAAAGATGTTTAGGTTAAAAATGACGGACTCGCCTTTATGTGCCTTTTGTAAACGAGAGGTTGAATCCTTCGAACATTTATTTTTCTTCTGCGATGTGACAAAGACTTTCTGGGAAGCTCTCTCCTCTTGGCTTGGTGAATGTAGGGTTAAGTTTCAACCCTTTAAAATAATGGATATTTTCTTTGAAGTTTTCAATACGGAAGATGATTTTATTCTTTTGAATCATCTGATACTGACAGCAAAATTTTATATTTACAAGTGTAAGTTGAATATTGTGAATCCCTCCTTACGGGTTTATAAGGCCAAGATTAGAGATGTATACCAAGTGGAGAAAACGATAGCAACAAAGCAGAATAAACTAACAAGACATTTCCAGAAATGGGAGAAGCTTCTGCCACATGTTAGCTTATAGACTATGTTACCCCTCTGTCTCTTATAAGTTCCTTTTTTCGTTTTTCAGTTTTCGTGGATGAGTGTAATTTCGAGTTGGTATCTATTGTAGTGACAATATGGTACTGTCTTTTTGTAGTTGTTATCCTGAGTTGTAATTATGTAAGTGTAGCTGTTTGTAATATTGTAACTGTGCGGTAGGGTTAAGTAATTTGTAACTGTTGTAACTGTTGTGTTTTAGTGTGGAAGAACAATAAAAATGATTGAATTACAAAAAAACCCTCAAAGATGAAATTGCTCTACTTAAGGTAGCATTTCAATCTCAGAAACAGGAACTGGACAAGATGAAGACCACGCTTGAAAAGTCTGCAGCCACAAAACAAGCGCTCAAACAAGAACTTGAAGCCACAAAAAAAGATCTAGGAGACGAAATCTAATAATCACAATGCCTGAGCGAAGAGTTGGATGACTTAGAACAATGTACACGGAAAAATTCGCTTGAAATCTATGGTGTTCCTGAGAACATCTATACAACAACCGAGGAAGTAGTTTTAAAGCTGGAGGAAGCCTTGAACGTGCCGATTCAACCTGATGATATCGAGATCTCACACAAACTCAAGGCGCGTAACACTCAATTATTGTAAAATTCTTAAGTCATAAGGTTAAATCTAATTTATACAAAAAGCGTGTTGAGCTGAAAAATGTGAAAGTATCTGATCTCTTCCCTACAATGAGTTACGCCACAGCAATCGGCCGAGACAACCGTCTGTTTCTAAACGAAAATCTCAAAGCCTACCGTCGACGCATTGTAACGAAAGCTAATAACATGAGAAAGGATTATCTGTTGTCTAGTGTGTGGACTATGGACGGAAAGGTGTTTGTGAAAACTTCACCTTCTAGAACACCGTTAAGAATTTACAATGTAGAGGATTTAGATGACCTTTGAACACTCTGTGAGGGAGGGTTTTTTTTTCTTTTTTTATTTATTTATTTTTTTTAAATAATAGGATGTTTTATTCCATTACACAACAAAGGCTTTACAAATATATACAATAATATCTCTTTAAGCTTGAATACACAAATAGACAAAAATACAAAAAGCAGAAACTAGAAGGAAGTTTAATTATAAAGAAAAAAGAATATTAGGAAGAGAGAAGAGGGGGCAAGACGTGCGTCATGCTTTTCATTATAGACACCGTATATATAGCCTTATGTTCTTGTTTAGAGCGAGAGAGCTTGGGGTCACGTTCGTCCAGAAAAACAAGTTAAAAAAAAAAGCCTACAGGAAGGGGAACAAAAGGGTCCATTTTTTCAATTCCAGTTTATTTGGGTGGCCTGCTGTTTCTATTTCAAAGTTTCTTTTAAGAATTTGCTTAAAATTGATCCAACTTATAGTTTTCTCCTTCACCTTGCAACACCATACAAAGAACCTTGCTTGCAGGAGACAATAGTTAATTTGTAGCTTCAAGTTCGATGTATCTGGCCTGAGGCCCAGAGCCGTCGTTATCTCTAGAATGTAAGACTCCTGAACAACTTTACATTCTTTCAGCCAAGCCACAACCTTAGACCAAAAACATTGGGTTTCATCGCAATCCCAAAAGAGATGAGTAAGTGTTTCAAGTTCAACACCGCAAAAAGAGCATTTGCCGCTTTCCTTTAAGCCAATTTTTTGCAAGAAGGAATTTGTGGGAATTCTCCGATGTAACAGCTTAAATTGAAACTCAATCAACCTTGAACTATTAGTACACTGGCGGGTTAACAGATAAGCTGCTTTCCAATTTATCTCGGTACAATTACAATCCGACATCCATTTTTCTTGACTCTTGGCAGGTAAAGATCCCTTTTTTTCTACAAGGACCTTGTATACGAGTTGACTTGCTTTTTTGCCTTTTCTAGCTTAGAGGTCATCGGTTCGTGCTTCATCGTTTCCATTGGGTTATTTCCCAGAGACTTTTTGACTATTCTAAGCACAGAAATAACGCCACAATAGGTAAGAGGGCACGGTGTAAATTTAAATTTCGCCTTAAATTCTTGGTACGAGAGAAAGGAGTTATCGTCTTTTAGCAAATCCCTGACTTGATTAATGCCACTCCTAGACCAGTCAGAATAGAAAAAAGTCTTTTTGGCGATTCTAAACACCGAATTAAACCAAAGAGTTTGAGAATGGAAATGCTCAACCGATTTTAACTGGGGTTCAAAGTTAACTTCGGTCCAGATATTCAGAACTTCCTTTAAGAAAGGGTCCTTAAAATGAACGCGGTTTAGAGGGTCATTTTTGCTCAGGTTGTAAGTAAAAAACATCTTCCCCCCAAAACATTCCAATTCCAAATCCAGGAAAAGTTTCCATTTGCCTTTGTTCTCATCGTCCAAATATTTTTTAATCCAAGAGCACTTTAGGGCTTTATTAAAAGACTCAATGTCCAACATTCTAAGACCGCCATCTTTAAAGTCGTTTATCATAACTTTTCGCTTTATTTTATCGCTTTTTCCGTCCCACAGAAAATCATAGAAAAGGCTATTTACTTCCCTAATAATAGACTCCTTGGATTGAAGGGATGTCAAAACATAAACTAGCTGTGATGCCACAAGGCTTTTTAAAACAACGATTTTCCCGATTAAGCTTAACCTTGGGAGACTCCACGAGGTAAGGCACTTTCTTGCCGTTTCCAATTTTTCGAGAAGATTCAATGATAGGGATATTTGAGGGAGGGTTTTTTGCTACAAGGACCGTGAAAGAGGGACAATCCCAACTAGATTTAAGTATTTTTGTTTCGCTCATTTATTGTTATTATTTTTGTTGTTTTTTGTAAACAGCGTAATCTTGTGAGTGCAATAAGCCAGTACACCGATGGTCCTAAGTAAAGGAAGGGTTTTCTATACGCGGAAAACTGCTAATGTTCAATCAACAGAGATAGTTACCAAAGAGCTAGTCCTTGACGTTGACCCAATCTGGATTTTTATCAAAATAAATATCGATCGGAATGTGAAATACACAGCTAAACTCCGTGATAAAGAGAAATCAGCATTGGAAACAACTTATTGCATAACAAATGTCGCGTAAATTAAAACTGCTTTCTCTAAATGTGAGAGGACTTCGCAATCAAAACAAAAGAGGAGCGATTTTTTCCTATTTGAAATCACAAAGAGCAACGATCTATTGTCTCCAAGAAACATATTCTTTAGCAAATGATGAAAGGGTGTGGTCTTCGGAATGGGATGGACAAACAATTTATTCACATGGAACGGCACACTCGAGAGGAGCCTGTATCCTATTAAATCCCAATTCAACATACCATTTTCGTACTGTTGAATCGGACTCTCAGGGGAGATTTGTTATTGCAAAAATTGAAGTTGAAGAGGAATATTTTTTCATTGTGAATATTTATGCGCCAAATGACTATCGTGACCAAGACATTTTCATCAAAACATTGAGTGAATGTATCATATCAAAAACAAATACTTCCAGGGTTATTATTGCTGGTGACTGGAACCTAACGCTGAATCGAATTGATAAACAAGGTGGTCAACCATGGAAAGCAACAACTTATAGAAACGCTGTTTTTGAACTTATGGCTGAACTTAATCTTACTGACATATATCGACAATTACACCCAAGAACCAAATCCTTTACTTACGAGTCAAAAACCTTAAAGTTAAAATCAAGAATTGATTTTTTCCTTGTGTCTCACCCGATATCTTTTGATGTTTTAAAAGCAGAGATACACACATCAATAGCACCTGACCACAAATCAGTCTTTCTAAGTGTTGAAATTAAAAGTGAATTCAAAAGAGGACCGGGTTTCTGGAAATTTAACAATACCCTATTAGATGATGAGAACTACAAAGAACTTATCATGTTCTATTATCCGCAAATTGTCGAAAAACACTCGGAAGTAACAGATAAACAACTACCATGGGAACTAATAAAAATGGAACTGCACTCTAAAACTATAAAATATTCGAAACAAAAAAGAAGAGAAATTAAAGATATTGAAATCACTCTTTAAACTAGGCTACAAGATCTTGACAATAAAATTTGCAACAGCAACATTTTAGATAAAGAAATCTTAGATAGTTACGAATCCGCCAAAGAGGAGTTAAAATGCATACACGAATTTAGGGGACATGAGGCTTTGTTCAGGTCAAAAATGAAATGGGTAGAACAAGGCGAAAAACCAACAAAATATTTCTTCAACTTGGAAAATCGCATTATGAAAAAAAAAAACTCATTCGCGAGTTAAAGTTGGAAAATGACCAGATTACATCAAATCCTACACTAATAAACAAAGAAATTGAAAGCTTTTATGCTAACATGTACACTTCAAAGATTGATGAATTGATGAAACCCGAATATCGCAAAAAAATACACCCTTTGAAGACTTTATTGAAGGCCTTAATATCCCCCAATTAAGCAAGGAAGAGCAAGAACACTTAGTTCAGGACTTGACCTGCAAAAAGCTTAATGCGCATTAAGTAGCTTCGCTGATAATAAAACGCCAGGGGAAGACGGATTTACAAACGAATTTTACGAAGCTTTCTTTGATCTTCTTTGGAAAGACTTACTCAATTCATACAATGAAGCTTTTAGAAAGGGATCACTTTCCATTTCTCAGAGAATAAGGGGTATAATAACACTGGCTCCAAAGGGCGATACCAACTTAACTGATTTAACGAATTGGCGACCTATATCTCTGCTTACTGTCGATTACAAAATTTTGTCCAAGTTGCTGGCGATGAGAGTGGAAAAATATCTACCTAATTTAATTCATACTGATCAAACCACAGGCCGCCCAAGCTAAGGTTGAGAGCTGCGCATAAATTAGACTGTTTTTTCCACGCTATGCATAATAATGACATCGGCACGCTATGCATAACCTGTGGAGGCATTATGTTACCTAACAATCATGAGGCCAAAATTTCGCAATTTGCGGATGACACTACTATCATCAGCAATAATACGGATTTTCTTAAATTGTACCTACAAATCATTGAATGGTTTGGGAGTCTCTCCGGACTTAAATTAAATAAAAAGAAAACCAAAGCAATGTGGATTGGAACCATGAAACACAACAAATCTAAGATATTAGAATATAAAAGTACGAAAGACCCGATCAAAGTCCTAGGAGCTCTTTTATCCTACAACCCAGACAAAAACTTTGAATTAAATTTCCTCAGTAGGTTCAGAAGAATGAAAACAAAATTGAATTTTTTGCTGTCAAGAGATCTTACACTTTATGGACAATCTTTATTAGCTAAAGCACTAGGAGTATCCTAGTTAATTTATATTGCGTCCATGTTTTCTGTTACTGAGACGCTCATTAAAAGCGTTCAAACACAGTTATTCTCGTTACTGTGGAATAATAAAAAAGATAAAATCAAGAGGCTAGTCATGTACCAACCACTCACGAATGAAGGAATTAATTTTACAAATTTTGCAACCATGGTTTAAGTCTCTATGCCTAGCCTGGATTAGCAGGATATTGAGTGACACTGACGATTTGTGGAAAGCGATCCCAAATTACTTTCTTTCAGAATACGGAGGATTATCTTTCCTTCTCCGTTGTAACTACAACCTTGCTTCCATAAACAATAGCCTGCCTATTTTTTATCGAGAGTTACTGCAATACTTTAAGGAACTGAACAGCGTGACCCAGATCTTTTCTTGTGGTGAATTTATACTTTGGAATAATGAAGCAATAACCATTGAAAATCATTCGTTGTATTGGAAATCCTGGGTTGAGCGTGGAATTCACTTTATTCAAGATATTCAAAACTCCAGTGGAAACTTCTTGACGCTTGATGAATTTCAAACCAAGTTCCAGATTAAAACAAACTTTTTACAATACTTTCAAATGATAGCAGCTATATTTTCAGATTTAAAAAAGAAAGCCAAGACTCATGCAGCTCCTACACGTAATTTACTGGAGACAACTATGATATCCACCTTTCCAGGAAAAAGTAATTTAGATCTATCCGTCATGGGCTGCAAAAATTACTACAAACTTTTTAACGAAAGTTGTGACATTGAACCAACGGGTGTTAAGAAGTGGAAAGAGAAATTTCCTAATGATTTCGTAGATTGGAGCAATAAATTCTTACACATCTATCGGTCATCAAAAGATGATAAATTGAAACAATTTTCTTTCAAATTACTTCATAGAACAATCGTAACAAAAAAGAACTCAACAAATTTCGTTTTAGTTAATGACGCAGCATGCACATTTTGTTCAAACCCTGACTCGATTGAACACACCTTATAAGACTGCAATGCTGTAACATCCTTTTATTCCGAAGCATTCTCCTGGTTTAATCAAACTTATGATACTAACATTTACCTCTTAAATAAACAAATTACCCTCGATGAAATAACCCCCATAACGCGATTGTCAGATCCCATAAAATGCAGTTTACATTTATTCGTTTTATATTTGAAGCGTTACATTTACACCTGCAAAAGTTTTGAAAAGAAACCCAATCTTTTTGAATTCCGGAAAAAAATTGTATTACAGTGGCATCTTGAAAAGTGTACTGTTCGTTAATTATTGGTCCGTTCTCTCACAAGCGAAAATTGCATTACATGGTCATCGTCTCTGAACTTCTCTTTACCTCGAGTCTTATATCTGTAAGTACAATAATGTAAAGCGTATTCCGTGTTTTTGTAATTTGTAATCCCAACTAACTGTATAAGGTTCTGGCTTAATTGTAATTTGTCTTTTGTTATCAACTGTAATGTAATGTGTGTTGTTTGCTAAATAAAGTATTAAAAAAATTACAGTATTTCTAGCAGTAAGCCTACGGCGTGTGTTAGGAGATATTCATAAGTCTAACTCAAGCGAAATACGACTCATTCATGATTGCTCTTGACCACGAGGGCATGCAGTCAACGATTACATTTGTATTTACTTGTTTAAATTTCAGACGTTAGGTGACGCCATAAAATTGCTAAAACCTAATTTGTACATGGCAAAAATAGACTTAGGCATGCTTACCGTTCCGTCCCTATTCATCTGGCAAGCTACCAGGCCACTGCCTGTAAATGGCGTTTCTCAGGGGACAACTTTGACACATGTATGTTTTTTCTATGACGCACGCTTCCCGTTCGGGACCAAGAGCTCTCCGGGTATTTTCCATCGTATTACACAGGCAGTGCGATGCATGATGGCAAATCGAGGCTACCACAACATCGTTGCTTATCTTGACGACTTTTTGGTTATTGGCGCTACGAAAGAATTTGGCCTACCTAATCCTCTGCTTAATAACTGGCCTCTTAAATCCTTGCTAACTGGCATTAATACATGTAAGGGCTTAATTTCTAACCACAAACAACCCATAATTCCTGCTGTGTTATTGCAGCTTCATGCTAAACTTGATCTAACTTCTAGCCATGATGCATCTTTTTGTGGTGTATGCCTAGCGGCGTTTTACGGCATGTTTTGCAAATCTCATCTCTTACCCGTGGCCGCTCATCAATTTAATACTTCTAAGCAATTAACTAAGGCTGACTTCAAAATGTTTCATCGGGGCACGCTCCTAACTGTACCGTGGAGTAAGACTATTCAACTTCGGGAAAGGGCAGTGGAAATTCCCCTTCCTTATATCCCAGGTTCTATTCTTTGTCGTACGACCGCATAACCAATGCCATCCGTTTTACTGCACCAGTTTCTACGAGCCACATGCAAGCTATTAACTGGGTGGAAGATTCCCGAATAGTCCATGTGTTAACCTATCATGCGTTTGTTACTTAATTATGCTTGATTCTCTCATCCCTGGGGCTGGATCCCACGCGTTATGAGGTCATTCCTTTCACAGGGGTGGGCGTCCCTTGTGTACCAATCTGGGGTACCCTTAGAACCAATTAAAGCTCTCCGCGACTGGCGTTCAGATACTGTACACTACACTTCACACTTCACACACTACACACACACACACTTACCCTTCTTGGGTAGGGCCTCTAGTTACATGTATTTGTATTTCTTGACTATTATTTTGTCACAAGTTTCTATTACTGTCACTGTTTGTAGGTGTAGATTGTAAATAAACTGCCTGGTCCCAAACATTTCAGTGTGAGTTGTTGTGTTTAGGTTGAATATTAATGGTACAGTATTAATATGAATCTAGACATGACGACACCACTCAGCCATTTGCAATTGGTAACAGGTAGTGTTTCTACTGGAACGATTGAGGAACTAAGTATGACAGTCACATGCAGTCTATAGTATAGCCAATAAAATTTCACAACGTAGGTTAGTGTAAAATCACTGAGTATTGATTCATCCTAGTTTTTACCACGGTCTATTTTATTACTAGCTCACTTGAGACTACTCTAGCCAACCAAGCACATCCGTTTCAGCAATTTACTGCATCACCTTTTCAAGTAGATTTTAGTTTTCGGCATTATTTCCCACCCTCCCACTTCCAGGGCAGTTACAATTTCTTTGTTGTACCAATTCTCGTGGTTATATGTTCCAATTGTATGGTCCTGTTATGGGCCTCTAGTTATTTGTATTTCATATCACTATTATTTTGTCAGAAGTTTCTATTATTGTCAGTGTTTGTAGATGCAGATTGCAAATAAACTGCCTGGTCCCAAACATTTCAGTGTGAGTTGTTGTGTTATGAATAAATGCAGAGCTCGGATGTGGATCGTTTGCTTCTACTTATCTAGCAAGGTATGAGAAGGTAGACCAAAATGTTATTGCAAAGGAAATGACAGGTGAGTCGTCGGAAGGAAAACATTGATTTCAGAAGGGAGCCGGGATCCTAAGCACAGTAAAGGGTTACGGAAATGTCTCCAAATTCGTAAGATTTTGTCGAACCCGTATGCCATAATGATGGAGTATTTGTGTTCTGACTTAAGTCCTTTTGGAGTAGACAAAACTTGAAGATTTTGTCCATTTCATTGATGGTGTGTTCGACTTCAGGTCATTCTCAGATGTCTTGTTATGTGCAAGAGATGTAGTGACAGAACTGCAGTATCTGCATAAACACGACAACGCCCACAAAGACCTGAAGCTGGAGAACACTCTACAGTGAGCAACAAAAGTAGTAAAACGAGCGCTTAAGACGTCTATTTTTTGTACTATGGCTTCGAGAGTACTGAAATATTCTTAGATCCACCTCCCCTATTCAATGTTGTACTGCTGCAAAGCTCAATGTTTGTGAAACGTTGAAAGTGCCAGTTACCCTAAAAGAAGCAGAGAATGTACTCAAGAGAGCTATGTCTGTCCGATTGGCAACGAAAACTGTTTTCACTAAGTTTATGTACATAAAATAATATTCAATTTCTATCTCTGTTGATGTGGCGCAGTGGAATAGTGCATGAACGTTTATAATTTGTAGGGTTTGTTCTCTTTTTTCAGGTGTGGTGGCTTCAAACCTCACAACTTCACTATTTTGTCTCTACAAGTTTTCCTTTTTTTCTTTTTTAGTTGTTTCTTTGTTTGATTTTCGTCCCTCCTTTCTCTGTAATGGGTTTTTATCGCCATTATTATCGCACATGGTAAATAGTAAACCAAAACGCAAATTCACTTTTTCAATTTCATTTTCTCTGAAGGACCCAGAGAAAAACCCTGAGAGCAAGGACAAGGAACAACAAACGCAACCCACATGACACTGGGACCGGGAATCGAAACCCGGGCCACATTGGTGGGAGGCGAGTGCTCTCACCACTGCGCCAACTCTGCTCCCATTAAGAAGATTTACAAGCTAAATGAAAGTTCAGAGCTGAGTTCAGTATAATAAGCGTTTCTAATCAGTCTGTTCTTGTTATTGCACTGCAATGTTTATATGTTTAACCTTTTTGAGTTTCAAAATAGCTCACGCTTTGCATGCCTATGTCTTTAATGCAGGAATGAAGCTCTCAGAACGAAATGCAGGCATATGTTTCTAGTTCACAAAGAATGATTTTTTTCATTCTCCGGGTATTCTCAAGATAGTGGACACAATTATTAATATTTCCTGCATAAACACCAGCAGTTACACATAGAGCGAGCACATGCATGCAAAGTTGAAAGACTGGACATCAATGTTGCACATGCGTACAAAGTTGAAAGATTGGACATCAATAGCACGTGCGTGTAAAGTTGAAAGATTGCACAACAATATTGCCTGTTTTAAAAATTACCAGTCAACGGTTAAAACAAACTCTGAGAGAATTGCTCGATTTGACTGCACCATCAAAACCTTGATGAAAGCATTGCTAGATTTTCAGGAAAAATCCACCGTGCAGACAGCAAACGAGTCAACGCGTAGTCACCAGAAAATTGTTAGTTTCACGTCCTTCGACCCATCACCCATCCTTTCATCCCACTGCTTGCACAGTCAGTGTAGCTATTTTCGGTGACTGTGCCGAACAGCTCGAGCTGTGGGTATTCTGCAATCCAGCCCTGGATTTCAAGTAATATTTCAAAAACGAGTGCAAGTGTTTCATCGGGATTTCCAAACACGAGAAAACTGATGAAAGCACGAGGACGTAGGCCGAGTGCTTTTATTGTTTTCTAGTGTTTGTAAACCCTGATGAAACACGAAGCACAAGTTTTTGAAATTGCTTCTCAAACATGTATCATGAACCAAGAACAATGAAAAAATGTCTCACTGATTTGGCATTATGCCAAATATAAAATACTTTTTTTGGTATTGTTTTAGAGTAATTAGCATTTGTTGTCACATATTTTAACAGCAGTGTCACAAGTCCCTGAAAAGTTCTATTGTTTTAAGCGGAACACAAATATATCTGCTTGATCTCAATTCGATCATTCTTAATAAGATACGGCGTTGTCACGTTTTCGTGAAGCCAAAACAGCTGAAGAGGGGGTAAATCTGGTTCGAAATGTGGTACCCACGTCGACTCAGTACAAGAATAAATGGGGTGTGGACAAAACCTGGGCCCGGGCCCATGGGCCAGCCCATGGGCTACCCTGTGGGCTACCTTATGGGCTACGCTATGGGCTACCCTCTAGGCCACCCCCAAAATTTTTTTTTTCGATTAAAAAAAATTATAAACATAAGAAAAATAAACTAAAAATTAATTTCTTATTAATTTATCAATTATTGATATTTTAAAAAAAGTTGGTGGCTCTGGTGGATTAATTCTTTAATTATACAGTCAAGCAGAAATGTAAAACAAAAACAAAACAAATGAGAAATCACAACCAAACAATGCAATGAATCCGAACTACGTGTTTATTTGAGGCCTATTTATCTCTGTGGAATACGCCAGACAGCACAGGAATACATGCTGCGAATTGGTGAAAGGTGTGTTTTTGGAAAAAAATCCAATATATTACTTTAAACCTGCCACCTTTTCCAAGGTAAAAATTTGTGACGACCTTGGCCTGCCTAGCTGGCGGTATTGTCTGCCAAGGCGGCACAGATTATTTTAAAAGCACTTTAAGCCTTGGGTACCCGGGGTGAGTTGCATAAAACCCAACACCCGGCGTAACTGCTAACATCAGCCGTTAACATAGTAACTTTAACTAGACTGAACGTCTGACGTTAGAGGGTACGCCGGAAGTTTCGTTTTATGCAACTACCCCAGCAGAGGTAAGGTTCCTCTCGCGTGCTTTTGCGGAGCGGTCATCGGCCTGCATCGTTGAACTACAGCTGGTCACTTATGACAGTGGTCGCAAGGAGAGCTTTGACTGTACCATGAAGCGCAAGGCTCACTATCGAAACATTGGCAGAACTCTGTTGCAGATTGGTCTAGACATTGAAGATGAGACATTACCGGAAAGCCTCATTGCCGAATTACTCGGTGAGATGTGATAACTGCGAATTACACCCCCTCCTTACCACTCCTGATGCAACACACACGCATGTACACCTCTTCAAGAGTCGTTACATAAGCCAACTAAAGTTCTAAAATTCCAAACTCCACAAATTTTATACTCTGAACAGTGTTCACTGGGTGAAGAGTATCCCCTAACAACACTGGCATACTAAACGCCCTCAGACAAGCGCGGTGAATCCATTCAGAAAATTATTGGAGAGCTTTTCCAA
Organism: Siderastrea radians; assembly: GCA_964017195.1. Taxonomy (NCBI): domain Eukaryota; kingdom Metazoa; phylum Cnidaria; class Anthozoa; order Scleractinia; family Rhizangiidae; genus Siderastrea; species Siderastrea radians. The sequence goes on along the minus strand of OZ024889.1, from coordinate 31,822,505 downwards.
GTTTGTCTGATGCAAACCCAGTGTGTGCTATTATGTTTCAAGCAGTCAGAATAACATACTGGTATTATAAAATTGTTTTGCTCCCCGTGGAACTGTTAACAGAAAGCAGAACACCGCAGATCTCAAGACAACTATGTCAGAGCGCCATAAGTCACTTAGTCATTTTTGACCATCTATTTATGTCTACAAAGGGGTAAATCGACTTTTTACACTGGATATGTGACAAACACGAGTGCTGTTTACGGCTAACAAGCACAACAAAGACAGCATGAACTCATCTGTTGGGATCCCAGGAAGAAAACGTGCTGTGAAACCGCAAGCTGGTACATCCCCCAAGACAATTGTTTGTGAGCTTGGTGTAGGGAAACCCTTTATTTGAGACCCTGTTTGAGGCAAATTCAGACCCCGTTTTGATAGGGCAGACTTCCCTAAAATCAGATACCCTGTTCAAGGCAAAGAGGCCAACAATCATACAGAAAAATGCCGTGTCAGTTTAATGTTGTGTCAAACCTATTCTGTACCCCAGTGTACTATCAACAAAAACCAGAAAGTGGCATGACCACTGAGCACGTACAAGCGATCCCCAGATTCATTGCATTGTTTGGTTGTGATTTCTCTTTTGTTTTGTTTTTGTCTTATGTTTCTGCTTGACTACATAATTAACAAATTAATCCACCACAGCCAACAACTCTTTTTAAAATATCAATAATTGATAAATTAATAACAAATTAATTTTTAGTTTATTTTTTCTTATGTTTATTATAATTTTTTTTTATCAAAAAAAAAAAAGTAATAATTTTTGGAGGTGGCCCACAGGGTAGCCCATAGGGTAGCCCATGGGCTGGCCCATGGGCCCGGGCCCAGGTTTTGTCCACACCCGAATAAATGGGCATATGGAATATTTGAAGAGTGGCAAAGACAGCGACTGGTTAAAGTACCAATTGTCGAGGTCGCAGGTTTATTTAAAACCTACGACTTTCATCAAGTTGAGTCGTCGAGATGAGTGTGTTGTTCATTTGGCTCACCAAATTCGTCCAGGAGATTGCAAAGCCATCCAAAGAACGTAAGGAAAGCAATTTATATTTATTTTGCTCAGTTGGTTTTGGATATTCTGTAATTGCCTTTTGGGATTAATAAAGCTTGTCTATTCACTTTGGTGTTTGTGTCATTAATATTTAAATTAGGATAACCCTGCATCACATGGGTTTGACGTTTTATCAAACTCTAGAGTTTGATATTTCATCAAACTATCGTGGAAAGGCCTCTGTCCAGTGTTTCATCGGGGTTTCAAACCACACACCCCTGACCAAATTGGTGTATCCTGATTGGCTTGTAAATTCATGAATTATTAATCAGTTTGAGAAGGAAAGCACAAACCCTCCATATCTTGGCGACAAAAGTAACCGAAAACAAGTTCTGCAAGTTGAACAAGGTGTCAGTGTATTTACAAAAAATCCCCTTTCCACAGTCGAGTAGGTTCTCTGCATGTTTTTTTACAAATGGAAACGCCTATGCCTATCGGAGTTTACGCATTTATGAGTACGCCTTTGCAATCATACATTTCCAAGTGCCGAAACAACATTGATTAGAGGGAGAGGGTCTTCACGTACCACAGTTTATTGAGTGAATGGTTTGCTTACCTGGTCTTAACAGCCCATTTCATACGAGAACCCAAAAAAGGAAGCATCACGGCGTTCCTTTCATTGTACAAGTAAGTAAAAATCAGGACAGTGTCAAGCTGTGAGGAATATGAGTTAAAATCATAATCACTGGACCCAAAGTCATTTCCATTTGCCGATCTTTGACTCACATGACAGTTGGGGCTGGAAGGATCAGAGAGTCGAGTGCAGTTAAAAAGCAGAGGAAACTTAAAGAAAATGGAAGGTGTGTTTCAGACATCGGAGCAACATGGTGACCAGACAGATGTCCCCACGAAAGCTCAAAGAAAAAACACTCACATCCACAAAGCCCCGCTACGAATACACCCAGCAGAAAGTGGGAGAGGACGTGCAAGATGTGGAAATCTCCTTGAAAGACATCTATGATATTATATATACACTAAAATATGACATCAAAGGTCACCGGGAAATCTTAGAAGAGAAGATGTCCTCGCTAGAGAAATGCATCAGAGAAAGAATCTCTAAACTGGAAAAAGACATTAAAAATAAAGTCAAAAGGGAAATTAAAAAGGAAAAAGAACAAATGGAAAGAGAACCACAGCAACTTTCAGTTCCTGGAAGACAACGTAAAGTCCAAGGTGAAAACAGTAACAAAAACGCAGCCAGGATCTAGACATGCTTGAGCAATACACACCCAAGAATAGTATTTGATTATCAGATGAAGAAACCGCCATCAAAAATCAGACAATTCAAGTGTTTAAAGACAACCTTGGAGTTGGTATGAATGACAGTGATACTGAAATCGCCCATGGAGCTGCAGATTTCATCCTGAGGGCCAGCATGACACGACAAAAGCCAGACCTACATTGCTCAAGTCCGTCTCGAACAAGAGTAAGGTCCAAATTATTCAAACCAAGAAAAGATTCAAAGGCAGCCGATTCTGGGTAGCAGAGGACTTGACCAGCAAAAACGGAGATAGTCTTTCAACCAGTTCAAGAAATGAAACAAAAATCGAAAATGTATGGACGGAAACACAAATGACCATGACCATTTAAACAACTTGATTCGCACGAGTTCACTGCAATGTACCAAACTTCTCAAATCAGTCAATCTGAAATAACATGTTTTAATAATTTAGTCTTAAATCCAGTCATTTTGAATGACGATACTGGAACCAGCCATCTCACTGGCGTAAATGAAACGACAACAATTGAAAACAGTGGCAATTGTGATTACTTTGCGGAAAGTAAATTCAATAATATGATGCATCTTGAACATCAACAACAAAAACCGTTCTGTTTAATGCACTTAAACATCACAAGCCCAAATAACAAGTTCAATGACTTTACGGAATATCTGGAGTCTTTAAACTGTGAGTTCTCAATCATGGGAATAAGTGAGTGTTGCATCAAAATATGAACTGATGAGTGATTAATGAAATCAGTTGACGAATTCTTGACATGGAAGTGCAACAATGCTTATTAGTGAAATTAGGTTCGAATGATAGACATTTGATCATAATATTTAGGTTCAGTTTGCCAAGTTATCTTGGACACAATGTCATCACAGAGTCATCATTAAAGATCATGAGAGAGGATACGAAAGTGGCGACAAGGAAAATCTTAAGCAAGCACAATCACCAAGGCACACAGGATAACACGACCACCTCCAATACAATGCCTTCTGACACAGAAGAAATACACGACCACATCCGGTGCACAGTCAAGCAGTGGAAATACTCTGCCAACTTAAGCATGGTTCCTCGGAGCGGTTTACCCCCACTTCCCCTGTTTGAACTGTTCAGTGACAGAGCTAGTCTTCGTCTGCGGTGCACCCTTCAAAAACCTACTCATCAGTCTGTGACAGTCTCGTTGTTTCCGTCATGAAAGAAGTTCAGTCAACAGCCTCATTAAGTGCAATGTTGGATTCTTAAAATCAGGTGAAGCTCTAACCGTAGACAACATAGAGAAAGAGTCATCAGCAAAAATAATAGAACACGACTTGTAATTGAAATGAAAACGCTATTGCAGATGAACTCCTGTTTGTTGAAACATTTGTACAGTTACATGTGCTTTACAGTTTTCTTCTTTTGGTTGTGACAAATGTAGCATCCGCAGAAATATTAGGACATACCATTTCATTGCTGCATGAAAACACTATTGCCAAAGAAGTCCTGTTTGTTCAAAACATTACAGTTACAAATGTTTTACACAGTTTGTTGTTTTGGATGTGAGAAATGTTGCATCTGCAAAAATATTAAGAGATACTGTATTATTGCCACAGAACTCCTGTTTGTTCAAAACGTGACATATACATATGTTTTACAGTTTTGTTGTTTTTGATGTGACAAGTAGAATTATCACCGTCATCAAGTGCCAAGTTGGATTCTTTCTAACAGTTTCAGTTGTAACCCCAGATAGAAAAAACTCTCTTTATGCAAGAACATGAAAGATCAGAAAAAATTTTAAGTTATGACGTATCACAGATGGATAAAAACGCTATTGTTGATGAACTCTTATTTGTTAAAAACACTTTAGTTACATATCATTTACACAGTTTTGTTGTTTTGGACGTGACATGATTGTAACACCAGACAAGAGTTCTGTTTTCATTTTTCCAGATAAAATAGTTTGGCTGCCACAAAAAATTAACGGCTGTTACAAAGTTTAAATACTGTTATTGTTTATATAATAAATAGTTTTCTTAATTCAAAAAACCTTCAAACATTCCTTATACCAAGAAAAATGTTAATGCCAAGAAATATCAACTCTGTACAGAATTCCCTAATTACCACAGAGGCAGTTAGTCAAGCAAGGTCAGTCAATTTGCCCTAGCAACGGACTATTAAACCTTAAACATAAAAACAGCACTGGGTTAGAGCTAGCACAGCCTTTACTTTAACCTTTACTTTTTGAACCTTCCCACTTTGTTGTTGTAATTTAATTTTAAGGCCTACTTCAAATGTCCAATTTTCAATGTCCAATCTAATAAGATCAACAAATGCTCTCTCCTAATCTCTTGGTTTAATTGCATACATCAAGTGAAATTCAACATTATTTTAAACCATGCATAAGGCCCGTTTCAAACATCATGCTACTGTCATCCTAATCTGGATCAACTGTAAGCACAACTTCAGACATTAAATTTAATTCAGTCCAATAAAACAGTAGTCTCCTACGCAGCCGTTATTAGGGGGTCACGCAACGCTCCTCCTCACTAACGGCTGCTCACGCGAGCGCTACATTCCTTTCCCTCAAATTGACCAACAAGGAGAAAGGCTTCCATATCCTAGAAACCTGGCCCAGTCCCTCTCGTTAATGGGGTGAAAGCACTTCGTACGAGCGAGAAGGCGCCATTGTCGAATAAACAACTTTATGGCTTACCAATTGGACTTATAGTGAGCCTTGGTAATGCTAAACGCAAGGGCGTTAAGTTGGAAGAAGAACAAGTAGTAGGATTTACATTTAAAAATGAAAGGTGTTTTTTGGCTGATGTCCCAGGTGTTAATTCATCTTCGGTGCGCTGTAGCCGTTTCACGTCTGCCACTCTCTGAATAAGCAGTCCGGCTTCAACTCAGTCTTTATCTCCTGGACATGTTCTTCTGCTTTTTGGTATTTCACCAAGGACATGTAGCACTTAATGCATAGTGCAACGTCTGAATTCAAGTAAACAGTTACGTCGATGTCCAATGTCTTGTTTATGGCATGTAGTAATTCCAGGAACACCCGAACACCGGAACACGGAACACCGGAACACCCCGGAACACCCGGAACAGTGTGAAAAACCCGGAACACCCCGGAACACCTTCTAGAAAACCCGGAACACCTTCTAGAAAACCTGGAACACCCCGGAACACGTACAAAAATACCCAGAATACCTCTAGAAAACCCAAAACACCCCCAAAATACCCAGTGCTCAATGATATTGTTTTTAATAATTGTTTAATGCCGTTTCAATAAACACAACAATCACTTAGCAATGGAGGTAACAGTTTTTACACTCAAATAATTTAATTCAGCTTTTTATGCACTCTACAGCCCTCTGCCCCCTATCCCCCCCCCTCACAAAAAAGAAAGAAATGGAATCGTCTAATGTGACAGAAAGTGAAAAGCTGTCCGTGAATTCACAATTCCATTCAGGGCCATCGGGCATGATTTTGCATGGGTTGGTGCTAGGTTTAAAAATATCAAGTTGTTGAAGGCCACATGCACATTTGCTACAATACATTTTGAGAGTCATTTAACCCCTCACTCACCAATAAGACGGACTTTCGTGGTCCGTTGGGGGATGCAGACGGATTCTCCTCCTCCCCCTCCCCCCCCTCGCCACACACACACACACACACACATTGCCTACGGCCCTGCCGTTGAGAATTAAATGATATTAAACGTCAGATTAAGCACATTTTTTTCGTGTTTCCAACTTGCAACTAAAGACCTCTACGTGCCTTGTGCTATTTGTTTTCTCATTCATGCCAACTGAAAGCAGTGACAGTCCACCTCGCCTGCCACAGCCTCGCTCTAAAGCATAATAAAAGCCGAGGCCTTGTCACCGGAGGTCCTTTTCTCCATTCAACAGTGAATGTGCTCAATGTGCAGCGAGTCTCATTTGGTTTAACGTGCTGGTTCGTTTTTGACGGCGTTTTCTGAATTACTTAAGGTGAGCAAGCATTGCAATCAGTTTAATTTTCTTGCCTAATAAGTTTATATAAGCTTATCATAAGTTGATTTAAAAATTTTGATTCATTCATTTGTTGAGTAGATGGTGCCGTGGGCCTAATTTCATTCAGCAATCAGTTTTTGCTATATTCTGCTTAGCCTAAAACAACTTACTTCCGACAAAAGAGCAAAACATTTAGGTCAAAAAAGCTTCTGTTATAGTGTAACTAGTGACCTGGATAACGTCCTGTCAAAAAACTCACGCATTGGTAGATTTTGCTGGTTCTAACAAACGCTGCATTAGTCCAGGAAAGTTAACGCGATTTGGTACCGTAAGGTCAAAATGCTTGCAACAGAATTTTTATTTTCAGGGACGTTTTCGTTAAGGACTCCAGACAAACATATTAAAAGTCAACAAAAATCAACCCTGGCGAAATATGAAAAAAATGTAAGTTTTTTGCCTCTGTCATTTTGCCTTTTAGACGCCATGTTTTTATGCAAATTAGCCTTATCACAGACAAGTTTTACAACAAAATTTCATTTTAAGTGGCATTAATCAACTAACTTGTTTTAGTAAAGTGTTTTTAAAGGGAGAATTAATGCTTTGGTTTGCTTATCGAATATTCTCGCTACGAAATATTACTTTTACTATTACTACTATTGTTACGGTTAGTGTTACGAAGTTATATTTTTTTTAGCTCTCACAGAGCACTTTGATATTACAACTGCAAAGTAGTGTAAAGAACAATTAATCAATGTACATGTAAGCAAACGAAAAGATTGAGTTCGGTTCAGTTTCGCGTCGAAGATGACGATAGAGTATAAGGTCGACACCAATTCCCTGGAAGATTAGTACATGTTGGTAGGGCAGAGTTTATATACGACAGATGACGAGCAAGTCCCGCCAGTCCCGTTATCCAACCTTGAGGTAAAACTATGTATTTCATGTAATGCTTTTGTTGTGCGCTTGGCATAAGACGATTCCGGCTGGAGTCCTTGCATTGCAGTGCTTAAAGCTACAGTTGTTCGCAAAATTTAAACATTGTTATTTCTAGAGAAACACTACTGAGACCACGTGCACTGTGCAGCAAATTTTTACAAGAATTTCTTCTTTGTTTGCAAACTACGGTTCACATCTTATGAGAAAATAGATGGTTTTTTTTTTAAATAGCTGTGTAAGAATTGGACAGCTGGGCATAATTTGTATACCAACACAATCTACGTTTACCTTCAGCAAATTGTTATACTACAAACTGACCATCGAGATATCTATTCCTTTTTTCTAAATAATCTGCATGTTGTCCGCCACACTGATAGAATACGGGCTAGTCTTTCAACTTATTTGGTAATCGAACAGACGCTAATGCGCAACATCAACTCAACTGGTGGCCTTTCAAGAGACATAGGAAAGAATGTGGTGCAAAGATTAGTGTGGGTCAAGTCTATGTCTTTCTGTTGCAACGTATACAGCTCTATGCAAGATTTCACCGGCGTCGCTTATAACACTAGCGAGCAACACGTATAGAAGCTTCAGATACTTGACAAAAGAGAAACTGGAAGGATACAGAGTAACTAGGAACTCCTTTTCCAAGGATGATACCTCACTAAGAAGCATAGTATCAGGAGTTGTAGCACACGAATCTGTAAATGTTGATCATTTTTAGAAGCGTGTAAATATTGAGTAACCTTAAATTTTTATTTTTATTTTCCCACACGACCCCACAAGCTGTAAGCTAAAATATTTATCGTGTTTAAATAAAGGTTATATGTCTATCTATGGGCCCTCAGTTAAAGACGAAGCTCGCTTAAAAAGACGATCAACCAACGCTGTAGCTGTACACTGTGATCTTGCGAACACACTCACTGTAAAGAAAGACGTTTTCCTGCGAAACAAACAGAACAAACAACGTTTCATCAATATGCTGAGTGAGAAGTAAAAGGAGGCGGGGTGTGACACCATTCATGCTGCAGGCGATGCTGATTTCTAGATAGGTCAGTCTGCGGTCTCTGTATCTGCTACCAGAGACACTGTCGTCATTGCAGATGACACAGACATATTAATTTTACTCTGCCACCAAGGAAACAACTCCAAAAAGAAAATTTTCTTCAAACCACAGCCGAAACGAGGGTCCGCGCAAGGCAAGGTTTGGGACATCCAGGCTACTTGTTCTGTGCTCGGGTCAAACCTCTGCAGGCATCTTCCATTTCTACACGCGTTGCTGGGATGTGGTTCCACGTCACGGTTGTTTAGTATTGGAAAGGCCGTCGGTCTTAAGAAGAGATCACAGTTGTAACAGCATGCCGAAGTATTTTATCATGCCAATTCGTTGAAAAAAGATTTTATCAAAGCAGGAGAACGCGCATTGGTAGAGGTGTATGGCAGCAAGGTGAGCAACAGTTTGGAGGCCTTTCGATATTGACGATTTTGCGAAACGACAGCTAAAAGCACAACCGCAGTCAAAGTGAAGTCCTTGCCTCCGACGTCTCCGAAATTTCATTCCCTTCGCGTTTATTACCAGGTTCAACTTTGGACTTGAAATCAAGAGCTTCAACCGTGTAACTGGGGATGGAAAGAAACAGATGGTACTCTAATTCCGGTAATGACCGACAAACCACATGCACCGGAAACTCTCCTCCGAGTTATCAGATGTAACTGCAAGATGTGGACTGTAACACGGCTCGATGCAGTTGCAGAAAGCACGGACTTGACTGTTCACCTGCCTGTGGAGAGTGTCGTGGAAGTGTTTGTTTCAATCCACGTTCTGACAGATCCAGATAGCGATACAGAGGACGTCGGGTCAAATGCCTTATTGCTTAACTTCAGTACTGTTAACTTAAAAAAGGTACCGATAGATAATCAGGTGATGCTATATGTTTGAGAGATTAATTTAAAGTTACAACCAAATGTGGATAACTTTGAAAACTGTTCAGCCCAACAGCATTTCACAAACATATATTGCAATCCGTTTCAATCTTCTTCACTTTTAGCCATCCGTGCCTTCTTTTGTATTTGCTGTGTTATATTTCACCGAATTTGATGGACATTTCCCATGCATGAATTTGGCTAAAATCCGTGACGTAGTTCCTTTAAACACTTTTTTGTTGAATATTTATTGGAAAACGGTCCATGATACAACCTAAATGTACACTTTACTTTACCGTCCTTTGTTTTTACATGTTAAGTGAAACTAAAAGTGGTAAATGTCTTGACGGGACAGTTTTCAGTGGCTAATTAGCATAAGAACATGGCAGTCGTCAACACGTGGATTTTTTTTGTATTTCCCATGAGTTGATTTTTGTTGACTTTTAGTATGTCAACATACATGCCTCAAAAGCAAACAATGTAAAAATAAAAATTATGTTGCAAGCATTTTCACCTCCTGGCATAACTTTATTGGACTACATGTAAGTTGTAGGGTGCAGCCATATTTACGCATAATTTAGCCGTCAAAACTCCGATCAAAGTAAATGCTGAGAGTTTTTGAAGCTTGCATTGTTTAAGTAAATTTTTAGCTTAAGTAGCTGCTGCGTTTTAAAATGACGCGCTGTTCAATAATTTGCTTCGTATGTATTAGATCATGAATAACGCTTTATTTTTTAAAAATACAAACTTAAGGAGTGTCTTTTAGCAAGAACGAAGGAATGTCTGCCGCCCAGACATTCTCGTAACCTGTTTAATCTCGTAACCTTTTCTGCAAAACTAGTGCGCTGTTCTCTGACAAGTGTCAGGTTTTATTTTTTTCAAGGGGTATTTAACCAATATTTTTCATTGAGCATAGAATCCAATGGTAAGCTTGATTAGTATTTCCGCCCACTGATAAGAAACTTAACTGGGGACACATTGCATTAAAACAGATTAACCTTTTATAACGCTTGTGGTAATTAAAGTATTTGAAATTAACGCGAAGGAAAAATTAAAGCGACGTTCACAAAGAAAAAAAATTGTTGAGACAACATGAAAAAGTTCATTTTAACACTAGAAACAATGTTCGTGGTACTTTCCCCTCTCCCCAAGTCGACCCTTGTATTTCGTGGGTAAGGTGGGGCGGGTGGGGTGGTTTACGGATAATCAGACTTTATTGGCTTGCTCAACCAAGCCAAAATTAAAAGCAAATCTGATTCTAACGCTGGGTATGCACTATTACCAAGAACATTAAAACCTGTTCATTCGTGCTTTAATGAAACCGGGAAATGGATCATGTATAACGAATAGACCTTAAACGTTATTTACTGTTGTCTTTTAGCTCTACTATGGATCCAAACTTCCTTTTAAGGCTGAAGAAGGAGGGATATGACATATCTTTGAATCCTCAAGGAGATGGAAGATGCTTTTACCATGCCGCTGGCTTTCAGCTCGGTCTTGGAACGGAGACAGTTCATAATCTAATTTTCGATTACCTGATAAGGAACCAGTTTGATGTATGTAAATTACTGATATCGATAAATATATATGGTGACTTTATATATATAACGATACGGACACGCTGTTATGATGCAGTAGCTTGAAAATTTACTTGAATGTCAATTAGTCATTGTTGGAGTTGTCGCCGACTCGTGCAGAAAGCATAGACAACGAACAACCGATATAACAAAGGGTCATGGGACCAAACAACTTACTTCGTTCTTCAAATTAAAACTGGATTTTTTATAAGCCACACAAATTATAATGATGAGACTGATTTCCAGCTATCATGTTTTAGAAAAGTTATCAACGCAAAATTAACAGGAATTACTCATTTGATCTGTTTATATATTTTTTGCTTGCCTCTTTCTTTCTAATAGTGCAAAGGAAATGACCGCAAGAATTTTCTGTGTGAAGTTGACTTGTCTGGTCAAGGGCTGCCTGCTACTTGGGCGGAAACTGTCAAGAAACTGAAGAACAACTATGCTAATGATGTAGTTATAGGGGCTTTGGCGGACCTAATGAAGTACCAAATCATCATTGTGACAGCTCACGGGGTAAGAAATTTATATAAATTGGACTCCTATTCGGCAATTACTACTTACAGTGCTGACCACTACAAGTCGCTCGTTTTTTTCTTGCGTCCGGAGAGTTAAAATAGATCGCTTAAAAGTATTATAAAATCGCGCTAAAAACCGCCCGGAATCTATTTCTCCGCGCATGTTGGTACGCGAAGCCCACTAAATCCACAAATGCCTCGGAACATGCCCGTTCTGCGATCCGCCGGCATTTTGCCATTCAAGCGCGCGCCCTCCATTTCCATATCCAACTGTTTCCTGCAAATGAAACGAACGTAATTGCGGGCCCAAGAGAGGCCCGCAACCCTAATCTTGACAGTGACCAGCGGATTACGTTCCAAGCGTGCGCGCCACCTTTATTATCAGGCCAGCTCAATCCGGAAGTTGAAAATTTTTTCTTCCACCAAGAACGATCAGAATGCGAAAAATGTGTCAATCACGACAGTTTGTCGCAGTACCGGAAGTTGAAAATCTGTTTTTCAAGAAAGATTACAATACAAAAAATAAGTCAATCTCAACAGTTTGTCATATAAGATGTCACATGAAAGATTGCAAACTTATGTTTTGCAGACGTTGTTTAGGCGTTGCTGTTGAGAAGATTTGCTGTGCTGGTATCAGATAAACCACGGCAAAACGAATGATTCCAACACTGACAACATAGCGTGTTCAACGACCGAACTAAGATCACATCTTGATTCTCACCACTTGCTCGATTACACTTCGCAAAACTGTCAATCAAAAAACAACTCTGATTGGTTTGCGACAATAGAAAACGATAAAACCATGCATTCCTTGCGTGACGCGTTACTTGGAATAATTGCCTTTTGTGCAGTGATTTACCAACAGTCTGAAAAATTTTGCCACCTGTTTAATAGAATAATTGCCGTGAAACATGAATGTATTATGCAATCTAAAATTACGCAAGCTTTCACCAGTACCTCCGCTTATTGCTCACATCTTAAACACAAGACTCTTTAAGTGCATCTAGGCCCACACTTTCTAACCTGTGGTTACCACTAGCTTATATATAAATATATATAAACGTTGAATGCAGCAATCGGTTCTTTTGCAAACTTCAACAGGACAAGGACTACGTAAAAGTCATAAAGCCCCAGTCGGGGCTTTCCGTCGGCACACTCTACTTTGGCCACACTGGATGCCACTATGTGGCGCTAAGGCCGATTGTGGTAAGTAAACTAATTCACTTTATAAGACATGGCCACTGATTTTGTCATTCAAAACTACCAATTGGCCAAGCATGAACGCGCGTCAACTTCATATACAAACTCTAGATGAAAAATAATATAGAATTTCGAAAATACAGCCCGGGCTTCTATTTTTCAAAACTATTTTTGGGGGCTTATTCATCATATGGGAGAGAGTTTGAATATCAAAATGGGCTGGACCTGACAATACAGACAGCCTAAAAACACCTTATAAAGTTATAACAAAAGCCAAAGATCCAGTACTTGAAACCGACGCCCACACACGCATGTTTACGATAATGGAGTAAACCCTTTTTTCTGCAGTACATAAAAGCCTCATCTCTCTCAGCGAAGTGCAGTAACATTGCAGCTAAAAAAGAAAATGTTAAAGCGGAAAAGAGAAAGTGGGTAAGTAGCAAATAATGTAAAGCAAAAGGGAGGATTCGCGTAAATTCTCAGTTGTCAGCGGCCAGTCCTTTTTGTAACCTTACCTCATGATAATGCCTCACAATGACTCAGACTTAAATAAAATATACTAAATCAAATGAAAAAAGCCTAAAAAATTCTTTACTGGACAAATACATCACCTTAATTTGCTAAAAATCGCTAGAGCGTTAGACTGGCATACACATGTCGCACGGTAGTCACTTCTATATATATTATTATATATGAACAATTTGACTTATCTCACACCACACCCTCATTTATTCAATAAGATAGTTATTATACTTACTACTGGGATTCCTTGCTCAACATCCTTCGCTAACGCTGTATGTCGCTGATATGACTTCTTCTTAGTAAAGTTGGTTCAGGCTCTTTACGTTTTTTTGCTCTCTTTGATTTAGCACCACAAGTCAAATAAAAACCAGGAAATGGAGTGGTGGGAAAATGAATGGGAGGAAGATTACAACCCCGGAAAAAGCATGTGGAAAGGGAGGGGCATCGAAGACGAACAACCGTCACACACGAATGATCCCGAAGTGCAAATGATAAGCCCAACAGGCCCTTTGCAGGTATACACAAAACAAAACATCCGAACATACATATATTAGTTAAAAAGCGCGAGTAATGCAGCCCACTGTAGCAAGACTGAATATAGGGCAACAGTCCTCCAATGAAACGCTAACAAATATGTAATGATACTTTTATCCTCACTGGAGAACTTTAAATGACAAAAAACATATTTTAGTGGGGACGCATATGTTGGAGATAGAAGAAATTACAACACGTATATGCTAACAAGGAAAAATGCGTGTGACAAATCTAGAAAAAGAACGAGAAAGCGGAGAGTCACTCACCCACGGGAAAGATTAAGTGTTTTCTTTTTACCGCAGGGTAGTGATGCAAAGCCGATTTTGATTTCGAGTTCAGAGGACGAGGCAAACAAACCACAAAAGGCCAATAAAGTGCGCGGGAAAAAATTGGAAAGGAAAAGACAAATTGACGTGAGTTATCATATTTGCTAATTTTTTAATTCACTGGAATATATAACTTTTTAATTTCTGATTTGAAAAGCACACAATTTCTTTCTCGTCTGTCAACAACAAAATGTAAACTTTGTCTTTTATTTTTGTTCATCTTTACAATAGCACGAAAGCGTAGATGATCTGACGGAACGCTTCGGTGGTTTGAGCTCAAACGAGAACTCGCCCGTGAAAGTGAAAAAAGCAAGACCAGCCGCTACTGCAACAAGCCAGTCGGTAGCAAGATCTTTGTTCACCGCCAAGTAGGTGTAAGCCGTTACTTGACATACTTCAGCAGTGGGTAGCTTTTGTAGTCATGTGCACCTGAATTTCATGCACTGTCAAAGTTTAACCAGTACTGTTTTGGAAAATTTTAGTTCCAATGCGCCTGCAGAGGCCTTTCTTACAGTGTTATAAAGGAATATATATTAAAAAAAAGGGAAGCCACGAGTCATACGGCCAACACTGCCGGAGCTTATCCCGGTTTCCGTAGCATTAAGCGGCTAGGAATATTTCTACTCCCCCTGAATGGGATGCTAGTCCATCGCAGGGTACCCCCCCCCCAGCATTATGTCGCCGGTACCCATTTATACACCTGGGTGGAGAGAGTGAAGTGTCTTGCCCAAGAACACAACACAGTGACCCCAGCCGGAGCTCGAACTTTGACTGCTCGATCCGGAGTCCGGTGCACTAACCATTAGGCCACCACGCCTCCCACAATAAAGTAATATGCAAGAGTATTAAACGTTAGTGAATTAACGATATGCTTTTCTAATGTACGACAACAACTTTTGAAAAACGCGAAATATGACGAAACCTTTGAAAATTACCTTTTCTCAAAATTATTCAACCGTTGCTTTTTGTTACACAGGCAGAAGTACCATCAAAACGACATTAGACTGCCCATTTTCAGTGTTCTGCCATCTCAAAGTCGTATGTCTAAGAAAGAAAGCGAAAAATTAGTAGCGGAGACACTCACAACATTAGCCGTTGAGCCACCCAGTTCTTCGCAAATCTGTTCCATACCGCCAAGGAACGTTATGCAAAACAGGGCATTTATTGTGGACACTTCAAGACTGAAGGACGTGGCTGATGTGCTGGCAGATGACACTGGCGCTTGGATCAATAATGGCCAACACAAGTTCCATTACGAACGGAATGAAGAGGACCACTACGAAAGGGTAGGAAGAAAAGCATCATTTGACACAAGTCGTCTGAGTCGGCAATGGATAACCCTGCACAGACACTATTATTACAACCGGGATGCCAACGACTTTCACAGGATTGTATCTTTTGTCACAGGTAAGTAGCAATCAGTATGTTTACCAGACCTTCGTTCAAAAAATGTATACCAGCGGCACACATATTGGGAAAGTATTGGAAAACTAAACTCACGCCATTTTCCATAGTTAATCAATTCTCCAGTGGGTAACGCGAACTGAAAGCTAGTTTCTGTACGTTTTACGTGTCACTGCAATCTTTCATTTCAAATTTCTCTTGGCTTGGTTGTTACATTTGTAATACTAAACAGTAGGGCTTGTAAAATAAGTATTCGCTTTTTTCACGATCCCATAATATACCTTGTTTACCCCCCAAAATTTTTGCATAAGCATTGTTTTCAATTTCTCTTGGGACGATTGTACGTCATTGTAAATCCCAAGAGAAACAATGCTTATGCTAAAATTTTGGGGTGTAAACAAGGTGAATTACGGGAACGGTGAAAACAGCGAATAAAAGTAAACAAATTGACAATACGCCATGCCATATCATTGCAGTGAAACGTAGCACCCTTACCTTGGGTTAAATAAAGTGAACTGTGTTAAAAACGTATTTAACGAGCACATGATAAAGGGTAAAAAGCTAACGATCGTGGATCAACATGTCATGTATGCGCACGTTACAGGCTCGCAATGTTTATATCATATCAGCAATGTATTATTATAACAACTTATAATTATAATAGCACAATTTAGTGTAGAAGGAAATGTGTGTAGAAGGAAATGTCGATGTAAAAAAGCAGCATTTTCTTTGCTAATGCCAAGTTATAGTGCAAAAGTTAGGGTGTACATGATATTTCCATACATTATGACTTTTAAATTATGGCCTTTTTGCAGATAATAAAGGAAACAGACTTCCGTTAACAAAATCAGAGTATCAGTTTTCTGACGAGGAGCACCAGTTTACAGTTAAGCCCCACGGAAATGATACTAAAAGTCAGAAGCCTTATGTACGAACACAAAAAAGCACTATTACAACCCTTACAGATGAGTTGGACTCAAACCAGCCACGGATTGCTCTCGACAAAGTAGCTGAAGGATGCGGCTGCTTAATGGATGGCCATAGTGCTGGCTCGTGGCCAAGAAACATCTCCCAGGCTTACAATATAAAGAAAAATAAAGACACTCCAAGTCCTAACATACTGAACAAAAACGACCCCTACTTAGCCTTGGTAATGGAGTGCAAAGAGCAAGCAAAAGACAGCAGCACTGCTTAAATAAGAAGCGTTTTGTGCGCCCGAACCAATAGTCATCGTCGGAACCGATGAGCAACTGGATGGTCTGGTTTCGTTTTGCACAAACAGTGAACACTTTGGAATAATGTCAATCGACCCAGCATTCGACCTTGGGCCATTTAGTGTTACTACCACAACGTACGAACATTTATTATTAATAAGTCGTCGTGGTGGCGCGCATCCTGTCATGATAGGTCCTCTAATGATTCATCAAAAGAAAGAAAGAGACACTTATGCCGTGTTTGCTGATTACCTTTTTAATTCCAGGCCATCGTTGCGGAACTTACGTGTTCTTGGAACAGATAGGGAACTGGCTCTTTCCTTACCATTTCTCGACAGATGTCCGGACCTAACTCATTTGCTTTGTTTTATTCATTGCAAAAACAACATTGTTAACCACCTTAAGTCAGTTGGGTTTGACGAACTGGGAAGGAAATGTATTACAGCTGACATATTCGGGCAACAACAAGGAACTACATTTGAGGAGGGCCTAGTTGACTCCGAAGACGAGAATGAGTTTCAACTACGACTTGACACTCTGCAAAGCGTTTGGAAAGAACGTCATGGCGAGAAAGGGCTTCAATTTCACAGTTGGTTTGTCAATCACAAGGCAAAACTTGTGAAAAACAAAATACTGAGACCAGTGAGAATACGAGCTGGACTAGGAAATCCTCCAAAGCCATTCTTCACTAACAGAGTAGAGTGTGGAAACAGCATGATAAGTAGCGGGACTGGCCATACCGAGTCAGCAGTGGACAAATTTGTAGCGCACGTTCAAGGACTAAGTGAAAGACAGGCACGCAACGTGCGTTGGGCCATCGTAAATAAAGGGTCATACCGTCTGCACCCATCTTTGCAGCATTTCGAGATGGCAGAAGAAGACTGGTTGCTTATGTCCAGAGGAGAGAAGGATTCTTACATAAAAATGGTCTTAAACTCCAATGTTGCTCTTACATCAGAACTTAAAGAGACAGAAAATCACACCGATGCAATCCAGGTAGATGAAAGTGACCACTATCTCAGCATGTCTGGTTTGTCAGTGTTGGCAGAGGCGCCACTATCTGAGTTGAGTCACGGCAAAGAGTCTTCTGAGCCAACAGATGAAACAAAACAAACTCCAATGATCACCCTGGACGAATTTAGAAAATATTTTAACACCCA
Source organism: Siderastrea radians (assembly GCA_964017195.1). Taxonomy (NCBI): domain Eukaryota; kingdom Metazoa; phylum Cnidaria; class Anthozoa; order Scleractinia; family Rhizangiidae; genus Siderastrea; species Siderastrea radians. The sequence goes on along the minus strand of OZ024889.1, from coordinate 31,804,907 downwards.
ACCAGATGGTACTGTGGAGGGCATCTACAAGAAAGCAGTCCAGCTCCTTGGAAAGGAAAATGGAATTGTTCGTGCACCGGGCTGCGGTGAAAAGGCGCGAATGGTCGAAAGCTGTAGATTAAAAGAAAGACCCCACCTCGTCACGCCTGGAAAAAAGAAAGGGGAATATCGATGTGAGAAAAACTGCCCTCACTATAACGGTATCCGAATTTGTTCACAAACAGTGGCAACAGCACAGCAAAATGGAGAGTTATTAGACTTCCTCGCCCTGTACCAACGCTCTAGCTTAAAGAGGGGCACAAACCTTTCTAACACAGCAACAACTGACATGCCTAAAATTCCTGGTAGAAAGGGAAGCGTCCCTTTGACATCTAAAAGATCTCACCCCAAGCTACCTATCGATGAACGCGTAAAGCGAGTGTACCCCCAAAATCATTCCGAATCATTGCCCAATGCAAGACCGTTCTGCTTAAAAGAGATGCACTCCCGCATAAAAGTTTGCCAAGGGTGCAGAGGGTCACTTAAATCAACATCAGGAACGATTTGCAGTCCTCCTTTTGATTTTTGTGTTGCCCGAAAGGAACGGCGACCATTCAGGGACCGTGAAACAGGGCTGCTCCGCACCCCCTCTCGGGAAACGGACGTACACTACCATCTTCGCGTGGCGTGTATTCAGACACAAGAGCCTTTGTTTATTCCGCGCCCTCTTTTAATCCCTGAAGGTCTGCCCCTCACAGAATGCCATAAACCCTACCTCGAGAAAAGTTTGGTTTCTATGCCAGTGAGATTTTATTTTATTTGACTGGGACATTGGACAGCTAAGCGACCCGTTTCCGCTCTGAGCCCCTTTCTTCTGGCACTGCGGATCTAGTTCGCGTTTCTTGTTTATATTGTTGAGTTTCTCATCTGTGCTCACCACGTTTGAAATGCTTTTTTCTTGAAACGTTTCTTTACCTAAGTTTCCACACCACTTTCAGTGAAGATGTTATTCGTTGATTACTCCCCACACAATTACCTCTAGTTGGCTGTCTCTGCTTTTTTAACATCTGAATGCAACGGCTAACAGGATGTTTTTACAAAAATAGCGGCAAAAACGTTAACAATATTGCTCTGTTTTCACAAAGCTTTGCGTTTCTAAGATACGGCGTTTGACATATATAAAAATTTACAAGAACATGTAAGTTGTGTTTATGAAAGCGGTATTAAACAATTATGCCAGGCCTTTGAGCATTTTTTACATCTTATTGTAAACTTGTTACTGTTTTCACTATTTATTTTAAAAAAATCATTTCTAACGACACCAAACATCGAAAACAAATTTCTAAGCTCCAATATACCCACTGAATCGCTCAAAGGACGAATTGTTCCTGTGAACTTTCAAATTCATTTTCTCAAGCTCTGATAAAAAAAAAATGTCTCTGGTGTTATTCACGGATTATTCTGGTACTTGATTAATATTAATATTAGTTAATATTAGTCGATTTCCTAAGCATGGTGATAATAACGCCTTGCTGGGGGTGTGTTTCAGGCTTTCTTGGGGTATGTAAAGGTTCTGGAAGGTGTTCCGGGTTTTCTGGAAGGTGTTCCGGGGTGTTCCGGGTTTTTCAGACTGTTCCGGGTGTTCCGGGGTTCCTAGAATTACTACATGCCCTTGTTTAGAAGTCTGTCAACAGAGCTTGTTCCTTTACTACCAGATTTAAAAACACATACGTTGTTTAGAATTGACTGCAACTGAGCAGATAAAGGAATTTTTATCACTATTTAATAACTTTTTTGGAGTCCCATCCATTTCAGATGGTTGTTATTTTGCGTGTGTATACCTGTCATTTCTTGTTGTGTTTTGATTTTGCAGCAAATATAACGAGAAATATGATTAGCATCGCTGCTAACAATTACATGCATTTTATTGGTTCTCGATAACAAAGGGAAAGGAATGTAGCGCTCGCGTGAGCAGCCATTAGTGGGGACGAGCGTTGCATGACGACCCTAAGAATGGCTGCGTAGGAGACTAGTAAAACAGCTGTTGTCAAAAAACCATACCCGTGCAAAAAAATGTCCTGCTTGGGCCAGCCCAGGCCGGCCTGGGCTGGCCTTCCCTGGCCCAGGCCGGCCTGGCCCTGCCATAGCTGGCCTGGGCCAGCCCAGGCCAGAAAACTGGCCTGGCCCAGCATGGCCTTGACCAGCCCGGGCCGGCTAAGGCTGGCCAACTTCAATTTTCTCTGGCTATTCACTGACCGCCCAGGCCAGTCATGGGCTGGCTAGGTTGGTCTGGTAGAATAAAGGCAATAATGACTGGCAAATGTCAAGGCCAGCCTGAACAGTTTTCTTGGGTAGATGACCTGAGCCATTTCTGTTACAAGTCAGGTCAGGTCAGGTCAGAAATTATGGTCAGCTAACAGTTTTCGGAATTACTGCAGTGTAGCCAGGATTAGAACACTGGATAAACAGTGAATTAATATAAATGATTTTTAGTTTTAACACTGAGTCTCAGGCAATAATTTAAGAAGTTCAATTGGACTCATCCAGTAATATAATCAATTCATATAGATCTAATGTTCCAACTTGAGCAGATAGTTGGCAGTCCATTTAAGAGTTACATTCAAAAGTCCACACTTCTTGGCAGGGGTTTTTGCAGACCAGTGAATCCTTAAAAGTCATCAAGTCTTGTAACTGTCAAGTGACTGTGAAACAATAACTGAAAGCCAACTGTCTCTGGAATGAATGCTTAACCCTTCATAATGTAGAGAGGCCCCATGGCCTAAATACTTGCCGAAATACTTACAACATGCAAAATTATCGTCTGTTGAATAGTACATTCAAATATGTAAATAATATATTCTGCATTCTGAACCCTCTCTCCACCAAAGGATTATTGGTACAGGTGACTGTCCCCTGATAAATTTCCCAAAGAGTACATCAGTCTATGGAAACTCTATGGAGCTTTAAAATCTTTAAAGTTCTTATTGCTAACTTTTGTGGCCATGGTGACTCACCAATTTGCTCAAATTTGATTTTGGCATTTCCAGTTGTGTAACTACAATTTTTTGTATCAGTCAGGTGTGAGATGAAAGTGCTGCCCTTATTTGCATGTCCAGTAAACATGCTTCATTTAAAGTTCATTTATCCAGAAGAGATTTTGTTCCTTTCTTGTTTTCTGTTTGAATACTCTCCTTCTCCTAAGTGGAAACGAAGCTTCATAGCGTGGGATTGACATGCTACATTATTTTCTTTTTTGCTAAATATAAGGATTCATAATAATCGACAAACCTAGTCACAACAATTCTGTAATTCTGGTAAATGAAGTCAAAAATGTGTGTTGGATAGGACAGCAAGTGCTTCACTGTGTATAATACAAATCTACTGTAAATGGTTTGAACCCAGGAGTCATGTCATAATTCGGTAAATTGTGATCGTCCAGGTGAGCGTAGTCCTGAGAAGGACTACAAGGAAGGAGGACATCATCTGATGATGACTTCCACTCAAGTTGTCGAAACGTCAGTCAATGTCACCTCAAACAGTCCTTCTCAGCACTACACTCACCCAGATGATCACCATTTACTGAACTACAATACAAAGCTACTGAGAGCTTTATGTGTATAGCGGTTTGTCTGGTTTTAAAACAATATCATGCAGTGGCAAGTATGCTCCTTGTTGTGTGAATTTCAGCTTAGCCTGTGAACAGGCTCTGCAGTAGGGAAAAGCCCAAAAATAAATCAGCAAGCAGAGCGAGTGGAGCATAGACCCCTCCCCGTCTCTCCGCTTGTTCTTGCCCTTTGTTTTCTTCGTTCTTTCCCCAACCAGAGAGCCTGTTCACAGGCCTATTTCAGTTTGATCATAAGAAATCATTCCGTAACAAGCAAAGATTACATAACAGAAGGGTTTCCCAGCTAACAAATATTGTTGGTGATCTGAAGCTTGACTTAAACATCAAACAAATGAAGTGTTCCCCAGCTTGTTCATAGCAGCCTGCACTTGGGTGGCTGTACGCTGTACATGCCGCAGGCCAGCATTTGCTGTTTGAAAGGGAGTGGAATAAAAAAGGTTTTCAAATTAAGGAACAATCACTTTTGTGACAGAAAAAAATATTATCTTTTACCATTAATACAATCTCATCCATTGAAGCTTAGTCAGCTTAAAAAGTCATCAAAAGTAAACTTATGATTGGCAAAGTGTACTGTTCTGCTGTTGTTCTTTGTTCAACGTATTCAGTTGAGTGTCATTTAAGACTGAACTTTTGTCCTCTTTACAAATGAGTTCCACTGTCAGATACTTGGTCCTGTTATCACTGTTCTCCTTTTTAAAACTCTCTTTGTTCAGTCCTTCATGCTAAAAGACTTGCTTCTGCTAAGTGAATTTTCTTCAGTAGTGACAACACGTGTTTCAATGTCCGCTGTAGTTTGTTGTTTTCCTGTTTCCCCCCTATAAAAGACTTGTAAATGGATAACTTTTCGCGTGGAATAACAAATACAAGTTTCTCCTTGTCGCTTAGCTCTTGTAAATATTAGAATGTTGCATATCTTTTGTGTAACGACCCTTGTTCTTCGTGCTGAACATTGAAATCGAACAATCAAATCAAACTTGAGATCGAAGATGACAGCAGAGATGGACACGACAAAGGGTGTTCTACATAAACGAGGGTTTAAGGAGGTTTTGTCAACTCCTGGAAAAAAAGCTCTAGTCCTGCGCGAAAGCAAACAAAAAAGGCAGTCGAAGAAAGTGAAAATGTCGCATCAAATTGTTCTTTTACTCTAAAATTGGAGATAATGGATGCTATCAATGCGGCCCTTGACTCCCAGCTTGACCAGCTGGCAACTAAAATTGAAGCTCTGGTGGCTACTAAAATCGAAGAATTGGAAAGAAAATTCCAGAATGTGCAGAATGAGGTAAAGAAGCTCAAGGATGATGTGGACGACAGCATAAATCATGTAGAAAGTGTTTTGAAGTATGACATTGACTGTGTATGGGACTATGCGGTCAAAAATGAACAGTACTCACCTAAGAACAATCTGCGGGTATTTGGCCTAGAAGAAGAAGATAGAGAGAATCTGGAGGAGAAATTTATAACCTCAGTTCGTGATCATCTCAAAGAAGATATCACATCTGAAGAAATAGAAATTATCCACAGGATTGGGCCCAAAAAAAGCGGCGAAGGAGGAGATCAAGGGTCACCACGTGAAGGTAAACCGAGACCTGTAACTGTTAAATTCCATTCCAACAAAAGCAAAATGAAGATCCTTCTAAAAAGAAAACTGTTAAAGGGTAAAGGCCTGGTCATCTCTGAGGACATGGCTGACGATATTGCCAAGAGGTTGAAGGAGCTTAAGAGAAAGAGATCTGTACAAAGTCTTGCTTTTGCAACGGAAAAATTAAGTACAAACAGCATGACGATCCACGGGTCAAGGTATTAACAAGCTGGGGAGAACTCGCAAACCTTGAACAATAACAATAAGATATAGAAATAAGGTACTTGTTTAATAATTGAATAATGAAACAGAAATGTTGGCAAATGCATCCAGTCTTAATGATTTTTTGCCATTTTCTCAATGAATAACAATGAATTCCAGACCTATATCCATTAGCAATCTGAAATTGATCTGAATGACAATGAAATTAAAAGATTAAGAAATCTGTCTTTCAATCCGTCTTTCAGACATGTTTAACACTAAATCCTGATTTACTACTGATTTACTACAATCAAATGACGACCCATATTGAAGGTTGTGATTATCATGATGAAGATACTTTTCATTGCATGACAAAGGATTCTAAAGATAAGGAATTTTCGAGTTTACATCTTAACATTCGGAGCATTCATAATAAGTTTTATGATTTAAAGGCATATTTGAATTCTTTGGAATATAAATTCTCAATTATCGGGCTTTCTGAAACCTGGCTCAATCCCGACAATATAAATAAATTTCCATTGGCAAGGTTAGGACTAACAAACAGGGAGGTGGTGTTGGTCTATACGTAAACCGTTCTCTTCAATTTAGAGAGCGAACTGGCCTTGCAATTAACATGGAGGACGTAATAGAATCACATTTCATCGAATTAACAACTAAGCCAAGTAACACATTTATCGGAATAATACACAGACCACCAAACAATAAGCTAGATCTGTTCAAGGAATACCTCTGTGAGCTACTTCAAAAACTAGCCTTACAAAAAAAGAAGTGTTATTTGATGGGAGATTTTAATCTTGATCTATTAAAAATTGGAGAGATACATCACATAAAGGATTTCATAAACCTAATGTTTTCACCCATGTTTTACGCACTGATTTCAAAATCAACAAGAATTACAAACTCTAGTGCAACTTTAATTGACAACATCTTTGTAAACAACTTTGATGACTGCTACAAATGTGGTAATTTCCTCCTTACAGATCTTTCTGATCACCTACCTGTCTTTCAAATAGCATCTTCCTTACAAAGAGTAAATTCTACATGCGATAATACAAAATATAGACCAATTAATAAAAAAACAATAGATCAATTGTGCCAGGAATTAGAAATTAAAGATTGGAATGGCATTTACAATGAAATAGATCCCCAATTAGCTTATGATAATTTTTATAATAAACTGTTTAAACTGTATGACAAAAACATGCCACCAGTTAAAATCAAGAATAAAAGGAACAACAATAGTCAAAAAATACCATGGATAACAAAGGGTATTCTTAAATCAAGAAAAACTAAAAATAAGCTATACAGCGATTTTCGTCGGACCATGAAACAGTTTCTAGTAGTTAGTCTATAATAGTATCTATTGAAGTGTATTAGTCTAGTCTAATCTTTAGATCAGACTACAGTCTATCAATAGGTCTAATGACTAGGTCTATTCATGACAACAAACCCTTTTGTCTAAAAACTCACAAGTTTATTGTAATTCAGAACTGTTCAGGATTACGTTAATAAAAAAATCACTGGTCCAGCTTGCTTGAGTTCATTGCTTTCAACACTTAATTCTACAGAAGCACTCTCCAAGATCGTTGGTAAAAGTGTCTTACGTTTAAAGGGCTGATTTGTTCAAATGCGCTCACAATTGCCAATATGGTATTTTCTTTCAAGAAACCAGGGGTGAAACGAGCAATTGCTTTTGCTTGTCCAAATACCATTTCGACGGGATTTAAATCATAACTATAGCCTGGCAGTTTAACAAGAGTAATGTTCTTTCTAGCTAAAATTCTGCATAATACGATTTCATTATGTACACTTGCATTATCAGCCACCAAATAACTGTTCGCGGGCAAGAGTGGCAGCACTTGGTTCTCTATTACATCAGTTATTAGATCTGCTGTGAAATTTCCTTCAACTGGAATTGCCTGCTAGACTCCCTCGTTAAATCCACAAACACCTAGAGTGGAAAACTTCCCAGCTCGTGCTCTGCTTTTCTGACGAAGGACCGGACATGCAAATCCTGAGTCTGTCCTTCCATATTCACGCTCAGCAGTCTCGCAATTAAAGTGTGTCTCGTCGAAAAAATAAACTTTAGCTGGGTCAACAGTCCTTCGCCACTGAAAAAAAAGTTGACGACAATGGAGATTGTAGGGTGTCATCCTTTCCTGAGCCATGTGAATGCATTTCTTTCGAGTGATGCGGAGCCTTATGAACAGTTTCGCTATTGATGCTATAGATGGAACATCGCCGGAAGCCAGATGGAAATCGCTCGCAAGTATCTGTTGCAGCTCACGAAGGTAGAGAGTGGGGTACATTCTGACAAGAGCTTCAAGATATGCTGCCTTCCACCATGTCATTTGTCTTGGACGCACATTATTGCATACCGAAGGTATCAATGTTGCCCTTTGTTGAAATAATCGCACATATTGGTCTACACAATTGTAGGAAACCCGACAAATTCTTGACATGTTAGCTATGGACAACGTTTCCAAAAACGTCACAATGATCTGAAGTCTTTTTTGTGTCGGGTAAGAACTTCCAAAACGGTAGCAACCGTGGTTCTGGTTTATACGCCACGACATTCTAAAAATTAAATGTCATGTTTTGAATACTCGAATGTATTTGTGAATGTATCGCACAAACAATGGAGGGAGCTAGAGGCAATTAAAAAAGACAATGAAACTTGTGCTGCACGTGCAACATATCGTAGATGCAAATAAAATTTATTGTGAAGATTACACGTTGGGGATTTTGAACAGTTTGTATTCAGTCGCACCGTGTGTACCACACATATTTGCTTTAGTATGTCGGGGAGGACATGTGGTAAATGCCGCTTACACGGCCAAGTCGAGCTGCTAAAAGGACATAAAAGAAATTGTCCTTATGCAAACTGTTCCTGCCCTAAATGTGCAAGTCACGAGCACCTCCTCGCACTTCGAATGACAGATCGTCATTCGAATGAGGACAAGGGAAAACGCTGGCGCACTAACCTGACGCAGTCCTGCACAGCAAAGAAAGCAGAAGACCACCAAGCTGTACGGTTTCCAGAAATGACTGCTCAACTGGATAGTGAACCTATGTTTGCTCTGAAGGTGGCAAATTTTGAAGCAGCAAAGAAGGCAATGGAGAAAAGCAAGCCAAAGTCAGAGCAAAGGAAAGGTAAACATGTTTACAACGACTAACTATCCCGACTTAAAATTAAGGCGTTGAGTATTTCAAGGGGAATTTTGATCTTCTAGAGGACCTCGTCACTATTTTACTCCGGTACCGATACAAATTCAAGCTTTGTAACGGAGGGGTACATTGGGGTTTGCGGGATTACGGTTCTGAGCGATTTTTCTTACGGTTTTACGGTATTTTCGATTCACAACTGCGGGATTGCGGTTTCATCCAGTACGACGGTACGCGTTATTTTAGCATTTTGAGCAGGTGTGTTCGGTAAAATGTCTAATTTTGTACGGTATTTCGGTGAGGGAACTTTCCTCACAATGCTAGTAAGGAATTTTGCGCAAGTTTCAGTGCGGTTTTCGGTAACCTGCGATCAGGCGAATTATTTTGCGCTCTCATTTACTCTCTGTCTTTTTGTGGCCGCGCGAAAAATCCCGTAAGAGAATGTAAGGAGCGTGAAAATTTGGCCTGATCGCAGGTTAGGTTTTCGGTATTTGAGAGGATATCTTGCGGTTTTACGGCACGGTTTTGGAGACCCCCAGTGTTCCCTCAGTAAAAGAAATGAGTAAACGGCATGTAAATAGGCTATAGCCCAGCCTATTTTTATTTGCATACTTGTCTGTGTTCAAAATAGTTTTAATATTGTCTGTGTAAGATTAGACCTATTTCCCTAGTATAAAATTGAAAAATATTGTAATTTAATTACAATTTCAGCTAAACAACAGGAGCAGCTTGAGAAACACCAGCACCTATACAACAGCATTAATTCGTATTCACAAGAAATCGCCGCCACAGTGAAAGACGTCAACCCGGTGACCGTATTAAAAACGGCAATTCAGTTGCACCAAAGACAGCCCAGACGAGAGAGACACCTCGGCGCGTCAAGCACTGCGACAGTCACTACTTTCTCCCCAACGGCTCAAGCACATCCGTCCCCTTCGCCAGTTGTTCCGACTCAGCAGCACTTTACTCAGAAGTTGGAAAACTTGAAAAAGGTCTTGCCATTCGCAAATGAGGTAAAATTAGCCTCCCTTCTTGCTCGAGCACAAGGGGATATGGATGCAGTCGTTCAAGAAATCTTGGACTCGTCTAACGATATGGAAGATGAGCACACTCACGATGCAGCAGGTGAAGCGGAGAATCTAAGAATCATCGACCTTACAGGCCCGGACCATGACGAGAAATGCTTCACCGAAACCACCACGGCAAAGTCCGCAGAAAGAATCAAGCAACTGGCGAGCATGCCAGTTGAAACAGCAGCATTGAGAGATATTATCAAGACCGTCGAAGAAAACGATGCAGCGAAAGCTAATTTTAATTCATATTCTTTTCATAAGCCAGAGAACAGTGCAACAAATGTAAATGTTTTCAAAAGTATGGAAGAGAATAGATATTCGCAACAACTCTCGACCATGCAGCATGTAAACCCGCGTGAGTGCCCTTACTGCTTTAAAAGTATTTCCACTGACCAACAAGGCAGTTTTTGTAACTTCTGTGGAGGAATTTTCCCAAAAAATTACACGAGGTGGTAAAAATTAATGTCGCAACAAGTATCATATACATGTGCATTTCCGCTGTCGTAACATGACTCGAGAATCAGTAATAAAGGAAAAATAAACCACAAGTTCACTGTATATTTGTGCTTGTCCATTTTGTGTTGTTTTTCTTGTGTTTTGATTTAGACTAATCTCCTTTTCGGAATAGAAGCTAATAGACCTCAGCCGTCCCTTGACTAGCAGCAACTAATTTGGCGTAACAGCATATACTTGTACAGTAACTGTTTCACGGTCCGAGGAAAATCGCTCTATAAGAAATTTACCAAAAATCCAACTCAAAACAATGAATTAACTTATAAAACATAGAAATAAATTTAATAAACTAAAGAATGCTGCTAAAAAATGTTACTACAATAAAGAGTTTAATGAACATAAAGGTAATCGAAGATACTCGTGGAAATTAATAAATGAAGTCATAAACAAGGGTATATTGAAAACGGAATTACCAGATCACTTTAATGAAAATGACAGATTAATAACCGATCGAAGTGAAATAAGCAATAAATTCAATGAATATTTCATTAACATTGGACCAAAGTTGGCTGACAATATCCAAGGCAATAAAGTTAATTTACAACATTCTTAGGAAAGAGATCTGTAAACTCTATCTTTTTAGATGCAGTAACAGAGAAAGAAGTAGAAATTGAAATTAATAATCTAAACGGAAATAAATCTTGTGGTCATGATGAACTACCACCCAATTTAGTTAAGAAAATCTAATTCTATTTCGTCACCACTGCCACAGGGATCCCATGAGATTGCATCACGCATGCACACGTCAGTGCTTATCGCTTTGCGCGTCAGTAGGCAGCAAAAGTTTTTGCTGAATGAAATTCTGTAAAATTCCTTTTGTACTCGCTTCAGTTACGCTATTTGGAAGAAGAAATCATCTACTGGAGGAATATGAGTGCTGGCAACGGGGAAAAAACAGATTCCAGTACCAACGTGGTCAGGATTGAAGAGAAAAACAGCTCGGCCGACATGGTGAGCATTTTGCAAGGCTTACAGAACTCACTCACACAGCTTGCCGAGGTTTCGAAAGCCCAAACCAAAGCTTTTAATAACCTCAGAGAAGATCTTCTCCTACAGCCCGACGAAGAGGACGAGGAAGTCGATTTGGATACGACGTCCAATTCACTTGACATAACTGTGGCCACAAATCAATTGCTCGACTCGAGCAACGGCCAAAGTCCGAAGTCCGCTCCTTCCAAGTCACGCTTTGACTCAGAGCCAAAAAACGACCTTCTAGACAGCCTGACTCAGGTCTTATTGTCAACTAGCAAAAAGTCCCCTGACATTGAGGGGAAAATTGCCACTCTTGTCGACAATATTCTGACTGGAGAACTGTCACAAGACTCAGTGAAGGAGAGAAGTGAGAAATATCCGCCACCTGTAAATTGCAAATCTCACACCGACCCTGGTGAACGAAGAAAACTGGGATTTATCGAGTAGAAAGAACAGGACAGTGGATCTGGCTTTCCAACGTGTACAGGAACTGGTTATTCATGGGTTATCCTCACTCTCAATACTAGCGGACCGGCTATTCAAAGATAGTCAGAGCGCGAAAACTGTGAACGCGCGCGAAATTCTCACGCATGTCATGGATAGCATTGCCCTCTTTGGACATGCAAACTGGAAGCTAAACATGAAATGCAGGGAGCTCATCAAACCAGATCTTAACCCACCTTACACTAGGCTGTGTAAAGAGGACATAAAACCCTCGACAAAGTTGTTTGGTGATGATTATCCAAACACCTCAAAGAAATGTCCGAAGTGAAACGTGCCGGACAACAAATGCAGAAAGCGACCAGTGGTTCAACCTACACTAATAAAGCCTCGAACTCAAAGGCACCACGGTCGAAGCCTTATGACCGACCGCTAAATCGTCTGAATGCATTCAAACGCCGTCCTTTTTTAGGGCAATTTGGCCGAGCAACAACCCAGACAAAGGCGAACAACAACTTCCAAAAGTCCCAGTAGAAAAAAGGTAAGGGAAATAGTGCCCACCACAAATATTAATTTAGAGGATTTGCACAAAAGAGCAGGGCAGGTGAAACACCATTTGCCAATGTGGGAATCAATGACTAATGACCCAGTCATTTTAGATGCCATAAAGCATCATCATATTGAGTTTGAGGCTGAGTCCCCAACACAGAGGATCAGACTTAATAAAATCCATTTCTCACCAGAGGAAATTGTTATCATTGATGCAGAAATTGCTAAACTTGTGAGCAAGAAAACTCTAACACTGGTGAACTATCCCCCTGATAGTTTTATGTCTAATATTTTCACTCGTCCTAAAAAGGATGGTACTCACAGGATGATACTCAATTTGAAACCACTCAATGAGTTTGTTGATTACCACCATTTTAAAATGGATACATTCCGAACTGCCCTCAAGCTCATCCGACCCGGTTGCTTTATGGCATCGGTAGATCTAAAAGATGCCTATTATTCCATCCCCATAGCAGAGGAGGACAGGAAATTCCTTATGTTTGAATGGGAAGGGAAATACCACCAATTCACATGCCTACCTAATGGCTTGTCATCTGCCCCAAGGATTTTCACGAAAATCCTCTAACCAGTTTATGCACATCTACGTTCCAATGGGCATACATGTATGGGGCATATCGATGATTCCCTTCTCATTGGTCAGACCTTTCACTTGTGTCAACAAAATGTAATGGATACTGTCACTTTGTTTACCAAGCTTGGCTTCACTGTACACCCTGTGAGGTCTGTGCTCCAACCCCTACAAAAAATAGATTTTTTGGGTTTTTTGCTCAACAGTATCACTATGATGGTAACTCTCACTGAGTCCAAAGCAGTGAAGGTCAAATCTGCTTGTGAAAATCTGCTCCACCAACGGACAACTAATATCCGTAGTTGTTGCTCAGGTCATAGGCTTCCTTGTTTCTACTTTTCCAGCAGTGGAATTTGCAGAAATGCATTACAGGCATTTGGAGCTTGACACAATTTGTGCACTCCGTGAAAGCAAGGGAAATTTTGATGCCATTATGACCCTTTCCCCCTCGTCTAGGACAGAACTGACCTGGTGGGTAAATAATGTCGCACATGCATCTAAAGCCATTAGCCATGGCAACCCTAACCTCACTCTCCCCACTGACGCATCTAATATGGGGTGGGAAGCTGTTTGTGGAAATACTTCCACTGGGGGACTTTGGAGTCTTGAGGAACAAGAAAACCACATAAACTATCTTGAACTGAAAGCTGTACTACTGGGCCTACAATCCCTTTGTGCTCTTATAAATGGGAAACACATTCTTGTTCAATCTGATAACACTACTACTGTGTCATACATCAATGCCATGGGTGGTATTAAGTCAATCCCATGCAATGACATGGCCACCGTTATATGGAAATGGTGTATACAACGTGACATCTGGCTTAGTGCCACCCATATCCCAGGAGTCCAGAGCTCTCCGAGGCTCAACAGAATGGTCTTTGTCCCATGAGGTTTTTAATGCCATACAGGAACGATGGGGCCCATTTGACATTGATTTGTTTGCTTCGACGCGTTTTTTTATTCACAATTCTGGAACGAGAATGGCCAGAATGTAAAATACGCGTGTTTTTCTATTCTGTATTCCTATTCCGGAATGGACAGAACGCCATTCCATCCATTCTGCTTCCAGGGGCAGAATGAACAGAATGTTGCGAATGAAAATCCAAGATGGCGGACAGCGAGACGAGCGCTGCGGATTCAAATACGTCTCTACCGGAGAAAAAATCAGGTTACACTTTTGGACACAATGAAACATTGCTTCTAATTTCATTGTACCAAAAGTGCGAGGTTTTTTTCAGTGATGTTTCGGACCAGGACCGCACATCTCGAGGGACGTTTTTTTATGCAGACAATCCGAATTATTCCTAGCATTCCGTACCAACCATTGTTATTCCAGAATTGTGGTAAAAAAAAACGCGCCCTTAATTTTAAGGTCCCCCAATATGTCTCATGGAGACCTGACCCTGGGGTACACTTTATTAATGCTTTTTTCATGGACTGGAAACCTCATTACTTTTATGCCTTTCCACCTTTTAGTGTCATTGCCAACTGCCTGCAGAAGATCCAACAAGACCAATCAATAGGACTCCTCATTGCTCCACTATGGACAACACAACCATGGTTTACGCCTCTACTGAACCTTCTAACAGACCACCCTCTAGTACTTCCCCAGTCGGACACTCTTCTAGTCCAGCCGCACAGCAACGCAATTCACCCTCTCAGCAAGCGGTGCAAAGTATCAGGGAATCCTTCCACCAGCGCGCTATTTCAAGCAAAGCTACCAACATCATCTTGCAGTCTTGGTCAGTTGGTACCCAAAAACAATATGCCCCTTATATCAAGAAGTGGCATGACTTTTGTTCTAAACGGGAAGTTAATTCATACAATCCACCTTTGAACACAGTGCTGGATTTCTTAGTCAGTTTGCATGAACAAGGATTATCATACACAACTATAAACACTGCTAGAAGTGCTCTTTCTGCGGTCATTCTTCCCACTGACAATGTCAACATAGGGAGCCACCCTATTGTCTCCCGCTTCATGAAAGGCTTCTACAAAAGCAACCCACCTATGCCACGGTACCGCACTACATGGGATGTAAACCAAGTCCTTTCTTATTTGTCATCGTTGTCCAAGCCAACCGAATTAAGTCTGAAATCCTTGACTCTAAAACTGACGATGTTAATTGCACTTGTCTCCGCTCAAAGAGGACAGAGTCTCCACGTTAGACACCCAGTTTATGAAAGAAGGGGATACTTTCTTTGAGTTTGCCCTACCAGAGCACATAAAACAAGGAAGACCAGGATATAAGGTGCCTTCAGTGCTTTTACAAGCCTACCCTGTCGACCAATCTCTCTTTGTTTTTACTCACATGAAAGAATGTTTACAGAGAACAAAATCTCTGAGAGGTTCTGAAACAAAGCTTTTACTTAGTCATGTGAAACCACATCACCGTGCCTCTAAAGATACCATATCAAGATGGATTCGCTCTGTCATGGCAGATGCTGGTATTGATGTTAACACTTTTAAACCTCACAGTACCAGGGAAGCAGCTGCATCAAAAGCAAAAACTATCTGTTCCAATCAAGGAAATTCTAGACACTGCTGGCTGGTCTTCAGAACGAACATTTGACAGATTCTACAACAAGCCCTTCCAAGGGAATGGTGGTTTTGCCACATCTGTGTTAAACATTGACTAGCTAGAATTGCACTTACAAAACCCTTTGACTGTGGGTGCTGACAGCTTACATGTTGTAATGTTTGCTCAAATGTTAAAATTGTTACTTCTATTCAGACCTATTGTACACGAATAGGTATTACGTTATGATTAAATTCCAGTTGTTACACATTCTATTAGTATTTTCTCATGTGAATGTCTGGGCTTTGAAGTCTCATGGGATCCCTGTGGCAGTGGTGACGAAATAGAATTGAGGAATTAAACGAGACTTACCTGTAAGTTGAAGTTTGATTGGAATTCTATAGCATGTTGCACTCAGAATTCACTAATTGGTCTTGGTCTTAATTATACAGAAATACCAAAGTCATTAAAAGCGAAAATTATGCAGCGCGAAAAAGGTTTCCTTAAAAGGTTATGCATAACATATATGGTCCGGGCAATCCCGTAAGCCTAGGCGCCAGTACCTAGCCGGCGGCCATTTTCACTTTGCAAGTTGATGTTTGACCTTTCCCTTTTTCTGTGGAAGTTTTTAGCCATTATGGATGATGAAAATGTGTCTCATCACGGGTCTACGGGCTCGGTAAATGATGACAAGTCGCCGGGATCCCCAAGGGGATCGTTTAATGGCGATTCTGCGCTGGATGAGGGCGAACTAACCGGCGCCTCTCAGGAACAGTCGGCCTTGCAAGAAACTCGTTTGTCCATGAACGGTTTCCCGCCTAGTTCGAACCAACAGCAAACCGGCCGAAAGAGATCCTACGCAGCAAGCCTGCTCAGCGTTGCAGCTCCTAGCTGCCTTTCTGTCAGGGTTCCGGAACCTTTGAGCAAAGTTGCTAAGGTCTCCGAAGGCGGTTCTACTGATCCCTTTGCCTCAGCCTTATTGGCGGCAAAAGACAAAGCGAAGAAACACGCTTCTAAAGTGACAGTAGTTGAT
The DNA here is from genome assembly GCA_964017195.1 of Siderastrea radians. NCBI lineage: Eukaryota > Metazoa > Cnidaria > Anthozoa > Scleractinia > Rhizangiidae > Siderastrea > Siderastrea radians. The sequence continues at coordinate 31,788,646 of OZ024889.1, read as the reverse complement.
GAAATTCCTCCGCCTTCTGGCTCAACAAATACTCGATATTGTATGTGGAATATCGATAAAGATCTCAAGGAAATCCTTGATATTTATTTCTGATCGTGCATGGAGGACAAGGCTCATAACGAACTCGTCAAACAATTTCCTAAACCCAACGTTCCCGCTCTCCATGTTCCAGAGCTCGATAAATGGCTTGTCCTTATTCAAGGTAAGCAGTCTCTGGCTAATCTTCGTTGGGAACAGGATCTCCAAGTGACTGAGAGAAATTATATGGATGCAGCTGATCCACTTTGCATCCTTCTCCAGCATTTGAAACGGGACCCACAGGCTGTACAGGTCGGTGAGGCAATCAACCTGGTTCTCAAAAGCCTTCGCTTGCTGGGACATGCTGTGGCTACTGTTAACAAACACAGACGTCAGGATATTGTTAAGTCCACACATATCACCGACATAACTGAGCTCGGTAAGCACTCTGATTCTATGCAGAAGTTCCTGTTTGGTGAATCTAAAGCCAAGGAACTTAACTTTGTTGGTGAACTGGCTGAAAAAGTCTCTAAAGCCATCCAGCCTCAAAGCAAGAAAAACCAGTTCAAAAAGAAATCTTCTAGAGGCAATAGTTCATCAAACACCCATGGGCAGAATGACCACTCCTCTCACCAAGCCCATTCGCCTTCTGGAAATCAAAGCAGTCAAAGCTTTAATAAGAAGAGGCCTTACAATAACAACCGGCCTTTTCGGAGGGCCCCCTCCCAAGGGAAGCCTTACCTGGGAGGGGTGGACCAAAGGCTTGCATTCGAACAGAAGTCCAACAAGCAGCCCTTGCAAACTCCCAACAGAAACTATATACAGGGGAAACAAAGGTAAGCCTTCCTCATACTCATTCACTTCCCCCCCTTCCCTTTGTCTACGTCAACTTAGAGAACATCCCGAGGGCGGGGAGGCTAAAGTATTTTCTCCAGAACTGGGAACTCTTAACATCAGACCAGTGGACTCTCAACACTGTGAAGGGTTACAAACTAGAGCTCACAGGGGCAGTCACGGCTGCCTTCCCCACATCCTTCGAATGCCAGTCAGCTCGCCCTAGTAGAGGACGAGATTGCCAGCCTCTTAGACAAGAGAGCAATACAGCAAGTTCCCTACCATAGCAATCTCTTTTGCAGCAACCTTTTCCTAGTCGAGAAGAAAGGGGGAGGGCAACGCCCGGTGATAAACTTGTCCACACTAAACTCGTGTGCCACCATCATTTCAAGATGGAGGACTTGAAGGTGGTTGCGGACAGCCTTTGTCCTCTCGACTTCATGTGCAAAATCGACCTCAGGGACGCGTATTTTGCCATCCCCATCCATCCGGCACACCAAAAGCTACTTTGCTTTCAGTTCAAGAATGTAACTTACCAGTTCAAATGGCTTCCCTTCGGTCTCACTTCAGCACCTCGGGTCTTCACAAAAGTGCTGAAGCCCCTGATAGTTTATGTCAGAAGACTGGGTCTAAGGATATGTATTTACCTAGACGACATGTTAATCCTAAATTCTCAGAGGGAGGGAGCTATGAGAGATGCATCGCTAATGCTGCACCTGTTGGAAAATCTGGGGTTCGTTGTGAATATGGACAAATCTATTCTATTCCCTTCACAGGAAATGGAATTCCTAGGTGTTCTGGTCAGCACCATTCACATGAGCTTTTCCTTTCCGGAAAGCAAAGTCCTGAACGACTGCAGAAGACTTCTAAGTTCCAGGACTGCCTCACAATCAGATCTAGCACGTTTAATTGGCAAAATGATAGCAGCGAAGGCAGCTGTTTTCCAGGCTCCACTCCATTACAGGGCACTTCAACACCAAAAGAACTCCTTAGACCACCAGGGAGTTCCCCTCCATCAGAAGGTAATTCTAGACATAGAAGCTATATTAGACCTGGAATGGTGGGTAACCAACCTGGCCACAGCCAACTTCAGACCAGTGAAGCCTCTCCTTCCAGACCTGCTAATCCAGTCGGATGCTTTAGGGTCAGGCTGGGGGGCTGTGTGCAACAGGATCGAGACAAGGGGAACCTGGTCTCTTCACGAATCCTCACTTCACATAAATTGCTTGGAGCTGCTTGCCTCTACTCTCGCAATCAAGACCTTCACCAAATGCTTGAACGATGTCCATGTCCTGATACAAATGGACAATACATCGGCTATAGCTTACGTAAACAAAATGGGGGGAGCCAAGCAGGGTGTGTTGGACAAACATGCTCGTTCCCTATGGGAGTGGTGCCTCTCGAGGAAAATCATTCTTCGAGCGGAGCACATTCCAGGTCGACTGAATGTCATAGCAGATGCAGAGTCTCGAGCAAAACCAGATGCAGCGGACTGGAAGCTCGATTCGGAAGTGTTCAAAGTTCTGAATCACAGTTTCGGTCCCTTTACTGTAGACCTTTTTGCCAACAGGAACAACACACAGTTGGAGAGATTCTACAGTTATCTGCCAGATCCCCTAGCAGAACAGTACGATGCCCTGGTTCAGCCTTGGAGGGAAGAGAATGCTTATGCCTTCCCCCCTTTCAACTTGATCAGCAAATGTCTGAGGAAGATAAGCCTCGAAGGAGCAACTTTGTTGATCATATGCCCAGTGTGGCCAGCGCAGGCATGGTACCCCCACCTACTACAGTTGCTAACAGACAACCCAGTTTTGCTTCCAACCCACAGCGACCTGCTGTTAGACCCACTGGGGAACAGACATCCAATGATCGTCAACACCTCCCTGCCTCTGGCAGGATGGAGACTCTCAGGGAACACCTCTCTTCAGAGGGCATATCGAAAGAAGCTACAGATATTCTCCTCTCTGCCCAACGTAGATCAACAAATGCTCAGTACAAGTCCTGTTGGGCTGGAGTCGCTAACGACAGATTGATCCCTTTTGTCCAGCTGTAAGTGACTTAGTTCACTTTCTCACAGAGTTGTTTGAGCAAGGTAAACAATATTCTACAATAAACACTTATAGATCAGCTATTAGCTCCACAGTTCCACCCTTGGATGGATCTCCCTTGGGTCAACACATTAAATTGTGTGTAGCTTTATGAAGGGGGTATTCAATAAGAGACCACCTAAACCCCGTTACTCTGGCACTTGGGAGGTTTCTGTGGTTACTAATCTTTTTCAGAAGTGGCCAGATAACAGTAACTTAGATATCAAACGCCTCTCAAGGAAGTGTGCAATGTTACTTGCTCTATCAAGTGCCAAGCGACAGTCTGATTTGCATGCCTTAGATTTGGCATTTATGCAGTATCTACCTGAGGGCGTGGAGTTCAAGATTCCAGGGTTAACTAAGACCAGACTTCCGGGGAAAGATGTCACCTTCTTTTTCCCAGCTCTTAAAGGCAATGTTCAGTTGTGCCCAGTTGCCTGTCTAAGGGAATACATTAAAGGGGCTACGTCACGAGGATTTTGCTATTTTAGGTCAATTCTGTGCTAAAATCATTACCTAGTGCCTTTACTCATACACAAAGTGCTCCTTTAATACTATGAGGAAGATATCAAATGAGTTTTATCAGGGACAGCTCACCATAATAATTTTTTTGGTGGTTTTTGAGAACATAGCATCAAAACTTGAAAAATTTGGCCCAATTTTTTCAAGTTTCAATCCATGTCCATCCTTGCCATCAGTAGCAACAGGCGACAGGAAACAGTTTCAGTGGCGTAAGATAGTCTTTAATAACAAAGCTAGACCCTTATTTTTGGAATTCAGTTGATGCGAAGACACTTTTAGCTTTTTAAAAAGATACTAAAATAGCGTGACATAGCCCCTTTAAGAAGACAGAAAATCACCGCAACCGTAGTGGTGATGGTCAGCCCTTGTTTCTAGCAACTCAAAGACCTTATTCTTCCGTTTCTTCAACATCCATAGATAGACGGCTAAAGATGACTCTACAGGATGCTGGGATAGACATAAGTGTTTTAAAGCTCACTCAACAAGAGGTGCCTCTTCCTCTGCAGCAAGACAGAGCGGTGTATCAGTGAAAGATAGCAGCCGACTGGTCGAGGGAGACTACCTTCAATCGTTTTTATTCCGCCCTCGCCACTCTGTTTCCTTTGGCACAGCAGTCATTTCTTAGGTCAGTTGCTTTAAACGAGACCAATTAGTGAATTCTGAGTGCAACATGCTATAGAATTGTAGATTGTGCTAGGCTACGAAGTAGCTGAAGTACAATCAGAATTCTATTATTGTTGCACGAAGAATTCACTAGTTCCCTTCCACCCTCCCTATTTACATGACTTCCGTGCCAACAATGTCCTTTTATCTCTTTGCAGATTGGACTCATTTTGCCTACTGCTTTGTCTTCAACAAGATCCTTGTCGCATCATGTCATTTTGTTTTGTGTCAAGTTTTGTGTTAATAAAGATGCTTAGTTATTAGTTTCCTTAGTCTATTTATTTTGTTGTGGCAAAGTTCAATGGCCGCCAGCTAGGTACTGGCGCCTAGGCTTATGGGATTGCCCGGACCATATATGGTATGCATAACCTTTTAAGGAAACCTTTTTCGCGCTGCATAATTTTCGCTTTTAATGACTTTGGTATTTCTGTATAATTAAGACCAAGACCAATTAGTGAATTCTTCGTGCAACAATAATAGAATTCTGATTGTACTTCAGCTACTTCGTAGCCTAGCACAATCTACAATTCTATGAGACACCTACTGCTACAAAGGAATCACATGCCCACCCTGTTATATTCAATCCCCTCCCCAGCATAGTGTTTATTAACACCCTGCTACATGAACACAACAGTTGTGAACCAACCTCAGCAGTTGAGGGGACTTACTACATTTATACACTTCTGGACGACCTTCACATTCAAGCTTTAAAAACTGACATGCGCATGCGTGATGCAATCTCATGTGATCGCTTTGTAGCAGTAGGTGACTCATAGAATTCCAATCAAACTTCAACTTACAGGTAAGTCTCGTTTAATTTCTCAAATTTACTGTAAAACCACTAACATACATATATAATCAGTCTCTCCTCACTGGAGTAATTCCAAATGACCTCAAAATAGCACTTGTAACTCCAGTATTCAATGCAAATAACAAGGAAGTAAGGAAAATAACAAGGAAGTAGTAACATTTTAGAAGAATTATGTATAAAAGAGTACTTAAATATTTGGATAAACACAACATGCTGTTTCAAAGTCAATAAGGTTTTCGTAAAAAACACTCAACCAACTTAGCAACTATAGAGCTCATGACAAAGATATTGCAGGCAATAGACAACAATGAGTACACAACTGGAGTATTTCTAGACCTAGCAAAGGCATTTGACACAGTTAACCATGAAATATTGCTTACAAAACTCGAACATTATGGAATCAGAGGGATTGCCCTTGAGTGGTTTAAAAATTACTTAACAAACAGAAAACAGATAGAAATTAAATATAAACAAAAAAATCTGAAAGCTTGACAATCAAATGTAGTGTGCCTCAGGGTTCAATCCTGGGGCCTCTTCTTTTTCTTATATAGATGAATGATATTTCTAGGTGCTCAGAGATCTTATCAATTATTCTATTTGCTGATGATACAAATCTGTTTCTCAGTCACAAAAATTTAGATACCCTAGAAAAAAACCATGAACCATGAGCTAAGAAAAATTGCATCCTGGCTTTCTGCAAATAAGCTTTCCCTAAATATTACTAAACACACTTTATAATCTTCAAGTCAAGAGGGAAAAAACCAAATCAAAATGTCTCAGTTAAAATCAATGGACAGCCTATTGAGCAAGTAAAGAATACTAAATTTCTGGGCCTATATATAGATGATGAGCTTACATGGAAATATCATATAGACCAAGTCGTAAATAAAATATCAAAAATGGCAGGAATAATGGCTAAGGCAAGACATTACATATCTTTAAAAACCTTACAGACAATTTATAACACTATGGTGTACGATAGTGCATAGTACACCATATGGTGTACTATGGTGTACGATAGTATAACACTATGGTGTACAATTTATAACACTATGATATTGCAATACGTTGAGTAAGGACTCAACGTATTGCAATATCATTTATCAATATCATTAAGCTTAGGCTTAAGTCGATATTTATGATCCCAAAAAAGATAGAATTATGACATTTTCAAAATACAGTGAGGAATCTAGGCCACTATTCCTCTCATTAAAGATTCATAATATATGTGAGTTAAATATGTACCAAATGGCGCTCTTCATGTACACATATTTTAATGATAATCTACTGAGTTATTTTACCAGTTACTTCAAAATAATTAACAACATACATTGTCATAATACGTGATCTGCCTCAAACATATATTGACTATAAAAGGACAAATTATGGGAATTATTTCATTAAAATTTAGGGGGGCACAGATATGGAATAAGTTACCAAAGGACCTGAAAATATTAAAATCATACAGTCTGTTTAAAAAAGCAACCAAAGTCTATGTGCAAAATCAGATGTATTTTTAGTTATAATATTATCATAATTATTAGTTCTTGGATACAGTAAAACTTGTCACCATTACTCTTTAATATTACATCCCTCTGCCACTTAAGTTAGTTTTTTTAACATGAGGGGATCTTCTTAGAAAAGCTCAGCAGAGATTGCTAAGATCTCCTGCCATTATATTTGAACCTATTGTTAAGTAGCAGAGATATATCAATTTATGTAAATAAAAATATAATGGACAAATAACAAAAAATAGCAAAAAAACAGCTACAGTTCGTCCGCCATGTTTGATTTTTAGCATGCTAGTTCCCAGGGAGGCCGTGAGATCACAAACGCATGCGCATCACGTGTGTTTTTGAAAGAATGGAAAAGTGCGAAGTTTGGGTCTCCATGGGAGGATGCCATGGATGCATTGGGCATATAATCAATACACCGCTGTATACCTTTCAATACCCTTTTATACCCTTGAATCGAGTCTGTTTAGAGTTGAACTGCATTTTACTGCTTAATTCTACGTTTTTTCTCTGAAACGCTTCGGCTATGGAACAATTTCGAGTGGTTGAAGAAGAAGCAATGACCCAGGCTGTCTGAAAAGAGGTAAGAGTGGGAAAATGTTCATATTTTGGCGCAGAATTCGAAGCTCGCAGATATTTCTCACTTCAATCGCCCAAGCGAATGGTTAGATTTCTCAATTGTCATGCATTAAAATGAAGCAATGTTGTCTTGAAATGTCCTTTCAAAGCAAAATTCTATGTAAGACTTCAATAAGCTTGAATGTAAAGTGACAATTTAGCTGAAAGCGTTCGTGCAAATGAGTAAATTCTTGATCGGAACTTACTGGAATAGTCAAATACAAATTTGCCTGATTTTCACATTCAACTAGTGAACTATCAGAAGAAGAAGAAGAAGAAGAGAAAACTGGATTTGTTGCTGAAAAGGGTTGGATTCCTTTATAGTTTCTTATCAAGACCTAAATGGATCTTTACTTTAGCACAATGTTAATGTTCTCAGATGAAATGCCCATTGAGCAGGTTGTAAATCAGTCCATGTTACACACCATTGGTTTCACACTAAAGTTTAAAAAGATCCTGTGATGATAGTTGTAATAATAATTTCAAGTCAGTCTTTTTAGTTCTACACTCAAACTTAGAAACCATGAACACTGAAAACATATGTCCATTGTGTTTTGACCAATCATGTGCAAGACCTTGAAACCACAAAACAAATGGGTTTCTTAGTCACAGAACGGATTTGGTTCTCACTTTGTTTCGTAAAACCTCAAGATTAAACCTTCATCTTCACTTACAGGAATTTAGATTGTTATTCTCTATCTGAGAGTCACATGCACTACGCAAGCGAAAACTTTGGCTCAGCGGTTGCTGCTGCATTGTAGCAACAGCCACAGATTGTCGAAACGGGTGTTTGTTAATTTTCAACAGCCTGCTCACTCAGTACCATTGTTAAATTTGAAACTGTCATTTTTAAAATTTGCAACTAGACATTGAATGTGACAGGCCCATCTCGAACGCATGGATGTTTTGGCCTAAGTAAATTGAGTCAGCTCTGCTATCAGAATTAACAGCAGCTTTGGGTGAATTTTGAGGGAGAACATTGCATCTTTATATCACAGTGAAATAAGTGCAGCTTGAGTTGCTTTTATTTGAAATGTCAGAAAACACTTATTGTTGCATCAGCTTGTCCAAAAATTTATTAGATCCAAAAGCGCTCAAACTTATTTTTGCTTGCGTTGTACACAGGGTTCTCAGATAGAAAGGAATAGCACTTTCAATTCCTGTAAGATAAGATGAAGGTTAAAGAGCCAGTGTCACCCAAAGTGCTTTCCGCGGTTGTGTTTTTGTTTTCAAGTTTGGCTGGCGCGTTTGCCGGACGTTTCACAAATTTTTCCCTGCCGCGCTGGCCTTTCAGCAAGCTGATATTTACAGTAGTAGCCTCTTAAAATAGTAATATCTTCATCGCTAGATGTTACCGGAAAAAACAACTCTAGATCTGACTTTGTAGTCAACGCGTATGGAGCTTTCATAACAACCGATCGATTGATCAATCGATCGATCGATCTCGATGGATGTAAAGCCAGAGTAGCCCTTCCACTCGATATAAAAATAACGACAAAAACAAGTAACAAGAATATTGACGCCTTCATCGCTAGATGTCGCTGGAGAAAACTATTCAATGCGTATACATGGATCTATTACAGTCCCATCGATTAATTGCGCGATTGATCGCATCGACCGATGTCGATGGACGCAAAACCATAATAGCCACTTACACTTGTTGTAAAAATAAGACATAAACAGACAGCGAGCACAAGGAATAATTAAGCAAAACAGCACAAGCTCATTACCATAACCATTATTTTGGAGAAAGCCCGTAGCTACTGTTATTTTGTGGTAAATCAACGTTCCTTCTGTTTTCATTTGGCAATGAATGTAGCACTATTTCGACAAACACAGTGTCAGTACTATTGCTGAAACCCTCTGCTACTGATACACGGACTCCTTCGGCCGTACAACTTTGGCAGAGCCCGGAAGACTCGGCCTTCGCCTTAACTTTCCTGAACCCTACGAGGCATTCAATTTAAAGATCTCCTTCTCCACTGTGAAAACTCTTCAGAATTCGGAAATATACAACGAAATCGATACGGCGACACTTAAATGTGAACTCAAAATTCACACTAGTGCTTTCGGATCACTAACGGCAGCAATGGAAGAAGATACAAATCGGACTTCATGACAATCAAGAAAATGGCACATTTTTCATATATGAAAAATGTACCTCGGTGCGCAAAGCACTTTGGGTGACACTGGCTCTTTAAATCTTGAGGTTTTTGAAACAAATTGAGAACCAACTTGATTCTGCGACTGAGAAACCCATTCGTTTTCTGTGGTTGCAAGGTCTCGCATGTGATTGGTCAAAACAGTATTAACACAATGAACATTCCAGAAATATTTTCAGTGTTCACGGTTTTCTTAGTTTGAGTGTAATACAAGGACTAGACTGCAAGTAGTCTAATTTTGGCGATGGCGATTTGTGGGGCAGGCGAAATACACACATGCGCGTGCAAAATTTCGAGGAGACCTGTGCGCGATGTGTGTATTTCGCCCGCCACACAATTGCCACTGCCAAAATTAGAGACTAATCGCAGTCTATACAAGGACTTTCCTGAAATTTGAGATGGTGTGCTACCTAACGAACCATGACATGATGTAACAGACTCTTTATTTTTTATTTACAGAACTTCTTAAGGAAAGATTTCTGCTTCCTGAAGATCTGAAGACAGATCAGGAATGTGGACTTGCAGTAAACAATTTCTTAAAGCAGTTTCCCCCAGGAGCACTGTAAAATCAAAATGACTGGTATTTCAGTTTGTTTTTTAAACAGTGCTTTCGGTTGGTAGTGTCATCAGATTTCAAAATGTTATACACATGTATAAAACAACAGTAAGCCTTGTTTTATACTTAAATTTTAAGATCTGATCTAATATTTGTAAATTAAGGGTAATTTATAAATAAACTAGTCATGAATGAATATAGTTAACATCTATACTCCAAACAAAACGAGTGAGCAAACTTACTTTTTCTTTTTTCCTTTATTAAAAGCAAATTAAACAAAGTAGCCGTAGAAATGTAGCCACTTTATCAGTTAATGGCTGCCCTGACTAGCTTAGGACTGGTCAGGTCCACAACAACAACAAAAAAAATGGCTCGGGGTTGACTGGCCCAGGCTGGCCTGAAAAGCAGAAAACATTTTTCCATTTGGGCCAGCTGGGGCTGGCCTGGGCTGTCCTGGTCTGGGGTGGGCCAGTCCCTGTCATATGTCTGTCTTGGACCAGCCCGGGCCGGCCAGGGCCGGCTTCTCAGTAGCATTTTTCGGCATTAGCATTTTTGAAAAATGCTAATTTTGGGCCGGTGTTGGCCGGTCTGGGCCGGCCCTGTGGCCCAGCGCTAAGGTGGAGTCGCGATTCTTTTCAACAATAACTTCGATCTTCAGCTCCTACATACATACCTGGATCCCAACGGCAGATTTATCATCTGCAATATTACAGCAGACAAAAATTGTATGACCATAGCCACGCTCTACGCGTCTAATGACGATGATCCAGACTTCTTTCAGAATTTTTGGATCATTTAAACGATTTTCAGTGCGACGAAGTAGCAATTGGAGCGAGATTTTAACTTGGTTTTGGACTTGGATATGGATAAAAAGGGAGACTTTGCTGAAACGCTTACGTTAACACCATGTACGAAATATTATTGATACCTTTTTAAAGGCAAAAAGCCAAATAGACTGGCGTACAAGATCCTCGTGAACAAATAACAAAAGAGTCCCATTAATGCCAAAAGAAAGTGGGCTGCAGAGTGCATGCTGGAAAACCAAGAAAATATTGATTGGAAGACAGTTTACCGGGCACCTTTTCTGTGCACAAAAATTACAAAACTAATCGTTTTCCAATTTAAGCTTTTACACAAGATTAGCGACCAAGATTTTTCTGACCAAAATAAATCTAAAGGATAACGAGCAGTGCACTTTTTGCCAAAATGATAGAGACTCTCATTCACCTTTTCTGGACTTGTGACGTATCCAGCCTTTTTTGGCAAGGTTTCAAGCAATGGGAAATTAACAGAGGAGAACTCCCAACTATTATTAATCTAACGCCATGTCTGATATTAGGGTTAAAGCCAAACAAAAACAAGTGCATAAACGTCTATTTTCTGATAGCCAGATTCTTTATCTGGACATGTAAAATGCGCAACATTTCTCCGAAGATTGAAAACTTCTCCCTTTTCTCTCACATTATGACACAACATACGCTATTTGCTAATTTAAATGTAAAGCAAAGCCATGCAAATATCTCTGCCTCTCTCTCTTTCGTTTTTTTTTCTCAATTTCTTCAGATGTTTGTACTTTCTCTCCTTTTTTTCCCTTTGTAATACTTGTAACTAAGGTAAAACAAATAAACTTAAACACCCTTGCAAGTAATGTAAGTAATGCAAACATTTTAGATAGATCATTGTTATGGAAGTGATTTGTCTGTATTGAAATCGTTTCAGTACACCATTGTAATTTTAACTAATGCTAACGCTATCCGGTAGGGAGCAGTACTGTAAGTAACGTTCAAAGTATTGTATTGATTGTAGCAACGTTTTTAAGTATTGTACTGTAATGCTAATGAATGTGGTGAATCAATAAAAAAAATACTGGTACGTTTGTTCCTCCGCCAATTTTCCATCTGTCTCTTGGACCATCAAAAGGCTCCCTCTGACCACGCTGCAAGTTCAAGGTAAGTTAGGTTAGATTTATTTTATTTTGGCTTTTTGTAAATAGCGTGTTCAAGTAGGCGATTAATTATAATAGGTAGACGTACATTAGTCGATTGCAATGAAATGGTAGAAATACTCACCACTGCATGGTTGAATTGTGTGAAGGCCAAAGTGGAGCAACCAATTCACGTTGCATATGCAGAAAGCTCGACCCCCCCAAATTCTTCTCCAATGTCGACGTTAAATTCACATTCTTGTTAACCCTTACCTATGCACTGAACTTGATGTTTGCTTTCTCTTCCACATCTTTCAAACAATCCTTGTTATGATTCACTAGTTTCTGCCATTGCTGTTTAGTATTATGTCCTCTAGTAGATGTGACACAGGCTGCAGAAAGAGAGGTTTCCTGCGATTCCACGGTCATCGTAATGGCACGCTCTTTGTTCAAGCCCAGGTGGTGTGCAGCCTACGACGGGGCTGCATTATTTTATCAGATTTCCAAGATGGCGGTCTTACCAAATAGTTAATGGAGTTAGTTGAAGCTAATATTACTGTTAAATTCGAACACTTTCTGATCAAAAGAAAAACGTTTCATATGAAGATAAATTCCTTTCTTTATTCATTGAGCACACTGAAATTTGGATTTACTGTTTCTGTTATCGTATTTTGATTGAGAATGTAGCACTCATTTTCGCGGGAGTAAATCCCCGTAAACTTGCACTCCGATTTTTTAGTTTTACACGACTATTCCTTGCTTGCACCTTGCCCAAAATATCACCCCAAGATGTTCCCAATGAATGGGAACATTCACACATTCGAGTTGATTGCACCCCAGCACACCCCTCTCCATTTAACGGAAAACTGATTTTGAACATGAAGCGTTTTTGTCCTCGCGAGGATTTGTGCTGGTTTTGTTGCCTCACTGCACCGGATAAATGATAACAGGTTTGACTGAAATGTGTTTCACCTGACTTAGGTAATCAGAGATGAGTAAAAGGGGACCGCCTGGAAGCAGTGGAAACACCCCCGGCAAGAGAGCCCCCAAAAAATCTGCAACAGATCCATGGAAAACAATGATACGAAAACGGCCAGAAGGAGTTTGTTTACCAGTTCAGCACAAAATGTTACTGCGCATTCCAAAGAGTAAACAAGACAAGAACTTGTAGCACTGGTCAAGTATGTGGCCTTGTATAGGTGTGGGCACCTTCCGTCGGTGTGGAAGGTGCCCACACCGATGGATGGCCGAGTATTAAAACCCAAAGTTTTTGGGAAAATTGTTGCAAGGCAATCGTCGATGCCGCAGGTCTGCCAAAGTGTACAGGTATAACATCCTTTTATTTTCCACACTTCCTTGTGTATAATTTCTTTATTCCAATTTCTTCGACCAGTGTGCTACTGTTTTGTGTGATGTACATGTTTTTTGTGAATGTTAACTTCAATTTAAATTGATTTACCTGAGAAAAGACTGCATAAAATAGTTTAAGGGTCCTTTGTACCCATATTCCCCATCTGTGTCAAATTATGATTTTTTTTATGAAGCAGGTCCTATGGTAAATAAGTTGCCATATTGAGTAATTCAAATGAACTCAAAGCTGTTATGGGAACTTAACATTCTTACATTGAATAGAGCACATAAGTATATCCAGGTGTTTAAGCCTCCAACAAGGGTCAATGCTATAATTTGGAAAAGAGGACCTTCTGTGGCTTTCACTTGCAACAATGAATTCTGTGTTAAATTAAAGGCTACAATACTTAGTAGGTGTCTATCTCTCTCTTTTTTATAGGGTCGTTTTGTAGGACTAGGGTGTTGAAGCATCGGAAGAAGAAATTTAGCTTGTCTGAAGCAGAGAAGTATTTTGCATGAACTATTTTAAAAGCTCATTCTTCGCGAGTTTTCGGCCATGAGCGCAGCCACATGGGAACATGGTGTGGTACATGTTTTCTCCAGTACATTCTTGTGGCATGGCTAGTTCTTAAAGAAATAAATGTGATGGCAATTATTGGTACCTTTTTGTTACCAGACACAACATAACACTCAACACAACACAACACTCAGGATACTTTTTTTTGATCGAGTAAAATTTCCTACATGAGAAATGTCAAATACACCATCTCTTCTTTGACGGTACGAGTAGATGTGAGGTTTTTTAATTCCAACATTACGAAAATGATTGACTGAATTTATCCATAGGAAGGATGGGCAAAGACAAAAGAGGAATTAGAAGAGGATGATGTTTAAGTTGCGAATGCGATGAATGCCAAGCACAAGGAGGACTTCTTTATGAATATTGTGGGCAACCCCCAGCAAAGCACTTGCACGAAGAAGAGCCATCAGAACCACCAGCAAAAATCTACGCGAAGGACTGAACGATGAACCGTGTGATGAGCTCGGTGATGAGACGGAACAAGTAGCTCAACCTTGCACAGGTGAATTTAGTGGTGATGACAGTGAAGTCCAAGGCGAGTTTGGCGCCGCTACAGTTTAGGTAGCTAAAGTTAATCTATTATGAATTTTTTCTCTTCTCCCGTGAAACTATGCCAGGGATTTTATTCGAGTTCATATGTGTATTGTGTAAATAGAGAAACTGCTTCTGTTAAAGCCAAAGCCATTACTTCATGATATTAAACCAGGGGAGGATGGTGGTAAGATAAGTTGGTATCCAGAACCTCATCACGTGTTTACTAGAGTTACAAAGGGTAAGATGGAAGAAATCAAAGAAACCTTTCAGTCGTACTGTTCTAGAGCAGCAGACACTAGTAGTTATACAAATGATATGTGCTCTGCTTGCGCCTCAATTCCATCTTTTAAGTCGTTTAAAACGGACTGAGCCTTGCAATGAAAACAGAGAACAGGACCTTGCTTCAGTTCATAACAGTTTCCTAAGTCTGACTGAGCTGGTACAGAAATTGTGGGATAATATATGCCATAATCTGCAAAGAGCAGCAGATGGCGGTCTGCTTGACGAAAAGCAGACGTTGATAGGAGTGTTGGCGATGATTGCAAAAAACGTCCACGTGCAAAAGAATGGGAGATGTTATCAGTCATCCTTCAAACTCTTTCTAGAGATCATCTTGCTATGGGGTGAACTGCGGCTTGCTAATTTTGTAACTTTAAACTTTTGCAGCGCTGAAGTGCATTCCATTTATAGATAGTGCAATCGAGTTAAGTGGTGGAATCTAAGAAGAAAATTTGAAGAAGCCTGCTAGTGTCTATGTAAACATTATGAAAATCGGTGGCTTGTCGTCAGTTCCTGTTCTGGCAGCTGAAGACAAAACTTCCATCATTGGGCAAGTTACTTACAATGAAGCGAAAGATGAGCTCCTTGGATTCTGCAGAGTCAGTGGTGATCAGCACAAGTGCTTTGATGCCTTGAACGTGCCGGTTGTTTATGGTGAGGAAGGCTATAATACCATAACATCGGCATTTAAAAACTACAAAATTGGAACAAACGCAAGAGCAATTACCTTGAATCCTCTCCATCCAAACCTACCTCGCCTATTTGTTAATCATACCCACCTGTGATACGTTTGACTTGGTACAAAGGCTATACGAGGCTGAAATAGAGTCTGCTGTTGGTCCTTTGATTGGCAAGAGTTCTGACGGTGATTCCAGGAGGAGAGAGATAATGTTCCAGCTTGGTAACAGTGAAGTCACGTGGAACGAGTTTTGACCAGTATCTCGTGACTTGGGATTCATGTTTACTTGCAGAAGAGAAGATCAGCCTAATGGAAGTTATGGATTATGCGACCAAGACTACATTCACAATCACAAGAAGCTACTGAATCCTCTTGACCACGCAACTCGAGTTTTGACTATGGGGCTGTACCTTTCCCACGTGAACCACCTCCAGCTAGTCCACAACACCTTTCCCTTAAATGACTATGGCTTGGGAACAAGTGATATTGAATGTCGAGACAGGCAGAACTGGGCATCTGCACAGAAACTGTCCCCCACTAAAGTGAGGGTTTGTCTTGGAAGGTAGATGGATGGCAACTGTGGCAACCAGCAGCCTAATCCAACTTTACCTGGAACAAAGGCGTATCTGTTAATAGTGTGGATATATTCTGCAGCTATGTAGCTTCTCTCCATACAAATTATATCACACACTAGACCTATGTAGACGTCCTCATTTCATTCCACTTTGCTGATCTGCTGGTTTCCTACATGCAAGACAACTTCGTTCCCCAGGGATGCCATCTCGACCTCACTGGTTCTAACGTTCATGAAGATTTCTGGAGGAAGAACGGGCAACCACCAAAACTACAACTTCCTTGATCTTCAAAGAAATTCTTCCAGATGATTAGGCTGGAACAGATCCGAGTCAATTCCTGTGCACAAGAGTTTGCAAAGTCTCAGCCAAAACAAGAAAGTATTTGGGCACGCCAATAACCAGACGATTTTGTGAAAGCTCGTTTAGATGATTATTCCACACCTGAGTTGGTAAAACGATGGTAAAAAGATGGCACAGGGGCTGGCCCATTCCGTTGGTATGGCTCCCGATGATACTCGTGGTAATGAAGTGTCAAGTGATGATGGTGATGACAACAATGATGAAGGTGGTGGTATTTGCGAACGCAAATGGACGGAGGACAATGACTGGTTTTATCACCGTTCCAGTACCCAGGAAATCAATTTGAAAAGGGTAGAACTAGTGACTAAGCAGAGCACCATTCCAGCAGCGATAGTTGTAAGGACCGTTGATATAGGAAGTTGTATCGAAAAGACCCACCCCTAAACATTCCAAAGTCGTGACGTCATCAGAATGGAATGTGGTCGGAAAGGAAGAGATCCTGTGATTTGGTTTGGGAAACCGCAGACCAGGGGTGGAAAAGGGCATCGTGGGAGGAGGCGAGCAGTAGCGGCGGCGGGCACGCGAGGGGGGATTGGGGCCAGGGCAGCATGTGTGGGGGTAGCACGCGCCAAGCGCGTGCTGTGGGGGAAAAACGATTTTAGTGTGAGTTCGAATCCCGGTTGGGGGGGAATTTTTTTTGTTTTTGAGGCTAGAAAATTTTTTTTCCGGCCAGAGGGGATCACGAGAAAAGTCATTTTGTGAGCATTGTGGTTTTGTTTTGTGTTTTGGCTGGGACGCCGCGGGTTTGTCAAAGAAAAAACAGATCAATCGATCGAGCCAGCCAGCTTGAAACCCCCTCAAAAAAATATTTTATTGGGTTGGCACTTTTTTTCGAGTTCTCAGGAAAAAACAATACATTCCGTGTCAGTGGTATGACTTTGTATTTTCTTTGTTTGGTTTAGTAGATGACGTTAAGAAGTTGAAGGGGTAGTCAAGGCGCATGCGTAGCGGATCAAGAAAACAGTGTCTGCTGATTTACTGTGCTTTTTTTGTTGGATTTATTTTACGGTAATAAAAAATAAAGAGAATGAAAAAATAGGAGTGGAGAAGGTGTTTTTTTTTTAAGAAAATGGTAGTTATTTTTTTCCTATACCACAAGACAAAAATGTTTTCTCCTGTTTCATATCTAAGATGTGGCGATTCTTAAGTAGAAATCGGGGTGAGGTAGATGCGCCTCTTTCACTACACTCCATTTTTGTCTGCAGTTTCAGTTTGTGCAGGCTGAGAACTCTTACCGTCTGAACTGACGTTTAGTTTGATGTAGCCAGATGATCCACATTCGGATGACGTCTCCTCACCCCACTTTTTTCCCATACCACAAGGCAAAGATGTTTCCTATTTTTTCATATATTAGATGTGATGTTATTAGAGTAGAAATTGAGGTGGGTGGATGCGTTCCTCTTTCACTACACGTTTCTTCTTCTTCTGAAGCTTCACTTCGTTGTCTTGCCATGACAACAAACACTGTCTCTGTATGTGGTCCGACGAAAAAGTGTGGAAGCTGACCTGCCATTCTTCACGTGTCCCCCACCTCACTTTTTTAACCCCACAAGGCAAAGATGTTTTCTTCTTTTTGATAGATAAGATGTGGTGTTGCTAAAGTAGAAATCGGGGTGAGGGGATCCTTGTACGCTTCATCCATTATGATATATTCCTTCGTCTCTCTCAATGTGTCTCAGAAGATGAAGGGTGTAAAGCTCATTTCACCTCATATTCACTACACCCTCTCACCCCACTTTTTTCATACGATTTTTTCGATAAAATGGATTCTACTTTTTTTGGAGAACGCGCGCCGAGTTTTTTCATAAAAGTAAAATTAAAATGGAAGAACAAGATAATGGAGAGCTCAGGCTGTATTTTTTCATGTATAGGGAAAAACTTTTTTCTGGCAGTAATACTATTTGACTTTGAAAGGGGGAAAAAACGCGTTATTGTACTTACACAGAAAAAAGAATGGACTAGTATTAAATTTGTCTGGTTATCAGAATAGATGTCGCGATGTACAACGAGCACTATTTTTTAAATCGGAAGGTCGATGGTTCAAACCTCGGCCTTTGTGTTTGAGTGAAAAAAGAGAAATTTTTTCCAACGTAGAAATGATTTTTTTCATGTGATAAAATGATTTTCAGTGTTTTGCTTTTTAATATCTTTGTTTTTTTATTGGTAACAAAATTTTTTCCCTCGAAAAAAATTTCAACATGACGCTTTTTCTGGAAAAAAATTGAATATGCCATGGCTTTTTTCTCGAAAAAATTTCGACATGACATCCCTTTCTCTCGGAAAAAATATACAGACGAAGATGACTCCATCCGATTTGGTTGAGTTCGTTTTTTCGGCGCACTCTGTTTTTCTTGTGTGGATATTTCATACTTACTGGGTTGATTCGCGGTGACACGACAACAAAAGGTCGATTTGTCTTTTGTTTTTTATAGATTATGGGTCCATATTTTCACCATGGACCAAAACAAGAGGTATGTTTCACACCTCTTTCACTACACTCTGTTTCAGACTGCAGTTCTCATGTTTCATACTAAAACAACAACCCAGGTGTACGTTTTCTAGAAATGGACCGTCTCTACTTTATGGGAGAGAAAAAATATGGAGATGCAGTTCTTACTGAGGGACGCGCATGCACGCGTGTTCTTCAATGCTCCAATAGAGATCCGTGGCTAAAGAAAAAATGGGTGATTTTTGAGTGGGAAAAAATGTTTTTTTTAGCATACATGAGGGCAAGCTCAATGTTTTTTAAAAAAATCTTTTATTTTTTTAATGCCAGAAGTCATTATTTCCCAAAGTTGGGCTGAGGTAGTCTTGCTTTTTCGCCCATTCCAGCCATTGTCTAAAGATGTTACATTTCACCGTGGCACAGTATCCTCTTTCATGATGTCCGCAATCTTCTGGTGGTTCCATGTCAGGCTCGATAAACGCTTCAACTTTGTTACATCCCCAATGTTCCAAATTGATGGCTTCAGTGTCCAAGGCTTTCAGCACCTCGTAGACGACCCGCCCTCCTTGGTAACCAACCAGGGGTTGGTCTTCTGTCTTGTATTTGTCATACTACTCTTTTCAATCTTCTCCAAAACAAGAGTATGGTTTGCCTCCTTCGGTGTCATGATTTTCAAAAGCTAATCCATGCACGCGTCCCGTGACGTAGGCCACATTCAGTCTATCTCGATCTTTGATTCTTTTCAAGGACATGGGCATTTTGTATTTGATGTTGCCGCACGTGCCTTCTTTGACTGAACTCCACTCCACTCCATGGCTGTAGAATTGATGATCTGTTCACGTCTTGCTTTTGTTTTTTTTTTTGGGACTGTCTTATCACATGCGACAAAATACCACCCACCACAGGTGCCATGATCCCAGCTGACACGCCACCACCTAACAACCCTCGGCGTGTTTTGTTGGGACGCCCAGGTCACCCTTTTTTGAACAGGTGACTGGCTTCAAATTTCACTTGTCTTCCTTTTTCACCTAGAGATTGTTTGAGGGTGGGTCGAGGATGTCCTAAGCACCAGCGAATCCAACGCGTCGTTTCTTTCCATCGCTCTTGTTCGTGGCCCATCCGTCGTTGTAAGTCAGCTCTTTTTTGGGTCCAGTTTGGATGGGACGGGTGACGGGTGCTTCCTCGTTGTTGTTGCCTACCCATTACTTGCGTCAACTTCTTTGCGCAGGTTTTAAGACGGTAATGGGTGAAGATTCGTCCACCAAAAGATGTGTTCGGAATCGAATGGCTTCGTTGCTTTGCGGATGATTGTCAATCATATAGAGTTCCCAAAACGCTTGACTGTCTCCCATCCAACGATTGCCCAAAGCTTTGACGTAACGGGTGTTGGCCGGATTTTGAAACAATACTGTGTAATGGAATTGCGATTTTGGGTAGCCTGTTCGCGACCTCCCGGATACAGGTTCTGCATCAACGTGATGGCAAACAATTCCAAGTGGTGGGTGCCACACGTTAGCAGTTGGGTGACTTGAGGGGATTGGGCAGCTTCTTGCATCAGATCGCCCAGAATTAACACCCCCGGTCGTGCCGAGGGTGGAAACAGAGTTTCTAACTTGTTGGGTAAGTTGGGATGAAAGATCACTCCCAATGTTTGAAAATCGTCAAAGATGGGTTGCCAATGGGAACCGTAACAATACACGATTTTTTTAAAAGAACAGGGGGAACCATCAGCTCATTGAAAGTACACGGGGGCATTGCGCACTAAACGGTAGAGCCACGTGGTTTTCCCACTCAGGGAGGGTCCCACACTTTGCATGTTGCCAGGCACCCGCAAACGCAGGTCGTACTCAGACCCATCAGACATCAACAACTGGCGATGCTTCTGTGAAGATAAATCAAATAACTTGTGCATACATTGAACGAAAGTGGTGTCGTTGTACAGGGCATCGGTGGGTGAGAAATAGTGTACAATCTTTTGTAAAGGTGTCCCACGACATCGGTGATACAGGTAGTACAGGACATAATCCCCACACACGTCTGTGCTCCATTGTTGGAGGACCTGAGGGTTTTGTTGAAAGGTGTCAAAGCAATCCCAGCTGTGGTAGTAAGTGTCGGGTTTTATGGCATAACTGTCAAAGAACTCGCCTTTGTGGGGTCCCGACCAAAACAAGCCCACCCAATTTTGTCCTGGCAGGTCGATTGGATCGGTGTTGGCAATAGCACATCGCGTGTACGGGGCTTGGCATGGGACTTGATCGGCGCCATACACATCCAAGAAATAGCGTCGAATAAATTCATCTTGACAGATGTTGACAGATGTTGCGTTATGTCCAGGTATCGTGCATGGTGTTTTTTGCACACTACCTAAGGGAATAGGGCCTTGCACGGTGCCACGGTTGTCCACTTCCAACAGATGTTCGTCTGTATTATGGAAAAACAGGGCTGGGAGGGTAGGATTGCCACTGCTAAATCGCAGGCGGATGTCCACCAGCATGTGCAGCAAAGGGGTACTGGCTTCCCCACCACCTTGCACAGCGGTCAGGTCAAAGGGTACGATGAAGAAACCTTCATCAAAGGTATCGGGATCTAAGAGATAAGCATCTCGTTTGTTTTTGCCCGAAGCATTCAACAAAAGGTCATAGATCTGATACTTGTTGGTCAGATTCAAACTGGCTTTGGGGACGGGCACCCCATTGGTGGTACATTCCACGGACAAGCCATTCATCCGAGTAAAATTAAAAGGATTTTTTCCAGAATGACCTTGGTAATGTTCGTCATCCACCAAGACCATCCAAAACAACCGCGGTGCTCTTCCTCGAAACACATCATTAAGATCTATTTGCGTCTGGTTGGCTGGCAGCTGATAGTTGTCACAGCGCCTGCAGCGAAAAGGAAAGGTCAGGAGGTTGACCACACTGGTGGCTTCCACTTTTTCTTCCATATACTTCACAATGCTTTCTATAGGAACTCGGTAAAACACACGGATGAAACATTGAGAGACCAACACTTCAAAGGACACTTTGTCACTAGATGCGGCCACCTGTCCATCTCCACCATCTTTGTATTTGCGTGCCATCAAAACAAATTCAGGAGTATTGAATTCAATATCAAATTCCACTTTGGTGTTGGGTGGTACATTCTGTTCAATCTGAGTGGAATTGCTGGGAATGGGGGTGACGTTGAATTCGTATTCGCTCGTGGTATTCACCAAGTTCTGTTGGCGAGCGACGCCTGAGGCATTTTGGATTGCGGCATCAGCCAGCTTGCCACCCCATTTCTCCATTTTTCCTGCTACGTCTCGGTACTAACCTTGACGTTTCAGTTTGGCCATCTCGTCGCACAGGTCAGATCCCAACAGGGTTTCAAAATATTGTCGGTAGGCCAAATTAACCCCGGAAGCTGATTCGGTCTCGGCATTGTTGACTTTGCAATGCACTTGACAGATGCAACTGTACCCAAGTTACTGACGGGTCCAATGATGAATTGGGTGGTGGTGTTGTGATAGGCTGGATCTTTGGCATCGACCACTTTAAACTTCACTTTCAAATGCAGTTCCATTTCCCGCGGTCAGAAGGGGTAAGGCCGATCACTGATACGAAACTGCAAGGCGGTGGACGAATTCGTTAAAGGTTTGATGTCTCTAAACTGCCATTTGTATTAGGTGGCATCGATAGGTCGTTGAGGACGATAGTTGTAAGTTCCTCGTTCCTCCTTTAAACTCAAGGTCTTGGTGTCCATGGTGCTTGACGGGTGTCGTCGTCTGTGAAAAAAGAACGTGTCACTTCTTTCTATGCTTTTTCTTAGGGCAATCCTTGGAGACAGTGACTTCGACGAGGGCGAAACGTCCAGGTGTAAAACCCTTTACCATCGAATTCCACTTTGAGAGAGGCAAAGGACGCTTTGTTGTTGTGAGGGACGTTGGCTTCCATGACTCCCATCCAACCTTCCACCACGTCTTGGATGATCACATAAGCACCCGCTGGAAGAAACATGGTGGTGAAGGGAAACGTATGATCTTAATGCACCCGAAACTGCACTTGCCGATCTAGGATGTTGTGCCACGTGTGGGGTAACAACAATTGCACAAAACCCACTTCCCAGGCAAAATCCAGGCTCCACATCTCGGGGAGACGTAGACAAAACTCTGTGGGGTGGTTGCTAGGGAACACATCCTTTTGAGCATTGCTCTCTAATGTCACACGATGTCCTCCTTGAAAACTCATACCGAGGGAGGCTAAAGACGAGGTAGTGGGGTCGCAATGAAAATACAGCGATAAGCCGACCAGACCGGTGTAGAATGGAATGCCCCGATTGTCGGCGTTTCTTAAATGCACTCGCAGTTGATTCAAATGGCGGGTGGGAGCCGCCAAGGCACGAAAATCCAGATGTTGGGGATGGCACTCACACGTTCGGCCATTGGTCTGACAGGGTAAGGGCACGGTGCCCAAGACGTGACGTTGTCGACCTCCTGTCACACTAAATTCCACAATATCAAGTTCCACATCACATTTGCTGAAATCCACGTTAGACAAGACAATATCTTCTCCCAAGGGGGTCTGCAAGTTGGGTAAGACTTGCATACGCCCCATCACCGACGAGACCCCCACCACTTTGTCTAAACCGTGCGCAAAGCGCACGCTCTTGAGAAATGCCACTTGCAATCCCCACCGACCTGGTTCGAGGCTCACCAAAGATAGGGGTGATGCCCCTCGCATGTGAGGAGTAAAGGTGCTGGGGTCTTGAATCCAGGCACCCACGTCACAGACGGCTTTTTTTCGAACATGAAATGAAGTCGTTCGATGGGGATGTTGAGATGGATGCGGACGCCTCGTAATTGATAGACTTCCTGAATAATACCCCCGTGATCCAGGTCTAAGCGCGAAAGCACCCAATTACCTTGGCTATTGTCACCAGTGGGAGCATAGACGATCTTGTGAGCCACGATGCAGTTTTGGCCAGGACGGTTGGGATCAGGTTCGAGAAATCCCATTCACAGAGCCAAGGATTCCGCCAGGTCGTAATAACCTTCGGCCCACATTTCGATGGCATAATGGGTGGTAGGACGACTGGGACTGTCCTTGAGTGTCCAGATATACTTGAATATCAGCACCCATCAGCATCAGTGTTGCATCGTTGATGTATTGTTTGATTCATGAAAACGTGGTAGGTAAACTACCAAAACCATAGGTGGAGAGATACGTATCGACAATGTCGCGTCGAAAATAATCCAGTTTAGGGTTGGTGGGAAAGTTCATGTCTGTGGTGCCGGGCGATTCCATGTGTAGTTGACCATAATGATGCGTGCTACAGGATAAGGTGGGAATAACGGGCACCCTGAGCTTTTCGAACAAATCTTCGAAGGCCTGTCCTA
This sequence comes from Siderastrea radians, assembly GCA_964017195.1. NCBI lineage: Eukaryota > Metazoa > Cnidaria > Anthozoa > Scleractinia > Rhizangiidae > Siderastrea > Siderastrea radians. Next base: position 31,764,763 of record OZ024889.1, on the reverse strand, counting down.
CATGCATAAAGTGTTTGTGAGGAGACAATTGTAAGGTACGTAAGGGTGGACCCACTTGAGACAAATCCGTGACATCGTAGTGAAAATCGTAGTGAAAATCGTGTGGTGTTACAGTGCACTGATATGATGAGGTGAAAATTGATGCTGATCACTATTGGGGCTGGAAGGGTTAATTCAATTGCTTGAGGCTGATGCTTACAGTATCATTTTAATTTAATTTTAATTTTATTTATTTTTTAAGTTTAATTTTGTTATATATTTCAAATGTCACTGCTCATCTTGTTAACAAATTTATTCATGTATCTTAATGTGAGGTTTCTTTTCTTTTCCCTAGGTTCAAAGGGCATCCTCTTTCCGATTCCACAAGGAAAAGAAAAGTGAAGACTTAGGACGTACCTCGGAGGTGTCCATTGATCTGGAATGGCAGTCTTTCTCGACACTGAAGTGTGACCGACCAATCGCAAAAGGCGATCATGTTTTGTTGAAATGGATCAATTATGTTTCTCAAACATTCAGAAGAATTATCAGCTGTTATAACTAAGATGCATGTCTTAAAGATGGAAAGAATTCCTACAAGAAACTTTGTGCTCAAGCAACCTTGTAAATTTTTTCTGCTGTCGCTCAGAGCAGTTATTGTTTGTCATGGACTGATGTCTGGTTCAATTATCTAAGTATCTTACATGCGCATATATTCAGTTATTGAAAGAAAACAAAATTTGAGAGTCTGGTTTTCAAAATTTTCCAGGGGGTGTGCCCCCAGTCCCCCATACAAGCTTGGGCCTCCGGCCCTCGAACGCCAAACTTCCCCACCTACTCGAACTTAAGCACCCTCCTTCAAAAATAAGTGAAAACCTTGGACCTAGGCTACTTGTATTCCATACTCTGCTCTCATGTTTTTTCATATACATGTATCAATGGTTTGTCACTTTTTAAAGTTGCCACCAAAACATTTGATTTTAACTAATGATATCAGCTTTATTATTAACTGAGCTGTAGTGTGGTGCTAAAAGGGAGGAAAACTGTTTTTATGACCAGTTCAAAACTGTTAATACTGTATTTTCTTGATTTTATGCCTGGGATCAAATAAATGCCAGGTTTATTTAATAAATGCCAGGTAAACACTGTCACGTTTAGAATAAATATAATGTTCCTGGTGTTTATTTGAGGTACACATGTACTGGCATTTGTTTGAGATCCGTTGCTTATTTTATTTGAAATGGAACTGTTGCATGTATGTTGCTGATTCTCATCCAAATTTTTTATAGCAATTTGAAAAAGGGTTTCTGAACCACTACAGTATTTCTGTCAGCTCAATTTATTTCGCTCATAATTTCCAACTAAAAGAAGTTAGCACAATGTACTCTACACTCTACTGTGTACCTGATTTTCCTGCCTCGTTTTGAAATTTTTCAAGTTCTACAGATGAAATCGGTGACATTTTATTCCTGTTTTACTCATAACGTACTACATATTTTTGCTTTAATGTCACTGTTCCGTATCTATCTGCAAAGGTCACTCAATCAGAGTTGATACATGGCATAATGGGGAGGGGGGGGAGAGGGACACAGCACTGTGGCAGGTAATACAGGACATGTACCCAACACTAAGCCTCATTTGTCTCCCCAAGACTCGGGATTAGGACAGAGGCTTTCTCATCTCCCCAGCACCGCATGGGTTGGATCAGACAAGATTAAGGCAAAGGTATAGATGGCAAGAGACAAGCACTCCCCAACGCTTGGGGAAAGTCGCTATGCAGACTTAACCAAAACATGAGGAGTGACCCCAATTTATTGAAAGAAAAGCAAATACCTAGAAACCCGTCTCCAAAGGGAGGGAGGGTGGGAAAACTAAACAAATTTGGTACGAAGTGTACTTGATCATTCTAGACTTTAACAATAATACTATGAACTAAATAGACACACTGTGGAAAACTGCTAACCATGAATAAGGCTTTTAAATAGTAAGAGCCAATGCAGGTAAAGTTAAGATATGTTTCTAGACTACATTGCAACATATTGGAAGAGATTCTAGACATGAAAGGCAATTCTTATGAGCTCATACACATGGAGCATTGATTTGTGAATAGAGGCATTCATTATTGAATGTTGTTAGGCAAAGCTTGCTTGACCTTAACCACTCCTGGGGCATCATGTTCCATTGATTACATCTAACCGATTTTCCGGGAAAAGCCATCATTAATTTTAGTGAGCCTTAACAGGAAGTTTCCACAAAAATTCAACAAGGTGCGGCAAGGCTAAAAAAAAGAGTTCGCTCACCTTCTGCATATAGGTAGCCCTTAGTAAAACTAAAAACGTTATGTTTTTTCTTCAAATATTTTTATTTTTCTGAGAAAAACGAAATTTTCGATTTCACGTCTAGACTCGATTCAGAGGGTCTAAACGGTTGAAAATCGACCATTTTCATTCGATTCGCATGTCAAAACGATCAAGCGCAGAAAAAATTGAATACAACAGGTTTATTTGCCTGACTCTTCCTTGTCCAAAGAAGCATAGTTTCAAGGGTTTTGGTTTAATCTAATTATTTAACGTTAAACAAAACCAGACTATTCTCACGCGCCATGAAAGTCGGTCGGTCAAAAGAATCGTCATTTTCACCATGTGCCATATCTCGGAATTCCTTGAGATGAAGGTATTTCAAATGTAGAAGGATGATACTTCCAAAATAAGCAAAGTTTGGCTTGGGCGAATGATTAAGCACTTGTCAATAAATTATTCAAAATCGTACAAAATCGCACAAAATCACGCCAAGCCTTCGAATGCGTGACCAAAAGTATTACCACCGTATTTGTTATTTAAATCAATTTAATCGCAATACTAGCAATATTAAGGCGTAAATCAACATAAATGTGTTCACCTTTGTTCGGTTTTGATGTCCTGACCGTTGCAATACGTTTCTTTCCTGTCATTTCTTCAATGGCTTCCCGTTCAGTTCGCATGCTCTTGTCGACTCTTGAATGCGAATCAGTCTTGCGACTGGTGAATTTGAAGCAACCACTGCTAGGTTTTTATCCAAATATGTATCATCATGATTAACCGGTTAACGTCCGTGCCGGCCTGAGCCGCCCTTGATTTTGCGCGTGTTCGCTTTTGGCCCCAGCCTCCCTTAGAAAGGCTTTTTTGGTCCCCTTTTGTACTAGTTGTCTTTGGGAATGTTCAACCAATCAGAATCCACCAACTGCGCATATATTTGAAGGCTTGAGGGGGTCCTAGAAGGGAAGACTTTTTGTCACTCTCCAAGAAGATCACATTTCACTCAAAATGGCTGCCGTGCTCTTCACGCGTGAATTTTCAAGATGGCAATATCTCGCTCTCGGAAGGAAGGATTACCTTTTGAAACTTAAAGTGCTACTATGATCAAAAAATCACTTTTATTTTTTCTTCGGATTTCGAAACTATGTTTATTAAACACTCCCCAAGCGAAATTATAAGCCTTAATTTTGACAAGAAGACCGTTAATTTAAACTGCAATTTTCCGTTTTAATGGTCCGCCATTATTACACCAGAAAGGATACAATGACGTCATACACGCAAGAGATGTAGAATGCAGTGTGTGTGAAAGTGCCTTATTTAGTATACAGCACGGGAGTTTTGAGCTTTCACACTCTCAAACTCGTGTTTTGCATAATTTGTAAGCCGCGTTCACACATTACATTTTACAGCTCTTGAGTGTATGACGTCATTGTATCCTTTCTGGTGTAATAATAGCGGACCATTAAACCGGAAAATTGCAGTTTAAATTAACAGTCTTCTTCTCAAAATTAACGCTTATAATTTCGCTTGGGGAGTGTTTAACAAACCTAGTTTCGAAATCCGAAGAAAAAATAAACGTGATTTCTTGATCGTAGTAGCACTTTAAAAATCGAAAGAAGAAGCTCTAAGGAACACTCGACAAGTTAAGCGATGGAATTTAGAGCTTTTAGAGCGAAGAAAACATCTTTCGAGGACGAACAGCTTGCGCGTAGCTTCCCTTGAAGAAAGAATTGAACGCGTTTGGTTTTCAGAAACGAAAAAAGGCTTGTATTAATAAATGTGTTATTTAGAAAAGCTTACTGTCTCCTCTTCTGCGAATCTTTGTTCATGAAATTTCCAAAAATAGTAATCTGACCTAAACACACACAAATCCTCTGTTGTGGTTTGATTTCACGCGCGAGACAACATGTGAATCTCTTGCGTAAATTTTCAAAATTTTGACTTCAAGCTTGTATTTTTGGCTAATTCTTAATTGACAACTGGTGTATTTTATTCGAAAGTTAGAAATTCTAACTATTCTAGATCAAGTGAGTGTTGTGTTTTCGAGCCTATAAATTGTCGTTTCGTACTGCACATGGGGTTGTTTATTACCAACTGCTAATTTAGCGAATCGATCAAAAAACACGCGGCCGGTAATGAGTTAACGTGCGCTACTTGTGTTACTTGATTAAGCCATATTTCAGGAAATAACCGGCAAAGCGTTTTCAATGGGCCACTTTGCAGTGCCCGTTGGAAGCCATTATTATTCGAAAAGTGAAGTAATTTGCATACTTCCGAGACAAGCGTGACAGTTTTTTGTACTTAAGGGGGTGGGGTGGGGGTAGGGTCTTGAATTTCAGCTGAACCCATGGTTTGAAAGTGTTTGGAAATGAATTATCACAAACTCGTATTTACTACGTGATTTGCTTAACTTATAAGTTCTGCTTACGTTCAAAATCAGAGAGAGAAAAAAAGACAATCACCATTAGTTTTCTTGTTGTTGTTGTTTTTTAACAAACGATCAAGGCTCGGTTTCCTTCGGTCCCGGTGTCCTAGCAGATTTGGACCCCCCGGGTCCAAATTCGCTAGCGGATTTGGACCCCCCGGTCCAAATCCGCTAGCGAATATGGACCCCCGGGGGGTCCAAATCCGCTGTGACACCGGTTCTGCCTCCTTTCGATACAAACAGAAAGCTCTGGCGTTTAAAATGAAATAAAATAAAGGCTGTTTTGGGCTTCCTAAAAATGGTCAAAAATACACCGTTCTTGTACCCGATAATTTTGTTTCTCGATGATATTATAACAAGCATAGTTTACATAACTAAAAGCATCGCTACCGGACACTAAATTTCGCATACTTGACAACGACATAGACACGAAAATAATCTTAGCAGCGGCCTGTTTATGCCAGAGATATCGAGAGATTTAAATAAATTTTGGGACTCGGATTGCACTGTTCAAGTGTACAAGTGACCATCACTAGTCAGTGAGCACTCTTCTGACAGTGGCAGCCCAGGACAAGGTTTGTCAACAAATCTATCTATGGCTTCTTTTTCTTGACGTTGATCTTTGATACATCAAGTCCAAAAGAAGAGCAAATTTCATCTAACATTTTGATAGAAAACTTTGAAAGCTTTGAATTTTTGACGAGGTCACAGCTGTTATGAGCATCATACACGATTGGATGCGCATGCTGGATTGAAATGTCAGTCATCACTTCGTTTCTTAGGGTCTGCCTCTGCCCGGCTTCTTTCTCTGCTTCGTTTTGGTCTTCGTCGTCACTTTGCGACTCAAAGTCATTACCAACATCAACGCTTCAACGCAACACCGTGTTTTAGTACTGTTTTGTTTTTCAAATGGATCTATTTTTTGTCGCCTCGAAAAAACTTTGCGAACCATCGCAGTTCTTTCCAGCTCGCAATTTTTTCCATTCCCCACGTTGTGAAAAAAATCATTTTCACTACACCAGAAAACATTCATTCTGATTTTTGTTTTGCTCTATATTTTAGTATCCAACGATGTGTTGACTGTAACGCGGTGAGACGAGCAAAAGGAAAAACTTTTTTCTGAGAAGAAAAGCAATCGGCGCCATGTTGAATTTTTTCCAGAAAAAAACCGCTGCAGACGTCCACGGAAGAAAAGAATTACCATCAAGATAAAAAAAGCCATGACAGAGTCCACAGGCTACCTTGACATGAATGAAAACTGTCATCCAAGTGAAACCAATAAACAATAAAATGTTTTTTTGAGGGGGTTTCAAGCTGGCTGGCTCGATCGATCGATCTCTTTCTTCTTCTTTGACAAATCCGCGGCGTCCCAGCCAAAAAACAAAACAACAACCACAACGCTCACAAAATGACTTTTCTCATGATCCTCTCTGGCCGAAAAAAAGATTTTCTAGCCTCAAAAACAAAAAAAAATTCCCCCCGACCGGGATTCAAACTCACACTGACATCTTTTTCCCCCACAGCGCGTGCCGAGCGCGCGCTACCCCCACGCACGCTGCCCTGGCTCCAATCCCCCCACGCGCTTGCCGCTGCCCGCAATGCCCTTTTCCATCCCTGGTCTGCGGTTTCCCAAACCAAATCACGTGATCTCTTCCTTTCCGACCACATTCCATTCTGTTGATGGCATGACTTTGGAATGTTTAGGGGTGGGTCTTTTCAATACAACTTCCTATATCGACGGTCCTTCCTACTGCGATGAAGATGACACAACAAATAGTGCCACCTGTCTTACAATTAATGTATTAGAATTCTACAGTTCTATATATCAGTATAATAGTCAACTGGGCATAGTCGGAGTCACTGTTAATTAAAAAAGAAATTAACTTGCATTTTTAAAGCAAAGTGGACAATGATGTGTACATCATTCTGACAAAAAACCAAAACAGACTTTTAGCACTTTCTTTAGAGATAACAGGTACAATGGGTGACTTTCATCAAGTCCACGTCAACTCACGGGCCTTATCTGTGCATTCTATTTCTTGTTTATCTTTTTGTGGTTGTTTTTTTTTCTTAGATCACCTTCAAGCTTTCGCAAGACAAGAAGAAAATGACAGACCTTTGCTAGCGAACAACCAGCACCTGGAAGATGTCGATGATGTAGGTGTTACCAGAAAACACAGCCCAAGAGTTACTGTCCCAGAGAGTGGGCGGCAAATGTACAAGGCTACTCTTTTATCACTCAACCAAGATCCAAATTTGTCACACAACAGGTACGTCAAATATTAATTAAAAAACTATGATCTGCCAAAAAGGAAACCTTCAAGATTTTTATTAAAACACGGGAGAAGAAAAATGCACAGTAGGATGACAAAATACAATGTCCTAAAAGAACTACACAGTCCCGACTGAAGTACCACCAACAAATACCTTTTGTAAAGTTCTACATTTTCCTTAGCGAATTTCGGGATTGAAAGGTATGAACGTTTATAACGTAGTATCTATTATGATTTCTTCTTATAGACTAAAATGGGTTTGCAAGAGGAGTATAACTCCGAGGAACAGCCAAGAGTGCATGGAGGTGGACAGGTTGCTCTGTTCGAGGACTATGCAGTGCTTGATAGACCAAACAACTGCTTCAGGCTAGGAAACCTTGTTCACCTTGTCTTCTCAGGCAACCACAGTCCTGTGGTGTATAGACAGCACGTTTCATAGTGGACCCCAAAAGGGATAACATCATGGCATTCCTTCAATTGTACGTCCAAGTACATCAGGACAGTGTCGAGCTTAGAGGAATCTATGAATTAAAATCATCGAGCCAAAGTCATTTCCATTAACCGAACTTTTAACTCACGTAAATCTCTCCATTGCAGAGAACAACAGATTAGAAATAGCCAATGAAGCGCTGTCGGTGATTGAAAGCGATGTGGCTAGATTACTTCAACTGTACCAAGACGGCATAACAGAGATAGATCAGGAAACAACTCAGGCTCACAGTTTGCATTGGATGACGGGATTGCTAGGATAGTGGCTTATGGAACCTGTCCGGAATCCGCACAAGTGAATGCAGATGGCCTAAGAAGGTCACCCAGGACAAAGAACAAGGACAGCGGTCATTTTTAACTCCTAAATCTTGACTTGAGCACTTTAGAACTTTAGAAGTTCCTTCTTCTTAGAGGTTTTTGTAATTTAGCCCTGCGGGTTTGGTAATTTTGCGTTTTTGTTACAAAGAGTGTGCAAATGTTCCATGGTTGTTATTTGATTAGTTACTCAAGCGGGGAGTGTGATATCAGCAGGAAAATCAGAGGTTTGTGTTTTAAACAGGGTCAGGGTTTGAGCACCCGGGCCGCACCTCCCTAACCCAATCATCTGTTGAGTAACCTTCTCAGGGCATGATAGTCAAATCAATGTCTATCTCAAAGGTTACAGCTAGACAATTGCTTGAGAATGAAGATTGGGGCAGGGTTATTTTCAGCAACGTGTCACTAGACACTGTTGTTAACTGTATCAAGGGTGAAGACGCCTCAAGCATTGAGCTAAGGAGACATTTCTCCTGAAAGGGTGTGTTAGAAAGTGGAAAAACTTTGCTTTTTTTAATCGGTGGAAGGGAAAAAATCCTACACCAAGGCAGCACCGTAATGAGTTACATGTAGACATCATCTGAAGAAGGTACTTATAACAACATTATAGTACCACTCCTCAGAAATAAGGAACAGTCGTTTACTACCATGGCAACAGTCGAAAAGCATGTGTAACAAACACATCCTTTTGCTTGTGGTGCTCATTTTCAAAAGTAGGGATTGTCATGGCCTCAAGCGGGGGGGAGCCCTGGAGCCCCAAAAGTTTTGCTGTGGAGCCCAGAGCCCAAAGCCTTTTACTAATTGGAGCCCAGACAAAAGTAAAGGTTCCTGCTTAATGGGGCCCTAGAGAACAGCCCTGGAGCCGTGAACCCCTTTGGGACCCTGCACTGTCTTGACTAGAGACATACAACTTTATGTGGTGACAGTCATCCTTTTCGATCTGTCTTCTCAGTCTTTCTCCTAGGCCCTTATCAAAATGTTGTTTAACTTTGCAGACTTTTAGGTTTGCAAATCTCGACATTTTGGCATGTAGAACATGCACAGTAGACCACATGACTTGGTACATAATGGGGAACAGCTCATAGTAACAGAAGTTTAAGGTAGCTAGACCCGGTTTTTCACTAACCATACCTACTCTCTTTGAACATGAAATACAAAGATGCCTCAAACGAAACAGGAAATCGAGATAGACCTACTTGTAGGGTATAGATTGAAGTTTAAAAACATTGGTGTCTTTTCGAGATCGACATAGCCATAGCAACACAGTGACATCGTTGCTATTTTTACTTTTTCTCAATTTCTAAGACATCCAGACATTCGTTTATAAAGCTACTTATAGGACTTGTAGTTCATAGAATTGTCTTCAGTTGAACCGATTTTAAACATTTTGTGTGAGGGCGTTTTTGAGAAATGATTGAAGTTTTAAGCTGCTGCTAACAAACAAATTGTAAACATTTCTTTTCTCATTCCTCAAACTGACATTTATCCTAACCGTGGAAAGAAAGTCTACGGTAGAGTAAATTACACATTTGATTGTAAATTTTTACCGAAATAACTTCTTAATTGAAGGATTCTTTGTATTTCTTAAAGTTTTCGTAAAAGTTTTGAAAAACGTGCACAGTTCGCATCAGTAAATGCTCTTCAAAATAACTTGCACATCGAGCGAAATCGCTTGCGCGTAGCTTCCCTCGAAGAAAGAATTGAACGCGTTTGGTTTTCAGAAACGAAAAAAGGCTTGTATTAATAAATGTGTTATTTAGAAAAGCTTACTGTCTCCTCTTCTGCGAATCTTCGTTCATGAAATTTCCAAAAATAGTAATCTGACCTAAACACACACAAATCCTCTGTTATGGTTTGATTTCACGCGCGAGACAACATGTGAATCTCTTGCGTAAATTTTCAAAATTTTGACTTCAAGCTTGTATTTTTGGCTAATTCTTAATTGACAACTGGTGTATTTTATTCGAAAGTTAGAAATTCTAACTATTCTAGATCAAGTGAGTGTTGTGTTTTCGAGCCTATAAATTGTCGTTTCGTACTGCACATGGGGTTGTTTATTACCAACTGCTAATTTAGCGAATCGATCAAAAAACACGCGGCCGGTAATGAGTTAACGTGCGCTACTTGTGTTACTTGATTAAGCCATATTTCAGGAAATAACCGGCAAAGCGTTTTCAATGGGCCACTTTGCAGTGCCCGTTGGAAGCCATTATTATTCGAAAAGTGAAGTAATTTGCATACTTCCGAGACAAGCGTGACAGTTTTTTGTACTTAAGGGGGTGGGGTGGGGTAGGGTCTTGAATTTCAGCTGAACCCATGGTTTGAAAGTGTTTGGAAATGAATTATCACAAACTCGTATTTACTACGCGATTTGCTTAACTTATAAGTTCTGCTTACGTTCAAAATCAGAGAGAGAAAAAAAGAATCACCATTAGTTTTCTTGTTGTTGTTGTTTTTTAACAAACGATCAAGGCTCGGTTTCCTTCGGTCCCGGTGTCCTAGCAGATTTGGACCCCCCGGGTCCAAATTCGCTAGCGGATTTGGACCCCCCGGTCCAAATCCGCTAGCGAATATGGACCCCCGGGGGACCCAATCCGCTAGCGGATTTGGACCGGGGGGTCCAAATCCGCTGTGACACCGGTTCTGCCTCCTTTCGATACAAACAGAAAGCTCTGGCGTTTAAAATGAAATAAAATAAAGGCTGTTTTGGGCTTCCTAAAAATGGTCAAAAATACACCGTTCTTGTACCCGATAATTTTGTTTCTAGATGATATTATAACAAGCATAGTTTACATAACTAAAAGCATCGCTACCGGACACTAAATTTCGCATACTTGACAACGACATAGACACGAAAATAATCTTAGCAGCGGCCTGTTTATGCCAGAGATATCGAGAGATTTAAATAAATTTTGGGACTCGGATTGCACTGTTCAAGTGTACAAGTGACCATCACTAGTCAGTGAGCACTCTTCTGACAGTGGCAGCCCATGACAAGGTTTGTCAACAAATCTATCTATGGCTTCTTTTTCTTGACGTTGATCTTTGATACATCAAGTCCAAAAGAAGAGCAAATTTCATCTAACATTTTGATAGAAAACTTTGAAAGCTTTGAATTTTTGACGAGGTCACAGCTGTTATGAGCATCATACACGATTGGATGCGCATGCTGGATTGAAATGTCAGTCATCACTTCGTTTCTTAGGGTCTGCCTCTGCCCGGCTTCCTTCTCTGCTTCGTTTTGGTCTTCGTCGTCACTTTGCGACTCAAAGTCATTACCAACATCAACGCTTCAACGCAACACCGTGTTTTAGTACTGTTTTGTTTTTCAAATGGATCTATTTTTTGTCGCCTCGAAAAAACTTTGCGAACCATCGCAGTTCTTTCCAGCTCGCAATTTTTTCCATTCCCCACGTTGTGAAAAAAATCATTTTCACTACACCAGAAAACATTCATTCTGATTTTTGTTTTGCTCTATATTTTAGAGTCCAACGATGTGTTGACTGTAACGCGGTGAGACGAACAAAAGGAAAAACTTTTTTCTGAGAAGAAAAGCAATCGGCGCCATGTTGAATTTTTTCCAGAAAAAAACCGCTGCAGACGTCCACGGAAGAAAAGAATTACCATCAAGATAAAAAAAGCCATGACAGAGTCCACAGGCTACCTTGACATGAATGAAAACTGTCATCCAAGTGACACCAATAAACAATAAAATGTTTTTTTGAGGGGGTTTCAAGCTGGCTGGCTCGATCGATCGATCTCTTTCTTCTTCTTTGACAAATCCGCGGCGTCCCAGCCAAAAAACAAAACAACAACCACAACGCTCACAAAATGACTTTTCTCATGATCCTCTCTGGCCGAAAAAAAATTTTCTAGCCTCAAAAACAAAAAAAAATTCCCCCCGACCGGGATTCAAACTCACACTGACATCTTTTTCCCCCACAGCGCGTGCTGAGCACGCGCTACCCCCACGCACGCTGCCCTGGCTCCAATCCCCCCGCGCTCTCGCCGCCGCCCGCAATGCCCTTTTCCATCCCTGGTCTGCGGTTTCCCAAACCAAATCACGTGACCTCTTCCTTTCCGACCACATTCCATTCTGTTGATGGCATGACTTTGGAATGTTTAGGGGTGGGTCTTTTCAATACAACTTGCTATATCGACGGTCCTTGCTACTGCGATTAAGATGACACAACAAATAGTGCCACCTGTCTTACAATTAATATATTAGAATTCTACAGTTCTATATATCAGTATAATAGTCAACTGGGCATAGTCGGAGTCACTGTTAATTAAAAAAGAAATTAACTTGCATTTTTAAAGCAAAGTGGACAATGATGTGTACATCATTCTGACAAAAAACCAAAACAGACTTTTAGCACTTTCTTTAGAGATAACAGGTACAATGGGTGACTTTCATCAAGTCCACGTCAACTCACGGGCCTTATCGGTGCATTCTATTTCTTGTTTATGTTTTTGTGGTTTTTTTTTTTTCTTAGATCACCTTTAAGCTTTCGCAAGACAAGAAGAAAATGACAGACCTTTGCTAGCGAACAACCAGCACCTGGAAGATGTCGATGATGTAGGTGTTACCAGAAAACACAGCCCAAGAGTTACTGTCCCAGAGAGTGGGCGGCAAATGTACAAGGCTACTCTTTTATCACTCAACCAAGATCGAAATTTGTCACACAACAGGTACGTCAAATATTAATTAAAAACTATGATCTGCCAAAAAGGAAACCTTTAAGATTTTTATTAAAACACGGGAGAAGAAAAATGCACAGTAGGATGACAAAATACAATGTCCTAAAAGAACTACACAGTCCCGACTGAAGTACCACCAACAAATACCTTTTGTAAAGTTCTACATTTTCCTTAGCGAATTTCGGGATTGAAAGGTATGAACGTTTATAACGTAGTATCTATTATGATTTCTTCTTATAGACTAAAATGGGTTTGCAAGAGGAGTATAACTCCGAGGAACAGCCAAGAGTGCATGGAGGTGGACAGGTTGCTCTGTTCGAGGACTATGCAGTGCTTGATAGACCAAACAACTGCTCCAGGCTAGGAAACCTTGTTCACCTTGTCTTCTCAGGCAACCACAGTCCTGTGGTGTATAGACAGCACGTTTCATAGTGGACCCCAAAAAGGATAACATCATGGCATTCCTTCAATTGTACGTCCAAGTACATCAGGACAGTGTCGAGCTTAGAGGAATCTATGAATTAAAATCATCGGAGCCAAAGTCATTTCCATTAACCGAACTTTTAACTCACGTAAATCTCTCCATTGCAGAGAACAACAGATTAGAAATAGCCAATGAAGCGCTGTCGGTGATTGAAAGCGATGTGGCTAGATTACGTCAACCTGTACCAAGACGGCATAACAGAGATAGATCAGGAAACAACTCAGGCTCACAGTTTGCATTGGATGACGGGATTGCTAGGATAGTGGCTTATGGAACCTGTCCGGAATCCGCACAAGTGAATGCAGATGGCCTAAGAAGGTCACCCAGGACAAAGAACAAGGACAGCGGTCATTTTTAACTCCTAAATCTTGACTTGAGCGCTTTAGAACTTTAGAAGTTCCTTCTTCTTAGAGGTTTTTGTAATTTAGCCCTGCGGGTTTGGTAATTTTGCGTTTTTGTTACAAAGAGTGTGCAAATGTTCCATGGTTGTTATTTGATTAGTTACTCAAGCGGGGAGTGTGATATCAGCAGGAAAATCAGAGGTTTGTGTTTTAAATAGGGTCAGGGTTTGAGCACCCGGGCCGCACCTCCCTAACCCAATCATCTGTTGAGTAACCTTCTCCGGGCACGATAGTCAAATCAATGTCTATCTCAAAGGTTACAGCTAGACAATTGCTTGAGAATGAAAATTGGGGCAGGGTTATTTTGAGCAACGTGTCACTAGACACTGTTGTTAACTGTATCAAGGGTGAAGACGTCTCAAGCATTGAGCTAAGGAGACATTTCTCCTGAAAGGGTGTGTTAGAAAGTGGAAAAACTTTGCTTTTTTTAATCGGTGGAAGGGAAAAAATCCTACACCAAGGCAGCACCGTAATGAGTTACATGTAGACATCATCTGAAGAAGGTACTTATAACAACATTATAGTACCACTCCTCAGAAATAAGGAACAGTCGTTTACTACCATGGCAACAGTCGAAAAGCATGTGTAACAAACACATCCTTTGGCTTGTGGTGCTCATTTCCAAAAGTAGGGATTGTCATGGCCTCAAGCGGGGGGAGCCCTGGAGCCCCAAAAGTTTTGCTGTGGAGCCCAGAGCCCAAAGCCTTTTACTAATTGGAGCCCAGACAAAAGTAAAGGTTCCTGCTTAATGGGGCCCTAGAGAACAGCCCTGGAGCCGTGAACCCCTTTGGGACCCTGCACTGTCTTGACTAGAGACATACAACTTTATGTGGTGACAGTCATCCTTTTCGATCTGTCTTCTCAGTCTTTCTCCTAGGCCCTTATCAAAATGTTGTTTAACTTTGCAGACTTTTAGGTTTGCAAATCTCGACATTTTGGCATGTAGAACATGCACAGTAGACCACATGACTTGGTACAGACACACATGTTAAGCATAATGGGGAACAGCTCATAGTAACAGAAGTTTAAGGTAGCTAGACCCGGTTTTTCACTAACCATACCTACTCTCTTTGAACATGAAATACAAAGATGCCTCAAACGAAACAGGAAATCGAGATAGACCTACTTGTAGGGTATAGATTGAAGTTTAAAAACATTGGTGTCTTTTCGAGATCGACATAGCCATAGCAACACAGTGACATCGTTGCTATTTTTACTTTTTCTCAATTTGTAAGACATCCAGACATTCGTTTTTAAAGCTACTTATAGGACTTGTAGTTCATAGAATTGTCTTCAGTTGAACCGATTTTAAACATTTTGTGTCAGGGCGTTTTTGAGAAATGATTGAAGTTTTAAGCTGCTGCTAACAAACAAATTGTAAACATTTCTTTTCCCATTCCTCAAACTGACATTTATCCTAACCGTGGAAAGAAAGCTTTGGCAATGGCAGTGATACCGTTAGCACACCTTATTAAAGGTATACTCCAAATTAAAAGGCGTCTGATCAAGAAGTAAACCCAAAGGCATAAAAACCAGGCACATTATTTAACAGTTGTGGTGTTTTGTTTAGTTTCACAACTTCAGGTTGAGTCTTTCAAATCTTCAAGATGCTTCTACAATTTGAACGTTGTCCCATTTAAGTCTTTTGAAGGACGACCATTAGATTTTATCCAGAATTAATCTGCACGGAACTGAACTCACCAGTACTTACGTAACTGTTGTATTTGCTTGACATCAAACATAGGAACTGGTAAAGAGAAGTGATATTCCACATGAACTGAAACAAGGACAAAATTTCCTCTTGAAAGTTTTACATTTTTCATCAAAAACATGTTGACACACCCAAATAACGACGAATGAGGCCAATCAGGTCGCTCTCGTTTCCAGTTGTCACCAGCAGCTACCGTACCATTCGGTTGTTATATTTAAAGAGATTGGTTGGGATGCAAACAACATCCATTATAATGAGGAAAGTAACAAACTGCTGGCAAGACAAGGTCTCACAATGTTGCAAGCCAAATAAGGGGGATCCACCATAAAACCACTCTTCCCCCCCCCAAAAAAAACTTTCATTTAAAAAACTCTTATTATTTAAAATTATCTGCTTCAGAAGTGAAACGAAAACACAATAGTTAGATTTTGTGACCACACCCACTAAAGATCCACCCATCTTAAATCGAGTAAACATGTTTCCCACCTCGTCGATGTTTCAAATAAGGTGTGGCACCCAAGAGAATGGTAAGAACAAATAGCGCCGTTACCGAACCGCAGAGAATTTTGAAGAAAAAACAGTACTGATAAGGAATCGAGAGAGAATCAATTTTCACGAATTGATTGCTTTACCACTAATGGGTACACTTACGTACCCTGATGCTTAGATCTACCTTGTTATCTATGAAATAAATCTTACATCTTTCGAAAGAAAGCAGGAAAATATCCGTTGTATGTTGTTTTTACACATTTTGACTCATCAACATGGTAAAACTCCAACTAATTTTAACAAGACCTGAACCTTATTCCCACCCGTGCATCGCAAAAAATGTGCTATTACCGCAATAGCCTTTTGCCATCTGTAGCATTCTGCCCTTCAAACGTTTCCAGCTTATTCCTTGGTCAACGTTTTTTCAAAGCATGTTATTTCATTTCATTGCGTACAAGTTTGTGAACATTCGAGATATTAAGAAAAGATGGAATATTCAGCATGTTGCGAGCGTGGGACAAAGAAAAAATCTGAATCCCTGATGGGAATCGAACCCACGGCCTTCCGTCCACCGGTGAGATGCTCTAACCACTAAGCTACTGGGAGACTCGTGGCGAGCATAGGTCATATTTACTGAGTTTGTGGTGACACTCGTCCTGCATCCTGCTAGGATCAGCAATGTTGAAGTGCCCTATAGGCGATAAATAACGATGGCGAATTTTAAGTTCGGAGAAGAAATAAGAAAAGATGGAATAATCAGCATGTTGCGAGCATGGGACAAAGAAAAAATCTGAGTCCCCGACAGGAATCGTATTGAAGTGCCCTATAGGTGATAAATAAAGATGGCGAATTTTAAGTTCGGAGAAGAAATAAGAAAAGATGGAATATTCAGCATGTTGCGAGCATGGGACAAAGAAAAAATCTGAGTCCCCGACAGGAATCGAACAGTATGCAGGATGCGTGTCACCACAAACTCAGTAAATATGACCTATGCTCGCCACAAGTCTCCCAGTAGCTCAGTGGTTAGAGCGTCCAACCGGTGTACGAAAGGTCGTGGGTTCGAATGACTCAGTGGAATAGATTCTTGAAATTTGAAATCTGTGTTTGAGATTAATCATTAAAGACACCAAAAAAAGCCTGCTGAAAAGTCAGAGTGCACTTGCTAGGTGGTCGACTGGCTAATAGTATGTACAAAATTTTTAACCACTCTTATTTCCTTTCTAAATCACGTTCAGTTTCATAAAAATTCAACCAGACTTCCCCCCTTAACAGAGGCCAAAATTGCGTCAAGAGGTACTAGGACAAGAAGAATAGGGCGAGAAGTTTCCAAAGTAAGCTGAAAAGTTACAGAACTAACGACCAGAGTTTGCATGTTTCTTTAATTTAGGCTCATTCCAACGTAGTCTGCACGTGATAGAGGAACAAAATAAAAGGGAAGATAAGGTCTTCATGATAATGTCATTGATGTAGCTTGATGAAACAAGGCAAACGTTGTAAGTGCAAAGAGTTTAGTCTGAGAGTTCGTTGAATTTAAGATGACTATTTAAGAGCGACTTTTTTCCGTGACCAAGTGAGAGGTGGCACATGATGAAAAACAAGACTACTCTCAAATTTATTTCAGAGACACCTTATGGTGAGTCAATCAACGTGGTCTGATTTTTTCTTTCAAAGCTATTTTTGTTTTGCAAAAAATTCTTAAAAACTGTCACGAGCGCCGACAGCGATGAAATGGTCGAAATCCATACCACGAGTATGAGCACAAGAACTTTGCTGCTCACAAGCGCAAAATAATGCAGGCTTTTCTCGATTTTGTGAATTCGTAAAGGAGGCATTTACAAATGATTTGAGTCTAAGACGAGGATTATAAAGGTTAATTTAAATTTCTGGAGCCTGTTTAAAAATTACTAAAATTTGATTGATTAAAAATCACATTTTGGAGCAGTTTTTCAAGGAACACTTTTCCTATGCGGTATAACTCAGAATCACTTAAGACTTGGGTTTTGATAAGTGGAAATGACGTTCTTTTTAAAGGTATAAAAATTAGTCTGGGGCTTTTAATTGATACGAAGAACTACCCCTTTCTATTTGGACGAAATCACAACACCGCCTTGTCAACAACCGCAAATAATCGAACTACGCTTTCCCTTCTCAAAGCCAAAATACCAACAAAATCTTATTAGTTAGCACTCTACTTGATCCGAAACTCAACATATTTAGCTTACCTGGTGTAACAATTTGTTGAAGATTGGTTTGTATCCTACAGTCGTTTCAAATACTTCACCAGCACTCGGACGGTGTTTCCCAAATCGCACATTCAATATTTAGTAAATCAGCAATAACTATGCTGGAAGGTCCTTGCAAAAAAACATCGCATTTCCGTCTTCACAGTTCCAACCACATTTTAGTTAAAACGGCCATTTTAAAGCAGAAACTTTTGGCCGTTGTTGTTGCAGGAGATCAACTACAGCGAAAATGGCGGTTTGACTTTCGCTCCTTGTTCTGTCACGCAATAACATGTGAGAGAGGAGGCTCGGTTACAGATTGAATTAAACTTGGTGGGCTATATACTTTGAGGAATGCCTTAAAATTCCGGATATAAGCCCTGGGCTTGTGCAACTTCGTAAGTGGTTTTGGTGGGGCTTATAAACGAAAGGGCTTATAAACGGGGTAAAAAAACCTTTCGAAACAGGCCACGGCAGTGTAGATGGAAATACGTTTTCACGTTAAAAAGTCACAATAAAGCAACATTTGTAGCCCGTTGAGTACTGTCATCCAGCGAAGGTTTCCTTATATCCGGGGGGGGGGGGCTTATTACCGGATGTATTTTTTTGTTTCCAGCTAGATGGGCCTATAACCAGGGGGACTTAAAAGCGACGATTTTCTTACTGCACAGCAAATTGCCGGCTTCTTTTCCCGTCTCTCTGCGAAAAAGACTCTTCAAGACGATGAGGAACAGTCTGATGACGACTGCGAAAGCGCTGTGCATGAAGCAGAAATGGATGAACTTAGGAATATGGCTCTGCACGAATTGGCCCCGAGACACCCCGTCACTTTTGATGCGTACAATTTCTGTCATATGGCAGCAAAGTCCAAGTTAAAGAACTTTTCCGTTCCAGTGCTGAGAGAGATTTGTCTTTTTTTTGGCATTGATATCGCCGGAATAACGATGTATCGCAAACAGCCTTATGTGAACAAGATAGAGTCGCTCTGCCTTAGCTGCACCTGCCATCAGTAAACTGATCACCGAAAGTACCAAACATTTACGACACTGTTATTTGCTAAATAAAACAGTTCAGGCGGCTGATACAGTAGAATCCCGCTTTCTCGAACCTACAAGAGAACATTGGTTCCGACTTGTCGAGAAAACAATAGTTCAAAAAGTGATGGTAAACTTCCCGTGCTTGAGTGAGGGAGAGGAAACTGCTTTTGGCAGCATCAAATTATCGGAAGTTTCAGAAAAACTGAGTTCCACAGTATATGGGATGATAATTCCCGAGGCTGAAAGATTGTCCGAAAAATAAACAATAGCCCAAGAAGCAAAACTTTAAAAGAAAATGTGAAGCCTTGAGTGCGCTATTTTCATTAATGAGCGTCATCATCGTCACAATCGAGCAAGAAGGGGTTCATTCATTAGTTAATTCTCCGTTTAATTTTACGTAATTGCTATCGTGGTGAAGCGAAAACAACCAGTAACGGTAAAGGTCTGTTTGCGGTTAAACAAAATGTGATATGGTTAGGTTTAAAAAGGAGGGACCTAACACAGTGTGGATAGGTTTTTTTCTCTCTTTTGGTATGGTAAAATCGGGCGACGGTGGCGACGGTGGTGGTGGATATGAAATCGAGCTTAGCGACTCGTCTGATACCAGCGGTTGATTTTGTAACACGTGACGTGATAATATGCTGAAACACTAGCACCGCATTCGAGTGAATGCAGTCGAAAATTATCGCGACCTCGTTTGAAGTGCCCGGTCCGTGCCCAGTGATCGCGCACTTACAAGTTTGAATGGCCCCCTAAAGGCCATGTTACACGACGCAATTTTTCCTGCAACTTACAACGCAACAAACGTTGCGTTGCAAGTTGCGAAAAAAATTACACATGTAACACCCCATTTTCGCAACCTGCAATGCAACAAAATGTTGCATTGCAAGTTACAGGAAAAGTAGAACTATCCTTTTCTTTTCGCAACGTTGCGAGACAAGTTGCTGCGTGTGACATGTCAATCGTAACTTGCAACGCAATTTTATTAAAATGAGCCAATCAGAGCGCGTCCTTCGCTTGTGCAAGATTTGAACTTAATAATTTCCAGCGGGTGCGCTGCAAGTTGTGAACAAAAATTGCGAACGAGTGACACCCCCTCTGCAACTTGCAGTGTTTTTCAGTCGTCATCGTTGCGTTGCAAGTTCCAAGGAAAATTGCCTCGTGTAACATGGCCTTAAAGCAAGCTGAAAAATGTAAAAACGTTTATGACAGACCCCTCTGCGTACTAGAGGCGGGGAGGAGAACTCCCATATTAAAGAGATGCTCGTCTTCTCGCTCAGGTGTGTAAGTTACTGATTTTGGTCAAACATAGGGTGTTCAGGACAGGCTGCCAGTGAGTTTAGCCACTAAGGTTTCGTTTTGAGTTGCACTTGAAGAAAAAAAAACGCTATCATGATTTGTTGGCAGTCTATCCTCCAGGGGTCAAACAAGAAAGCTTGAACCACGCCCAGATTGATCTCTTCTTGGGGTTCCGACAAGTATTACAGTCGTCTGAATCGTTTGTAATAATTTCAACATGAATAAATAGCCTCTATGGATTACGGCAGTTTTTGTATTCAAGACATGACTATGACTAAGAAATTAGTTGGTGCTAGATGCAGTGCTTATTTTCAAGTCTGTAGACCCTTTGTATTGAATAAATAAAAGGGAAACTGGAGTTTCTAAAAGCGGCTTTTTTATAATCGAGTGAGAGATTGCACATGCGGACGTACAAGGGAACATGAGAAAACTTTTAAAAACGCGAATGTTCCGAGGTGCGTATTTAAACTCACAGGGTTCATGCTCACTTACATTTTTGATAGGACGAAGGGTAGAAGTTGACTACCGCGTAAGTAGTACCTTCTTCGTGATGCTCAAAACAAACTTCGCAAATGTCAATTCCTAAAATACAGCTGATAACCATTTCGTAATTGTTTACTTGGGAATGGACTAAGCTAAATTTACGCCAAGGAAATTACTTCCACGATATCTGGGCAGCGAAAATACGAATAGTACAGAAACAGAAGGACCCTACAGGGTTTTGAATTTCTGCAGTTTTGTATTCAGTCGAGAATTATCGTGCCAATCTAGTCGCGTTTAATACTATTACTTGTCACCAAGCTTTTATAACATGGCTAGAGCCCAACCGACCAACCGTTTGGTGGGTCTGTTCGAAAAGCATTTCAAATACCTAAATGACAGTTTCCTTACCCTTTTCCATACTCCAGCTCGTGAGATCCTATCTCTATAAGCCTCCAGTCTGAAAAAAATGCAGCCTAATGGCGGAGTCCCCCTGTACAGTACCCACCGCCCCAGCCCCCAGGAGTTCGTGACTCTCATTCCGTGACAAACACGAGGGTGCACGAGTAATGACACGCAACCGTTCTTTGAATTTCCTTGTCTCATTTGAGGCTCTGAACTTCGTTAAGTGCATCTGTTCATCGTGTTATCAAGTCTCTTGTATGAATGGCTGTATGGAACCTGAAATATGGTTAAAGTTGTCAAGAAATACGATGTTTACAAGGGCCTTCGCTAATAGTGACTGATTGTGTCCTGGGTACCATAGCCGCTTGCCCGTGGGAAATTACAATTTGCCGACGAAAGAAGGGGGGGAAACAATGTTCAACCACTGCTTTTGCAAGGTAAGGGTAAAATATTAAATAATAAACTCGTATGGAGCTAAACGATAAGATTTTGTTCGAATTTTGGCTTTATCATAAGAGAAAGCGTACCGCGTAATTCGATTATTTGCTTTGTTGACATTAGTCGCTGTCGAGTGGTTTCCTTGAAATAGGACGGGCTATTTCTTGGATGAAATTAAAAGCCCCAGGCAAATTTTTATATCCTTAAAAAGTACATTATTTCTACTTATCTAAGCCGTTATTTCAGGTGAATCTGAGTTATACCGCATAGGAAAAGTGTTTCGTGAAAAACTGCTCCAAAATGAAATCTGTAAACAATGAAAAATTGGTGATTTTTAAACGCTCGCCTGGATTTCAAAGTTCAGTTAATTATCCTGATTTTAGACTCAAATCATTCGTCAATGTCTCCTGTACAAATATACAAACTTGAGAAAGGCCTTCTTTAATTTGCGCTTTTGATGAGCAAAGTTCGTTTGACCATGTTCGTCGCTCTCGTTTCGGGCATTTTATAGCGCCGGGCGCTCATTACTTTTTGAGTATTTTCTCGAAAATGAAAAGAGATTTAAACAAAAAAAATACACCACGTTTATTGACTCACCATAAGGTATCTCTGAGCAAAAAGTGAAGGTAGTTGATTTTGTAAGCATGTGCCACATTTTTCTGTTTTCACACGGTCTACAAAAAAATTCGCTCTTAACATTTAAAGCATTTTGTGTACTTTTCATCTACAATTTGATCAGTTGTATGTTTTACCAAAATATCATTGTTTTAAAAATTTTATCCTAAATAAATGCTGGTTTACCAATTTAATGAGTATTAAAATCGACAGCAAATAAATGAAACAATGACCGACGGCTTCATCCAGATTAATATTGCGATTGTTTTTACAAACCTAGCTTGCTCTAGGTGAAGAGATTATGTTTTCTAGGTATATGTTGTCAGCCGTTTTTCCATCTATGGAAAGCTAGTAAAAAGTCTATTCGATTGGAAATTCGGATATAGCACAGGGAACCCAAACGCTACATAAGCTATATAATCATAATCATTTCATTAAAATATTGTTATTTACCTGTATTCCTGTGCCTTTATGAGTCGCTTTGGAAGGGATTTGAATCAGCGCAGAAACAATTGAATACCTGGCCGGTTTCAAATGTTATTTTGTCTGGCACGTCGTAAACTTGACACCACAATTACGTCTTAAGTTTCCATATCATTAACTATTAACTCTCCTCGAGAGAGAAAAGAAGAGAGAGAAGAGACAAGGGATGAAACTAAAATGACGGCACTTTTATTTTGAGGCGCAATTCTCTTGTTACTGAAACAAAATCGGTTTGTATTTCCCGGCTTGATTGATTAAAGGTTCAATAACACAATGAAGATTGATACGTTTGTTTGGACGCCCGTTTTTAGGCTTATTATATTTTGCATTGTTTTTCAGATGCAACTTTTCGTCAGATCTGTGACTACACTTGACTTGACCAGAAGTGATTTCTTTAAGGTGAACATGAGCCTTATCGAAATGCTTCTATTGCTCTTGTGACAGATTCTTTTGTTTCTTTGACAGCCGGTTGAGTCGGAAATAGAAATCAGAACACACCACGTGGAATATCTGGTCTTTGTGCGAGACAAATTTGCTGCTGTTTACAGCTAGTGTATGTGGGTTTTGATCTACATTTAGAAATACAGTATTTGCAAAGCCTTCTTACCCTGCTACTGTATGTTCATTTTGATCTACACGAAGAAATATGGTATTTGTGAAGGGCTACTTGAAGAGAAAAACGAAACAGCAAAAATGTAATGGCCCATTCTTATTTATTTTCTGGAAAGCAACCGAGGAAAACTCGCGAAAAAAAAAAAAAAAATTCCACTCACCAGTAAACAACACTGAAATTGCCAATGCCTGGTGAAGGATATTTAAATCGTGTGTGGCTAAAATTGCAGTGAAAGGCTGCTGGCCGTCGGCTCGTGTTTCCTCGCGCATTCCACGCGTGAGACTGGTCACCTCAACTGTAGTCGCAGACTTTACGAAAGCTCTTTAGAGTTTCACCCCTTGTCTCTCTTCTCTTCTGTTGGCCGTTAATTGAAACCCAAGATTGTATCCCCACGAGAGCTGATAGTTAATAATAATGGAACTTGAGACGCAATTGTCGCGTCCTATGACGCACCCTATAAGAAGATAACATTTCAAACCGGCGAGGAAAACCGTCTCTGCTGTGATTCAAATCCCTTCCAAAATGACTCATTACGAAAAAAGGAACACAGGTAACTAACAACATTTTTATTAAATGATTATGATACAATGTATAGCTAAAGACAGTGTTTGGGTTCCCTGTGGATATAGCTTTAAAAGTCTGGATTGCTGATTTAAAAAGAAAAAGGATTTCATTAAAGGAAATCCGCGTTGAAGTTCATCCTTGACTTGGAGTCCGAAATTTGGATTTTGAAAACTACATTCGGATTCAGTTTGCCAATGGAATAACTAGCTAACTTAGAAAATCCCATCCATTATTAAATGAATATATCTTTTATACATCATGCTGTAATATAGCACAGATAAAGCATTAAATACAGGTTGATATTTATTTTATCACCGAATGAAAATCGCTCCAAAGAAACAATAGAGTGACTGCGAACAACTTGGTATTAAATACTAGTTTTTCTGGGAAATTGAGGACGTTCAATGTGTAAAGACCTTTTGCTTGGGATATACTGTAGAGAAAGGCCCGTAAAAACTAGTTCCGTTCCAATAAACTCTTCTCGTTTGGCTTCTGACACTGATGGGTTTTTGTGTGAAAACGAACACCTTTCGATGCTTCTTTGCCTCCACGTTTTCAAATTCCTCCTTTTTCACCCCATTGTTGTACTGTGCGCATTTACCCAAAATTTCTTTTTTGTCAAAGTTGTTTAAAAAACTGATCAGCGGTCGCAAAAAATATCCTGCACACACTGCATGGTTTAGCAGTACAGATAGTGTGGGCATTGTATAACAGTTTTGCAACCGCTGACAAGTGTTTGAGCTTTGACAGCGACGAAGCCAGTTTCAGGTGAGTCCAAAACCCTTCTATTTTGATAACGTAATTCAACTGCTTTTTAGTTGCAATTTGCAAAATGTAAAGAAAACCGCATTTTTAAGAAGCGGAACAATCGCTTTTCTTATTTACCTTCTCCAAACAGTGCAGTTTAAATGCAGTTAAATGCAATTTAACGGAGTTAACAACAAAGAGCGCCAGTGTTGTTTGGAGTCAGCGGCGTTTCATACATGGGCATGCGCCAAATCCCATGTGCTCTTCGACTGAAGTGTGCCGTAGCGTTCTCGGGCATTAGCGTGTTTATTAGCGTGGCAGTTCATGGGACCTCTTTCCCTTTGTCCTTATCCTGAGTAGCGTGTGCATCATTTGTTTTTTTTCGTTCGTCGTTTCGAATCTTACGGTTGTTTCTTTCGTTTGTATGGCACATCGTACCAGGCGTGGAACAAACAACAGTGCGGCCGCCATGTTGGATTCAAATCAGCCTTCTTCCTCAGCCGATCCTCCCTCTTCAGCCGCAAGTCCTCCCATTAATTCGAATCCGGTGACCACTCCGCCCTCCGTCATCCTCTCTCAACAAGACCTCAGTCGAGCGTTTTCTCAAGCCTTGGGGGATACGTTACCTCATATTTTGGCGGCTTTACAAAGTCACTCATCAAGTTCTTTGGCGGCGGGATACGCGGCATCGGACACAACGTCGTCGGGCACAACGTCATCCGGTTCTGCTGTTATTAACCAACCACTGCCTTCTTCCGCGGGCCAGTCCTCAGGTAATTTGGTCGTTCCTCCATTTATCTCAACTTATTGCACGTTAGGCAATTCTTCGTTATCTTCGCCATCCGTGTTTGGTTCCCGTGGTGCCGCGAATGGATTGCCATCTTCGAGCCAGTCTTTTACGCCATTGTTCTCCTTTGGTCCTAATTCCACAAGTGCATCTACCTCAACGTCCCTGAATAGGCCGTTTGTTGTTGGCCCCGGTTACTCCCCTATCCCTGAGAAATTGGTGACAAAAATTAGGTCGGGCCAATTTGTTGATCTTGCTGACCTGCTAGCCGAGAACTTAAAAGCCCAGGAGACAGAGCCCCAAACGTACTTTGATGGCAAACTTCTTGTGAGTTCTTCCAAGAAAAGGGTGCAAGAGATCACTGATATCATGACATGGGTTGAGGCATTCACCGTGTACTCTTGGATCTTCTGCTGTGCTCATCCTTCCAGATGGCAGGACATGACACAATACAAGCTGCTAATTCTCAAGACATCACGCCAGTTCCCTGGGAAGGCTTGGCTCCATTACGATATTGCATTCCGCAAGGACGCAGCTGCAGCAGGTTTGGTGGACTGGTCTCGCATGAACCATGATTTGTACAACTTCCATACTCTTGCATCACCCCATCCTCAGTCAAGCCAGCAGCCATCCACTTCATCCCCAGCTTCAGCGTCAATTGCCAGTTCATCCGCCTTTTGCCGTTCTTGGAATGATGGCGCCTGTCGCTGGACCTTTGGTCAATGCCGGTACCGCCATCGCTGTGAGAAATGTGAAGGTGATCATCCACGCGTCAACTGTCCCTTTCGGGCCTCAACCTCTTCCTATCGGCGCTCCCAGTCAACTCCCCCATCCCAAAGCAAACGTCAGCGGCGTTGAAAGGGGATCCAAACCATTTGTAAATAGTGTACATTCTTCACGTTCAGTTTCCTCTTCAAGTTGTTTGGTTCCCGTTCCTGTTAATGTTGTTGTTCCTACACCACAAGATGTTCTTGGTAGTAGCATGCCCTCCGCAATGGCACCCCATCCTTTGCCCTCTTGTTCGTTGTCCATTTTGGGCACTTCGCAGCAAGACCTGGTCCCCCCATCCAGAGTAACCCCCATAGATGCGGAAAAACTTCGGCATGAACTGGGTTCTTACCCCGACCAAACGCAAGTGGATTATGTGATTTCAGGTCTCACAAATGGTTTTCATCTCGGTTTTGATCCTCTGGCTGTATCTTTAAAATCGGAAAATAAAAATATGCCTTCAGCATCCCTTCAGCCTTCAGTCATCGACCAGTATCTCCTCACGGAACTCGACAAAGGCCGTGTTGCTGGCCCCTTCGCTATAGCACCTATCCCAAACCTCCATGTGAGTCGCTTTGGCATTATCCCAAAGAAGTACCAGCCTGGAAAATGGCGGCTTATCTTGGATTTGTCTAGTCCTTTAGGCCATAGTGTCAATGACGGCATTCCAAAAGAACCCTTTTCAGTGCAGTACATGAAGGTTGATGATGTCATCGATGGGATCATGCTTCACGGTAGAGGATCACTGATGGCAAAGTTTGATGTGGAAAGTGCTTATCGTAATGTCCCCGTCCATTCTGATGATCGTTACTTGCTTGGAATGAAGTGGCGCGGAAAATATTTTATTGATATGGCGCTTCCATTTGGACTACGCTCGGCCCCATTCCTCTTCTCCTCCATTGCAGATATGCTTGAGTGGATCCTCAAACACAATTATAATGTGAATTTCCTATTACACTACCTGGATGACTTCCATACGTTGGGCCCTCCTAACTCACCCGTCTGCCAGAACAATATTGCTACTTGTGTTAAGCTATTTAAAGAGTGGGGTATTCCTCTTCACCCGAACAAACTGGAGGGGCCATGCACTTGTTTAACTGTGCTCGGTATTGAGCTCAATTCTCTTTCACTTCAGGCCCGTTTGCCACGTGATAAGTTTGATCGTATTGCTGCTCTTCTTGAATCCTGGTCCATCAAACGTCATTGCACAAGGAAGGAGCTGGAATCTCTCATTGGCAATCTCCAACATGCATGTAAAGTAGTTCCTCAGGGGCGTACCTTCTTGCGACGTATGATTAATTTGTTGTCAGCCTTTCGACGTGATGACCACCCGATTAGGATCAACCAAGACTTTCGCTTAGACCTTCGCTGGTGGCGAGAATTTTTCCATTCTTGGGATGGTCTCAGTTTCCTGCTCTCCCCACAGTGGGCGTCCCTACCTGATTTTTACGTTTCCTCAGATGCTGCGGGTGCTCAGGGTTATGGTGCAATCTTTGATCATGAATGGTTTGTGGGTGAATGGTCAGCTGTTCAGCATCCCTTGTCAATTGCCTACAAAGAGTTGTTTCCCGTCGTTATCGCTGCTTCCTTATGGGGCCACCGATGGGCTTCAAAACGAGTTGAGTTCTGCTCAGACAACATGGCGGTTGTTAATGTTTTGCGTTCCGGCGCCACGAAGGATCCAAACATGATGGTTCTTCTCCGTCACTTGTCACTTGTGGCAGCCCGACATTCCTTTGCCTTTACTGCTTCTCATACACCGGGTAAAGACAACTCCATTGCTGATGCCTTATCTCGTTTTGATTTTCAGCGTTTCCATCATCTTGCCCCTCACGCAGCTCCTGGGGCAACTCCAATTCCGTCAACGCTGCTGGCTCAGCTGCCCGTAATTTAACAGATAAATGCCAGTTCTACTTGACCAATGGCCTTGCACCTTCTACTCGCCAAGTTTATGCTTCTGCTCAACGTCAATTTTTAGAATTTTGTAGTCAGGATACTCCCATCGAGCCAAGTCAGCCCCTTTTACCAGCCAGTGAACAAACTCTCATGCGTTTTTGTACCCATTTGGCTGATCGTCTTCACCATTCTTCCATTAAAGTATATTTGTCTGCAGTCCGTTCTTTACATATTGACTATGGCTTTGCGGACCCAATTGTCAATCATCTTCAACTTCAGCGTCTCTTAAGGGGGATCAAACGACACCAGGGCTCAAATCTCCCTCAGCGCCAGCCAGTGACAGCTGACCTTATGTCTGTCTTGCACAAGTCTTTAGAATTTACTATCCCTGACAATGTCATGCTATGGGCAGCCTGCTGTCTCGGCTTCTTTGGGTTTCTTAGAGCTGGCGAATGTACAACGAATGGTACCTTTGATCCAACTGTGCATTTGACCGCAGCAGATCTTCAAGTAGACTCCTCCACAAATCCCCAAAGCTTCAGAGTGTTAATCAAGTGCTCAAAGACTGACCCTTTCAGGCAGGGTTGTTTCATCTATCTTGGCCGTGGTTCCTTGCCTCTTTGTCCTGTGACTGCATTAACAAACTACCTTCATCTTCGTGGGCCGGGCTCCGGACCTCTCTTTATGTACCAGGATGGCTCCCCTCTTTCTAGATCGCAGCTTTCCTCGTTTCTTCAAACCACTCTACAGGCAGCAGGTATTCCTGGAAAGTTTTCAGGGCATAGTTTTAGGATTGGAGCCGCAACAACTGCTGCTCAGAGAGGTGTTCCTGACCATCTCATTAAGATGATGGGTCGCTGGTCGAGCGATGCTTACTTGTTATATGTGCGCACACCTGTGGAAACCATCCTTTCAGTAGCTGAAAGACTTGCCTAACAGGTATGGTATTTCATTTGTCACTTATTTGCCTGTTAATGGGTGCCTCCGGATTTGGGCGTTTTCTCGGGGCTCTGGCTTCCCCATCCATGAGCCCCTCTCTTCTCCGAGCTTGCTAGCGCGCTGCTCGGAGGTCCTCCGGCTTGGCGTGGGGGCTCATGGCTGGCTTGCCAGGATTTGCCAGCCATGGGAGCAGTCTCCATCTAGGAGCTGGCTGCCAATAGTGGAAGCTCCTGGATATTGCAGGCACCCAACCTCCATTTTGTGATGCAGTTGTTAAATGCAGTTAAATGCAATTTAACGGAGTTAACAACAAAGAGCGCCAGTGTTGTTTGGAGTCAGCGGCGTTTCATACATGGGCATGCGCCAAATCCCATGTGCTCTTCGACTGAAGTGTGCCGTAGCGTTCTCGGGCATTAGCATGTTTATTAGCGTGGCAGTTCATGGGACCTCGTCTTCAAGGCTTCCCCCCCCCCCATTTCCCTCCCTCTTTCCACTGTTTACGCAGTGTGACGGGTGCCTGCCCTCCCTACTGCGTGGGGGCTCATGGCTGGCTTGCCAGGATTTGCCAGCCATGGGAGCAGTCTCCATCTAGGAGCTGGCTGCCAATAGTGGAAGCTCCTGGATATTGCAGGCACCCAACCTCCATTTTGTGATGCAGTTGTTAACAGAAATTTTCGCCAGATTGAATAGTAGCGTATCAAACGTCAAGGCCTCTACTTTCAAAGACTCAAAATTGATGCAGAGTTTAAGATATTTTTAAGCAATACTTTAATGATCTTCGCCATTTTAGCCACATTCAAGTTAATTTTTATTTTGCCCGTTATATTGGAGGATTTTTAGACTACGAGGAAGGCTTTTGCATTGCTAAGAAAATTGCTCAAAAACACATGGCAAATTGATCAAGCGTGACTGATGATGTCACTGAGTTTGGAGAATTCTGATCTTTCGCAAAGGAACAATTTTTTGACTATGAAAAAGTTCGGACTTATAATTTTCGGATGATTAATTTTAGACAAAAAAGACTCAGCCTATTTTTGAGAACATTTCAGACGTGTTTTTGAGCTTTCGAACCCAATACTCTGAGAAGATGCAACGTGTAAAATAATAATGTTGAATTCAACTTCTCTGAGACTGTTCAAGAACAAAAACCACAGTGAAGCATTCCGGTATGCAAATGTAGCATAAACGCTGAAGATAACTTAAGTATGATATCTTTAATTTGTTATCCTAAACTTATCATAAACTTCATAAACTTTGTTTGCTTGTTTTTTCTGGTTAAGTTTAAGCTCAAAAATTGAGCCATTCCGTGAAACACGGGCGTGTGATTGGTAGATTCGCGCACGGAAAAATGAAGTTTTATCGGCATGTTCAAAATGGCGGATGAATTTTTATATTTAGGGTGGGTTTATATGCTTGATGGGCAGTTTAATGGCTCCAGCCTATCGGCTTGATAGTCCTTTCAGAAAACAAACAAACGTAACATTCAATGAGCCGGTAAACCTTACTTCAAGAGCTCTGCAAATTTACTTTTGTTTTGTCTAAGGCTTTAAGCACAGAGAACTTTATTTTTTACAGCTGACAAGTGCATTTCGTGGATGCAAGGCTATCCCTGCACATCGAAAATATTGATATTTTTTTGAAAAGGCCTATACAACTCAGTGTGAAAACACTGTTGTAACATTTGCAAGTGTTACACAAGAGATAAAGATAAGGGAAGCATCTGTCTTCCATTTAATCTACAAAGTTGCAAGGTTCTCTCATTTTTCCATGTCCTGGCTGACTCAAGTTTTGAGAAAACGATAAATCTCGTGTCATGAGCAGAAGGAATGCTGAAATTAAAGAAAATGTTAACCAACAGATCAGTCATGCCAAAAAAGACATTTCCTGAACTTAAGTTCAAAGGAAGTACTGATACTTCTTCGTGAAAAAAAAAGGTTTTGCACCCGCTTTTTAATCACTACTAGCACCTGTGGCGAATCGGATTTGGGTTTGATCTCCCTTTCTCTTTGCTGGCCTGTGAATGCCTTTGGGACTTCGATTATGTTTCACACGTCGAAGGATGACACAAACAATAGCCACAAAAGGCGTCTGCTCTCGCAAGCTATCCCTTTGCATAGTAAGTTTAAATTACACGCGGGGTCTGCAGAGGCTTACACTTCGCAAAAATCGCCCTAAATCCACCAGCTAAATTTTCGTTTGTAATGTATTCGCGGCATTTGATTATTGAGGTACAAAACTAACAAAATTACAAACAAGGTTACAAGGTTTTGGCTTCGAAACAGAGAGCGTTATTTTCACACTAGGAGGGCTAAAGCAAACGTTAAGTGTCGGTTAAGGACTGCATTTTTTGCTAGGGACGCTTTAAGGGACTGCTATGCTCGAAAACTTATTAAATAGGCATTGGTTTTATAAAGAAGTTAAGGAGAAGTAAAAAGACACTTGTATACAAACAGCCAGAGAGCCCGTCAGCTCTTAAGAGCACACCATGTTGGTATAGCAGTCTGTTTGATGCTTGTCTATTTATCATTAAATAAATCTTCAAATTTGCGTGAAGTCTTTTCTTATAAGGATTCAAGACTGAAAAGTAATCTTTGATCCTACACTATACTTCAATAATCAAATCTCTGCTACAGTATCATCTTGCATGGCGAAATTATCCCAAATAAGCCGT
Organism: Siderastrea radians; assembly: GCA_964017195.1. NCBI lineage: Eukaryota > Metazoa > Cnidaria > Anthozoa > Scleractinia > Rhizangiidae > Siderastrea > Siderastrea radians. The sequence continues at coordinate 31,733,241 of OZ024889.1, read as the reverse complement.
GTTAAATTTGTTTTCAATAATGAATTACTAAAAACTATACTAATACGCTTGTTTTCAGTAAGTTGTATTTCAACAGCTGAACATTCCCTTATTTAAAACCGTAAGTGGACAGAGACCTTTTACTATAGAAATGTCTGGAACAATATGAACTCAAGACTGAAACTATGCGAAACTACTGCAGAGAACTCTTAAAACAATTTCTCTTAAATGAACTCCTACATCAATCGTAATTGTAATATTTAAAGTAATTTTTAAGTAACTGTGCATTGTATGTGGTCATAATTTATGTTACTTGATTAGGTTAAAGTCATTGCACATGTATTAGTATTTTTAATTACTTGATCACTGAACAGCGTCAAATGGGGATGTGTTCAATAAATATATATGTAATATTGACAAAAACTTGGTATTCAGGTATAAAACTCAATTGAGGGTCTCCTTTCAGCAACGTTGTCCTTGTGGGTTTGAATTTTGAACTCCTTAAAATGTGAGAGAAAAGCTTTAAGAATAAAATTAAACACATTTACCTGCTTTTCTGGAATAAGCCGAGAGCGATTATTTCCTTTTTTGCACCGAAAGGGGAGATTATTCAGGGACGGCAATTAATCAAGGGAGCGATTAATTTCAAATATCTCTAGCAGGAAGTGGTGCCCTTAATATTTTGTAACTGATCACGAGCAATCAAAGTTTTCTCAATTTAGCCTTTTGACTAATTTCAACTTCAGTATCCTAGGCGTCAGAGCGCGAGTCATCGATCGGTCTTGCTGGATCGCAAACTTAACTGGTTGACCAGCACACAGAGAGACTGAGCAGGATGGAGACGTGAGAGGTGGGGGGGGGGGCAATTTTTCGAAGGGAAGCGATTATTTCAAATATTTCCACCAAAAGTACGGCAATTATTTGAGAGGGACGATAAACTGAGGAACGGATATTACTCAAGTAAATACCTACGGTAACGCGGTTAGTTAAGTTCACGTTAATCGAGGTTAAAAAACGTGTAAATAAAATTAGAGCAAACACAGATGGTAATGGTGATTCCATGCGTTTCTTATTCACAGCCCACAGAAATGTGATTTTAAATCTTTTTTTACTGTTGTTTTAAATCCTAATCTCTCCCTTTTGTTGTCTTCTATTCAAAGAATGGATGTATCCGCAAAAGAAATATGCGCCTCAATTGTACCAGTGGCTGGCGATGAAAGCACTTCAGCACAGGTTGAAGTTGAACCTTCAGCTACTCGAAAACGGAATCCCAAGAAATGTACCAAGTGCGGCAAATGTGTGATAAACCTCAGTCGTCACCAAAGAGACGTCCATGGGATGAGAAAACTCGAGCGTAAACTTCAAGATTACTTTACTGGTGCAAGGAGGAGCCGAGGGGGCAGGTGAAGTTTTGCCCATTGTCACCTTGTAAAGGGAACAGGACCCCCATTTTTCAGTTAGACAAGCACCTGCAGACACCTTGACATCATCTCTCGCCCAATATACCCAGATACAGACAGGAATTGAACAAAGTGCCAAGAGTTTCCCTCGAGCATTTAGAAGCGTATTTTAAGGAGCAAAAAGAGAAAAGAAATAGAGTGAAAGAAGAGAAAAGGAAGAAGCGAGATCAAAGGAGCGGTGGTGAGGAAAGACAAGACTTATTTGATGAAAGTGAAGAGGGAGCAAGACCACAAGAGGAAAGTGAGAGGGAGATGGAAGAAAGGACAGCAACCGTGGATGTGGACAGTGATCAAGAGTATGAAGAACTCGCTACAAGAATATAGAACAGAACCGCAAGATCAACAGATATGCCGGTCCTAAAACAACATTGGAGATCTGAGTGGAGATGAAGAAGATCAGAAAAAGTCCACAGCGACAGAGGATGATGAACTTGACGGTGTGCAGTTCCAGGGTATGATAACAAGCCCTCACGCCTCAACAGAAAATGATGTGGTTATCATTTTAGATAGCGATCACGAATCTGATGTCGATTACATTCCAGATGATGACTCCGGGACTCAGGAGTCAAGCGAATCATATCCATCAGTGAACTCCACCGTTTGTCAAGAACATCAAGATCTGCTTTCTGAATTCGTTGAACTCACGGGCCGAGAAAAATGCAAGTCTGGGTCCTTTTTAGACGAAGAACAAGATTTACCATGGAAAACGACAGTTGTGAAATTTATAAAGGAAAGAGAAAGTGAAGGTTACCATTTTAAGACCAGTGATGAATCATTGCAAGAGTTGACAAACACATAGCTGAAAGAGCAAAGCGATGAAGAATGGTTAAAAAGCGTTTTTGATGACGATGACGCGCTAGACAACGAGGGGCAGCCCAACGACTGTGATGAGCCGAAAGAGGTTGGCAAAAATCCACCTGGAGGAAGCAACTCATTGAGTGATAAGTTACTCACCGAATTTACGAGTACTTCATGAACGTGGATGGAGGATACCGAAGTGAAAAGATTGCCAGGCAGTACAAGGCTCAAGTTGAAAGCGTCATCCGTATGTGCCAGCTAAAACTGACAGAAAACGAGGCAGAGGAACTTAAACAGCAAAATTTCTTTGCAGTTCATTTGCTGTTGCTTCCAGGGAAAGATGGGGTGACATTTTTGAAGTCGTGGCTTGCGTAAGTATAAACGGGGAACTATACGCTCATACCTGATGAGCGTATGCCTTTTTTATAAGTTCTTCAGTCAGGAAGACCACTACAGAGCCATACCAAATGTAACACTCCACTTGTTAAGTGCGCGTCGCGACCTAACGACATCCTGGTCATCAGCGCAGAAGAAGAACGTGGTTAAGAGGAAGTTAGAGAAGTATGATGACGACTATAGAAAACTCCTCTCTAGTGAGAATCTGCACCAAGTTTCCCATGGACACCAGCATGTAAATGCCCTTAAACAACTGGCTACACGTCCGCCAAAAGCAATTGTGGCAAGGATCCGAACAAGATCCTGAGTGACAAGTCACATTGCGAAGTCCAAGATTGGCTAATGACTGGCCTCCTTATAGACAATGGTGGGAGAAGTGGCGTTGTGGCCAACGTGACCATAAAAGAAATTCAAGGATGCCGCCTTCTACCCCGGCACAGAGGAGCAAGACCAAGCACATTACCGTATACACGTTAAAGACCATAAGACAGCTGGAGTATATGGGTAGCCGTTCTTTGGATCTATGATGATCTCTATCTTTTGATGGACATGTACATAAGAACAGTTAGAAGTCAGTTTGTCACAGTGGATTCTGAAGTGGATAAAATTTTTGTCTCCAGCAACAGCCTCTTGCTAACGTCTTCACAGGTTTCTACCTGCATTTGGACAACCTTTGAAAGGGAAGGCATTGAACTAAAAGGAAGAATTTGCGTGACAACTATTAGCAAGTCTCTGGCCAGCGGGATATGCGTTCACATGCCTGCTGAGAAGGAACATTTAGCTGCACTTCCCAGCACAAACCACAAATGCAGGCAAACTACTACCTGTGCACGATAAAGTCAATGAGACTGACTTAGGACGACGAGCCATGAAGAGTCTTGTTTCCCTTAAGATAGAACATGTACTTACGGAAAAGAAGAGCAAGAAGACCATACCCTTGCCGTGGACAGTTGAGGAAACTGAAGAGTTAACAAAGCTTTGTAAAACAGAATAAGAAACGGGGCTCAAAGAAAAGGTCACGAGTTCCCTCGGCAAATACCAACCACCGGCTCCTCTAACATCCAAAGCCAAGTAAATTTCGACTGAATATTCACCATTTTGGAGAAAGTCTACTGACGAGCAGACAAGGCTGCTCGTCAGTTTGACTGAAGATCTAACGAGGGTCCCCAATAGGTTTTTCGGGATCCGGGATTCAGCTTATTCGAAGGCTGGGATTCAGGATTTTGGAAAAATAGGGGAGCAAGATTCAGGATTGTAATTTTGATCGGGACACGGGATTCGGCAATTTTTGCAAGCGGTACTTGGGAGATGACAATTTGAAGAGCCGTGATTTGGGAAGTCTACGTAGAAAATCAAGCTGTCATCTTGCCGGAATGTCCGAAATTGGCCAGGAAAATGTACCCACAACCCAATCACGTGGCTATTGCGACCCCTATGGCAATCTTTTGTCTGTTTTTGTGCACCTTGGTCATAATAACATCCTTTGGATTCAATTTCACAAGTGGCTCTTTCTTTGTAGACCTTTGTAACCTTCTGTTGACCGTGAAACCTTGAGTGTCAAGTTAGGTCAAGTTACCGTATATAGCTCAGCACGTGTGCCTTTAGGTCGTCGGAAGGTTAAGTCCCTAAAGACTGTCAAGGAAACTGTAAGGTAAGTTATGTTTCTTGCAGTAACCGTTTTAAAACCTTGCTATTCTCAGTGTTCGGGAACTCATTTCGTCGCCACTATCGACATCACCTGTATCACGTTTTCACGTTTTAATGCTACTAGCCAGACATTGGGTGGCAAAGAGTTTTGCATGACGTGTGATGGCCCCAAATTGCGATTGAGCCAAAATAAACCGCATGTTGCGGGACTGGACATCACATTGTGATTCTCTATTTCCTATTTTGCAAGTGCGTGACGCATGATTCTCCTATCAGATTCCCATGATATTAAAGTAAACTTTCTTTTACCTAGAAGAACACCATTCGGAATAATACAGTGTAGCCTTCGAACGCAGATGTAATTTCCGGCGAAGACAAGCGACAGCCGGAAAAGCGTCTGCTATCGCAAGCTTAAATACAGTGAAAATGAAGGTCAATAAGCCATGGCACCGATGACACCCTTTTCTTCTCTTTTCTTGACTTTTGCTTTCTTTGGTCCTCATGTCCTTCATGGTACTGGAAGGTCCATAAATCGTGACATAATAGGCATTAGTTAATGTAGTTAACATTTGAACAAGGACTATGACGTCAGTGTTATTTTTGTCGACCAAGTGTAGCGCGTTGTACTGTATCAGTCTCAAATGTTCCATGTAATAGAATTTTCAATAAAGCATCTAATAGGCTGTCATCTTACAATATTAGATTTGCGCACAAACTTATTTTACGTTACAAAAAAAACCCTGATCTCCCTGATGGGTGATATTATTATAAAATCCAGCAAAAATACACCTGGAAAACTTGGAGAGGGTATAATGTAAACTCTTTTTATCGTTTGCCAATAGTCGATTTGGAGCTTAAAAAATTGTTCATGACTGGGAATGGGATTGGCCGATAAAAACCGTCGGGATTTCGGGATTGAGGAAAAACTTAGGTCGGGAAAGTGGGATTGAAGGACCCTATTGGGGACCCTCTCTAATGGTACATAACGTAGTGAAGAAGGAAAGTGTTTGGCTGAGAGCTGTTAAGGATAAAAGAGCACTGAAGCTTGGCTCTTTATCGGAAGTGAAGATGTGGAAGTTGAAAAGTTCAAACAATGCTTGGTTGACAAAGTAAGACACGAGGCTACGAAAAGAAAATTGCATAAGAAAAAAAATTAACTATTGCCGTTTCCAAGCGAAAGCACACATGAAATGAAATGTTATTTTCTTGTGAAGACTCTTTATAAGTGTGATTTTATTTTACTTTACTTTTTCACCTCGTAATTTTTATCATATCCTTTGCAGAGAAATTTGACCACTTTCTTAGCCTCCACTTATCACAGGTTACCATGCCGGTGTTTCAGCGATTAAGAAAAAAAGATCAACATATCATGGTCATATAAATGTTATGAGAACATAAAAACTAAGCGTTTTCATATAGTTAATAACCAATTCATTTCATGTGGCTTTCTTGTTTGCTTAAACTGTCTCAACAAGTCCTTAGTAAAACAAGGTATTGGCTTGTTGAAGAAAATATATTTTGAAAACAAAAAATATATATTTGCTAGTTGGAAGAATTGGAATATTTCAAATTACTCCGAACATCATACTACAAAACTGTTTCTTCGCATATCTGGGCCTTTTTTCTACGAGTTTACCTCGGTTTAATAACCTGACCAGGTTATCTTTTTTTTTGTAATCTACTGTTTCGCAGTGCGCTTTTGTTTAAAATGCTTTGTTTTGTTCTTTCACCAAGGTAAAGCCATTTCCACCTGTTTTAAAGGCGAGTGTCAAAACGGGTATTCAAATGTCTAGAATAATGCCACTTATATTTGTTTACAGCACGTGAAGCAAACAGGATTTGGGGCACCATTAATTATAAATGGTAGACACTCAAACTCATAGATTCCTTGATCCATAAATATTAGGTGTTATGGAGAACGTTCCATACTTAGGATCTAAGAGCTGCTTTGCAAACGTTTCTACATTTATGACATGTAAGCGAAACTCATTGTTTCTTCTTAGCAATATGTTGGTTGCAAGTTTAGCCATCAGTAAAGTATATTACGAGGACTTCGCTTTATAGGTGTTGCGTTTAACGATGTGGTTATCTGGAAAAGCGTTTTAAAGGGAGATTTTCCGTAGAAAGCGATACTAGAAGAACAATCATGTGCACTCACAACAAACGCAAACAAATCCGAAGATGAGGTCATCATTTGTCGAAACAAATACATGTAACAGGAATTAAATGGCAAAAAAGAAGCGTGCAGAGATGCCGGGATATTGTATTTATAAAAAAAACCGACAAAAAAAGAGCATAGCAAAACAGACCTGAATTACTTTCCGACACTCAATCGGAAACTAGTGGTCTTTTTTAGAAATCCTTAACATTGAGATTACAATTTATGGCGTTATCAAGCTTTGTCACAACAATAATTATTAACTTTATAGTACTTTATTATAGAACCTTATAAACAATTATCATCCCCTGTAAACTCTAAGCTCATTGACGCATGCACAGGCTTGGGGAAAGCTATGTTTTTATCGTTTGGTTAAGTTTGTAATTCAACTTTGTCATAGTCCTTGAGGAACACCTAGGGTCAAAGCCTATTCAGTTATAGCCTGCATACCGTGACACCAAAATTTGTAATTTGAGGGATGCTTAATTTCACCCACTTTTAACACCAAAACTTAGAGACGACCTTTCCAAGCAGTGAAAGTGTCCATTGTCTCACCCACATACTTGAATGTTACAAATCACCTTAAACACGTAATGAACAGTATCAAGTGTAAGTTCTGCTTAATAGGCGTTATAGTTTCTGAGAGACTAAAGAGTAAGAATGAAAAGTGGAAAGTGTCATTAAAAGGTTGAAACAGAGAAACGGAAACCAAGGATGCTCAAGAGAAACCACCGCCAGTGTACCTACTGTTGCAGTCCGGAAAAGAGGAAGTAACATTCCTGAAGACATGGTTTTCCTATGCAGTGGAGAAGTACCAGCCTGGCACTGTTCGGTCCTATTTGATGAGTTTACGCCTCTTTTACAAACGTCTGACCCAAGACATAAAATTGACATACCCAATGTAAGCGTAGACACTTTAAATGCGCGCAGGAATCTCATGACTTCATGGTCAGCCGTTCAAAAGAAAAAGGTGTTAAAAAGAAAGCTCCAAAAGTATGACAAAGACTTCGAGAAGCTTCTTTCAAGTGAGCAACTATACAAGGTGTGCCATGGTGACCAACGCATCAAAGCAGTCAAACAGCTAGCTACAACATCAGAAGAAACAAATCGTCAGTGGCAGAAGTTCTAAGAGTAATTAACGAAAAGACCCACTGCGAGGTGCACAATTGGCTGATAACATGTGTTCTCGTAGATAACAGCGGAATAAGTGGGGTAGCAGCAAATTTGACTGTATGGGAATTTAAAGAAGCAGTGTTTTACCCGAGTACAGAAGAGGACCTTGCCTGATGGAGAATGCTGGTTGAAAAGCACAAAACGGCTGAGAATTATGGTGCTGCAGTTGTTTGGGTCTATGATGACTTATAGAAATTGATGGACATGTATGTAAGAACTGTGCAAAGCCAATTCATCACATCTGTCCCAGAGGTCGAGCAGTTTTTTGTTTTCAACAATGGGTTGCCCGGCTGACTTCTTCACAGGTGTCAACCTCGGTTTGGAGAACTTTCCAGAGGAAAGGCTTTGTGACAGAGGGAAGAACATCTGCGACAATACTAAGGAAGTCACTTGCCACGGGCATGCATGTCTACATGCCCGATGAAAAGGAGCATCTCGCCGCCCTGGCACAACACAAAACGCAAACACAAGCCAAGTACTATCGCATCCACGATAAGGTCCGAGAAGTCGCAGAGCAGTCAGTAAATTTATTTCCCTAAAAACTTCAAACGTTCACCACGCACAGGATGAAGCAGCTGGAGGCAAGCCAGCTGCGGATAAACAATGGACAGAGGAGGAAACGGAGCAGCTGAGGCAGCTTTTCCAAGACGACCTCGAGACAGGAGCTATTGACGAGCCCAAAGTACACCCCTTCAGAAAGAATGTTCCCTGAAAGTAGTTGTGTAAAGCTTTGTAGGATGAGAGAAGAAGATATGAAAGCTAAAGAGCCTCCTTGCCAAGAAGAGACCGCGTGAGAAGGTATTGAGGTTTCTCGACCCAGCTCCATCCATACCTCCATCCATAGCACACACCTTGGGATCGGTTTATGCTGACTCGTCCAGGTTCTGGAGGAAGTTCACAGAGGAGCAGACTGATCTTCTCATTTCGTTGACAAGAGATCTTATTGATATCAATGCCACCATGAAGGAAGTTGTCTGGCAGAGTGAAAAGCGATGAGAGATCAATGAAACTTGGGCTGATATCAGGAACAGAAGACAGGTTGCAAGGAGCGAAGATTAAACAGCGCTTAACTGACAAAGTGCGTAAAATAGCAGGAACCCCAGGCCTAAGGAAGTCTAAAGGAAAGGCAAAGTGACTCACGATGAGTTATCATTAAATTGATTCACTCGGGAATACTTAAATGCCAATGCTCTTTCAAATATTATAATGTTTGTTATGCAAGAAACAAGAGTTTAATTTGTTTAAATGTTAGGAAGGTATATTTGTACCAACGTTAAAGTTTCATTTTATAACATAAGCGTCTTGGTGATAGTGACGATGAACACTTTTAGCTAACGTTAGGTTACTGTTGATACAGTTTTCACTCTATTCATTCAGAAGACAGAGTTTGCTTAATTCATTTTCAGGATTTTGGAGAATTGTCCTGGTTCGCTGCAACAGGACCGTTTGCCGCACATGCCCCCATGTTAACTCATCTAACACAATTGCAACACGCATTGGGCATGTTAACATCACAGGTCACTACACCTGTACAACGGAGAGCGTGGTATACTGCTTAACATGCGAGAAATGTCCATCGACCGTGTATATTGGGGAGACTGGGCGCAGGATGGCAGACCGTTTCAGGGAACACCGCAGGGATGTGATCAACGGCAGGAATGACCTTCCTGTACCTGCACATTTTAACCAGCCGGATCACTCCCTGCAGGATATGAAGGTCGCTGTCTTGAAGGCAGGCCTGGTGAACCAACAGCACCGCGAGAGGCAGGAGATGCGATATACCTTCAAGCACGGAACTTTGGCTCCGAGTGGACTAAACCACGACTTTAGCTTCACGTGAATTGACTTCTTTGTCTTATCGCGCGCTGTCGCACGTGCGGCAACGTGCGCGAGCTTTTATTTAAATACGCGAGATATGCAACGGACTTTTTAACGGTAAAATAGTTTTGTCCCCCTGAAGAAGACAGCATTGCCGAAACATCGGGAAAAGTATTTTGACTACAGCGTAGTATTTACCTATTTTGTCATTCATACATTTAGCACCTACGCTGCGCAGGGTTTCTAATTTTTGTTTCATTTACGTATATTTACGCTTGATTTAAACATTTGTAAACCCATGATTTCATGCTGTGACTGACTGAGGGTGGTGTGAATCGTATGCTAGGTATTGGTCAGTGTACGTAGGCTCTCTATAAACACTGTTAGCCAGGTATCCATTTCAATCATTTGTAACTTAAGTATCAAAGGACCACACAATAAGGTTCCCTAGTAAAAATAGGTCCGGAATTCTGGGTAACTGAGACGCGGAATTCTGGATTCCGGTGGATTCCGGGTTCGGGTCCTGGAGTCCGGCGGATTCCGGGATTAGAGTTCTGGAGTCTGGTGGAATTCCGGGTCTGGAATTTTGCCATCTGATGGCATTCCAGTCCAGAGTCTGGAGTCCAGTGGAATTTCGGGTCTGGAGCTCTGGAGTCAGGCTGAAAATCTGGAGGCAGGCGGAATTCCAGACTCTAGTCTCGCTGCATCTCAGTGCGGTTATTACAGATGCATGGATGCCCTGAAAGTTTTCCATTGATTCTTCATACATGTTACAAAACTTACCAAAAAGTAGTTGTGGAGTGCTTTTTTTACACGAAGTGGCAGTGATCTGTCAAAGTTCATACATCGTCATTGCAGTAAAATAAGGACTGCAGTCGGACTTGGAATCACAAAAAAGTAGCGGGACAAGTGGGCGATTTTCTGTTTATCTGGACTAATCAAATACAAAGTGCTTACAGCTCAAAAATGCTTTATTTTGTTCACTACGTTCCACAAAAATTGTAAAGAAACAAAGGGGAAAGTAAAATCGCAGTGTATATTCTGTTTTGATATGTATACAAAGACCGTAGATTGGACGGCGAAAGTTCAGAATAAAGATAAACACATTTTTCTTCTGGACTCACCAGCTAATTTCAACACTCGTAGGATCCAAACAATCACGTTTTTCCCGCATTTTTGTCTACCAGAGGTAAATTACCCTGCTTGCAGAGTCGCTTCGGGGAGTCTAAGTTGAGAGAGTGGGTGACAGATAACCGAGATAATGTTACTTTACTGTCTTTACTACTTCAACATGCAACAGTTCAGTCTCGGTTAATATGGCTCAATGGAGTTTAAAATTCCTCAAAGACAAATCTAATGTTTTTCAGACACTCTTAAAGTTAAAATATTAAAAAAAGGAGGCGACAATATGACAATTTTGGTGAACACACGCGCGCATCTTCACGTGATATGTAAACTGATATCAACGGAATGCTGTTTTTCAAACGAGCCGTTTATCTTTTGGTGGTCATGATCATAACAGTTTGAATCTTCTGCCTGTTCAGAAGTTGATGTTTCGCTCTTGGGCATGTACATCAACTCCACTTTGCTTTCGATGGTGTTCAAGATAATACAAACTGAAGACACGCACTTGTAATCAATACGAGGACAATAAGCGTGTTCTGAAATGGATTTGATTCGTTTGTTAGACAAGTTGATTACAATTTGTACAAATGGTGTTTTTTGGATTGCTTCGAGCTTCCTCTACTAAATATACAGTTGACTTATGGATTTTCCCTTTGGTGGAGTTTAAAAGCCGAAGAAAAAAGTTTGCATCTGGAGATAATAAGTTGCATGTGAATTCGCCGCGGTAAGTGCCTGAAAATACGTTTTTCTTCATGTGAGAAATTCATGTGTTCCCTGTTATTTTAAAATTGCTTCCATAAAATTTACGTAGTATATACTACACCACAAACTTGGCAAACTTAAAATGATAGCGACACGTCTTTACGTGAATTTTTGTGCAATGGAACTAGACTTGTCCAAGTTAAGTTAATTTTAACTGAAAGCTGTGCAGAAAATTAACAATTTGAGGTGACTTAATCCTTGAGTTGACTTTTCCTTGTGACAGAATTTATAGTCTGTTATTCCAGATGAACTAGAACGACATTTTGGCAGAATCAGTAACAATGTTAAGGAGTTCCATTAACATCGGTCAGTAGAAAAGAGAAACTGTGGACTAACGGGCTACGGAATGGGTATAAAAAGAGGACTGGACACAAAACGCGGACTAGCTCAAATAACTTCATATGGTTTTCCAACGAAATTGCGCGCGGGTCCGTACGAGTCATATGATAAACTATAGTAGCTTTATTTAACCAGGCTAACCCATTCAGCTACGAGTCTGTTATCAATATGAGTATCCTGGACAAAACAATTCAATTCAATTTAATGGAAACGGACTAAGAATAAAGACTGCTTGTAGGAGTGCAATTGAACTAAAGAAATAGGAAATTACAAACTTGAAATCTACTGAATCTGTCCTTGTGTGACCAAAAAAAAAAATCAAAAATGTGATGTAGATGTTGGCATCTCACCAATGCTTATTCCAGGTGGGTTTGCTGTACTATTCAAACAATTAAATTTAATCAGAACCCAAAGATGTTTTGTGCAAGATTGATATGGTGGCTTAATTTCCTTCTTCAAAATAGTGTCGCGTTCCAATCCTCGAATTGGGATCAAATGACATTGTAACTGTTCAGTTGGATGTGAAGTAGTTTTGCGTACAGTAAGCTATACTATTGATCTACCTCGTATTTTCAATTACACGCAACAGTTACTGAAATGAATCCTGTAAACTGTGTTTTACTGACTGTCTTTAATCACAGTCATCAGTGCAATTTTTACAGACCAACAGAAACTTTTGGTTTTAATCTATTTAAAAACTCGTGGATAAACTAAGAGTCAAAGTTTACAGTTTGGAAAAAGACAAAAAGCCAAGAGCTCATGATATGGATCGATAGAGTAAATGCACTTGAACAGTGAAACACTGGCTTGGATAGCATTATATTTTTATGCTAGACATATCTTACAGTATGTTTTATGCAAGCGACTTTTGATACAAAAAGTTACAATGAGAGATGTTTTGTAAGTTTCCAACTTGGGACAACCGTGACAAATGTTTAAAATTTTTGTGGATTCCATAGTTTCAATTTTTGGGTGCTCTATGTTCGCATAAGTACAAAGGTTTTGAGGTAATCCTCTTTTTACACCCAGATTTAGCCCTCAGTCCATAGTTTGTGTTTCATACCTAAATCCATGTTTTATACCCAGTCCATAGTCCACAGTCCATGTTTTATACTGTCTGGTCTGTTGTTATTTTACTGACACAGGCATACCGAGCTTGACTGATGGAAGTCAGCATAATATTTAATTTGAATGACTTGATACCGTGTATAAATAAAGCTTATAAGTACGTATGTTTGTATGTATGAATTCTGAATCAGTGCTGGGTGGAGAGAATTCCGGCGAAATGCTGACAATAATGATGCCGTTTTCCAAGCCAGAATTCTATCTAAATTCTGGAATTCCAGCAGTATTCGGGCCAGGAATTCCGGTGGAATTCCAGTTGGAGTTGTCCGGAATACCAGCGGTATACTGGCAACAATTCCAGCAGAATTCCAGCAGAATGCCGGCAATAATTCCGGCAGAATTCTGGCTGGAATTCCAGTGGAATGCCGGCGGAATGCCGGCAATAATTCTGGCGGAATTCTGGCTGGAATTCCGATGGAATACTGGTGGAATGCCAGCAATAATCCGGCGGAATTTCGGCTGGAAATGTCTGGAATTCCAGGGGCATACCAGCGGAATCCCGGCAATAATTCCGGCGGATTCCAGCAGAATTCCAGTGGAATCCGCCTGGAATCTGCCTGGAATTCCGGGAAAGTCCGGGCTGGAATCCCGGCGGGATTCCACCGGAATTCTGGGTATGTTTTTACTAGGGTTGTAATTTCATTTCAAGTTGCGCGCAATTGACTAAGCAGGGAGGGGGTGACTGTTTATATTTGTCCCGCAAAAAGATCTTTGTGGGGGAGGAAGGGTAACTGATTCATACTTGATGGTGCAAAAATCTGACATGTCTCTGCCGTGGTAACTGGTCACAGCTGTGACGAAAAGAAAAACTCATGGTAAACAGTAGAAAGGAAGCTAAAATTCTGCCAAGAAACCATTTTCTTTCAGGATCATGACAAGAAAGCGTATTAATGAATTATCCAGCTTTCCATTGTAGTATTATTACAAAACAGCTCAGGTCATGACTACAATTCAGTCCTTCGCATTATTATTATTCCTTTTCTCAACTATTGTGGACTCCCTGTACAAGCACTCAAAAGAGTTGGATTTTACTCCAGAAGATTTTGAAACACGAAAGAAAGCACTCCAAGTTATGGAACAAGCTTTTGACGATTAAAGGAAAGTGAGATTTACGAAGGAGAAACTGTTTATAGACAGAAAGGTTGTACCAATAGAATAGATTGTTAATTGGCTCATCAGAGTACAACAAAGTGTCTTCAGTGACCATCGCGCAATGAATTCACTGGTGTCCAAAAGGCTTGTGCAATGCAGCCTTGAAGCGACTAATTTTGTTATATTTAAACATTTAATGTTCACTTTAGTTTTAAAATTGACTTTGTGTGTGCTATGTTATTTGTTTCTTTTCGACAGTTTGACCAGGACCTGTATTTATTTGAAATTTACTGCTACAAATACAATTTTACACCTATTTGATTTATTCTAGACTTTTCTCCTTCTTTAGTTTTTTGTTACCTCTTAAGTTTCTTAATGATTCTTGCAAAGCTAACTTTATTTTCTAAATGTAAAAGGCATCAGCAACTTAAGCATAGAAAAGACGATCTTAACTTGGTCCAGAAAACAAATAGCAGACGTTTTTCTACAGGGTACACACTCTACAAAAGATAAGGAGTCCAGGTGGAAAAGGGAATGGAGCACCCCTCTTTTTTGCTTTCATGGGGCTCACACCACTTGTCGGGTTGCAATTTTAATCAGGAACAATATTGACCGTGTAATTGAAGAAACGTGTCAAAATTCCAGAAGTATTTACACTAAGAAGCCAACTTTTGTTAAAAACCCATGAACAAACAGTTATTTCAATTTCCAGGGACATGAATTTTCCATTTTAGAAATTCAAATTCATGGTGTAAACTTGAAATTGCTTCTTCACCCTTAAAATACCTTGAAATGCATTCAGGGCCATGAAAAGGTGCTGCAATGAAACACAAAACAATATTCATGACAGTTTCAGCACCATGAAAATTCCTCTCAAATAATGACACCATGAAAAACTAGTGGGGATTTTCATCTTCACTGCGATTTTCATGACACTGAAAAATCCAGTCTGACAATACAACCACAGTAGTATATGTTAGTAACATGGGGGGGGGGGGGGGCATCAAATCTGCTGAGTGTAATAGTATCGCTAACGAATTTGGCTGTGGTGTATGAAGAGAGACATCTGGCTCAGTACTTGTCACATACCTGGTTCTACTAATGTGGATGCTGACAATGATTCTAGGCAAATTAACAGACAAACTGTGGGGTCCATTTCACATCGACCTGCTTGCATCCAGACTTAATTTTGAGGTTTCCTGGCGCAAAATACGTTAATGCATCTTTCATGAGTTGGCAAGAATATTACTTCTATGCTTCCCCCTTTTAGTGTTATAGCACTATGCCTACAGAAAATAGAGCAGGATCAAGCAACTGACGTACTTCTAGTTTCTGTTTGGCAGACACAACCTTGATTCACCCCTCTCCCTCACCTGTTAGTAGACAACCATGTTCTTATCCTGCAGTCGATTCATTTGCTGACAAAACCGCACAACCATGTGTGCATTCCCTTTGGAAACAGCTGATAGCTGAGACTGATGGCTTGCAAGCTCTCCAGAAAAACCTCCATATTTCAGGCAAGGCTACAGCAATCATTCTCAAGTCCTTGTCTGACGGAACGCACAAACAGTACAAACCATACATCAAACAGTGGATGGACATTTGTAGTAAATGGGAGGCTGATCCCAATGATCCAACTTTGATTGCTGTTTTAGATTTCCTTGTCAGTCTCCGTGACAAGGGATTAACTTAACACCACAATCGATACTGCCAGGAGTGCCATATCGGCAGTTCCTATACCTAAGAACAACATAACCATGGGAAGTCATCCACTTGTTTCCAGGTTTATGAAAGGTGTTTACAAGGACTCACCACCAACTCCTTGCTACTAATCAACTTGGGGTGTACAACCTGTCTTAATTTATCCCTCCTCCCTCTACCCTCCTGAGAAGCTTGATTTAAAATCACTCACTCTAAAGCTGGTTATGCTGATAGCCTTAGTCTCTGCACAAGGAGGGCAGAGTTTACATGTGCTTGACATTGGTTGCATGTAGGAAGTGCCTAATGGATTTGAATTCCTGCTCACGGAACATGTCAAACAAAGCAGGCCTGGCTACACAGCTCCATATGTTGTCTTAGAAGCATACCCTGCTGATTCGTCACTCTGTGTCTACTTGTTTGAAAGAATATCTCAAGCAAACCAAGCCACTAAGGGGAGCGGAAAGTAAACTTTTTATTAGCTTCATCAAACCTTACAAACAGGTTTCAAGGGAAACTATTTCCAGATGAATTTGCTTAGTAATGGAGTTGGCTGGTGTTCACACCAAAGCATTCAAACCACACAGTACAAGAGCTGCAGCCAACTGTAAAGCCAAAGCAGCAAATTTCCCCACTCAGGAAACCCTGCGCACAGCTGGATGGTCATCCTCAAGGTGTTTTGACCAGTTCTACAATAAATCATCCGCTGTACTTCAGACTGATTAGCAGAGAGACTAGAACTTTTGTCTCTCAGCCCTGTTGCTATTATTAACTGACTTCATAAAGTTCACTAATATTTTAATTCTATTAGCTGCGAGATTTTCAGGGTTATTGTGTTTCAGCCCTGTTGCTACTATTACTAAGTGTCTTCACAAGAGAATTGTTTGTTAGCACAAACCGTTTCCTGTTCTTACTTCCATGGGTGAAATAAGGGCTAGGGTTGATTATACATTAAACACCTTGTAGTTGGACTTTTGGTTTCTTTCCTCGTGTGACTGTCTTGGCCTTAAAAATCCCATGGGATCCCTGGGGCAGTGATGACGAGATAGAAAAGACAAATTAAACGAGACTTACCTGTAAGTTGCAGTTTGATTGGAATTCTATCGAGTCATCAAACTGCACCAAGGGATCATAGGCCCGCCCATTGCAAGCCTTTTACGTTCGTTTTTGTCGTGCCTACCCGTTATTCTACTGAGTTTCAACTTGGGATGGTCCTATGACACTACCACTTTTTTGTGTGTGTGTTTGCAAGACACTCACATTCGGTTGTGAATGCTGATTATGCGCATGCGTCTAGCTCTCATGTGATCCCTTGGTGCAGTTTGACCACTCGATAAAATACCAATCAAACTTCAACTTACAGCTAAGGCTCGTTAAATTTATCTATTTACACTTCTTGTACTTCGTTTAACACAGGACAAACTAGGCGAAAAAGAAAACAGCTAATTTACATTTTTACACTAAATTAAATGCAGCACAAACATTTACAAATATCGTTGACTTCCTTTGGAAAGTCATCTAATATTCCATAGCTTGAGCCTTTTGGTAGATTCTTGATGAAGGATTTTTAAAGTCTTTGTCCTGGAATTGAGTTAACCTGACAATAATCAGATGCAGATTCCAGTTGCTGGAAGGATCTTGACATGACAAGATTCTGTGCACCCTATCGAACGTAATTTGATTGGCACTGACTTGCGGCATTTTAAGGTCTGCTCTCGTGAAGTTTCTCAGTTTTTCCAAAACATTTCTCAAACTCATTAATAATGCATAAAGAGAAAACAAAGGAAACCACTACCGTGACGGTGGTTTGGATACCGGATCTTAATTAGCATAAAGTTTTGCAAACTTTTGCTTTGAATTTCTCTAAGAATTATGAATGGTTTGAGAAGCCATATCAAAAACTCGAAAGAGTGTTTCCTCATGTATCCAAACACCTCGAAGTCGGTCAAAAAAACTCGGCTGCGCTTCGTTTTTTCAACCCACTTCTCGGGGTTTGGATATCCTGATGAAACACTCTTTCTCGTGTTTGATATATTACTTCAAATTACTTTGCCAACTGTGGCACTCCAGCCTGATGTGATGCTGTTGCAATTCTGCAAGCCCTTGCTGAGCCCGCTGAAGAGCACAGCATGTCGCTTCTTGCTGGGATGTTATGGAATACCTCTGTCAACTTTAAAGTTAATGCTGCCAGTATAGATTATCTCAAATCGTTCACTGTGGTTTGTGAATCTTCAATGCTCTTTTGAATGCTTTTGTTTTCTTGCTCTAGATTGTTTACCTGCTCTTCTATATTTCGAACTCTGGTAATATTCTTGGCAGGCAGGTTCGTTGAGAACTGTCCTCTCTTGTATGTTTCTAACGTGGTCTTTCTTGGGTCGAATCTTTGGACAATCCTTTCTTTTGTTCTTCTGCAATTCACTCCACTTCCTGCTGATTATGGCTCTTCTGCACATAGATTGGTGCCTCACCCTGGTCGCGCACGAGTTCAATGTCACCGATACTTTAGGTAGAGTCATATTGCTCGCATGTGCTGTGTTCCACTGGTGGGACAGCAGTTTGGCTGTGGCCATGTTGGACGTTATTAGTGTTCAGCATTACTCTATGTAATCCTCTTTTGTGAGAGTTTGCAATAAGCTATTTTTGTAGTTAGCATAGATCGTTTTCCTTTGTATTTTCCTCCTAGGATACACGCTTCTTTGTTGACCTAGGGGGGCGGGGACTTGGGGTCAATGAAGGGGTGGATCCCTGCTTTTTGTTTGCCTTTTCTATTTTTGTTTACAAGATTTTCTCCCTTTTCCTTATAGGATCCCAGTTCGTTGCAGTTTCCTTGCTTTCTGGTTATATTTCTGTGCGTGATATTAAGCAGGGATCCTCCCCCTTTGTTGGCCCCCTCCCCTCACTGAATATGGGTGCTGCTCACCCCAGCCTAGCTTCGTCGGAACAGTTACGTTTCATTTACCCTAAGTTTTTCAGAGCAGGGGAGATTCATAACCGTATGGGAGCAGTTGCTTACCGGTCATAGTTCATTTCAGGTGGTGTTCAGGACAGCGTGACTATTGCGTGACTAGATTATCGTGATGTTGCGTTTTATGTCAGTTTACATGAGTGACAGATGTCAAAGAGAAGGTGCGCACGCGGTTTTGTCGAGCTTGGGAGGTTGAAGTTTCGGAGTCATGTTGTACACGTTTTCCTTTTCGTGAATTAAAAGTTGTGTTCCAGAAGATGCCTTTCCATCGTCGCAACATTTTTTGGCGACCCTGCCAGGACAACATGAGCTAGTGGAAATCCGAGGAAATTATCTTGCTCAAGAGGAGCTCAAAGTGGGTTATTCGCATCGCTTTGCATCGCATCGTCTCGGTTTGGATTTTTACGAGGCCATTTTGGATTTCGCTTGTGGAACTTAGCACAGGATTTGGACTGTTTGCGGTGGTAAAAGTTCAGGAAAGTTGTGCTCAAGGTTTGTTATTCTCCCGGGGTAATTTTTATCGCTTCGCATGTATTTTCGTTTTGCGGTTTTGTCGTTGTTTATTATCTCGACGTACAATTATTCGTCGGAGTTGTTCGTAAGGAAATCGAATCAACAAGAAGGTCTTGGAGATTGTAGAGCACGTGTTAAGGGTTTCGCTTTACATCGCACGATTATGACGTTGACAGGAGAGTCAGAAGAGGTTGACAATAATGAAGAGCGAATTATAGAACTTAAACGAGAAAAGAGGAACAGAAAGACTGCAGTTACGAAAATGCGCCACAATGTGGAAAGACTGAGCGCGAGTGGCGAAGATTCTGAGTTGATTCAAAACGAAGTTGACACTGTGGAAGGTACTGGAAGCATGCGTTGCTGTCATGTACGAGCTACAGAAGGCTTATTTACATTTGGGGGACAATGACAGCAAAACGTCGGTCGCGAAAGAAGCGGAAGGTTTGGAGAACGAAACAAACAATGCTATCGAAAAGGCCGAACGTGGTAAAGGACATCTTGGAAAAGAAACACGTGGGTGCAAGTAAAGATGTATTGCTGCAAACTCCCCCGATGAATTTACCTCCTCAGCCAGTACGTTCACCTGCTTACAGCCACTCGTCAGGTTCACAAAACCCAGGTAACTGTAGCCAGCGACTTGAGCCTTTAAAAGTTCCAGTGTTTAATGGTGAAAAAAGTAAATTCGAAGATTTCTGGGAGATGTTTTTGAGTCTTGTCGACCAGGGAGGGGAGCCGTCAGCTATTAAAACGGCAAGATTGAGACAGAGTCTTACAGGAACTGCCCTTGAGGCCATTAGGGGTCTAGGGGTTAGGGAACCTGAATATAATGAAACTAAAGATATTCTTCAGTCGAAGTTTGGTGGTGAGCGACGGAAGCTACAGGCATACATGGACCAGATCGAAAAGATGCCCCCCCTAAAGAGTGCTGATGTCCAGTCTTTTGAGCAGTTTGCTGATCTTGTTCGAAAAGCAGTTGTTAAGTTGCAGGCAGAAGGGCGTGGTGGAGAGCTTGGTGATGGTACATTGCACAGTTTGTTAGTCAAGAAGTTGGCGGACAGTCAGGTTGAAAGTTACAGTCGCTGGTTGAGAGAACATAAGAAAGACAAGTCGGTGTTAACTTTGAGGGATTGGTTGAAGAAGGAAGTGAGGGTCCGTGTCGAGGCAGTGGAAATGGCACATGGGATTGAGGCTGAGCCTGTTGGAGGTGCTGCCGATGGTGGTAAGCATGGTGATAGAGGTCGTGGAAGCAGGAGTTTTTCGGTGAAAACAGTGACTTTGGTAAAGAAACACCCTTTCGGAGAAGCAAGCCACCATGTGCGTACTGTAAAGGAGACCATGGAGTGTGGAGCTGCACGCACTTTCAGAATCTGGGAGTGAAGGAGCGTTGGAGTATTGCAAAGGAAAAACGGCTTTGTTTTCGTTTTCTGGCAAGTGATCATGAAGGAAGAGCTTGTACCAAGGCTCGACCATGTAACATTAACGGTTGCACGCGAAATCACCATTACTTGTTGCATGGCTTCGCACAGGGTGATACAAGGGATGGGATAGTGGTGACTCCAAGGGAGGGGGCACCAACTCATACACACACATCGACCTCCAAGCAGGAGACAGCAACCGAGGCTTTTTCCCTTCGTACAGTGCCAGTGTGGTTGAACGCAAATGATCGCAAAGTAAAGGTGAATGCTATTTTGGATGATGGTTCTAACGAGACTTTTCTTAACGAAGAAGTTGCAGGAGTTCTTGATCTGAAGGAGAGATACCAGACAGTTACAGTTAACGTTTTGAACAATGAAGTGGAAACATTTCAATCAATGCCATTGGATGTGACAATTGAGAGCCTTGATGGAGAGTTTAGTAAGGATATTAAAGTAAAGACGCCCTAAAAGGGTAACTGGAAACTACAAGGTAGAGAACTGGAAACAAAGTAAGGATAGATGGGCTCACCTCAAGGAATGTGACTGCTGAACCTGCTCAAGATGGACTTGTGGATTTGTTAATAGGTGTGGACAATGCAGAGCTGCATTATTCTAGAGCCGATGTACGTGGTGAGGAAGGAGGCCCAGTTGCTCGCCTTGGACCTTTGGGTTGGACATGCATTGGATCACCAGAAGGAAAACAGTGGACAGGAGCAAGGGCACGTCAGTCGCACGTTGTTTGCCCGGGAGCCAATGTCAGCGTTGATGGTGTTTGCTGTGATATTGATCGTACTTTAAAGGGGTTTTGGGAGATAGAAAACTGCGGCATTGAAGGACATGACACTGTGACTTTTACTGAAGAGGAGAATGAGGCATTGGAGAAACTCAAGGGATCAATTCGTTACACAGGGAAAGGATACAAAGTGGGTGTACCGTGGGAGGAGGATAAACCTCGGTTACCTGATAACTGTCACACAGCATTATCTCGGTTGTGCAACACAGAAAATAAATTGAAAAGGGACTGTGCTCTTGGAACAGAGTACTCTCAAGTTATCAAGGGTTATGTTGAGAAGGGGTACTTGCGAAGAGTTGAACCGGATGAACCATCGCCACCGGATGTTTGGTATTTACCTCACTTTCCAGTAGTCCGCATGGACAAAACTACCACTAAAGTACGCATTGTGTTTGACTGTTGTGCAAAAACAGATGGAGTTTCGTTGAATGATGTCATTTGTGCAGGACCTAAGTTACAGAAGGATTTGTTTGATGTGCTTATTCGGTTCAGGAGGAACCCTGTAGTTTGGCATGTGACATTAAGGAAATGTATTTGCAAGTGGAGATTGAAGAAAGAGATCGTCCTTATTTTCGAATATTATGGAGGGACCTTGATTCCAGTCGTCAACCTGATGTCTGAGTTCAGTAGAGTAGTTTTTGGTAAGAACTCTGCACCGATGGAGGCGAAGTTTGTCGCTCAAGAGAATGTTTGAAGGCACCAGGATGTGTATCCAATGGCCGCTGAAACTGTGCTCAAGTCAACTTACATGGATGACTCGATTGATAGTGTGGAAACTGTGCAGGAGGGTATTCAGTTGTACAAAGAGCTGGACAGTCTGTGAGGAACAGCAGGCATGCAGGCAAGGAAATGGATGTCGCATTATCCAGAGGTTGTAGCAGCCACGCCTGAAGCTGACAGAGCGACTGAGTTGCAGATTACTGAGGCGCAGGAACCTGTTGTTAAGACACTTGGTATTGCCTGGAATAGTACAGAGGACACATTTACTATTTCGACTGCAAGGGTAACTATGGAGGTTCAGCTGACAAAGCGAGATGTACTGAGGAAGGCTGCTACTATATTCGACCCACTTGGGCTTGTCAGCCCTTTTGTCGTCAAAGCTAAGATTCTACTTCAGGAACTGTGGTCACGGGGATATGACTGGGATGATGTCATACACGACGAAATCGCGAGTAGAATTGGGAGCTGGTATGAGCAGCTTAAGGGCCTGGGTAATGTGAAGGTGCCTAGGTGTCTTCGTGAAGCAAAGGAGGTAGTTGCTAAGAGAGTTGTTACATTTGTCGATGCTTCGTTGCAAGCTTACGGGACTGTTGTATACTTACAGTGTGTATACAATGATGCTACCACTACAAGTCGGTTGATCGCTTCAAAGTGCAAGGTGGCACCATTAAAGCCAATGACAGTGCCTCGCCTGGAACTTATGGGAGCTGTACTTGGTCTGCGCTTGACACAACGTGTAGCGCATGTACTTGGACTTCCCATGCAAACTGTAACATTTTACTCTGACAGTATGGATGTGTTGTGGTGGATTCGGGGTCATGGGCGGAGCTTTCGTCCCTTCATTGCCAATCGCATCGGCGAGATACAGATGGTGACTGAGCCATCGCAGTGGCAACATGTAGCCACAGGAGAAAACCCAGCTGATCTATGAACTAATGGAGAACTCACTCTGGTGGCATGGACCAAAGTGGTTACTGTCAAAGGATAAGCAAGGTTGGACTAAGATGGATCTTAGGAGTCGTCCCGCTTCGTTGCCAGAAATGAAGACGTCAAATCGCAAGGAAGGGGTAGAAGATGTCGCAAGTGTTCTTACCTGTCCTGTACAGAGTCTGACGAATCGAGAAGGGAAGAGAGGGAAGTGTGAGGACTGGAGGCTTGAACCCACCCGTTTTTCAAGCTGGACACCGTTGGTACGGCTACAAGCCAGGGTGTGGCGAGTCGTCTACAATATGTGTAACCCAAAGGAAAGGGTAAATGGGCAGGAGCTGTTGCCAGAAGAAATTGAAGATGCAGAGGAGGAAATCATTAGTCGAGCACAGTTAGAGGCATTCCCCGAAGAATATGAAGCATTGTTGAGGGGAAAGGAAATTCCTAAGAAGAGTTCACTGACCAAGCTATGTCCCTGGTTGGATGATCAAGGTGTAATGCGGTGTGGGGTCGACTTCAATTCGCTGAATGGCTTCCTTATGATGTCCGGTTTCCTGTAGTATTACCAAGGGGTCAGTGGGTGACAAAGCTGATAGTCAAGTATTACCATGAGTTGTCTAACCACAGTGCTGGGACAAATTTTGTGCTATCGCAGATTAGTGGGAGATTCTGGATTGTCGCAGCGCAAGAGGAAATAAGAGCGTGGGAGAATGAATGCAATGAGTGCAAGAGACGAAGGAACAAACCAGCCACACAGATAATGGGTCCATTGCCACAAGTAAGGCTGCGCTTCACATTTCGGGCATTGGACCAGACAGCGGTGGATTACGCAGGCCCGTTCACCACTATACAAGGGAGTAGGCATCATCGGTTAAAGAGGTGGTTGTGTGTATTTACATGCTTTTCAACTCGAGCTGTTCATCTCGAAGTGGCGTGGGGGCTCGACACAGATAGTTTTCTAAATGCGTTGACCAGATTCACCAGTAGGAGAGGAGTTCCCAAGGAAATGGTTAGCGATAATGGCACTAACTTTGTTGGAGCAGTAAATGAACTAAAGGAACTTGTGGGTCAACTAGACAAGGTCAAGATTCAGCGAACGACTGCACAGAAGGGGATAAAGTGGAAGTTTAACCCCCCAGGAGGTCCGCATTTTGGTGGGGCACACGAGATTATGGTGAAGGCAGCCAAGAAGGCAATTTATGCTGTGCTGAGTAGCAGTGATGTCACAGACGAAGAACTAATCACAGTCGTCACAGGTGCCGAGAGTTTGCTTAACTCAAGACCACTCACCTATCAGTCAGCGAATGTTCAGGATGATGTGCCGTTGACACCCAATCATTTCCTGTACGGGCAAATGGGTGGACAGTTTGCACCAGAGAGTGTCGATACTACGAGGTTCAAGAGCTGGTCTCTCGAGTGTGGTCCAGGTGGTTAAAGGAGTACTTACCTATGTTAAACACTCGTCCAAAGTGGACCGAAGTTGTCAAGGACCTTAAAGAAGGAGACGTTGTGCTGGTTCTGGATCCAAAGCTGCCACGTGGGAAGTGGCCATTGGGTCGTATCATGGAAACGTATCAAGGGAGAGACGGACATTCTCGAGTAGCAAAAGTTCAGTGCGGAGAGAAGACTGTGGTGCCACCAATTCACAAATTGGTACCACTCTTGTAAAACATTGGACCTTTAGGAAACTTTAAGTTAAGAACATTTATTGTTACATTTTATCGTGTTATAGACACTGCGGTCCCCTCAGTGCGGGGAGGGGGAATGTTCAGGAGAGCGTGACTATTGCGTGACTAGATTATCATGACGTTGCGTTCTATGTCAGTTTACATGAGTGACAGATGTCAAAGAGAAGGTGCGCACGCGGTTTTGTCGAGCTTTCGGAGTCATGTTGTACACGTTTTCCTTTTAGTGAATTAAAAGTTGTGTTCCAGAAGATGCCTTTCCGTCGTCGCAACAGGAGGATTTATTGGAAATTGTCCAGGAGCATGTAAGGATTGATCGTTTTCTTTCAAGCCATTTAAAGGTAACTTCAAGGGTTCCACATATGATGCACCTCAGCTGCCCTCTATTCAGCTTAGCAATTTTAAGTTTTGCAGAAAATTTCGGGGTTTCATTGCTGACAATGTGGTCACGTGGGTGTCTATGGAAGTCCTCGCAGTTTGGGGTAGGGTTGGTGAGGTTACCACTCCCCATTTGCTTCTTCCTCTCACATGGAGGCGTCCAAAGCCCCTCTGTGTCACAATTAATACTTTCTGAATCTGTGGATAAGAGATCCCTCTTTTTGAATTGATCACCTTCTGCACTTACTCTGCTACATGCTCCCTGGTCACTTTCAGGCACGGTTCGATGATAAAAGTGGCCACCAACACGTGCTTCTCCATTCTTTGTCTTGTACTTAATTTGGCCTTGAATGGAATGCTGTTAATTTTGTATTTTGCACTCTTCCGGTATTGCTATCATGGGCGCAGCTCATATGCTTCTGGTTCCTGTGTCCACAGTAGATCAGTGATTGCCACGTTGGCCAACTTTTTCACTCTCAGTTTGCTCCCTAACAGGTTGCTCGCTGAAGCCGCTGCCCATATTATGTGTTTCCTGCTAATAAAGGTGGGATATTTTATCGGTATTGCCAAGTCATGATGGGTCCTTCAAAGTGCCTCAGGTAAGCAAAATACCTCAAGCAAGCAGAGCACCTCAAGCAAGCAGAGCAGCTCAAGTAAGCAAAGCACCTAAAGCAAGCAAAGTAATCTCAAGTTAGCAAAACATCCAAAGTAGTCAAAGGAAGTAGACTACGGCAAAATAATCATTGCTTTCAGGACATTACAAGGGGTCATACATGGAATACTAACTGTATATCAGAAGTCCCACGTGAAAGGTGAAAGCCACAGAAGCAACGAACGGTCTTCTACAATGTCACAAATTGTACTTATGTCTACATTTAAAACAAAGTGGTGGAAAGTGTGAAGGAAAATCTCCTGAAGCAAAAAATGATGGTGGAAATTCTGTGGAGGGTCCTGTAAATCAATTTTGTGTTCCACCACCTCCAAGTGGCACCAGAGGTCTGCAAGGGCAGAGAAGCAGGTATTGCTGCTGATGCTACGGAACATTTCTAAAATTTGCAAGCAATGATAAAGTACTTAAGGCCAAGTGATGTTTCCTTGCAATACCATTGCAGCAAAATTTACCAGCGGGGAGAAGAAACAGCCTACCTGTGTACGTTTGGCTTAGCAAAGAACTTTAAAGAGCCATTGATAGAACAATGGTTATTACAAGATGTTACTTGACGAAAGCTTGAACAACAAAAGTCAGAAGAGGCAACTGAATATCCATATTCGGTTCTGGGTTGGAGATTAAGTTACGTCTCATTATTTTGGATCCCAATTTATGGGTAAGAATGTTGTGGGTCAAATTTAATGACATCGTCCATTATTAGCATTTTACAGTGCGACTACTTGGACCAGACCACTTGGAAGAAAATTGACCAATCACAGCCTCAATCGAGAACAAAAGAAGCCAACATTTTTTCATAAGCTGACCAATAACGTTGAAGGATCTAGACAGCACACCTCTAAATAAATGTGAAACCGTCTAATTTTGCGGACCTCTCGGGAAATAGTCTAATTTTTCATTGGTTAGCTTCAATGGTGATTTTTGAATGTTTTCAAACGATGTGGTGTTGACTCAATGTGATTGAAAATATATCGCAGATTATTTGTACGCGCTACGGAAGCTACAAGCTTACGGTAACTGTAAATGTTTCCAAAATGGCTTTTACCCAGAAAATGCAAGACTGAATTGAGAGGGTGGCATCTACAGCAATAGTCGGCAACATTCCTAGCTATTACGAGGTCATGTTTCAGACTTGCACCACGCTAAAATGGAACTTAAAGCTCCCATAAGGGATTTGGATTTCCTTACAGTATTGAGACCGCAGCTGCAAATTGAAATGGCTGCAGAAGTCAGAATCAATACATCAACGATAAGCACTTGTTGATTCAAAAAGCAGTTAGTGAATAAGGAGATTCGGGAACCTCTGTTTATTGTTGAATGACTGAAGCAGGCAAATGTGGATATTTGTCTTTGTGTTTGTTTATATTATACTCGCTGTGCTGAGGGAACGTTTCTCAGAATTGAGCACGTTTGTTGTGTTACCGAATTTCTTTTCGGAAAAGGTTTCTTCTACAAACATACTCAGGCTGTAAAGCTGAGGCGAAAGTATTGTTTAAGGTTTGTTTATGGGCCAAATTTTGCTATCAATTGCGAATTCAACCTCTAAATGTTCTGCTCAAAATTTAGGATTGAAAGTAACTAATCGTAGACGTGGCAGTTTCCCGAGAGGTCATGGTCAGAGGTCACGGTTTCAATTTTTTCGAACATGTATGTCTTGGATGCTTCAACATTATTGGTTGTTTACGAAACACTTTGCTACCTTTTGTTCTCAATTAACGTTGTGATTGGTCAATTTTCTTCCAAGTGGCCAAGCCCGGGTATTAACACTGTAACGGTGCAAAGCTTGTTAAGCTTGCAATGTCTGTTATATAAAGTCCTAGTTCTCATTTATCATTCACACAAATTGAGACCTCTTAAATCTCTGAGCTGGCTACAGCTGTAGTGAATTTCTCTGCTGTAGTAAAAAAAAGAATGGAGAAACGTGTTTGTCTGTCTTAATGTTCCCTGTTGAATGAATGCTTCTCTCAACTCAACACTGCAGAGTATTTGTGTCATAGGCCTTGTGTTTCTTGTCTGACAGGCCATGCAACAGCAGAAGACATGGTACAACATTTCAACAGCGAAGTGATCAATCGTGGCCTGACTATCAATAACATGGTTGAAGTAAGTATGGATGGCCCAAATGTCAACAGGGAATTCTTTGATAAAATGAAGGTCAACTTGAGAGAAAATTTACACAAGTCTGCTCAATATTGAATCCTGTGGTATCCATGCAGTGGACAACAGTTTCAAGGCTAGAGTGGTGGCAGCTGGGTGAAACCATCTCCAGTCTCAGTCTCCTGTCAAGCATGTCTTACCTGTTTATAGACAGCCCTGCCAGAAAAGAAGACTGTGTTAAATTGACAGGATGTTCAGAGTTGCCCTGACGTTTGTCAGCCACCATGGGCTTGAGAATGTTCCCGTCTTGAAATGATCCCTGAAGGTCTGGAATTTTATCGAAATGTATGTCAAAGGAGTCAAGGAGAAATCCATGTTAAACCTTAGTAACAAGTCCTTTTAGACTATTAAGGAAGCTGTGGATGGCAAACTCATCATAGCAAGGTTGCATTTCTTCAAGTGCATTGCAACTCAGCTACAGCCTTTCCTGGCTGACTATCAAACAGACAAACCGATGCTTTGTTTTTTTGACAGCTGATCTTGGTGGTGTCATTAGAGCTCTTATGAGAAGATTTATCAAAGATGACGTGCTGTCTGCAGTAGCTGGAATAGAGACGTTGACGGCTATTGGCATTAGGGATAAGAATCACAAAAGTTACAAGAAGATTGAATTAGGGTTCTCCACTGAAAATGCGTTCAAAGCATTTGTACAGCAGCTCAAAAAGGTGCTGCTCTTAGCAATAAGCATCTCATAACCTTCAGGATTGAATGCAAGAGCTTCCTTTTTACAGTTGTTATGAAAATGGTTCCTGGAGTACCCCCTATCTTACTCTCAAATAAAGAACTTGTAGCTTTGGGAACAAGAGATATGGCTGCCAACCCTTCCACTCGTCCGCCTGTCCACGACGAGTGCTCTTTTATCTTGGATAAGCGGACTTCCAAAGGCACTTCCCGATGGGATGAATGGAATTTCCCACATGAAAAAAAACTTGTTTTCTACTGGTTGCTGAGTTTCCCAAGCATTTCTAGACTTTGTAAACTAACCTAAGTTTCCCAAATTCGGTTTATTTCACACAAACTTAGCCGTTTTTGCCGCCGTTTTCTGAGAATATTTGGCAATGTTGTTTCCGTAAAGCCTGGGAACCATGTTCCATACATGGAAAATAAACTTATGTAATTAGCAAATGGGTAACCTCGTTTGAGAGGAAGCTGAGTAGAGTGGCTTCCACGAGTGGCGCAACAAAGCCCATGACAATACTTGTTTTACATGACACGTGAAAGAGGTGATTAGCATTGTGGCAATAGTGGTGTAGTTGTGGTAAATTTTTGTGATTAACGAAATATAAACCTTTAAATGTCTGTTGTCGGCCTCAAAGTTAAAATTAAACAATGTGAAAACACATCATTCTGCACATAGCAGTAAAATGCACTGAAGCAAGATACTGTGTCTGGCACTTTCACTGCCACACAATTCACCTAAAAACCGTGCGCAATAAAATCAGATCACATGCTGTTTCACTGATGGTGTACACGATGTCAGCAAATCTGCTTGACCTGTGGAAAATCGGTAGTAAAAGAAAACCTGACTCCAGCAAAGACGAAAATCCTAACAGTGAGAAAGTGAAAAACTCTGAAGGTCGAATTCGAAAATTCCAGCCATCTTGGAAAAAGGAATTTCCCCGGGTTGAATTTGATGATGAGAATAAAGAAAGGTTCTGTGTTGTGTGCTGCAAGTATCCAACGGTGCCTGATAAAGCGAGCCGGCTTTGTATTGAAATCAATGGATCACCCACCACTGGATTTTGCGGGGAACAACAAAAATTGGAATAACTGTTAAAAAGAACACTTAAGATTTGGTACAAAACAGATTGTACAATTTCTACAACACAATGTTCACTATAATTGGTACTTGTTCAAAATAATTGGGACTAATTAGTGTTAGTGATTATCGCCTGTTATCACATATTAGAGCCAATCACGATCCAGATTATCTAGGGCCACCAAGAGTAATAATGTTATTAGCTAACAAGTGTGTTATAGCCAATGGGGAGAATGTTATCCAGTAACAAGATAATACTGGATAACAGCTAAAGTGTTAGCAAATAACATTAGTTAATCCCACCAGTAACATTTCAAGGATTACACCTGAAAAACTTACTTGATGCCCCCTACACATATAATGAAAACCCCAATCTCCTCGCCTTTAAGGAAAACAAAATTGTTGATTTTGTTTGTCTTCGAATGCTGCAGTCTTTGTCATACAATGCTGTTAAGTGGAAAAATTTTAAACAAAGCGTCGCTGAAGACGATTTCCCATCATACTGTTTATTTTTAAAATTTCCAGGATTCAGTAAAGCTTTTAGGAATAACATTAAATGTTAACAATCTGTTCTAATTTAAAAGCCAATAAGAAAAATGACCACAACAAGGAAAAAGATTTTAAAAAGCACTGGCCTGCTAAGTGCCGAAAAGGAAAGTCCTTATCAGATGTTGACATTGTAAACGTTCCTGCACGCAATGTTCTTGTGGTAAGAGGACAAGCTTAGTCTCCTGAGTCCATATGCCGTAAAGAGCAAGTTTATTTTGTTACATTCAGTGATTATTTGCACTATATCAACAATCCAATATTTTAATATGGTAGGGAAAACTGGAAATGGGTAAAGAGAATAACAGTGAACCCGAATGCACAAGAAGAAAAGCGTTGTCTTCTGCGTGCAACACAGTATGGAATACCTGCTGACATACAAGCAATCCTTGTCCAATGAAGGGCTCCGTAGTGGATCACGAGGACCAACCAATAAGGACGTTGGCAAAGTCAAAAGACGCGTCGCAAGAATTTGTCGAGAAAAGCGAAACAATTCTGGTAAAACCTACAACTTGAGTGAAAGCCCATCTTAAGAAACACTCTCATTTTAGCTGCCCCATTCAGTTGAAAGCCGAAAAGAAACAAGCGTTGCAGTTTGAATTAAACAGACTTAAGATTCATTCCGTTGTGGTACACCTAGCTAGCCGACTCGGCACACAAACTGCGACTTAATTCTGTTATCAGTCTTAAACATGGACTGTTTCTTTCCTGTTTCGGGAGCCAATGAACAGCATCATAATAAAATTAAGATGTGAGCGGGTGTTTACTCAGGAAATCGTATGGATTATTTCAATCTAATTTTGTTTGGCGCCAAATAGTGATCGTTTTGGCGCGAAGACGCTTCTGGAGAGAAGTTTACGCATTCAAAAAGTGGCACTGATATTTCGCCATCAAGAGACGTGCTTTTCTTCCTTAAAAAATCTATTTTTTTTTATACTAAACAGGATCGGTCTTAAATTCATATCAAGTTAAGGTTACATCTCACCTCTGTCGTTTGGTACCTAGAAGCCGTCATAGCGGTCTCTTTTCAAAGATGTCCCTTTAATCGTAGAGCATGAATTCGCAACTTTTATGCGCAAAAACAGCGATAATATGGGACACTGTGTCGTTTGCTTTCTGCACCCATTTTTATCAAGAGCTAAACACGCGTCAGCCTCGACAAAACAGTGCTATTGTTTCTTGGAAGCATCATGTTCTGGGTAGGGTGGGTTTGAAACCGGGGAGGGGACGGGGTGTGGATGGATTAGTGGCGCATTGACACGCTAATGTAAAATATCAGTTTATTTGACTGTTTTTCTTAAATTGTGACTTTTTTTTACTACTGCATATTGGAATGCTGAATGTGAGCTCATAACAGTAACCTAAAGTAAATTAACATTAAGACACAACTTTCTTGCCATGTCTACAGCCTATACTCTCTTGTTACAGCCGATCGCGATGGGTACATAAAACTGGTCATTTCATACACTCCTTCTTTGCTAGGGCACTTGTTTGCGCTAGGAATTTTCTTCCAGAAACCCTTTCAGACGTGATGAAGTACACAATCGTCACACGCTGGTGTTTACCAGCTTTCTCGTCCTATCATCATACAAGGCTGTTGTAAATTGTTTGCATGCAAGTTCGATTTCTTATTTTCAGCTTTATTTATGCCCAGGCGACACGCTATTAGGCGACAAACAAGGTAGTTGACAAAAGGACGAACCAACACACGATAGCACTAGTCTTCTAAAAGCAGAAAAGATTCCCGTAGCAAAAAATATAAAAGCATTTTTGACGCTATCAAAGCTGTCGCGTCGTTTCTATTTCGGCTCTTTCGTAGCCTTTGGGTTCGGATTTCAAAAACATTTTCTCTCTAAACGTGATAGACCGCACAACAACCCATCGCTGCCCCAGGAATGCCTTGATTCAGTCTTGTGGATGCAACGCTCACGTGTCGCTCAAGAAAAGTTCGAGAAATGTTCTAGCAATCAGAGAAACGAATTGTACACTGCAAAAGTACTGCAATTTGCTGAATTTGTTTTTGGCGGTAAAGCAATTCAATGTTGAAGACAACTCAGTACTTTAGTTGCGATAAGAATATACATGGAGGTAACATTTTGATCTCAAGCTTTATTCGCCATGCTTAATTACAGGACAAAGTTGGCTAAAGAACTCTGCAGGAATAAAGCCAGAATGCATTTTGAAATATTGAAAACAGCATTAATACCTTGATATATTATCGCCATCATTACTAGTTATGAGCATTTTACATCAGTGTAAACAGCCGTTACGATCCTCTAGTCTTGACGGTATCATCTTGTTTTCTTGGCCAGGTGTTATTCTTTGTTCTCTACAATGTAAATCAGTACAATGTAGTCTCTTGTAGTCTCTTGTTAGAAGACTTCTGGAAAAAGCGGTGAGATTGTCAACTTGAGCATTTTGGCGCGGAAAACTGTAACAAACCTTGAACTCGCCGGGCTCACGCAGCTATACGAGTCATCTTCCTGTCAAAAGCACGTGATTGATCGCCTAACGCAATTCGCAATTCACTTGCACGGAAGACATCAAGAGGTCAAAAAAACATCGGAGATGAAGCATTCTTTTTTAACATTCTTAACTTGTGAAATCCATGGCATATTTTCCAAGTTTTCCCGTAAAGGGCTTCCTTATTCCAAGGTTGGGCCACCAGATCTACGTTATCTGATATCGAGGGAATGTTGGCATTCAGCAGTGAATTTTGGCGCGGTCAACGAATCAATAGTACACTTTCTCGATCAAGTACGCTTTACTTTCAAACGAAAAACTTTCAAGAAAACAAGATATGAAAGAAATTCGTTTTATGGTCATAGAGTTAACTGCTCAAGGAAGAAAAACATCACGTCGTTGCATATGCGTGAGGGAGCAGACAGAAATGGTTACAGTCAGGTCACGCGGGAGTAGTGCGGTAGTCTTAAGTTGTCGCGCGAAGAGAAAAAGTTGAAACGTGCGATGAATAGTTTGGTTTGAATCATGTCATTCTTTGACTGAGATAGAATCCAGCCATATTCAAGGCATAAAAATAAACCATCACGCTCTCTAGAGGAGAATCTCAGTGGAGATTGACTGACGCGGGACGATTTTTATAAAAATTCAGCTGACAAAAGCGAGGTAAAACCCTTTATCATTGAAATCACCGCTTACAAGGAAGCTTATTTATGAAAATAAACTAGCAAGAAAAAATCGTACATTACAGTTTATAACAGCGGAAAGTCTGTAAATCGGAATTTTCGTGTACCCGTTCACAATTCAGTAGGCCACTTAAATTTGTTCGATTTCAATACAGCATCGAAAAAAAAATAAGAAACTGGTCAGTATCAAGCAAGAGCTGTTTGCTTCGCATGACTAAAAGTGCAGTTGTCTGTGGATCGCTATACAGAAACCTCTTTTCTCAACATGAACACAATACAACACTGATGATGTTTGACAAAAACAATATGAAAAGTTTAAAGGTACGCTGTGGCTATATGCCCGGGAGCCTGGCACAGTCTCAAATAGAGTAAATGCAGTCAAACCTTTTCACCAAATTTCCCCAGAAAGCCTTTTTAAACCTCATTGAACTATTATATATTTGTTTAGAAATGTCAAGCGATTCCAAAAATTATTTTGGCTGTGTAGTTGATGGGATATTTTCGCGTGGGCATATACTATGAAATCGCTATGACCTTGACACTTGGCTCCATCTGCTACAAACACTAATTTTGTGTTTACACGTATCAGACATAAACTTTCTGCTCGACGTACTTGCATTGAAACCTTTGAAAACGAAACCTGTGTCGGTTATCTTTTAGGCCAAACCCGGCGGGCTGTCAATGCCAGTCTCAGAGGAATTGCAAACGCTACAGATATGTTACACTGCACAGTGAAAGCCGAGGACGGTTCAAAAACATGTTAGTGATAAATGTTCCTAGGTGCCTCCTAAAGCACAAGCAGTTACAGGAACAATGATCTTCACTATGACTTTAAACAGCCTTGCGCGAAAGGGACGAGGACAGGTACTATGACCACGGAAACTGTGTGAGGAACAACGACACAAAACGCAACCCCTATGTTAAGTTCACGTTTATTTGAAATTAAATTTATATTCCTTGCGATATTTGGCGAAAAGAAACTGCCACGTTCTTGCCTGACAAACAAACAACATCTTCGATAGGTGGAGGAAAACCTAATGATCGTACTTTCTCAGACACATCTGTGCTATCAGCACAAAATTGTCTCATGTGGTTGTAACAGTAGCTTTTTTGTCACAATTCCTTTGCGTGGTTTGTTTGGTTTAAGGTGACTAGAAAAGGTTTTTTAATCGTTATAATCCTTTTGAAACGAGGAAAGATTACAAAGAAATATTTCTGATGGTGTGGGTAAACTATGGGCATGGATGCAAAAAATCAGGATGGTCACCGAGCAAAATTTCGACTGAGATAAAAACAAATGTTTCGTGCACGTTTATTTCCGATTAGTGTGATTTTATGCCGCATTTTAACTTCCCGTATTTTGCGCGCAGGACTTCTAAAAGCGTTTTTGAAAGCTAAAGGCCATACGAAGTTAGAATTCTTTTTGTCTTACACTGCGAGTGTTTCAGTCTGAAATAATACCTAAAAACATTTTTTTCACAGACTGTTAAATCTTGTGGCCATTTCAAAAGTTTCAAATTTGGGAAGCTCAATAACTCCTGATTATGAGATTTCAATGGTGGACTTGGCTAATGTTAGTGAAAAACGAGACTGCCGTTATCCACAATTAACTTGTTGTTGAATGACACACATCTCATTGGCTTATAACATTTTCAAATTGTTTTTGTAAAACGTGTTCAGTGTTGTATTGTAGTCATGTTTCACTTGTAAAAATTACTGACTAGTGGAGAAAAGAGGTTTCTGTTGTGATCCACAGATAACTTACACTTGTTCTTAATCATGGGAAACCAACAACAGCTCTTGCTTTATGCTGCCATTTCTTAATTTTTTCAATACTGTGTTAAAATCGAACAAATTTAAGTGGCCTAAGTGACAACTCCGGCTTACAGACTTAACGCTGACCAATTCAAAACTCTAATGTAAGATTTTTTGCGCTAATTTGTTTTCACAAATAAGCGATGATCTCAATCATTGGGATTTCTGCTAATCGTCCCGCGTCATTCTCCACTGAGATCCCTAGACAGTCTCGTTATTTATTTTTATGCCTTGAATATAGCTGGATTTTATCTCAGTCAAAGACTAAATCGATTTAAACCAAATGATTCATCACTCACTTCAACGTTTTTTCTCGTTGCATGACAAAAAACAACCACAGACTGCTACATCACTGCCGCGTGAACTGTCTTTAACCAGTTTTGCCTCCTCTCTCACGCATATGTTAAACCCATGCATGATGTTTTTCTTCCTTTTGCAGTTAACATAATGACATTAAACGAATTTCTTTCATATCTTGTCTTCTTGAAAGTTTTTCGATTGAAATTAAAGTGTTTGATCGAGAAAGTGTTTCAGTACTATCGATTCGCTGACCGCGCCAAAATTCAACGAATGCCAACATTCCTTCGATATCAGTTTTTATTTTACGGACATACATAAACGTAGATCTGGCAGCCCAACCTTGGAAAAAGGAAGCCCCTTATAGGAAAACTTGGATGATACGCCATGTATTTCACAAATTAAGAATGTTAGAAAAGAATGCTTCGTCTCTGATGTTTTTTGAGGTCTTGATGTCTTCCGTGCAAGTGAATTGCGAACTGCGTTTAATAGGCGATCGGATCACGTCCCGGGGATCACGTGCTCTTGAAAGTAACATGACTCGTATAGCTGCGTGAGTCTGGCGAGTTGCAGGTTTATTTCAGTTTTCTGCGCCAAAATGCTCAAGTTGACAACCTCACCGCTTTTTTAAGATTACTAACCCATACAAGACAATACTGATTTACAGTTGAGAAAAAAAAAACTGAAACACATTACCAAGAAAACAAGATGATACCGTTAAGACTAGAGGATCGTACGGCTGTATCCACGTTAAAATACTCACATACTAGCAATGGCGATCATTCTGGATTTTAATATCTGCAGATTGATGATGTTGATACTATATCAAGGTACATGCTGTTTTCAATATTTCAAAATGCATTCTGGCTTTAGTCCTACAGCGTTCTCCATCCTAATTTTCTCCTGTAATTAAGGATGGCAATTAAAGCTTGTAATCAAAATGTTACCTGTATATTTTCATCGCAACCACAGCAGTTGTTTTCAACATTGCAGTTTACCGCCAAAAACAGATTGGACCACTCATGTAGTGTACAAAACGATCGCTATTTGGCGCCAAACGAAATTAGATTGAAATAATCCATACGATTTCCTGAGTAAACACCCGCTCACATCTTAATTTTATTATGATGCTGTTCATTGGCTCCCGAAACAGGAAAGAAACAGTCCATGTTTAAGACTGGTAACAGAATTCAAGTCGCAGTTTGTGTGCCGAGTTGGCTAGCTAGGCATACCACAACGGAATAAATCTTAAGTCTGTTTAATTCAAACTGCAACGCTTGTTTCTTTTCGGCTTTCGACTGAATGGGGCAGCTAAAATGAGAGTGTTTCGTTAGATGGGCTTTCACTCAAGTTGTAGGTTTTACCAGAATTGTTTCACTTTTCTCGACAAATTCTTGCGACGTGTCTTTTGACTTCGCCAACGTCCTTATTGGTTGGTCCGTCTAATATTATCCACTAACGTGAAAACCATTAACCTCGTTATCCACTACGGAGCCCTTCATTGGACAAGGATTGCTTATATGTCAGCAGGTATTCCATACTGTGTTGCACGCAGAAGACAACGCTTTTCTTCTTGTGCATTCGGGTTCACTGTTATTCTCTTTACCCATTTCCAGTTTTCCCTACCATATTAAAATATCGGATTGTTGATATAGTGCAAATAATCACTGAGCGTAACAAAATAAACTTGCTCTTTACGGCATAGGGACTCAGGAGACTAAGCTTGTCCTCTTATCACAAAAACATTGCGTGCAGGCACGTTTACGATGTCAACATCTGATAAGGACGTTCCTTTTCGGCGCTTAGCAGGCCAGTGCTTTTTAAAATTTTTTTCCTTGTTTTGGTCATTTTTCTTATTGGCTTTTAAATTAGAACAGATAGTTAACATTTAATGTTATTCCTAAAAGCTTTACTGAATCCTGGAAATTTTAAAAATAAACAGTATGATGGGAAATCGTCTTCAGCGACGCTTTGTTTAAAATTTTTTCACTTAACAGCATTGTATGACAAAGACTGCAGCATTCGAAGACAATCAAAATCAACAATTTTGTTTTCCTTAAAGGCGAGGAGATTGTAGGGGGCATCAAGTAAGTTTTTCAGGTATAATCCTTGAAATATTACTGGTGGGATTAACTAATGTTATCTGCTAACACTTTAGCTGTTCTCCAGTATTATCTTGTTACTGAATAACATTCTCCCCATTGGCTATAACATACTTGTTAGCTAATAACATTATTACTCTTGGCGGCCCTAGATAATCTAGATCGTGATTGGCTCTAACATGTGATAACAGGCGATAACCACTAACACTAATTAGTCCCAATTATTTTGAACAAGTACCAATTATAGTGAACATGTGTTCTACGTTTTTTCATGATATTATGTTGTTCATTTTGATAGTTTTTTTGGACGAGTGAATTTTACTTTTGGACAACCAAAATCTGACAGCTACTTGTCCAATGGACAAGTGAAACAAGAAAAAGTTTTTGTCCTGCAACCCAAGCATGTGCAGAGAGAAATTTAAAAACGTCTTAACTTTTACTTGTCAACTCAAAGAAAG
Source organism: Siderastrea radians (assembly GCA_964017195.1). Classification (NCBI taxonomy): domain Eukaryota; kingdom Metazoa; phylum Cnidaria; class Anthozoa; order Scleractinia; family Rhizangiidae; genus Siderastrea; species Siderastrea radians. Next base: position 31,695,328 of record OZ024889.1, on the reverse strand, counting down.
TAAGGGAAGGGATTTGTGATGTTGTGCTCCAGCAGTATGCAAACTTTTTGGTGCATTTGTTTGATCTTTCAACCCAAAAAATTAAAGGCTTGATGAATTCGTCTCCACTAATTTGGTTGCAGACAGCTATGCCATGCTATTTAACACTGTCAAGTTGTTGTTGGTCCTGCATGGGCGGGCATCTGTGGAAAGAGGGTCTCCAGTTAATAAAGAGGTTGAACTTACATGAACATTCTCTGGTAGCCGACCGAATTTTATGTGACCAAAACAGGACAGTTGGTGGAGTCCTCAATGTAAGCATCACAAAGAATCTCCTCATCTCTGCAGTGATGTCGAGCCAGAGGTGTGAGAAATATCTACAGGATGAGAGAGACAGGAAGAAGACTGACGAAAAAACAAGGAAAAGAAAGCACGTTCTGGACGAAATCGAAGAACTAAAGGAGAAGAAGACGATAAAAACAGAAATAGATGCTCTTTTCAAATCGACTGATGACATAAGCATTAAGGGAGAGGAAACTGGGCAATTAACACTGGTTGCAAGGTCTTAGGCTATGAGAAAAGCAGCCAGAGAGAAGAACCTGGAGCTTCAACAACGTAATGAGAGACTAACTGTGAAGCTGGATGCTTTGAGAGACTGCTGATCCAAGGTTAAACAGTAAACTCAACATTTCTTGATTTCATCATCACTCACTGACTCACATGTTTGCACTGCCTCGTTCGCTACATTCAGCAGAGAGACGGGCATGTGTCTCTGACAGTTTAAGCCATGAGATCAAGTGCTTGAAAATTAGTCTAGTGGCCTTGGAAAGTCCTTGAAAAGTGCTTGAATTTTGATTGACATTTTCAGTACGAACCATGTCACTGACTGGTTCAAAGACCAAAGTAAAGGTGGGATGTTGGATGTGAGAACAATGGTATGAGGAAATAAGACGAGGAGCACAGAACAGGACGACCATAAGAGACCAAATGGCAAGGAGATGAACTTGGCTAGGCCATGTCCTCAGATGGATTGCACTCACACTCACATTGCCCTCACCTGGTTCCCAGAAGGGAAGAGGAAATGGGTCGACCACAAGAGACACAGAGAAGGACAGTAGAAAGAGCTTATGGCCAGTGGATTAAGGTTATGGACAGATGCAGCCTCAGCAGCAAAGGATAGAATAGCCTGGATGGATAGATTATGCAGCCCAATACCCCACATGAAGACACACAGAAAAGACACTACTGACATTAACGATCAACTCTTTAATGCTTCACTCAACTCTTTAATGCTTCACTCACGAATGGCAAACTAAACTCAATGACATCATCAATGCATATCAGCCAGTTAAACAACCAGTTCAACCAGGTGGTGTGCGCACTAAGACCGCAATGCATTATTTTGATGAATTTCCAACAGGCAGGTACAAAACTAGGACCGGATCAACTCGGATCGCTTGATCCGGGTCGGATCAACTCGGATCAACCCGGATCAACCCGGATCGACTTAAATTTGAACACAATAAAAGAAAAGGGATGCTTAATAAAAGAAAAAGGATACTTTTACGCATTTATGGATTGACAGTCATGAAAATAAAGCAGTCCTTGCTCTCCGGCGCTGTTTTGTCGAGCCGCCATTTTGTTTTCCTAGTGCCAGGGCCTCGTGGATCGAGTCTCAGGTGTCCAGTCTCAAGTCGTGTTCTCGGGCACACGTGCTGCTGTCATCTGCACAATATGGATGGAGGCGATGGTAAAATTCAGCCTGATCTTGGCCATCTTTCAATACATATCACATCTCTTTACGTATTATGTCGAGAAAAGGGTAGTTTCATTTGTCCTTTATGTATAACTTTGCTTATTTTTGAACTTAATAGAGAAAACAAAGGTCGAAAAAAGACACAATGCTTGTGTCCACGGACGTTGCTAGCCTATATACTAACATCCCACAGGAGGAAGGAATCACTATTGTCTGTAAAACATACGAAACATTCCACCTAAACAAACCTCCTATACCTACACTCCACCTCTGAGATATCATCAGGCTCAGGCTTATCTTAAAAGAAAACTCTTTCCATTTTAACGGAAAAATTTTTCTTCAAACACACCGTACCGCAATGGGCACAAAAATGGCAGTATCTTTTGCCAACATTTTCATGGCCGCTGTCGAAACAGAAATTACTGAGCGCAGTTCTAAAAAGCCGCTCATTTGAAAAAGATACATCGATGACGTCTTTTCTCTATGGAACTTAAACAAAGAGGAAATAACCGCGTTCATAGAGCTAGCAAATAACTATCACCCGACCATAAAATTCACGGCTGAAATTTCAGATACAGAAATAACTTTCCTGGATACATGCGTATACAAAGGCGAAAGATTTAAGGAAGAATCTATTCTCGACGTTCGCACGCACTTCAAACCGACAGAAACTTTCCAATACACGCACTTTACATCCTGCCACCCTCCAGGCGTCAGGAAAGGCTTTCTCAAAGGCGAAGCATTGCGTCTTCCGAGAACCGATTCCTCAAAAGCTACTTTTAAAGAAACCATTACACAATTCAAGCGTAGATTACGCGACAGATGTTATCCAGGTAACCTCGTAGACAAGACTCTCTCAAAAGTTAAATTTAGCGAAAGAATGTCGGCGCTACAGAATAAACAAAAAGCTAGCAAAAGAGTTTTACCGTTTGTAACAGAGTACCACCCTTCTGTGCCTTATCTTAAAAACATTCTTATGAGCAAATGGCATTTAATACAAAATCAGCCATTGCTGATAAATATCTTTAAATACCCTCCCCTACTTTCATACAGAAAAGGGAGGTCATTGAAAGACATACTCGTTAGAGTAAAGCTTTGAAGGTCAACGTTTTATCGATCTTAACCAATAGGAGTCGTGTTTGGCCGTTCAAGTTTTTGTACCATCATGGCGATAAAGGTCTCTGCTGAAGAGAGAGTCTAAATGTTAACGGGCCAAAATGATCTAAGGTTTCCCTTTTATTTTTATTTTTCTTTTTTGACCCGCAAGGTTCAAACACATACACTTGACCAAATAAATATTTACCACTACGGCAATATGTTCAATTGGCAGTTTTGAAGTTCACTTGGCTTGAAGTTAAAGGACTGAATATCTCGTCTGGAGCAACATCATCTGCCATAAAAATAAGCAATGTTATAATACGTTGGGGACCATTGTGCCCGAGAACGCGACTTGAGACTGGACACTAGTTTCGTAGTCCGCGAAGCCCTGGGACTACGAAAGCAAAATGGCGGCTCGTCGGCGGCTCGACAAAACGGCGCAGGAGAGCGAGGACAGCTATATTTTCATGATAAATGCGTAATAGTATCCCTTTTCTTTTATCGTATTGTAATTTAAGTCGATCCGGGTTGATCCGGGTCGATCCGGGTTGATCCGAGTTGATCCGACCCGGATCAAGCGATCCGAGTTGATCCGGTCCGAGTTTTGTACCTGCCTATTTCCAACATGGCGGAATTTTGTTGTGATGCGAGCGGTTTTTCGGGTGAGTTTGATCATCGTTTGCACAACTTTTGCTGGCCTATTTTCTGCTACAATATTAGATTTTGAAAGTTCGGGAAAAGTAAAGTAAGGTTTTGGCGTCGAAGTTCTTACATTTAGAGCTTATCATGGTAAATTTTGACATTTCTCGAACAAGGTAAAATGGCCGATTTTTCTCTTCGTCTAGTAGGTCGGAAGTTTTTGTCTAACACGGCTTTCAGCTAGTTGTGCTTGGCGTAAAATTATAATAAATCAAAAGCTTAGAAATTTTCCAATATGGGAAACAGAATGCACCAGTACGCAGCAGTCGATCTACGCTGTTTCGACTAAACGAAAATGTCCCTTTTTTGAGTGTTAACCGTCTGTACTTTTGAAGTTTCATGCGTCGAGTTAAGCATTTTCATTCCACGATCTTCCACTGTGTTTGGGAGTTATATAGGTTCCTTCAAAATGATTTAATTATGTGTTCTTTGGGACTAGGAGAATCCAATTTAGAAGAATAAGTTCCCGTAGATGATCAAGATGGGCGTCAAAAGAGCACTGGTTTACTGAAGAAGCCAGAGAATTATTTGTTTGTACTGTACTGATTCTCATGTCACAGTTGAATTATAGCACCTTTAGAACACCCAAAATAACTTTTCAGTCTTTTCCAGTTTATTTAGGGGACTGGGAAGATAACAAACTGCTATTTCTGCTGCATGAATTGCTTCTACCCGAGTGGGCCTATATAGCCTGTTCCAGGCTCTAGCATGATAAATGGGTTTACTGCTGTCCATAATTGGCATCATTAGAGCTTCAGACTATCATTTTGATTACCCATGCACTGAAGGTCACTTTGAAATGTTTTATTGCATCTGATTTGCATTTCTTACAAACAACGTCCTAAAATTTCCATATTGTCAGTTATCGCCTCGACTTAGCGAGGCGGGAAAAATAAGGTCATGTGACGTTAGGTGACAAGAATTTAAAAGAACAAGTTTCACTTCTTTAACGGACACATTTCGTCGTTCAGTCGTCGATGTGGGATTTCAAGGATTTATGGAAAACAAATTGTAAGTTGAGAACTGTTTGCCGTTTCAATAGCGAATGATGTAAATAGTAACTTGTTTTCTAACTGATTTCAGTTGACTACGATTGTAACTACGGACGCTTCCCGAGCTGATCGATGAAGGAACAAAGCCGTAAAGTCTAGTGCAAAATAAAATCTTCAAAACCTTCAAATCCCTGGCTAATCTTCTACAGAAGTAACGCCTTCACGCATAGGCGCGAATCAGTCAAAATTTGTCCTCGAAGATTACGCCGAATCGAGTTATTGACAACCACCGAACTTCGTATCACAAGTTGAGCTGCCACAGATTACGCTGAATCATCGCGCCCTCAACTTACGCTGAATCTTCATCAAGATTACGCCGAATTGTATTTGTGAAGGAAAAGTAAGGACATTTGATTTGTTTGATGTTTTCATTTTTATCTTTGTTGCTGGATTGTCAAAATCAAAGACTTCGAAGCCCGCTGGTAGTAACATCGCATGAAATCGAGGCTGGAGTTAAAGCATATTTACGTAAAGTGAATTCCGTTCAAAATGCCGCCTAAAGTAGACGTCAAAACCCTCGCAGGAAAAATGGAAAACGCTGTAAACATCCTCTACGAGCTAATGGAGGAATTTGAAACAATTTTCTCAGTAAAACCAGAACTCAAAACACTTGAAGCAGCATTCACTCAAGTAGAGACGAGATATAGGCAAATCAAAAAGCAGCAAGAAACGATTTTAGACAAACTGGTTGATCAAGGCGCTGCCACAGACGAGGGACCCTTTTTAACGACCAGAAAACTTGGAGACAAGGCCAAGGCGGATTTTCTTCAAATTGCTTTGAAATTTGCTGCTTATCAAAAGGAACAAAATTCTTCTGAAGCGTCTCGTAAGGACTCTGAAACCCTGGAGGCTCTGACATTATCAATGTCATCAATGACATCAGCAGTAGTAAAAATGGCGGACACCTTAGGATCAAAACCAAACTTAAGTGGTCTACAACGATTACCAGTGCCAACATGGGATGGAGGTCGCAGATCTTATGCCACGTGGAAAAAGGAATTCAATCATTGGATGACGAAATACGGTCAGGATAAAGATGAACAATTGCAACGTTTCCGAAACGCATTGCCAAAGGGTTCGTGGTGGACTGACCAGGTTAAGACCTGTAAAACCATTGACAGCGCTTGGAACATCTTGGATACCGAGTTCGCAGACAGACGAAAATTAATGGATGAATTGCTGTCTGAAATAAACAATCTTAAACCAGTCAGTCGAGATTCCAAGTCCTTTACACACTTCGCCACAACAGTGTCTTGCTACGTAAACGATATGGAAGATAATGGGTGCCCTGTGCTAGAGTCTTCAGAAGCACCATTCCTTATGTCCCAACTTTTGTCCAAACTCGATCCAAACGACAATTCTCATTTTGGTAGAGAGATGAAAAGAGAAGGGAAACAAGAAACCGTTAGCAACCTCATCGCCTGGTTACATCAGGAAGCAAGCATTCGCTCCCGAGGCAAAAGGAGCTTCGTCTCTGAGGAAAGGAATGAAAGTCGCCGGGACAAGGGTCCTAAGAAGACAGAAAATAATGCCGCCAATGGCGAAGAAACTGATGATGAAGCATGTCCACTTGGCTGTAAAACCAAACATCATCTGGCTGCCTGTCCTACGTTCCAGCTTTTAACAGTCAATCAAAGGTGGGAGATTGTTAAGCAACATTGGCGATGTCGCAAGTGTCTACGAGCGCATCACACAAACGATTGCAAAAAACCAGATGGTTCAACCTGTGACAAATGCAGAAAAAACCACCACCGGTCTCTACATAATGACAGGACTGGCGAAACAAACACAAATTTGAATCCAAGAGCAGCACCTTTCCAAAGTCAATTCCAAGGCCCCTCAACTACGTCGAATGGCAACATCCAAGGAAATGCTGTGTACCAGAAAGCAAAGTTAAAACCTGTCACTGGTTTGTGCCCTGTTCAAAAAGTTAAACTCATGAACAGAAATGGAAACTTTGTCGAAGTTCTTGCAATGTTAGACTCTGGATCTAACACCAGCCTACTCTCCAAAAATACAGCTAGACGACTTGGCTTAAATGGATCAGCAACGCATCTCACTATGAATTTGGCTGGGGGGAAGAAGAAAAACGAACCTTCACAGGTAATCGATATCACGCTTGCCTCACCTACTGACGAAGATATTATGAAGACCCTTCAAGTGTACACTGTTACGAGACCTTGCAGTAATGCCAAAACAATTTCTAAAGAATTAGTGGGACAATACACCCATTTGAAGAACGTTTCTGATAAGCTGCATCTTTCGGGTGGTGCCATAGATATCCTTATCGGCACAGACTTCGTAGAAGCTTTCGTTGATATCCACACAGTGTCCGGAGAACCAGGAGAACCTATTGCGAAAAGAAACTGTTTTGGATGGTACGTTCTGGGACAGTTTGAGTCAAACAACTCTACCACATCTCAAATTCAGTCAATAGAAGTCGGGACAGTAAGTATCGTGGAGGATATCAAGAAACTCCTTCACCAAGACCTCCTTGGCGTCAAACCAACCAAACTCTGTACATGCAGTGAAAACGTGTTACGTGAAAGCAAGTTCGTAAAGTCCCTCGCAGCTTCAACTACCTTAGTTGACGGGAGAATACAAGTGAGGATGCCCTGGAAGGAAGCAGGACCCCCCAAACAGAGTAACTACGACATCGCTCTGAAAAGGATGTTTTCTGCTGAAAAGTCGTTCCAGAAAAAGGGTTGCTTTGAAGTTGTTGACGAAGAAGTTCAAAAGTTATTGGATCAGGACTTTGTGAAAAAGGTTCCACCTGAACAAATCGATCATGGTAAACCTGAATGGTACCTACCACTGCAAGCCGTGTTCACGCCAGAAAGGACCACAAAAGTTCGACTTGTCTTTGACTCATCTTCGAAAGGTCACGATGGTCTTTCGCTTAACGATTATCTCGAGAAAGGTCCTAACTTCATCAACAGCCTCTTCGATGTACTGGCAGCATGGCGATGGAACGAAGTGGCATTCACTGGTGATGTGCGCAAAATGTTTAATCAAGTCTTGGTGCATCCTGACGATCAAGTTTATCACAGGTTCCTGTGGAGAAGTAAGACAAATGATTCACCAACTGTGTATCAATGGCTCAGATTGAACTTTGGTGATAAACCAGCTCCCGACATAGCAACTAACGCCATCAATACTCTGGCAAAGTTATCGCAAGCTGAGTTCCCGGAAGCTGCAAAGGAACTTCAAGACCATGCGTACGTGGATGATATCGGTGGGTCCAGAGCAACTACAGCAAAAGCTGAGCAGATTATCAACGACATTGACGCCATCCTCGAGAAAGGCCACTTCCAGATTAAAACTTGGCATTCTAACCAGGCAGAAATCGACCAATCTAACGATGAACGGTCAACGGATCTACTGGGTCTACGATGGGATAAACAGACAGACAAGTTTACCCTGAAAAAGAACGACCTTGGCCTGACCGATGTCCTGACAAAGAGACGATACTTAGGTCTTGTTGGCAAATTATGGGACCCCATTGGTCTTGTGTTACCCATAGCAATAAAGTTTAGAATCGACTTACAAGAACTGTGGAGTTCAGGCTATAGCTGGGAAGAGATCCTGCCAGCGAGCATTCAAAGGAAGTGGATGGAAAATGTGCAAACCATGAATCATCTCCTTGCGTTCGAATTCGATCGAAAGTTGAAACCAAGTCATGCAGTTGGGGTACCGCAAGTCCAGGGATTCTGTGATGGTGGCGAGAAAGCGTACGGTGCAGTCATTTTCCTCCGATGGGAGTTAAAGAATGGAAGTTACAAGTGCGTCCCTGTCCTGATCAAGTCCTTCGTTGCCCCGTTGAAAAAGAAGACGATCCCGAGACTGGAGCTCATGGGTTGTTTAACACTTGCAAGGATGTATGATACTTGCAGAACGTCACTGCAGTTCGCGAACATCCAAGATTGCAAACGAATCTTCTGGGTGGACTCCTCTACCGTCTTGTCTTGGATAAGGACCCCACCACAGCAATTTAAACCTTTCGTATCAGCGAGAGTAGCAGAGATCCAAGAAACTGTCGGAGTGGATGACTTCCGTTACATAAGGTCGAAGAGTAATCCCGCTGACGTTCTTACCAGAGGAACCGAACCATCACGACTTACAGATTGGCTAGAGGGACCCTCTTTCCTCCACTTGCCCGAACCCGAATGGCCCAAGTTTCAAATTGAAGACCAAAGTATTTGTGGAGAAGAGACTGAAGTCGTAATGGAAACAAAAACCTCCGAGAAGACTAACATGCCCGTTAAACACGAAGCAGCCACAGCAGAAGTCAACGTCAAACTAGAGCGAGTCAAGTCAGAAGATAGCCCCATTCTTCACCAATTACTGAAGACCTGCTCAACATTTCCAAAGATACGGAGAACACTCGCTTACGTTCGCCGTTTCGTTCAAAATGCCAGTAAAAAGAATGTGAAGACAGGCCCCATCACCATACAAGAATTAAAAGAATCTGAGAATCAACTCTTCAAGTGGAGTCAACTACACTTAGATCCCTCTGTCATTGACAAGAAATTAATTCCAAACCTGGACGAAAACGGACTACTTCGCGCTCATGGACGACTCGAAGATGCCAGATCCTTGCCACAAGAAATGAGAAACCCCGTTATCCTACCACACGACCATCTACTTGTCAAGCTGTTACTGCGCCACCTGCACGACAAGCGTGGACATTGTGGATACAAGAGTTTAATCCATGAAGCCAGGAGGAAATACTGGATTATAGGAGTCCGCAGCATGTCCAAAGCCGTCACTTCAAAGTGCATCACCTGCAGGAAACTTCGCAAAAAACCGCTGGACCAGCTAATGGGGCAGATCCCATCTTTACGAGTGGCAGCAGGTTTCCCTCCCTTTTCCAACACCGCCATTGACATGTTTGGTCCCTTGCATATTAAACTCAATCGGAAGACTCTGAAAGAAGCTCAAGTAGTAATATTCACCTGCATGACCACAAGGGCAGTTCACTTAGAACTTGTAAACGACAAGACATCTGATGCCTTTCTGATGGCGTTCCGTCGTTTCGCGAGCTTGCGTGGTCACCCGAGTGTTTGTTGATCCGACCGTGGAACAAACTTTGTAGGTGCGCAAGGGTACTTAAAGGAAATTATGCAGAGCTGGAACATTCCCATGATTCAAAGTGTTCTATCTGAGGATTTCTGTTGCGATTTCAAGTGGCAATGGAATATACCTCATGCAAGTCATCAAAATGGCGTCGAGAAAACTCTCATCAAGTCTGTCAGACAAAGTCTCAATGCTACGTGCAAGAATCAAGCCTTTACAGAAGAACAATGGAGAACATTTCTGTCAGAGACAAACTACATCATCAATGGACGTCCTCTATATCCAAGTTCCAATGACATCTGGGAAAGTCCCCCCATCACACCGAACGATATTCTTTTAGGTCATCATCTTCCACTACCTCAACCAGAACCAGAAGAAAGGATCAACCCCAGACATCTTCTGAGAAGCACACAAGATCGAGTCAATGAATTCTGGAAATGCTGGATGCGATACTTTGCGCCAAATCTGTTACCACGAAACAAGTGGTTCCGAACCAGAGAAAATGTTCACGTTGATGATCTAGTTTTGGAGTTGGACCAGAACCACAAAAGGTCTCAGTGGAAGTTGGCGCGTATCATTGTCACGTATCCAGGAAAGGATGGCTTGGTCAGAAAGGCCAGAATCAAGACCCAGGATGGTGAATACGACAGGCCAATCCACAAGCTGTGTCTCCTAGCAACCAAGGAGGAACTAAATGCAGAATTTTCCTAATTAAGCTAGTTCCCAGAAGCAATAGACATGCTATTTTCTGACGTTTCTTATTATTGAACGCTATTACATTTATAGTCGTTGCTCAATTAGGTATAATTAATTAAACCTAATTTCCGCACTGGGGCGGAGTGATTTGCATTTCTTACAAACAACGTCCTAAAATTTCCATATTGTCAGTTATCGCCTCGACTTAGCGAGGCGGGAAAAATAAGGTCATGTGACATTAGGTGACAAGAATTTAAAAGAACAAGTTTCACTTCTTTAACGGACACATTTCGTTGTTCAGTCGTCGATGTGGGATTTCAAGGATTTATGGAAAACAAATTGTAAGTTGAGAACTGTTTGCCGTTTCAATAGCGAATGATGTAAATAGTAACTTGTTTTCTAACTGATTTCAGTTGACTACGATTGTAACTACGGACGCTTCCCGAACTGATCGATGAAGGAACAAAGCCGTAAAGTCTAGTGCAAAATAAAATCTTCAAAACCTTCAAATCCCTGGCTAATCTTCTACAGAAGTAACGCCTTCACGCATAGGCACGAATCAGCATCTGTTGTAACTAAAAAGTGATTCCACAACAACTCATTAGTGGAGACTTTATGCACAGCAAATCGCCTGTTGTGGAAAGGTGAGAAGTTCAATAAATGGTTCGAAACCTAATGAGGTTCAAATGGGTTTTATTCATTATTTTGCCAGTGGTTAGCCCGCATCACTGAAGAGCAAAACCCTGGTGTTTAGTTTGTCTCTGACACAGGCTTCACGCTGTTTGACCAAAAGTATTTCATTTAATTTGTCGAGCTTGGTAAAAATAAGACCTGCCTCCTACTCATTTGATATCAACTTTTCAAGTCTGTATTCCAGCCTAGTGTCCCATCAGGCGGGAGCTTATACCAATTTCAATAGCTTGAAGAGACCAGGAGTATTCTCTTCCCCCCTCTCCCTGGATGGGATGTTAGTCTATCGCAGGGTTACCCCACAGCAGTAAACTTGCCAGTATCCATTTACACACCTGGGTGGAGAGAGGCACTATGAGAGTAAAGTGTCTTGTCTAAGAACACAACACAATTACCCCAATTACCCTGGCCATGGTTTGAACCTGGACTGCTCAATTTCAGAGTCCAGCGCACTAACCATTAGTCAACCATGCCGCCCTCAAATTATCAAGACACTATGGAAATATTATTATTGTTATGAAATGACATACATGTAGTGTTTCTTTCACAATGTTTTATTTATACAAATTCAGCAACCTTAAGGAAAGATATTTAAATGTTTCTGAATAGGTTGTCACTTGATGTGTTGCTTTATCTAGTTGGTTTATTCTTGATTACGAAGCTTCCCTTGGAGAAAAAAAATTCTGTCTCCAAAGTTATCCTCCAGACCTGTGCATTTTTTATATTCAGCTGCTGTTGCAGTGTAATATCTCTGAATAAAGAACAAAAAATAACTTGATTATAAACCAGTTCTGTAATAAGTGAAGTAGCAGTAATAAAGCGAAGTAAACTATCACGGTCTGTATACGCACAGCAGTTGCAGGAGGAGGGCTTCCAGTGCGATTTTCACAAAAGTTAAAGTACGAGCTGTTTTGCAAATAACTGTGGTTGGTTCAAAATTACACCGGCTAGGTCAGACATAAACATTGGTTGACAGCATGGTAGACAAATACCTTCAACAACTTTAAGCATCCAGCAATTATTTAAAATTGTGAAAAAAGACTGCACTTGGCCTACACCATTGCAGCTTAGCAGCCCTGGAAGCTAGTCCATCACTGATTACCCCTTGCATTACATTAGGTTGCCCTAGTATAGCTGAGAGAGTCACTTGTGAGATTATGTGTCTTGCTCGATAACACAAAACACCCCCAGTCATCCTTCGAACCAGATCCAGAGGAGCTTACTTCCCTAATGGCAGCTGGTAATCAAGCCTACATTGCAAGGTATGTAGCCAGATTCAAAGTGCTAATAAATAAAACTCAGCTGATAGATTTACTGTTTAGACTACCACTGATTTACTTCACACCAGTAGACAAATATTTTTAATTTGCCTTAGTGATATGTTTTTGGATCAAAATGAAACCCGAAGAATGATATCAAACTAATTTACAAGAACACAGCATTTTTTTATAAATCTAACTAAATAACTGTAAACTGAAATCGTAGTTGTTGCAGGAAGTATCTTTGTTGAACATTTGAAGTGTCGTAAAACCAGAACTTTCTTCGATGTTGCTAGATACTGTCATTATGAGAGAAAAAAAAACTTTTGAAAGATATAATTCCTCGAATACTTTGCGAAATCAAGAATTAGAAATTAGAAACAAAAGCTAAGCAATTACGAAGATTGCTAGCTTTAATGCTTAGTCTAAGTAATACAAAATAAATCAGGACACGTACCATAACATCAACATGTGAAAAATACGTTTCCCTTGTTTCAATTCAAGATACGATATACTTGTCCGTAGTGGTTAATGAAGCTAAAGGGCAGCCCTCTTGCGAACATTACATCATTAAATTTAAGCTTACATCCTACATCGTGTTTAAATATAGGTTTCTTATCTAAATATTTATGTTTACAATCATGATTCTTACCTCGGGCTTTAATGCATGCAAGTCCCGTCGAGGCGTTGCGACACAGAAAACCGATATTTTAAACTCCACGCACTGAAGTCTGCGGAAATCTTTGATTCCTAAGATCGACAACATGTCAAAACTAGGATATCCATCGCAAAAATCACAAAAGCTGCGATATTTTGAACGGAAAGTAATTGTGGCGTTCACAAGAGATCCTCACGCGATGGCCGCCATGAGCAAATGATGCAAAACCAAAACAAATACCAGCGTGCATTGCGGTTGTAGCACGCACACCACCTGCAGTTCAACCTAACAGGATCCAGGATCCAACGTCTCCGTCCAACACTCAAACAAGTCCTGCACCAGGAGCTCCAGACAATGTCAGTAGACCTGACATTCAAACGTCCCAATTTCCAACTCTGAACTTGAACATTCTCCCAAAATTCCATCACAACATTACAACAAGGCATTTCCCTCAACAACTGTCTCAATCTACCTTTGAAGGGCAAATTAACTGGAAGCAATGGCTGCACATTGATTGCGCTTACCACAGCAAAACCTTTCTACACTTTTCCTTCAAATAATATTAACCCAAACTTGCCACTCAACCAAAGTATAACTTATCAGACTGCTTCTGGTATCTTGATAGGAAATCGAAATTATGACCGGGTCACGGTGGGAGTACTATGGCTATTTGATTCTGTGAAGCTGTTTCTCATCTTAAGTTCCTTGGAAATACTTCTGTGGGTAGTAAATTCCCTGTAAGCATATCCAATGAGTCAGTTCCTTCAGCCACTCTAGCTTCCAAGACAGCGTCCTTTTTTATATTGAATGCTAACACTGTACTGTTCGTGCCATTGACTCTAGGTTATGTTTTGTTGATAGACAGCCATCTTCACGACCAGACCGGGGCATTTGTGGCCCTCTGTGAAATGCAGGACATACACGAGTTTTAAAGGTGGCACAAGGCTTTTAACAATTTCCAGTACTCACTTGGCACTGTTACTCAAGTCACATTCCTTTAATGTCTCGTTACAAGCTAATCGTTGAAGAAGAGAAAACATTTGAGTTGGGCCCTTACTGAGCAGCTTAATACATTGTACTGGGACACAATACAACTGCCCATTACTGCCTGAAATTTAATTAAATCATATTCCTTTAATCCTTTCATTATGAAGCGTCAGATTAATGTATCTTGGTCTTCTGTAACATCACTGAAGCTTTATTTAGTGAGGTTTATTTAGATAATGTAATAAGTGTTATCTTACAGGAAATGTACATGTATCAACACATTTTAAAACTAAACCATTCACTGTCTAATTTGTGTAAATACCTCTCTAATAAGCTTATTCAAAATGCATCGCATTAATAACATTGACGTGTATTTTCCTCCTCTACAAATTATTTATATAGACAGCAGAACATGAGCAACTTTGTAGCGCTTGACAGTTTCAGAGAATGTAAAACTACCTCAAACTACATAAGCTTAAGCCTGCTATCAGTCTGCATGGGTAATCATTAAAAGAGTAAAGTAAATAAAGGGCACAAGTGGGCATAATTCCTCAAATAATTTGCAGCACCACACAGAAAAATTCACAATATAACAGGCAGGTACAAAACTCGGACCGGATCAACTCGGATCGCTTGATCCGGGTCGGATCAACTCGGATCAACCCAGATTGACCCGGATCAACCCGGATCGACTTAAATTTGAACACAATAAGAGAAAAGGGATCCTTAATAAAAGAAAAAGGATACTTTTACGCATTTATGGATTGACAGTCATGAAAATAAAGCAGTCCTTGCTGTGAATTTTAACTCAATCTTTATTGGATCGAACTGTATTTGTAGATTATCTGTATTTGGTTAGACTGGAAAGAAAAAAGGACAATAAACAAAGCGAAAGGAAATAGAAAACTACGAAAAGAAAATGAAATACATGCTTTGCTAGCTCGTGATAGGGAAAATTTACAAGAGAATCCAAGAGCACTTTTGTTGCTGAGTTGTAAACTAGCCGAGCACATGTTACAGACCATAATACTTAACACTCTGCCCCAGTCCCCGAGGACCGGAACTGGAAAATCAACCAAAATAATTGAGAAACGTTTTGTAACTAACACTTCTCTCCTGCGCTGTTTTGTCGAGCCGCCATTTTGTTTTCCTAGTGCCAGGGCCTCGCGGATCAAGTCTCAGGTTGTCTGGTCCCAAGTCGCCAATGATAGTATGTAAAATGACAGGCCAAACACGACTCCCGCTAGTTGCTTAAGTTATTCTAGCCTTCAAAATAGAGCTTTCTTAGTACATTCGCAACAGCTTTGTCCCACTGATCAGGTGATCCAAAGGCGACGCAATTGTATTTTTGGGCCCCATAGAAGGGGGGAGGTGGGGGGGGGGGTCTTGCTAAGAAAAATAGACTTACAAGGTGGGGGTACTAGAGGGGTACAATTAATTGAAAACACAAATCGGGAAACAATTGTTTTAAATTCTCTTTGTGTTGGTGGGCCAAAATGATCTAAGGTTTCCCTTTTATTTTTCATTTTTTTATTTTTTTGAACAGCAAGGTTCAAACACATACACTTGCCCAAATAAATAATTACCCCTACGGCAATATGTTCAACTGGCAGTTTTGAAGTTCACTTGGCTTGAAGTTAAAGGACTGAATATCTCGTCTGGAGCAACATCATCTGCCATAAAAATAAGCAATGCTATACCTTGTATATAATAATACGTTGGGGACCATTGAGCCCGAGAACGCGACTTGAGACTGGACACTAGTTTCGTAGTCCGCGAAGCCCTGGGACAACAAAAGCAAAATGACAACTCGACAAAACGGCGCAGGAGAGCGAGGACAGCTACATTTTCATACAAAATGCGTAATAGTATCCCTTTTCTTGTATTATATTATAATTTAAGTCGATCCGGGTTGATCCGGGTCGATCCGGGTTGATCCGAGTTGATCCGACCCGGATCAAGCGATCCGAGTTGATCCGGTCCGAGTTTTGTACCTGACTCAATATAACATAAAAATTACCAATACGAGTTTTGTTTTCTTGGAATGGAGAAGAAAGTTCAAATTAGAGTCATTCACAACCTAAAACTAAAACATGTACGAAACTTACTTGTCCCAAACAACCCATCATCGTGAAGTCAAATCTTCTGAAAATGCTCGCTGAAACGTCACCATAAACGACAGTAAACCATCAGAAACACTGTCCATGCAACAAACAGTGAGTTTTATCGAAGAAATTACCAGTTCACGTCGAACCACAACGTGTCTTTGAAAAACAAATCCAAAGTCAACCACAGACAGAACACCAGATCATTCAGATTCAAATCTTCACAAGATTAATGTTTGAATAAGTCCCACCCCTCTTGCTCAAATAAACCGCCTGTCCTCAGCATTTCTTTTTGTGATAAACCCCTGAACTGCACAAAACACAACCAACCAAGTTATATAGTGGGGTGTATATCAGAAAACTATGTATCAAAATGCAGTGGTGAATGTTTAAATTGCATGTCGTCTCAGATCAAAATTAATTCTCCCTGCTTGAACAAGTTCCTAACCCTTGCTATAAGTACCCAGTCCAAGAGAATTTGGAATAAGCAAGTCAGGCCTTATGTTATCGGAGCTTGATAGAATTAGGGTCTATTCTTGTGGAGGAGATGCTATTGTTTATGGTTTGTCAGATCTTAAACATATCAGTGACATACCCGAAACATACATTTGACATAGCAAGAACATACTTTAATTTGATACGTCAGGGATATGTCACTGATATGTTTACGCGACCTCTGACATACGAAAAATATACCATTAAGTATCATTGTTGGAACAAAATTTACATACCGGTAGATAATATGTACCCAACGCAAGTAAACAAAATCTTCACCATGCTTTCCTTTGGTCTTCTTTCCGTTAGATTAAAAACTGCGACTGTTGTCAATGTAATACCCATGAAACCAAACCCCACAATGTGCTTCACCCCCTAAAAGTGACAGCTTAGGTGTGGTATCTTGTTGGCATCGACTTGATTGATGCTAATAAGACATCTGCCAAGGGGAATCGCTACCTGCTAAAACAAACGGACTACTTCAGCAAGTATGCCAAAGCTATTCCTCCTCCTGACAAAAGTGCCTTGAGAGTAGCTTAAAGCCTTTGCAAAACATATTGTTGGCATGGTGCTCCAGCTCACATAATTTCAGACCAGGGTAGAGACTTTGTGAATCAGGTAGGAATTACTTTGAAATCACATTGCTTTTCACATTCCATAAGTTCTTCAAAACAGCACACCCTCTAAATTTTGTGTCTTTACATCAGGTGTGCGAACTGCTTATGAGGACTTTTGGCGTCCAGCACAGGATGACATCATCATCCTCAGTCAAATGGTCTGGATGACAGATCAAACCATTCAATCAAAAAGTGTGCATAGCAAACACTAAAGAAATTATATAACAAATAACACAATAATAGTAACAACAATCAAATATACGATCTGTAGAAGGAATGAAGATTGAAGATCAACCACATTCCCTTTCTTGAGTACTTAGGTTGTTCATTTTGCTACCAGCAGTTATCGAGGTAGCATAGAAAGTTAATAACCAGGCTATTAAGTATCCTTGGTCCACTGATATGCAAAAACGTATAGTAAATTTCTTCAGAAATGTGCTCATTAAATTCTGGGAAGTAGATACATGTGGAAAGTGCTTAAAAAATATACTGCCTTACAATAGGCAGACACGTCCATGAAGAAATGCTATGAGATAACAATCCCTCTGACATAGTCATCACAACGTGTTTTTCCAAATAAAAGTTCACTAATGTAGAATAATTCTCTCAAACGTGAAGTGCTATGAAAGTAACTGACAATTTCCTTTCATTTAGCAATCTTGTCTATTTTAATTTGTTTACTCAGCATCCTCAGGAAAGTCATGGATGAACAAGATGATAACTGGGATGATTACATTGATGGAGCTCTTTTTGCACTCAACACCAACATTTCTACCACCACCAAGTGTAATCCATTTTTTGTCAGGATTGGTAGGCACCCACGTTTGCCATTTGAAGTTGAAACGTTTGTGAAGCCTATTAAAGATGGGGATGGAGAGAGAGAAATCTTATCGCAGAATTGTCTTCAGATGATAGTTTAAAGGAACATAAAAACAAAAACTGAAACCATAAATGCCAACTTTCCAACAATCAGGAAAAACATCAACCTTGACTAACAGATGCAAAAGCAACAATACCTCAAAAGAACAGGAGGTTTAAAGTTCCCTGTTAAGAATGGGGACACTTCTGCGGCGAAACATGCTGCAAAAAAACATCAAAGGGGCACAAAATGGAGGACCAATAGGTTGGGTCATATACAACAGAAGAAGTCGATTTGGAGAAGGGAACATGCAAATTACGTGAGGGAAGTGGCAAACTACTTCAGAGACAAATTAATCTTAAAGATCTTTAATTGCATAGAGAGAAGTCCACACCACAGACACCTAAAAATGATCCTGTACAACAACCCACCCCATCAACATCTCAACTGGGTGGAGAAGCTGTACAAAAACCCAATCCACAACAAACCATCATCACCATCAAATCCAGTTTAATTGCACATGCTTTGTTGGTGTGAATGTGGCAGATTATTTGACATCTGCTCAACTATTAAATTACGATCAAGAATAACTATTATATAAATTAAAGTTAGTTTAGCCTGCTAGGATCTCCTGCAGTTACAAGATGTTTCTTGCTAATTTGTCACAGATATAAGAATGCATTTGCATCAGAATAAAAAAACCAACACCAAGTAATTCATGCGGTTTATTTTATTTAACGTGGGAAAGGAGACAAAAAAATCAGCTCGTGTAAAGAAAAATTTGGGGGTCCTGTTACACATTTTCACCTATCTACACAGCATTATTTTTGTTTTAAGCCTTTATCACCTGTCTCTTTTTGCCTATCTGTATGTCCAGCATTATTTTTGTGATTTCAGCCTTTTTTACCTATCTGCCACAGAATGCAGGGTCGCTTTCGAATGCCACACACATCTTTCTTTACTGGCCGCTGTTGGTGTTACACTCGTAGGTTGTAGTCGCTGTAAGCAGCGATTTTGTAACAGAATCAAAAACCAATAAGAGATTTGTATGTAACAGTTTATACAATCAATGGCTGCCAAATGCTTCGCGAATGATGCATTGCAGATGTTTTACGGCCCCATCAATGAGGTAAATCTACCTAATCCACTTGTGCCGGCAAGAATCTACTTTCGGGAAGCACAAACTGAATTTGGAGAATGGCTGCATGTGTGGAAAATGGATGCGCCTAAAACTGACAATAGGGATATTTTTCACTTTGCAGAACGAAACGAAAAAAAGTTTGTTGATGTTGTAGAAAAAGAAATGCAATTGTTGGGCATGATTAAAGTTTCATTTGCACTTTTGGTGAAAATGACGAAAAAAACTGAAAATGATTAAATAACGGAAATAGAACAATATTTCAAACAAACTGAGGTAAGCATGTTTCAAAATGCAAACGAGGAAGAAATTAAAGAAAAATTCATGGAGTTTATTAACGAAGTAAACAACAAAATTGAGGGCTGGCTAGAAGCTGGGTCCAATATTGAATTTGAAGAGATCGAAAGAGCTTATGTGAACGTAGCAAGATATGAACCACTTCGTGGAGGAACGTACATACCCTTCCTGTAGAGATAAAAAACAAGACAACAATAATCAATGTACAAAACAAGAAAGACAATGAGTGTTTGAAATGGTCACTCTAAGCAGCACTATTCCCAGCGCCAAAGGATAAAAATTCCTTGAGAACAACCAGCTATCCGACAAACGATGGGATAAATTATGAAGGAATTGATTTCCAAACACTGGTTAATCAAATAGACAAGCTCGAAGCACAAAACGAAACCTTAGCTATTAATGTTTTTGGGTGGAATGACCGAGTTATTGTGTACAGGTTATAACGAAAGTTAAATTCATGCCACGTATAAATCTTATGTTAACTGAATCAGGAGATATTCAGCACCATTCAGATGTAAAAAGAATAGGTGCTTCATTGTATGATCAAACAAAGCATAAAGCAAGAAAACATTTCTGTTTGTTGTGCTTATCAAGCTTCACAATGAAAGAAATTTTGAAAAGGCATGAAGAAGTTTCCATTGGCATCAATTGCAGGCCAACAAAAGCAGAAATGCCAAAACAAGAAAAGAATTTGATTTCCTTTCAAAATTACAACAAGCAGCTTAAGGCACCATACGTAACATACGCAGATGTTGAAGCAATTGTGGAAAAAATGCAGTGGTGTGAACAAAATAAGCAAGAGAGTTACACAGAAAAAACGAGCCACCACGTTGCATGTGGATATGCGTACAAAGTGGTGAGAAGTGATGGTGAAACAAGATACAAAATTCTCCAGAGATGAGAATACCGTGGAAGAGTTTTTTGACGGCGATTTTGCTGGAGGAAAAGAAAACAAGAAAAGATTTAAGAACAATCGTACCAATTTCAATGCAGGAACAAGATTGGATTGACTTCAACAAAGCCACATACTGCCATATTTGTGAAATAGCATTAGTAACAGAATCCTTTTTGGACTCAGTGCCAGTTTATGACCGAAATGGGGGCAGTTATTGCAGGCAGGCACATAAGAGGTGCTTTTTCAAGGAGAAGTTCATTGGGCCAAAAAACAAGCCTCAACCACTAAATGAAATTGACAAATGGATAAAAGAAAGCCAAGAAGATTGTATTACGGAGAGCCTCTGCTTGTAAACAATTACAGAGATGCGGTTAAGGATCACTGCCACTTGAATTGACAGGAAAATACCGTGGAACAGCGCACAATGTTAACAACATGAATCTACAGATAAAGCCTGAGCAAGACCCAATTCCAGTTGTTTTTCATAACCTTAGGGGGTATAACACACAAATCACTAGTTTCAGGCGATGGCGAAAGTAGAAGGTAGGAGTATAACGTGTATGCCAAACAACCTGGAAAAGTACATCAGCTTTTCATTGGGGGGGGGGGGCTGCGGCTCATAGACAGCTTGAACTTTTTGCAAGCGTTATTTGTTTTATTGGTGAAAAACATTCCCTGGGAACACTTGCAGTACACCTCAAACCTTGCACAAAACAAAAAGCAAAGAAACCTGCCTCGGCAAAAAGGAATATATCCTTATGAATACATGGATGAGTGGGAGCGCTTTAGCGAAAAAAACTGCCACACAAAAAGATGTTTTACAGCTTGCTGAATGACGAGCACATAACACGAAAACAATCAAAGCATGCGAAGGAAGTGTGGAAAGTGTTTGGGTGTGAAAATTTAGGAGAATATCATGATTTATATCTCAAAACGGATGACTGTTTGTTGGCAGATGTTTTTGAAAATTTTAGAAGCATATGAATGAAACAGTACGGGCTGGATCCAACACATTACTACACATCGCCGGGCCTGTCTTGGGATGCGCTGTTGAAAAAGGCAGGAGTGCAGCTGGAACAATTGACAGATGTGGACATGCATTTGTTTATTGAAAAAGGAACTCGTGGCGGGATATCGATACTGAGTAAGCGGTATGCAAAAGCCAACAATCCGTACATGAAAGATTACAACCCGTGTAAACCGAACAATTTCATACAATATCTTGACGCAAATAACCTTTACTGATGGGCAAGGAGTTTAGCGCTGCCAAAAGGAAGACAGTAATGCCAACAGAAAAGCAAATACTTGCCAAAAAAGCAAAAGCAAAACGAGGATGAATTCTCTATTCAAACCTTTTGAATAGAGAGATTCGTCAAAGAGTTCGCGAGCAAATTTTATCATGGACTGTCTAAATGTTATCTGAAATAGTTTATGCAAACCAAGCGGTTTTAAAGCGGTTGAGGCCAGCGCGAAGCATTACCTGCCCTCCACGAGAGAAGCGCCAAAAATTATTTCTTGCGCTTTGCAGGAATTGCATTCGCTAAAAACCCCGGGCTGTCGTATGTGTGTTGACTAGCGAGCTTGAAGCGCGAAAGGTTAGCCACGCGCGACTCAAAAGGGCCAAAAATTTGACTCACGCTTTGCAAAAAATCATTTGCCCTGTTTGTCTACAGGTCTGTTTGTGTCTAGCGAGCTTCATCGCGCTTCATGAATCACTTCAGCGGGAAGAATTAAACCACCAGTGCACGACAAATTTTGACGCGGGTCATTTTATGACTTTACAAGCGGATCGCCGTTATTGGAAATTACGCTCGCTCCCTTAGCACCGCTTTACTGAAGTCCTGAGGACTTCAGTTTACCAAAATAATCTTATCAATGCAGGAAGACAAAGAGAAAAGTGAAATAAACAAGCCTTACTTCTTTATCGTGTGATCATAAATAAACAAGCGCCCGCTGGTGTCTATTAGAATAATGCTTTTGAGTGAACAAAGCATTTAAAAGGTTTTTATTTACGCCAATAATCATCTGGATCATACTAGAAAGGGGAATATGCTTCTATGCGTGGTCAATATGTGCGAGGTATTCGTTAAGCTGTTTATGATCGCAGTTATCGTGGAGACGTAACATCTGCGTAACATACAGCGATCGCGAAAACACGTGTGTGTCTTTTTTCTGGATTTTTTTTTGCGGAATTCTGGTGTTATTATCAGTTTCTCACACTTTACTGACTCACACCGCAATACAATGCTTAATTACAATGGCTTGCGCTCTATTGTTTATGGAGACGGAGTTGTGAATTCATTAGAACACTCGCGGGAAGTTTAAAAGCGGTCAAATCAACTCCCGTGGGGGGCTCTGGGGGACGTATTTGCATGTAAGTTCAGTTTTGCGGGAGTTGGTTTCAGAAAAGCTGAAATCGATAATGCTTCCAACTGTCAGATTTGCGCGAAAACTCGGCAAGTGAGTCTTTAAATGTCAAGCATAAATAGCCATATGAACGCTACCTTGCTTACATCTTATTTCTCGAGATTTTCAATCTAAAAGTGTCGGTCCCATACAGACGGAGCGTAAAAATAGCTACATTTGAGGTCGAAAACGATAATGCTTCCCAAACAGCTACACACCTAAAAATAGTCGCATTTGCTTTATTAACATCCCTTCTACAAAAGCCATATGAACGCTAACCAGTAAACTTAACCGTTTTCCCGTAAAATTAAAACTTCCGAGTGGTGCTGACCGGTTTTGCCCAACTTTCTTTGTTATTTTGTGTACTTTCGCTAACGAGCTTTCAAATGTTCGCATGAGAAAGGGCGTAAAAGTCCCGGATGTGTTGCGGCATTCTGGGCGATGACACGTTCATCTGGTTGGTGACAGATTTATCAATGTTGAACACTTTCAGTGACAAAATTGGATCAGTAGCACGTTTGCTACCAGCTTCCAGCTCACCTGGTTGGTACAAATACCTAACATTAACAAGGATGGGGAGCTTTTTTTCATTCTTTCCGACAGGTCTTAAATAAGGGGATTGAAGGTTTGGAATACACAGCTCTTTCTTTGATGGCTTCAGCGGGTTTTTTCCTGATAAGACTGGTGACTTCATTATTCAAAGCAGAAACAACTTCGGGCAGGCGCATTTCGACGGCATACTGATGCCCAAACAGGCATTCAGCCAGGGTGCAGTTAAATCTTTCAACAACGGCTGGTCTCGGTGAATTTCAGTGCGCCTGCGCCGAATAGCAGTTTTGTCTTCCTCCATTTTCTTTGGTGACAGTGTCCATAAACTCATGGCCAGGGTCAACCTGAAGTAACTGGGGCCATTTCAAAGGGCAGTGTTTGTAAACTGTTTGAAAAGCACTCGCAACTTCAGCAGACTCTTTCAAGCTCAAAGGCTCAGCTTCTTTGAAACGGCTGGCAATATCAACAACTGTTAAAACATATTTGTAAGTCTTTTGTCCTGGACCATGTCCCAGGGTGTCGTGTGGTAAAAAAAAAGATCCAAACTTCGTTTGGCGTTGAAACATCAAATTTGGGGCAAGGAATGCGCTTTGGAGCTGGAAGATATATTTGCCAAATTGCTTGCTTAATCAACCACTTCTTTGTGGCATCTTCAGAAACTTTTGCAGCCTGGGCTAACTTTTTTATAGCGGCTATTCCTGTTTTTCTGTCGAGATACATTACAGGTGGTCTTGGTTACGACATTCCTTTGGATTTCCAAATAATATGGCCAATAAAATGGCTGAAAGTTCTAACACTCAAGCGAGTTTAGGGGTTTGTGGAATACGGAGAGTTTATTTAATAACCTACAATCAAGCGGACACAGTGTCTTCTCGTCAAAGGTTTGCAGATCTCGTTTTGGAGGCGTTTCATTTTTGAGATGAAAACACCGAGTCTCGCGTCGAACAATGGTCGTGTTGCCTAGAGTATCACGCTGATGGTGGTGTACATTTCCATATGGCTATTAAGCTATCAAAGCCTAGACGCGGGTTAGCTGTTCGGCAATTTATGCAGTCTCGATATGGTATAAATGTACACTTTTCAAACAGCCTACGGTGCCTGGACACCCTGATCTGTGGAACAGCCAACCACCAGTGACAACGGCAGCTAGCAAAGCTGTTGCTGCTGACAGGGCCGCTATTAGATCGACACAAAGTGAAGAGACAGAATCAGAGGAAGAGAGCACTCCAACAACATCTGGGAGAAAGAGAAAACGAGCACTACGCCTAAGCATATTTGAAGTCTCAGAGATAGCTGTATCGAAAGGGATCAAAACCTACCTGGGCCCACTTGCACTTGCCAAGAGACAGAAGACGAGGACGAGCGGGGGAAAATCATGGCAGCCGGAGGTGCATTCACTGTTTCCGCTTAGTTAGTCAACGAAGACGCCTCTCCGGCACCTGAATTTTACTAAAATACGCCACAAGAACTTCTAAAGATGTAGTCATCATAATGTAAATGCCGGGAAAGAAAAATAAACGAGGAGAACGAGGCTCAACCGAAGAAGACTCCAGGATCTCAAAGAAATCCAACATGGCTGCCGAGGTTGCCACAGACATGGAAGGTATGGTCCATGCTGATCAAGAAGAGCCTACCCTCTTTGAAATCAAGGAAATGCTTATTGACATACAAATTTCAATTGCGTCTATCTTTAAAGAAAATCAAGTGCTGAAGAAGGAAATCGAAGATCTCAAAAACAATGCCAGTTTCAACGAGAAGGAACTCAAAGATTTGACAGTGTCGCTGCAAAAGGCAAAAGACAGAAACAGGGTGTTGAAAAACTTGCTCGCAACAACAAATAATAAGATGAAAGGGACATTTGAGAATCTGGAGAAACAGAAAGAAGATTCGGATCATTTATGGGAGGAACTTGACAATTTAGAACAGTATACACGTCAGAACTCCCTGGAAATCCGTGGTATTCCGCAAGATGCCTACCAAACACAGAAGCGGGCCGTTATCAAAGTGGCGGAGGCTCTAAACGTTACAATCGAGCCTGAAGATATCGAGATTTCGCACAAGCTGAAACATGGCAGAGGCATTATAGTGAAATTTGTAATCACAAAACAAAGTCGAAGTTGTATAGAGAGCGTACTAAATTGAAAGATGTCAGAATCTCAGATCTATTCCCCAGCTATCCTAGTACTGGGTAATAACAACAATGCGTTTTTATACATGAGAGCCTTACGGCCTACAGATGCAACATCGTGGATGAAGCCAACAAACGAAGACGAGATGGTACACTTTTTAGCATCTGGACATTGGACGGTAAGATTTTTGTTAAGACCTTGCCTGTTGGTTCCCCTATACACATTTGCTCAGTAGAAGATTACGACAATTTATAAACCAGATTGAACTGAAAAATCACTTCTAATATGGGCGGATATAAAGCGTCAAGTCTTGGCAACTAAGCGTTCCTGAATAGCTAGGAGACATTTCCCGCTACCAAATTGTAATTGTTTTTGTTTTGATGGTTGTGTGTTCTTCTGTGTTGTATAAGCGTTCTTTGTTTTTGTTATACTTTATTATGTCATGTTGTGTTCTAATTGTTAACCGGATTCTTCTCCCTATTTTCAACATTCATAGCTTTTTTTCCCGTACTGATTACTATTATTCGTCCATTTCCCTCGAAAAAATTAATATTTCTTTCACAGGTTCTTCTGCGTAATTTTCTCTCTAAAACCGGCGAGTTTATGCATAATGATAGTTTTCAATCCATTTCCTTCTAAATGACTACTAAAACATTCAAATTAATCTCTCTGAATGTCAGGAGCATTAATAATTTTCAAAAACGAGGGACAATATTTACATGGTGTCGCAGAAAGAATGCCGATATCATCTTTTTACAAGAAACTCACTCAAAAAGACACCGAAACACAATGGAGAAATGAATGGCGTGGGAAAATTTTTTCTTCTTATGGGAGCTCAAACTCAGGAGGCGTTGCCATTCTGATAAGAAATGGTGTTGATTGCTCAGTACATTTCTCGACCTTAGATCCCTTAGGACGCTTTATTATTCTAAAAGTAGAAATTGACGATAAATTAAGCTTACGCTTTAGTAAATATTTATGCGCCGAACAGAGACAAGGACTTAACTGTGTTCTTTAAAAACGTACATTAAGTCATTCGACATGAAGACATCGACTGCTAGGAAAATATTATTATAGGCGGTGATTTTAACTGCCCTTTAAACCCAGAAATTGACAAAGAAGGGAGTGTGACATTTGGAGAATTAAAAACCCCAATACCAGGAGTTACACGTGGAGTCAAAAATCACCAAACGTATTTTGTCGTCTTGATTACTGGTTGATCTCAAATAATCTACAAGATTTTGTCAAATCAACCGATATAATCCCGGCCATTAAAACAGACCATGCTGCAATCAACCTCGTCTTTACCGACATAGATACAGAACTTAAAGGTCCAGGTTTCTGGAAAATGAACTGTTCACTCTTGGAAGATGAAAATTACTTAAATGATTTGAAACAAAAAGTCCCAGAATGGAAAGTGGAGGGTGAAAAGGTGTTGCCCGATAAGCGTTCTGTGTGGGATTGGATCAAATATAACATCCGTGCTCACGCTATTTTCCATTCAAAAAACAAAGCTTAAGAAAGAAGTGAAAGAGAGAGACAGCTGCTAAATAACTACGAGGAAGCAACAAAAATATTTGAAAGTGATCCAAGCGAACTCAACGGGATTCGCCTAAATGAGATAAAAGAAAAACTTGAATTGTTTAACGAAGAAAAAACCAAAGGAATTATCATACAGGCAAGGGCACGTTGGCATGAACATGGCAACGTAGTTCAAAATACTTTCTCAATTTAGAAGAGAAATCATGTGAAAAAACACGTGAGAAAGTTAGCAGTAGGCAGTTCCATGACAACAGATCCATTGACAATTCTATCAGAACAAAAGCACTTCTATTAGGATCTGTACAGAACCAAGACCGAGGCCGTAGAGGTTAATAGCTCCATAAACGAGTTTCTAAATAAATTGTGTGGTTCCAGAAAATATCCATACCCCCCACGGAAGGGATTGGAATTTCCAGGGGGTGGGGGGTTCAAAGGCCCAGGAAAATCCTGAGGGGGGGGGGGTGTTGTATCAATTTATATTATTTTTTCCAGACCGGTTACATTATTCCTATATGTTAAATTTTCTGTTTGCATTTTGCTTACCGATCCGCGGACACAAACATTGATCTTGTTAACTGCACAACACTAATATTTTCAAGGTGGTCAGGCTCGATTTCTGGTGCTGCGAGAGTCCGGTCATTTCACCAAACAGCGGCGGATAAGCGAACAGCTCATGCTGTGGAAGACGAGTAAATCCCGTAAATTACACCAAGAATCTCTGTCACACATATTTAAGCAGATACGTCTGTCATTTGATTTCGAACTGTATCCGTCTCTGCTAGTAGCAGCGCAGACATTTACGTCGCATTTCTTCGTTGTTGTTCGCCGGCGTGAAAACTATCGTTTGAACTGAACTATTGCGTCAACATTGAGCACAGAAGTAATTCGGAATCGACACAAAACAGTTCTTGATCCCGCTAAGAGTAATTCTTGATCGAAAACTACGTAAAACACTGTAATAATTATAGTTCGGCAGACAAATATTATCTGTAAGAAACTTACGACTTAGGCGCGTTATATAAATCAAAAATAAAAACATGCCCGTTTCACGGGTTTTGACTCAAGCATTTATAATATTTCGGCAAAAAAGAAACGGGCAAAATTTCTTCGGTAGCAGTGGAAAATCACACAGGCGTCATTACAATTGCATAAAGCAAGTATAAAATAAAGTAAAAGGCATCCCAAGTATTAAAAGGGAAGCGTTTGATGGGAGCGCGTAACATGAACCATTGTTCAGATAAGTTTGTTTACAGAACATTCCCGCGTGTGCGCTGAAATGTTTTCGAATACATTCATGCTGCTTGCAACGTCGTTTTCGGCTTAACTTTACATTAGATAAATCTAGTTGTGCAAAAGTTTTCTAGCTTTGCCAGGTCTCCAGAGAAGGCGGTTTACCACAGCCTTACATCAGCATAAATAAAAGCAGAATTATGCAAATTGCAAAATCGGCGGCATGTCAAACTTTCACCGCCAGTCGACGAGAGTACGGGACGCTAATTGTCGTGGAGAAGATTGAATTACACTGGACGATGGAAACCGGAAGGCAATCGCAGTCATCTTCCAAAATTACTGAGAAAAAAAATGGTTTACAGCAAAACTGCTAGCTGTCTTATTGATTTGCATGCGGGTTTTATATATCTGGCAAGCCTTCTGAATAAGATTTAGGTTTGAATATGCCCGCAAAAAATATGTTGTTTTGATTACAGTACTCATTTTTTTACCTTGGCAGCGTAACTTAGCGATTCTTACTCACCATTTATTTCTCAAGAGAACTATTATGTCTTGTAATTTGTCAAATACTCGGATTATAAATTGAAGTGTTGCTGTTTCGTCAAGATAATGAAGCAGAATTGGTCGTAAATAAAATTTATGACGATATGCATGCACAATAGCATTTGACATGCGACGTAACTTCTGCTGATATACGCGAATTTACCAGAAAACGCCAGTAACCCTCGAAATTTGGATTCTTAAACTATAGTTTAGCTAATTTTTCGCTTTAAACAAGAAATAGAAATATTTCCAGGGGGTGTAGGAAAAAATTGGAATTTCCGGAGGGGGGGAGGGGTATAGTTTGTGGGCCGTTTTTGGAAAATCCAGAGGGGTGGGGGGGTCATATCAAAAATCCCTTCTGTGGGGGGGTATGGATATTTTCTGGAACCACACATTGGGCATCCCCAAACTATCTGGGGAACAAAAGCAAATGTGCGAAGGAAAAATTTCGATCCAAGAATGTGAAAATGTATTGGACAGTTTTCAAACAAATAAAACTCCTGGCAACAACGGAATTCCTATTGAATTCTACAAATGGTGTTGGAACATAATAAGTCAACCTTTTTTAGAAAGCGTAAACGAGTCTTTTGAAAAAGGTGAAATGTCCAACTCTCAGAAACAAGCAGTTATCACTCTTATCGAAAAGAAGTAGTTATAGAGTTGGCGGTTCTGGCGCAGTTTTTTTTAAACTTCGCTAAAACCGAACCAACTCTATAACTACTATCCATCAGATGGAAATCATTTTATCGAGATCAATTTTATGGGAAACTATATGTATTTTATTACATGAGCGCAATTATTTGGATTTGGATACTATATGTTTTATCTCATGATGTATCCAACGCATTCTTCCATCACGTGACGCCAAACTACAGGAAGTCTTTCTCGGAAAAGCAGGAAGTTTTTCTCAGAAACAAGTCTGGACATGTCTGGTGAAAACAGGAAATGACTAAGCTTTTTTCCAAGGTCATGATAGTCGTATGATCTCTATCAACCAATTAAAAACTTCCCCATAAATTACTTTTTCGTGTAAAAATATCAGAACTTGCTCCAGTTTGATAAAAAGAGCAGAAGTAGCTTCCGGTTGACAAAAAATGAATTCATGTGATTTTGTAATTACCATAAGCTAAACTTTGTTTTCCTTTTTTTAATATATACCTTTTGTCATCGAAGCAGCTTAGTGATACTTTGTTTATTTCATAACTACCTAGTTGATGTTTGCTGCTTCGAATAGTTTTCATAGTGTGCTGCATTTGTTTCTTTTTTAATAAAACCTTTTTATAGTCAGTATGTTTGATGGTGTTCTTTATTATATTTTTTTTTATTCCTTTGGCTGTTTTTTCGCCTTTATTGTTGTCTTTTATGTAGCTATACATTTTTGATCGCAAACCGATGAATTCTGTTATTGGGATACCGCAAGCTTCATCCTTGAATTTACCAATAATTTTTTTATTTGTCTTATCGAAATACGGCGAGTTTTCATGGTAGTCGCTGTTGTCAAATCGATCTTTGTCATTCCAAAAGTCTCTGTACACATCTTCGGTTTCGATTTCATATGTTAATGAGTCTGTGTCTGTGAATAATAATTTGGCTTTGTCTCCATACTTTTCTTTTATGTAGTTATAATGAAAATCATACATCAATGTTTTGCTCAGATCAAGGATACACATTCCAACATATGCTGGCCTGTTTAAAGTGAGCGTTTCCTTTATTTTATGCACTGCCACCAAATTTTCGTTGAAGATCTTACTGCATACATAAGTTGGTTTAGAAGCCATCTTCAATAGTTTCTTTTCATCAGTCACAAGTCTAACATCAACTCTCTTTCTTATGTTTTCCATTGTTTTACCAAATACTGAGTTATTCATAAGTTTGAAGAAATCTTTTTCGAATGAATTTTTCGCTTGAGTACGTTTCAGTGTATTGAATTGAATGTATTGTTTGAGCCAAGGTGACTGATTGAATTCTAACACTCGATGGACTTTATTCACTTTCAATCCAAGATCAAGATACAGTTGCAGGTTTCTGTAATGCAGAACATATTTTTCTTTATTGCTTAATGTAGGGATTAGTTTGTGTACTAGTCCTGTCGATATATTATATTTTGTAGCTATTCTTTTACAATACTTAGACAGCATGTTATTGTTTACACGAACTCTCTCGGCGGCTAATGGGTAGTCATTATGAAGATCATGCAACTCTTTCGGGTATTCTAAATCGACTTCTATTAACAATCCTTTATTACTGTCTTCATTATACTGAGCTAAATTGATTTTATTAATCTGCTTTTCCGTCAACCATTTGAAACCACCAGTAGGGAGATATTGGCTCATTGCCCAACCGTATAAATTATTAGCATCAAGATACATAATGTATTTTGACGGCTTATTCTTATCATATTTACTCATGTACTTGTTATTCGCTTTTCCATATCGATTGGCGATATAACTGATTCCACCACGCATGCCTTTTTCAATGAATTGAAACATATCTATGTCTGTCATTAGTTCTAATTGAATATTAGTCATCTTCAACATGGCGTCCCAGGACAAACCAGGTGATGTGAAATAGTGGCATGGGTCGAGTTTGTAGTATTGTAAACAGGTTTTGCGGAAGTTTTCAAACACATCAGCTAATAAAAGGATATCAGACTGGAGATATAAATTATCGTATTCACCCATTGTTTGTAATTGAAATGTATTCCACACTTTCTTAGCATGACAATAATCTTTATCTGAAATATGCTCATTATTTAATATGCTGTAAAATTCTTCCTTAGTCGGTAATTCTGTTTTATTGAATTTTTCAAAACTGTCCATGTAATCATACGGATAAATACCTTTTCGTGTCATAAGATTTAATTTTTCTTTTTGGAATCTTTTGTTTGTATACTTCAAAGCTTCTGCTGGTAAGTTACTAACTAATTCATCCAAACTTAAACTCATAAACTGGAAACTGTCGATAAATGTTAGATGGTTGCCAAGCATAAAAGCCATATACTTCTCCATGTTATTTGGAATAGCATTGATATTCATTTTTTTATTTTTGTATGCATGTTTCTTAACAATAGCTCCAATCTCTTGCATAATGAAATGACTGTCGTAACCTCTCAAATTATGGAATATGACTGGAATTTTTATTTCTTTTGGGTTTATTCTAAGTTTCAGATTACATTCTTGATGCGCAGAGCCCCTGTATTTGCCAGTAATATGACAATGATCTCTCACTTAAATGTCTTTTTCAGTATATTTTTTATCACAGATGTGGCATGTTGTTGCTTTTTTGAATTCCTGTTCATTCTCTTCAGTCATTCTCAATGGTTTATTAAAATGTTTTTTCATTACTTTTTTGCAGTATTTCACTTCTTCTAAAATATTTTCCATGAATTTATAAACCGCCTTTTCACCCCTATATATTTGTATTGGTTTTGTATATTTGTCATCATAACAGCAGACAACCTTGTAACCATATCCACAGTCTGTGTGTCTTTGGTATGCTTCGGTGTATGATTTGTTACCCTCCTGTTGACATCCTTGTATCTTTTCAGTTATAGCCTCAAAATCAGCATAGATGACAAATGGTACAGGTTGTTGCTTATGGAAGTTGTTGAATTTCAGTATGTTATTGTCTTTGTCTGGCATTTTAATTGCTTGAGTACCGTTCACTTGAATACAGTTTTCTTTGTGATTGTTCAATACTCTTTCAGAACTGAAACATTGCAAGCAGTGCATACAAAAGTGTTTTCTATGTTCGTGTTTTGTTTGATTGTACATGAACTTGTTGAAATCCTTTATGAGAACATAATGCTTGTTTTCATTTTTTGTTATCAGAAGTAGTTCCATATGATCTTCATACTTTTCTTTGGAAACATAGATGGGATATGGCTCTTTGTTTTCATATCCGAATACACTTATATTGATACTGTTTTGCTTCTCAATTTTGTTGTAATGTTTGACATTGACTGGAAATTCAATACCTGAGTAATCTAAATTTTCAACGTATGGTTTATCGACTTTTTTAATCCTTTGAGGATCCTTGTCTTGTGGGTTTAAGTGTCGGATATGACACCATCTGAAGCATTCGTTATCCTCATTTTTCATGTTAATTAGTCCCTTGGCACTGTTTCTCAGTTCAGAAGGTAGTTGGATATATGAGGAACCATTCATGGGCTTGTATTTGACGATGTTGAGGTAATGGCTATCAACTGATTGTACCGTCCAACCAGATCCTTCCGATATCCATTGGGATATCTGGTTTAAGATATTTTGTTTGGACATTTGTAATGCTTCATTGATTTCCATTTGGTTGATTATTTTTTGGGGTGCGCTATTGAAATATGCTGTCTTTTCAATTATTCCACCATCAGAAATTTTTTCGAATGTGACTTTCAATGTTTCAACATATTTCAAGCCTTTCATTTCATTCAATAAATTTGTTACATGACGTTCTACAGCCTTTCTTGTGTTTTGCATTTGGGTTAAGGGGTCTTTATTGCTTTTAATGTCAATTTCAAATGACTTGGTAAACCCTTTTAAAGCTTTGTCTGTTTGTTTTATTATGGTTCTTTGTGTTGGAACCGGTTTTTTTTAACTACATGTTGTTTAGTTCTTGGTGCAGGAATTGGTTTGTAATTATCCCTGAACTGCATTGGTGGAAGAATGATGTTTTCTTCGTACTGCTTGACCATTTGTTTAACACTCTTACTAGGTGTAGGCACTGGTCGTCTTTTAACTGGCTTATCCTGCTTCAGAAGCAATTTGATAAGTTCCGATTTGCTGAGTTTCTTCAAACTAGCTTTATCCATATTTATATGATTAGATTTTTCTGATTTCATTATATATATATTATTACTATAGGTTTTATTTTAAGTATCTTTCAATGCGCGTTTAAGTATGGTCAAGAATTCAAATAATCCGCGATTGGATCCTTTGAACTGTAATTATGCTAACATATGGTATAGGAGGTCTTCAACCTGCTTGCGATCAGTTGTAGCTTTTAGTATTATATTTCTGAAATCATTAGTATCGCGTATGACGTACTGTGATTTAGTTTTTTGAATCGTGACACCACTGTATCGTTCATTAATAAAATCGAATCTTTTTCCAGCTGCTTTTTCGTCAAGTGTATTTAAAATTCGGGTTATGTAATCTTTTACTCTTATGTTATTTTTATCGTTATCATTTAACCGTTTTATTAATGCTTCATATTGTGATTTGTTTGGTTTAGCCTTCTTTACTTTCGTTAGTGGTTTAGCCTTCTTCACCTTGTTCTTTTTTAGTAAGTGTAGGAAGTGTTGATGATTTTTTAGTATGACGTTTTCTACATCAGCTCGCCTTAATTTTAGTCTAGGAAAGTTAACGCGATTTGGTACCGTAAGGTCAAAATGCTTGCAACAGAAATTTTATTTTCAGGGACGTTTTCGTTAAGGACTCCAGATAAACATATTAAAAGTCAACAAAAATCAACCCTGGCGAAATATGAAAAAAATGTAAGTTTTTGCCTCTGTCATTTTGTCTTTTAGACGCCATGTTTTTATGCAAATTAGCCTTATCACAGACAAGTTTTACAACAAAATTTCATTTTAAGTGGCATTAATCACCTAACTTGTTTTAGCAAAGTGTTTTTAAAGGGAGAATTAATGCTTTGGTTTGCTTATCGAATATTCTCGCTATGAAATATTACTTTTACTATTACTACTATTATTACAGTTAGTGTTATGAAGTTTTATTTTTTTAGCTCTCACAGAGCACTTTGATATTACAACTGCAAAGTAGTGTAAAGAACAATTAATCAATGTAAGCAAACGAAAAGATTGAGTTCGGTTCAGTTTCGTGTCGAAGATGACGATAGAGTGTAAGGTCGACACCAGTTCCCTGGAAGATTAGTACATGTTGGTAGGGCAGAGTTTATATACAACAGATGACGAGCAAGTCCCGCCAGTCCCGTTATCCAACCTTGAGGTAAAACTATGTATTTCATGTAATGCTTTTGTTGTGCGCTTTGCATAAGACGATTCCGGCTGGAGTCCTTGCATTGGAGTGCTTAAAGCTACAGTTGTTCGCAAAATTTAAACATTGTTATTTCTAGAGAAACACTACTGAGACCACGTACACTGTGCAGCAAATTTTTACAAGAATTTCTTCTTTGTTTGCAAACTACGGTTCACATCTTATGAGAAAATGGATGGTATTTTTAAATAGCTGTGTAAGAATTGGACAGCTGGGCATAATTTGTATACCAACACAATCTACGTTTACCTTCAGGCAATTGTTATACTAAAACTGACCATCGAGATATCTGTTCCTTTTTTCTAAATAATCTGCATGTTGTCCGCCACTCTGATAGATTAAGGGCTAGTCTTTCAACTTATTTGGTAATTGAACAGATGCTAATGCGCAACATCAACTCAACTGGTGGCCTTTCAAGAGTCATAGGAAAGAATGTGGTGCAAAGATTAGTGTGGGTCAAGTCTATGTCTTTCTGTTGCAACGTATACAGCTCTATGCAAGATTTCACCGGCGTCGCTTATAACACTTGAGCGAGAAACACGTAGAAGCTTCAGATACTTGACAAAGGAGAGACTGGAAGGATACAGAGTAACTAGGAACTCCTTTTCCAAGGATGATACCTCACTAAGAAGCATAGTATCAGGAGTTGTAGCACACGAATCTGTAAATGTTGATCATTTTTAGAAACTTGTAAATATTGAGTAAACTTAAATTTTTATTTTTATTTTCCCACACGACCCCACAAGCTGTAAGCTAAAATATTTATCGTGTTTAAATAAAGGTTATATGTCTATCTATGGGCCCTCAGTTAAAGACGAAGCTCGCTTAAAAAGACGATCAACCAACGCTGTAGCTGTACACTGTGATCTTGTGAACACACTCACTGTAAAGAAAGACGTTTTCCTGCGAAACAAACAGAACAAACAACGTTTCATCAATATGCTGAGTGAGAAGTAAAAGGAGGCGGGGTGTGACACCATTCATGCTGCAGGCGATGCTGATTTCTTGGTAGGTCAGTCTGCAGTCTCTGTATCTGCTACCAGAGACACTGTCGTCATTGCAGATGACACAGACATTTTAATTTTACTCTGCCACCAAGGAAACAACTCCAAAAAGAAAATTTTCTTCAAACCACAGCCGAAACGAGGGTCCGCGCAAGGCAAGGTTTTGGACATCCAGGGTAGTTGTTCTGTGCTCGGGTCAAACCTCTGCAGGCATCTTCCATTTCTACACGCGTTGCTGGGATGTGGTTCCACGTCACGGTTGTTTAGTATTGGAATTAAGGCCATCGGTCTTAAGAAGAGATCACAGTTGTAACAGCATGCCGAAGTATTTTATCATGCCAATTCGTTGAAAAAAGAAGATTTTATCAAAGCAGAACGCGCATTGGTAGAGGTGTATGGTGGCAAGGTGAGCGACAGTTTGGAGGCCTTTCGATATTGACGATTTTGCGAAACGACAGCTAAAAGCACAACCGCAGTCAAAGTGAAGTCGTTGCCTCCGACGTCTCCGAAATTTCATTCCCTTCGCGTTTATTACCAGGTTCAACTTTGGACTTGAAATCAAGAGCTTCAACCACGTGACTGGGGATGGAAAGAAACAGATGGTACTCTAATTCCGGTAATGACCAACAAACCACCTGCACCGGAAACTCTCCTCCGAGTTATCAGATGTTACTGCAAGGTGGATTGTAACACGGCTCGATGCAGTTGAAGAAAGCACGGACTTGACTGTTCACCTGCCTGTGGAGAGTGTCGTGGAAGTGCTTGTTTCAATCCACGTTCTGACAGATCCAGATAGCGATACAGAGGACGTCGGGTCAAATGCCTTATTGCTTAACTTCAGTGCTGTTAACTTAAAAAGGTACCGATAGATAATCAGGTGATGCTATATGTTTGAGACATTAATTTAAAGTTACAAGCAAACGAGGATAACTTTGAAAACTGTTCAGCCTAACAGCATTTCACAAACATATATCGCAATCCGTTTCAATCTTCTTCACTTTTAGCCATCCGTGCCTTCTTTTGTATTTGCTGTGTTATATTTCACCGAATTTGATGGACATTTCCCAGGCATGAATTTGGCTAAAATCCGTGACACAGTTCCTTTAAACACTTTTTTGTTGAATATTTGTTGGAAAACGGTCCATGATAGAACCTAAATGTACACTTTACTTTACCGTCCTTTGTTTTTACATGTTAAGTGAAACTAAAAGTGGTAAATGTCTTGATGGGACAGTTTTCAGTGGCTAATTAGCATAAAAACATGGCAGTCGTCAACACATGGATTTTTTTCGTATTTCCCATGAGTTGATTTTTGTTGACTTTTAATATGTTAACATACATGCCTCAAAAGCAAACAATGTAAAAATAAAAATTATGTTGCAAGCATTTTCACCTCCTGGCATAACTTTATTGGACTATTTGGAAACTTGGAAACCCTTTTTCACAGCGATGACTTCCTTTTCCAATTCTTTTACGGTGAAGTTTTTTAGATGATTTTTTAATTGTTCATTTACCATATATATATATGTATATATTTATAATTCATGTATTTTTGCACGATATTCTAATAGGTTTGGTAAGTCACCAACCTTTAACCCATAGTTATAAGGGTAAAAACCATTCTCATGTAACCACTTAGCCTTGTTCATTTTTTTCTAATAATAGGATCATCTAGGGCTTCTGTCACTGTTGTATTTATATAATATTCTAGTTTTACGATACCATTTCGAAATGTTAACAAATTTTTTCTGATACTACTCAATACTAAACCATTTTCCTGAGCTTTATTTTTTAGAGTGTTTATAAATGCTTCTCTATCCTTGCTTTTTTCATACCCTGGCATGCCTGGTTCATAATGTGACATCTTAGGTAGACTATCAATGAATATAAAGTGATTGAATTTCTTATATACTGGGTCATTAGTTGGTTTAAAATCCCATCCAGCACCAAAGTATACCAGAGAATAACTCTTCGTTTTATTAGTTTTCATATACTACTATAGTAAGATATTATTTTAAGTGATTATTGGTGCGTTTTAAATCGTATAGAATTCAAATGATCCGCGATTGGATCCTTTGAACTGTAATTATGAAACATTATTATGCATTATGTCCTTGCATTATGTCAATTATTTTTCTCCATGATATTGATGCAATGCTATTTTTTCGGTGCTTTATCGTCTTCAAATGACAATGCTTGCCAGCCAGTGTATAGTTACGACCTGTTTTACAAATATCACAATACCATTCTTTGTCTAGCATGTACTTCGATTTTTGTCGTCTTAAAGCATCCTTCCTCTCTTCTTCAGTTGAATATTTTGGTGGTCTACCTCGACCTCTCTTAACATTCTGATTTTCCATATATATATATTAATACTATATTATTATTTTAAATAAATATTTCAATCTCGTTTAAATCATTTTATATATCCTTAAAGTCCTTGAACGGTATCCAACTGTTGAATTCATCACTATACCCCTTCCACTTCACCAAAGCTTGTTTCTTCTTATAATCCCTCCGAATCACTTTATCAATTCTGAATACCTGTTGTTCAGCTTTCAGTAATTCAGGTTCATAGAAACTCCCTTGAATGTCTTCATCTCTGAGATCCTTTATTTTGTATGTGATTGGATTGGTATGTTGTATTTCATCAACTGTAAAAATTTCCTCAGACCAATTTGGGGTATATCCTTTATCAAACACATTCCGTTTATACTTACTTATTCTAACCTTATCACCTACTTTGAACTTTTGTTTTTGTCTTGATGTTTCCATATCACCGTACAGATTAAAGTAAACAACTCCTTCATTTTTCTTTTTGCTTGCTTCTGTAGGTGTCATCTTTGTGCTTGAATGTCTGGTATTGTTATACTGTTTCACTAATTTAGGTAACATGTCAAGATACTGTGTATTACCTTGAACAGTAAACTGTTTCCACATTTTGGTTTTGATTGTACGGTTCCATCTTTCACAAACGGATGACTTTTCCTCATTTTCGGTTGAGTACAATGTTATTTTATTCTTATCAAGTAGTTCCTTAACATGTTTGTTGTAATACTCCTTGCCTTTGTCTGTCCAAAGATATTGTGGTTTACGCCCCTCTTTGAATATTGTTTTAAGAGCATTCATAACCGTTTCACCCTTTTTATCTTTTAATGGGACAATCCAACCGTATTTAGAGAATACATCTAAAACCATAAGAAGATATCTGTAGCCAGCGTTCCATCGACTGAATTTTTGCATCTCAACGATATCTGAACACCATGTCTCGTCAATATGGTTTACAATTACCCGCCGCCGGGTGAAGTTACGCTTTATTGGTTTATGTAATTCATCAGCTATTAAATTCTTTTTGCCAGTTTTCTTCACTCGACGGCCTTTCCCGTTTTTTGTCTTCCTTTGTTTTACACCAAGACCCAGTTTCTGCTTCGTGTTAATCAAGAACCGAGCTGTTTGTCCCCATTTTGGCATCTGTCCATAAGGAATTTCATCTAATGACTTGACCATTTTTCTGTCACATTCACCTTTGTCCTTCCCCATGTCATAACAAATATCATGATGAGCTGCTATTTCATCGACCTTGTTGAGAGGTTTTACATTCCATTTGGTTACCTTGCCAGTATTTTTATCGTACTGCAGCTGCTCTTCCAGCGGATTATACGGACCTAAATATTTATACTTACCTGGAGTGAATCCAGCTTTTGGTCTTGGTAATTTCCCAATTAGTTTATGGATATCTAAACTACCACCATCCAAATCCTTTCTGTCGGTTTTATACTTTCTATTTGGTCTAATTTTGGTTGATAATTGATCAAGAGCTTGACTTCCGACATTTTGAATCATTGGATTCAACTTATCCAGAGCATAATTGATAGCCTTTTTCTGCAGTTTTGGGTTTCTCAAGGCTTCTGATCCATAATATCTTCCCATTTCAACTGCCTTTTTTCCAAGCCAAGGAATACCGTGGTGAATCAATAAATCAGTACCAGTCGATGCTACTGTATCTAGTAAGCCCGCCCCTTTCGACGGGCGACCCCGTTTCACGTCTGTTTGACGAATTTCGTTTTAATGATTCCACATTCTGCACAAGTACATTTAAGCATAAGCCTCCCATTTATGGCTTTTACAACTCTTTCAGAATCAGGAACGCATTCTGTCTGTTTCTTCTGTTTAACACAATAAGATATCATATACTATTTGATTATATAAAGTTTATGGTTCAACGTACACATTCTCATATTTACCAGTTTTTGGATTCTTGACCAGACGCATAACTGTTCCCTTCTTTGGTCTAGTCCAGAATTTATTGCTTGTCAAACCAGTTTCTTTATTAAAAGCACCTTTTAAGATATCACCAGACCAATATCGGTCAAATACATGGTTAGTTGATGGAATTACTTTGCGAGTTATTTGTTCGGCTATTTTGGCTGCCTCGAAAGCTTTACCTAATGGATTTTCACCTCCCTTTTGGCTTTTGATAAATTTGGTTTTTGTAATACCACATTCAGCACAAATACATTTCATCATAAGTCTGTTATTTTTAGCCTTTTCATATCGTTCACTCCCGGTTACACATTCTGTGACCTTTTTTTGTTTCACACAATATGCTCTCACATATGTATGAGTTAGATATTTTTGAAATACTGTTCTAAGAATTTCTCATTCTTCATTGTATCATATATGTCGAAAACTTCCAACAGATCAAAATATGATTTGCCCTTATTCATCTCATTTAAAAAGTATAAACAAAAGTAACCACATGTTGTCGTCATTAAATTTTGTATTTGGTTATTTTGATGAAGAAGTGTTAAATTATTTTTTCTTGCGTGATTGACAATTTCTTGGAAGGGAGGTAAACCAAAGCTATCAAAGTAATTGACCACGTTATCTTTCACATATGTGGATACCCAATGGCTACCGCTCATATATGATGGTTCAAGATTGTAAATGAATAGAGCCTGTCTATGATTGTGCGGCACTGATTCATCTCTAGACAGAACATCTTTAATTGGGATATTCAGATATTTACACCATTTTATTAAATCGTAATTGCTTAATGGGACATTCTTATGGAATTGGGGTTTTACAACAGAATGTTCAGAAGAGGGACGTTTTTGAATGGCGAGTTCTTGCCTAATAGCAGACCGTCGCCCTTTTTGTGAGCTTGTTTTTTTTTTTTAATTCCCATACCGATTGTATCGTTTGGCCAATTTCCATAAAAAGGTGGAGTTATATACATTGGGTCTAACAAACCACCATTTTGATTATAATTGGTTGGTTTTGGTACAGATCTCGGTGGTATTTGTTTAGGCTGTCCCATCCGAGAACCATTACCAGTGATCTTCTTTAATGCCTCAAGAGCTAAAGGAACTCCAATTGATGCAAGAAGAGTACCTAAAAACCCACCTGTTTGTACTTTCGGCGGTTTTATATGAACACCAGAGCCTGTTTGTAGAGCATTTAATATATCTTGTTTTTGTTTTGTGGTCAAAAGATGTTTATATGCTATCAACTGGTTGATTTTATTTTGTGGTATGAGAAACCCA
This sequence comes from Siderastrea radians, assembly GCA_964017195.1. Lineage (NCBI taxonomy): Eukaryota > Metazoa > Cnidaria > Anthozoa > Scleractinia > Rhizangiidae > Siderastrea > Siderastrea radians. Next base: position 31,654,015 of record OZ024889.1, on the reverse strand, counting down.
CCTGTTTGAACCCCTTTTCCGGATATCTTTTTCACAATCTGAGATGCTCCTTCACTAGCTGCTCCAGCTAAAGCCGACAATCCAAGAGTCTTAGCAATAGTGGGAGCAAAAGTTCTTCCAAGCAACAGAACTGTAGACAGAAGAGATCCACCTAATTGCTTTCGAATGTTTGTTTTTGCTAGTTTGATGTCCATTCCCTTTTTCAATTTTCTATTTTTATCCAATCGCTTAACTATATTCTGAGGTACGTATAGAGTGTCATTCCCAGATAATGAATCCTTTGTCAGTCTCAAAACGATAGTTTCTCTTTTATGATACGCGCTACTAAGATTCTTTTTCTGGTTTGGTGATAAACTAACTTTAATTTCGTATAGTTGTGTCATATATTATATGTTCGATAAATTCTATTTTAAAAAACATATTAATCTAAATTTTCATCGATGTAAAACTTATTTATTTAAACTATCATCAATTCGTTTCCAACTGTCTTAACAACAACCTCACTCTCGTAAAATACGATGCTATGAGCTCGGACGTTTGCTGCTGGGGCTACATTGAGACGATAATGGAGAATCAACTGTTTAGGATCTCTCGTCACTACCTCTTTCTGATATAACAAATCGAAATACAATAATCCGTACAAACTGGTGTAATTGGATACATTAAGCTGTGTTCCTGAATTGTAATCGTTCTTACGAAATGCATATGACATGAGATCATTAAATATCCGTATTTTAGAGTCACTATCATATTCCAGCTCTGGGTAAAAAACGTTATTCCCATATTCAAGCCTACAGCTTGATAGAGAGCTGTGAGCGTTAGCGGCATTCAACTTGAAAGTATCGAACAAATACGGACTCCTCTCTGCTTCAACATCATTCGGTGCGTCTGTTCGCTGGAGATAAATAAAAACATGTTTAACGTTATCAATAGCTGGACTGATTTGAAACATATTCTGAATAGCTCTGGTATTTGCCGACTGATTGTAGAGATCTCGCATATATGTCCAGGTTGTTGGCTTAAGAAACTCTGAAACGAAATTACTATACATACTGTCTTTTGGGATTAGTCTTGGTAGCCAAAGATACAATCTCTTTACTACAACACGACCATCGTCAGCCGCTGCTGCTTTGTGAATCAATTCATCATCGTCGTTCAGGGTTAGTTCAAATGTGAGCTACATTGGAGGTAGCATTTTTCTTTCTAATTCTTGGAAAAAGCTGTATCTGTTTAACGGAATCATCTTGTTAATCGATTTAGCTCCTCCGCCGCCGTCATTCTGATTAGCCTGGGTTAAAATACGACGGGCTTCGAAACCTGTGTTTGTATCTGCTGTAGTTCCATCAGTATCTAGATACCAGAACGAATTCTTTCCAACGGATCTACTATAATCATCGCTGTATTCAAGGAGATTTTTCACATTCGTTATTCGATGCAAATTATCACTCTCATACACGATTTTGCCTGAAGATTTGATAACCATATGTCTGATTAGACTGTGAGATCCGTTTATCATTGTGATGCGATCTGCTGCAGCATATCCAGCACCATCTGCCCTTTTTTGAAGCTCTTTAGTTACTTCGAAATACCCATTGAAGAAATCAAACATAGTCGACCGATCGTTGATTGTGAATCTGTAACCCGTCTTTTTCTGGCTTTGATTGTTGGCAGGTTGCTCAATGACATTATCCAAATGGAAACGAACGTATTCATATCGTTGCAGATTTTCATTTGTTCTGAAACTCATTTATATGAGTAGTTTAGATAAAATTCACTTTTTAATAACATTTTAGCGTCTTAATCCAGTACCAGATATAAGTCTATTCAGAATCGTGTTGTAGTCTTCTTGTTTTGGTTTAGTAGGTTTGGTTGGTTTCACGATTTCATTCATTGGTTGTTTAGTTAAACCGTGTAATTTTCTCATAATAAGCTCTCCGCTTTTTTCAGCTGCTTTTTTTCCAAGTTTGTCTCCAGCATGTGAAATACCAGATTCAAGCGCTTTTTTGGCAAAAGGTTTTAAAACCATTTCTGGAACTTTACTTAACACCCTTCCAACTGGTTTGAATATGTTATCAACAATAATCCCAGATCCTTTATGCTTATACACAAAACGACCTAGTTTCGGGTGATATACACGTTTATATTCATATGATGCCATCTATAACTATTAGTTAGATTAATCTCTCTTCTCTCTTAAAATCAAACTGAATGAAGTGTCACTATGATTAAGATCTATAATTCTTCGTTTACCGTCGGTGATATAAATCCGAATTTTATTAATCGTATTTTTATTGACAGGATTGAACTGTACTCGTCTTGGCTCTTGTGTGAAACTATAACTCGGGGTGAGAGTTGAGGTACTGAAACTATATATAATATCTGACTCTTCACCATCGACGAGACTGTCACTTATCAAATCACAATGAACATTCAATATTTCTCTGTCTTGTGAGAGATTAGGAATGTAATTTCCGACATTTACACCACTTGTTAGAATCTTTTTATTGAAACCAATAAGATCATTAAAATTACTTTGAGTAAGATCTAATCTGTAATTTGAGGCTAGTGTTATTATTGTCCTGAATACAGTATCGTTGAACTCCAGAGTGATTGGATATTGAGGGTTTGATGAGGTTCCTGTTTTTGTTTTTTCTTTGATTAAATTGTCAAAATCAATGTAATTCCATACTCCAGGGTTGAATATAATTTCCGTCCAATTAGCACCACTATCTGTTGAATATCTTATTTTCTGATTATTGAGTTCTTTTGTCACATTAAACCAAGTGAATGACATCGAAATGATTCGGTCTAGGCCGATTTCATATTGTCTGTTTGAATCTAGTATTATCGGATTACGGTATTTGATTGTGAAATCCGATGGTTTATTACCATTTTGGTTTTTTACTGTATGGGATGATAATACAAGTTGTCTATTCATATATATGATTAGTTTAGACTAAAATAGTTTTTGTATATTTTGTTGTATTGTGACTTATTGAGTATTGAATTTCTCAACAAGATGTCGAGAAGAGCGACGCCTGTATTCCGTAGTTCGATGCTATTATTTCCGGCAATCATCGATCCGATAATCAGTTCAAGTTTTTTCATCATTTCTGTTGGATTATTGAAAAACATTATCTGTCCACCTTTTTTTGTTTTTTTCTTCAAACCAGATCCTTTAATATTTTTCAGTCTTTGATTATTGTAATTTACATAATCAGTAAGAACCTTTCTTGTATCTTGAATAATTTTTCTTTGATATTGAGCCTCAGCTTCAGTGATTGAGCCACTATTTAATTTTTTAGTAATATTCATCGAATATCCAGAAAGTTGTTGTCGTTTCTCTTTAGCATTTTTCAAGATTTTTTTCTGATAAGATTTCCTCTTTTGGTCATTCATATCTTCTTGTTGAAGTCGTAATTCAATCTCATCATAGTTAGGAATTTGAATTTCATCCAAAACTTGGTTAATTGCATCCTCTTCAAGAATTTCATAATCTGGTACTTCTTCTTCGTACGCAGGTGGAAGATCTTCAGGTTCATACATGTATTCTGGATCTATATACATTTGTTTTTTACCTGATGCTAAATCCTCAAGGACATCTTCATAAGATGGAGGTTTTGGAACTATCTGTTTCTCGTTTTCAGGTAAAACAGGTTGATCAAACAAATCGTCCAATCCATAATCAGGCACTTCATCATCAATAGCTATTCCATAATCTGGAACAGGTCGCTTTTTCTTTACCAATCTTCTCAACGGTGCTTTTGGGGCTGTAAGTTCCCTTAACTCAGATGTTATAGGTTTGAAAAGTTTCTCTGCCTCGACTTCACCCATTTGATCAGATATCTTTTTTTGTTTTATTGTATCTCTTACTGTGTTAATCTTTTTACCAAGCTCGGATCGTTTCTCAGCCATTTCTTTCCATTTGAGTAAACTCATTATATCATTTGTTTACATAAAATTTCGTATTTTGTTCGGAAAAATTAGGGTTATCATATATAAAAACGCTCGCATAGCGTGTCGTATAGCGTGTCGCATACCGTGTGAAATTGTATAAACAAATGATATATGAAGATTCAAAATTATGACATCCAAGATGATGGCAATGACGATTTTGTTCAATTAAAGAGTTTCATGCCAAACCGATGTTTCAGGATGCTTATTTGTGCTCCTTCTAGTGGGGGTAAGACTAACCTTGTGCTTGATATGATATATAGGCTTCTCTATTTTGACAAGATATACCTTTACGCTCGCAATCTACAGCAAAGCAAATATAAGCACCTGTTGAAATCTTTCGAACCAATATCAAAAGAGGTCGGTTATGATGTGATAGAAGCAAGTAACGATGAAATCATCCCTCTGACAGATTTGTCTGATGAAAACCAAAAATTAATCATATTTGATGACTATTTGAATACAGGTAAGAAAAATGACGAACGGATACGAGACTACTTCACCAATTCAAGAAATAAAAATTGTTGTTGTATATATTTGAGTCAAAGCTATTACGGAACCGATAAAACAATAAGACTGAATAGTTCACATTTTTGTGTTTTTGATTTTCCTTCTATAAACGAGCAATCGATGATTTGCCGAGAACTGAACATAAATAAATCAGATTATCAGAAAGCTACTAAGGATCCATATAGTTTTTTGTATGTTGATAAGGTGAAAAAAAAGGTAGCCCGAAATTTCGACGAAAAAATCTAAACTAATATTATATGAGTTATACCAACGGTATCCTTAATCATGATGATTCTCAAGGACTAGGTAAGATAGGTTCAAGAGGTTTACCTGGTATTGGATTTAAATTAGATGCTAATAATGATTATGATATGCAGAATAAAAAACTGGTTAATGTGAAACAGGGAACCAATAATAATGACGTTGTTACTAAACAATATCTTGATTCAGAGATATCTAAGATTCCAAGTATTGATACATCTAAATTTGTTGCAATATCTGGTGATACGATGACAGGGTCACTCATTGTCCCAAAAGACAATTATCCAGTTCATGGTGATCTCAACAAGGTTATAAGTTATGAATCACAAAGGGAGATATTCTTGTCAAAGAAAGGAGGTCGGATGGAGCAACCCATTAACATGAACAATAATTTCATCACAAATGTGAAAGACCCAACACAGGCAGATCAAGCCACAAACAAAAAGTATGTCGAAAATCAGCTTGAAAAAAACTGGATAAAGGATCTGATATTGATATGAAAAATAATTCAATTATCAATCTTGATCTTCCATCAAACCAAAGAGACGCCGCATGTGTCGAGTTTGTTAACAACAGAATTGATGACATGACACAAAAAAAGTTTCTCAAAGTTGATGGCACCAACAATATGACTGGAAACTTGAATTTAAATGAAAAAACAATAATCAACTTGAACACCGATGACAAAGACATAAAATCAGCAGCTAATGTCGGCTATGTCAGCAGTAAGGTACGCACCGCCAAAGGTGATGTGACTGTAGGGCTGAAAACTTACTTTGACACAAAAATCAAGGAGTCTCACATCACCAGCTCAACCAATAAGAAAGACGTTTTCAGGTATCTCATGGAAAATGCCGATGAATCTTCAAGTGAAAACAACATAATAGTTGATGGCATTGTTGACTTTTCTGGTTCCCCCCACAATGTCAACAAAAAAGCTTATAAATTTAAAATGGGGAAAGACGCTCAAAATGAGTATTCTTCTCGCATTGGCTTTAACATGTTCAAACTTCCAGAAGGCGAGTACACTTTGGCTATTGAATTTTTCCCTCCAAGCACAACAAATTTGTCAGTGAGTGTCGTTTCCACTTCACTAAATATTGGTCAACAATCAACCAAGCTGTTTGTTAATTACAGCAGATCTATTGTTCACTTACATAAGTGGAACATAACTCCTCCCGAATACATTTACATTGACATGCATTGTCAGGGCACTGCAAGTAGCTCCACTCAAGGAGTTGGTTATTTGATTGTATATGGAGTCAAAGGATCACAGAGTAATGTAGACTCGGATGTGTATGATACGGCGTACGTTGTAGAAAATGGTAAAATGGTAATGCAAACGGATTTGTCTTTAAACGGGCACCAACTACGCTCTTCCATTCACCACATAAACGGTTTTTTAAATTCGACAAAAGGGAACAAAAATTTTGTTTTAAATGGCGCCGAAATAATGTCATTGCCAGGTGAAGCGATTTTGAAAAATATTGATATATATTGTACGCGTCCAATCACTTCTTCGGGTTCTCATGTCACTGTACATAGACACAAAAAAATATCTTTGAAACTCAAAACATCTTTACGGAATTTTTTTACTGGAACTCTAAGCTCTTCAAGAAATTTTACCTCAAAAAAAAGTGGGTGGTATCAGACAATAAACCTAAATTCTTTCCAAATGCCTTCGTCTGGGATTTTGGCTTTTGAACTAAATATGAATGATGATATTTGGAAAAGTTACAACGCAATTATACTTCGTATCGAGTATCAAACAAGTGCGTGATAACTTTCCACAAAATTTTCATTTATAATATAGCACAATTCAGGATATCCATCTGATTGGAGCATGGAATGCTTTTTAGAATATATTATCCCAAAAGAAATAAGCGTTGAGGTTTCCGATGAAAAACATAATAAATAATCCAACATAATAATATATATGAAAACAGCAACTTTAATCAACGAAATTATTGAGAATATAGAAAAAATAGTTCGAAACATTAGAAAATTATACATCAGTATTAAGAAATCGTTCAAAAAAGAAAAAATGTAACCATATAATATATATGGATAGACGTGAAAGCATATTCAATTGGAACCATGTTTCAGAAAAATTAACGGAAAATCAAATATCTGAGTTGAAAGCATTATACAAATTCTATCATAAGAAATACTGGCTTGCTAAAATGACTTACAAATATTTCAAAAAAACAGAACTTGCATGTAATATTGGATCCGCTTTATTGGTAGCTACAGGAACAATAGTTGGTGGTGTAACACTAAACCCTATTCCTCTTGGAGTGATATCCGGTACTGGGCTCTTACTTAAAACATATTCAGAGACTAAAAATTTCAAAAAGAAGATAGAAATGTCTAAATTCGCGTACACTACGTATGAAAAGGTTTTAACTCATTTACGGTGCTTTATGAGAGGACTGGAGTATAATGACAAAGAATTTATTGATTATGTTAAAGTTCTCGATGATATAATCATTGATATGTGTCCTATCACTGACAAATTTGAAAAGAAATATAATAAGGTATTCATCCAATAATAGATTTTATTTCATCCCCTATCAACAACATGATGTGCTTCCAATATTTATCGCAGAAAGCTAAAGTTTTTTTCGATTTACTAATTGGAATATTTTTGTAAGGTATTCCCATCATCTTGAATATCTTTCTCATAATAAAATTAACGCTAATCATCCTTTTCCGAGTTCCATTAACTTCATTAAGAACCTTACCTATCTCGACATATATAGCATCAATCTTATGTTTCTGACAGTTTGATATTTTAATGTTATATTTTTCTTCAATATCGAGTAATATGTTGTTGATATGATACTCTCGATGGTAAACAGATTTTCTTATAAATCTATGTCTGTTCTCATAAAAATTAACATATTCTTTCACATAATTATATCCTTGTACTACACCACAACTTAGACATGCTAACATCCCATCGTCGTTAATAATGTACTGATTATCACAGCATGAATAATATTTCACTAAACGATCTTGTGGTTTTTCATTAGAATCTTCCAATTTTTGGTCACAAAAAGGACAAACAACATCTCCTGATTCTTTCAGTTCATCATGTAATTCCTTGTTACAATTCATTCTATACTATTATATGAGATATTTTTTTATGTAAATACAAGTTCCGCAAACACAGTCTGCTTTTCTGTTCACTACAAACTTTACTGACAAACTTTACTTCAAATACAAGTTCATCTGATATTACATGACAATCTGATGACTCATCGGGAAAGTCCCATTTCATCATAAACTTCCTGTTTTCACCAGACATGTCCAGACTTGTTTCTGAGAAAAACTTCCTGCTTTTCCGAGAAAGACTTCCTGTAGTCTGGCGTCACGTGATGGAAGAATGCGTTGGATACATCATGAGATAAAACATATAGTATCCAAATCCAAATAATTGCGCTCATGTAATAAAATACATATAGTTTCCCATAAAATTGATCTTGATAAAATGATCTCCATCTGATGGATAGTAGTTATAGAGTTGGTTCGGTTTTAGCGAAGTTTAAAAAAAACTGCGCCAGAACCGCCAACTCTATAACTACTAAAAGAAAGGTAAGGATCGCTGCTTCATAGAGAATTGGCGGCCTATTTCCCTTCTAAACGTGGACGCAAAGATATTATCCAAAGTAATTGCTACAAGAATCAAAAAAGTACTGCCAGATATTATTCACCACAACCAGAGCGGATATGTTTCAGATAGGTACATCGGGGAAACAGTCCAATCTATTTTCGATATCATGGACTTCACCAACAAAGAAAATATTCCAGGTCTCTTGATTTTTATTGATTTTCAAAAAGCGTTTGATATCTTAGAATGGAGTTATCTTTACAAGTGCCTTGAAGCTTTTAATTTTGGTGACGAACTTATATGCTGGTCAGGACATTTTATGAAAACATTCAAAGCTGCGTAATTAATAATGGCACTGCTTCAGATTACTTTAACCTTGAACGTGGTGTCAGACAGGGAGATCCACTTTCCCCTTATCTCTTCATATTGGCTGTCGAAACAATGGCAATTGCCATTAGAGAAAATGTTGAAATTAAAGGAATTAAATACGCAGACAATACAACAGCAGTTCTCTCTGACACAAATTCTGCCCTTGCACTTTTTAAATTACTAGAATCCTTTCAACACCTATCTGGGTTAAAAGTCAATAGTTCTAAAACTGAGGGTTTATGGATCGGGTCACTAAAAAATAACCAAATTAAGCCTTTTGGCATCAAATGGCCTGAAGAGCCAATCAAAGCCTTAGGTGTTTTTTTTTCACGTATAACCAAAACCTCCTTTGTCAAAAGAATTTCAAAGAAAGACTTGAAGGTATAAAGAAATTAATAAATATCTGGTCGTCAAGAGGACTTTCTATTTATGGAAAAGTAACTTATTAAATCTCTGCTTCTTCCGAAATTTGTTTATATTACCTCCTTACTACCCACTCCAAACAATGTAATAAAAGATTTAAACCAACTACTTTTTAAATTCTTATGGAGAGGAAAGGATAAAGTGACTAGATTGTCAGCAATAAATAGTTATGAAGAAGGCGGCCTTAAAATGCCAGATTTGGATTCCATAATTAAGGCTCTCAGGCTCGCTTGGTTAAGACGAATTTTCAGTGTAAACAAAGGAACTTGGAAGTATTACCTTGAACATCTTTTGAAAGATTATGGAGGTCTCATACTATTAAGCTGCAATTACAACATCAAAGATCTTTCAATAAATTCTCAGTTTTATTTTGAGTTAATACACTGGTGGTCAGAGTTTTGTATGACGTTCTCGGTAGAACAAGAATGGCGCTGCATCATTTGGAACAACCAGGAAATCTGAATAAACAACAAGAGTCTTTTATAAAACGTATTCCACATCTGGAATTAATTATGTCAGTGACCTTCACTTTAATCTAAGTAATATTGAATCTTTTAATATATTTGCAAATACCATCAATAAAACTAATTTTCTCGTATGGACTGGTCTGCGCCATTCGGTGCCTTTCGACCTGAAACAAACTAACTGCCACCCTTCGATAACAGACCCCTCTTTTAACATTTCCAATGGCCTGTTTGATATAAGCAAAAAGAAATCTAAGGACTATTATTCAATGTTAGTTGCTACTAAAGCCAAACTACCGAATTACTCTCAGAAACTGAAGCGCGATTTCAATTTCACAGATGATCAATTAATACAGATCTACAGTCTACCTCATACAGCTGCATTTGAACCTTATTTAAAAGCCTTTCAACACAAAGTTCTCAATGCCATTCTATTTACTAACACCAAACTACACAAAATAGGTTTTATTGAAGACTATAAGTGTTCTTTCTGCAGACACGAACCAGAGACTCTACACCACGTTATGGTTCATTGTCCTCACTCGGAACAATTTGGACTGATTTTAAATCTTATTTCTTTTCCCTCAAACAGGACAACGTGTTCAGCTAAGCATGCGTGACGTTTTGACGTTGTGACGTTCTGTTACTTGTTGGTAAACTATTTTTATGGGAATGCAGGAGAAACAAAGTTCTTCCCAATATATATGGTTTTCAAACCAAAGTTGGCATTAAATACGAAACAGAAAAATTCATTTGCACTAAAGACAATAAATTACACCAATTTCACAGGAAATGGACAATAATTACTTTGTAGCTCAATGGGTAGCGGAAATATGTTGTGTGTGCATGTTTCCTATCAGTTATGTAATCATTTAACCTTTAAACCCTTTTCTCCTTTGCATATTGTAAAACTATTGTAATATTGTTCAAAGGTTTGTTAATTAATCGTATCTGTGCTTTGTTTGCTGTATAATTTAAACTTGTATTTAAACTTGTAGCCGTGTGAATTAAAAAAAAAAGAGAGAGAGACAGAAGACGGAGGAGAAAACAGATTTGGCTCAGTTCATTGTAAACAGAGGGAAGAAAGCAGTAGAAGAAGCCATCAAAACAGGGTGGGAAATAGAAGAATCCGAAGAGAAATTGAAGCGTCAACAGATGTCAAGATTGGAAATCCTGCAGGCCCCCTTAGAGGGGGAATGGACACACAGTTGCAACGGTCGTTGGTTGACTATGGCAAAGGACATTCTTGACCAAAATGGAATTACACAGAGTTCGGCGCGGCTGTTCATGAATTGTTAGATAAAGGCAGAGGAAAGTATCGCAATATTTTTCTGAAACGTGGCGCAAATCATTAAATCCACTGACCATGTAGCCTGCGTGCAGATGTCTCCTATTTCCTTCCACCCGCGGAAAAGGGACATCTGCGAAACGGCATCGCTAGTTGTGTCCCAATATCCTGCTGTTTTTCAGGAATTCGTGGAAAGTCCTTTTATTGGTTGCTTGACAATAGCCACTGTTAGAAACAACTCTGATTGGCTATCGTCGGGAAATGCTCGAGATAATGTATGCGATCTACATTTAGCGGGGTTTTCCATTGATAAAAACATGTCCGATTGTGTGTTGTGTTTCTCGACTATTCTGAAAAACAACAACAGAAACCTTGTGAAAAGTCGCAGTGAATTTAAAGTTCAGGAAGAAATCCTTTCTCTTCAGTTCATCGTACACAGAACATCGCCATATATTTGTAGATCGTGCGTGGGAAAGTGAGTTGCGAAAGCAGAGAGGTCTTAACGCCAACGTGAGAAAAGTCGAGGACGAACTTTTTAGCGATTATAGTTCCAAAGCTTTCAAGACAGGACTTACAGTAAAAGAAAAAGATCGAGACACTAGGAAAGAACAGCGTAGGAACTTCGGCTTAAATCTCCCGAGAAGCGAATTCTTTTGGAGGAGTCGGTAGATCGTTTGTCGAACTATCTCAGTTCGCTGGTTACGTCAACTCCTGTGAAAGCCGTTCGCAATGCTTCTGTGAGAACAATTCAGATTCCTCCTCTTAGTCCTGTTCGACCTCCGATCATGGAGCGATCAGAGGGAAACGATTCTGGCACAGAAAACAAAACTGTGTTATCATAATTTATGCGAAATTTAAAACCCGAACAGCAGGATCCTGGAACACGATTAGCGGGGCCGTTTCGCAGACGTCACTTAACTGCGGGTGGAAGGAAATAGGAGACGTCTGCACGCAGGCTACTGACCATGATATACAAGACATTTGTAAACCCTGCGAGCACATCATTTGCTTGGGTGGGCGCCGAAAACGCTGAAATCATCTTTCTGAACGATTTTAGGTGGTCTGCACAAGTGCTACCGTGGCAAGACATGCTTTTGTTACTAGAAGGGCAACCTGTGCATTTTTCTGTCCCAAAGACGCATTACGCGCAAGACGTTGTGTTCGATAAGGACACACCATTCTTCTGCACGTCAAAGAGTGAAATTATTTCTCTTAGAAACAGTGTGGTGGACGATAGGGTAACCGAAATGATGGCGGTAAGGTGGCACATGTTTTCATTACACGCACAAATACCACAAGAGGAACAAGTTATCATTGAGTCTTGTCCAAAATGTTTTGCGCAACTCATATTGGAATAGAGGCATTTTAAACGCTTCGAACAGTTCTTATTTCTTTGTACTGAAGCAGCCTTTTGGAAATGAAGGCAATATTTTAATATGAAGGAGATTGTTAAATGAAAAAATAATAAGCTTCTGTCACCTTTACAACAGTTAAATTGACATGATCGGAAGGATTATATTCTGTTACTTGTTTAGTACTCAGACAGACATAACATTACATTCATTTTTTACGGGTTACCATTGTAACCCGTCATTTGTTTAATAACAACGAGGTTTATGTTCATTTTCAAATGTTGTCCGGTTACAATGGTGACCCGTAAACACAAGAAATTATGCAATTGTAAATGTATCTTATCACGAAGCTATTGCACATTGTAGTCATCCACTCCTTGCTAACTGAATACATTTCTTGGTTTGTAAATATGAAATTGTGTGTACCTTAACTGTTAAAATAACCAAAAGGTCCTGAACTCCTGGGTAAAACACAAATAAACATAACTGTTTGTGTTTAATATTTTGTACAACAGCCGTTGTTATCTATAATTGCATCCAGCCGATCGGGCATTGAAGCGATAATCTTGTTAATGCTTTCAACCGGAATACTATAAATTGTGCGGATGACCCTTTGCTTGAATTCTTGATATGTTTCTTTAGTGATGTTCAGCTTTAAAGCATCTTTTTCAGCTTACATCGTACTAAATGAAAAAAGTTCTCCGGCGGAGAAAGGTTTGGGCTTCGACAAGGTAGCGCAATAAGCGACGTGTCACAGTTACAATTTTTCATCGCATTTTTTGCGAGTCTCGAGCTTTGCAAGGGGTCATTATCTTGAACCCATAGCCTACTGCCATTCTTATTGGCTTTAGTAAATGTTGGGTTAAAATGGTCTTCAATAAAGGCAGCAAATGAAGCTCCTGATAGGTGCTCATATGGCTCACACAGTACAACACCCTCGTTATACGTTATTCCAACAAATAATTTCACAAGTTTACCGCCAGTTCCTTCTTTCCTCCCTTTTGCTGTGCTTCCAAACGATAAACCTTCGCCAAGCTTTCTCCAGATTCTTGCTTGGGTGCTCATGCTGCTTCAAGTAGATTGGTTTTAAACGCCAACGATACTCCGTCCAAATAAAACGCAATTTGTTTGCTCCAAACATCAGGACCATAGACCGTGTTTATTAACTTGGCAAATCGCACAGGCCACACGAATCGCTTTTAGTCAACAGTCCTTTCTTCCTTATTTAGAGATAAAAATACCCGTTTCGCTGTAGTAAACGACTAACAGTCCTGAGACCTCTCTTAAGCTCACACCGCACTCCGTCACCAAACCTTTACTGAAAAGCCGGGATTTTCATTTCTCAATTTGAGTAAATTCCGCATCAGTATCCTCTCTTGCCTCGCTGATAGTTTTTTAGGCTGGCCACTTCGACGACAACAATGTAATCTTCTTTGGATACCGACTTTTGAAACCCTTGAAGCTGTAGCCGGTGAAATACCACAGACTTTTGCAATTTGACCGATACTCGTGTCAGTATTTCGTCTCAGTTGAAAAACTGATGCTCTAATATCTGCAGGTATATAACCTTTAAAAACCATTTTCGCTCCTTACGAAATTCCGGTTTATCAATCCAGTTTGGTAAATTACTTTTCCCGTTATGCTTGCAAGAATAGGGTCTATTTCTTTTATAGATTTATGCCAAAAAATTGCACGTGATCAATGTTTTGCACATAACCACACCCACAGGTGAAAGAAATAAAGCGAAGATTCGTGATCATTGCACAAAACCCTCATGCCGTGACTTGAAATTTATGCCCTGTCACGTCTATACAATCACTGCCGGAATATTGAAACACTATCTGCTGAGCAGTGTCTACCTCCCTGCCCCACCTTAGCAATGTTGTTTCAAAACAAATGAAAACCAAAAGAAACCTGGTGCGTTTTTGTGTGATTCAACATTGAACAAGGGGAAAGGGGGAGGGGTGTTTCAACGACTTGTGGCAGTGATTGTAATAATACACAACTGGTTGAACAATACACAACTGACCTAGTAATGCACAACTGGCCGAGTAATACATAATTGACCAAGTGATACACAAAGTGACTGAGTTCTACACAACTGACCGAGTAATGCACAACTGGCCGAGTAATTTTCAACTGACCGAGTAATACACAACTGACCTAGTAATACACAACTGGTTGAGTAATAACACAACTGACCTAGTAATGCACAACTGACCAAGTAGTACACAACTGACCAAGTAACACACAACTGACGGAGTATTAAATACAAAACTGACCGAGTAAACTTATGCACAACTGACCGAGTACTACACAACTGACTGAATTATCGTACAACTGGCCGAGTGATACACAACTGACTGAGTAATGCACAATTGACAGAGTTATCATGCAACTGACCGAACTTCGCCGAGTATTGGTTTTACCTGTTCAAAACCGAACAATTTTCATGTCGTAAACGGACCACATCATTGCAACTAACACAGAAATAGACGACAGGGTAGAATTAGCCACACATTCATTGAAGACACGGTGAAGCTACAATGCAGTGATAAGACAAAAAGCCAAAACTATGTGATGTCAATCAACAGACATGGATAATTTTGAAATAAACGGCACGCCATACATCAGCTTACAGGCACATAGCAGTAACCCTGTAGTTAGGACAGCTTTGCTTTTCCGGGACTGGTCCTTATGAGTAATGTTCGGAAAAATTCAGTTGCTACAATTTACTACACTGTTGACATTTTTCTACAGACATTTTTCTACAGACATTTTCCTACACTCACGTTTTCTACAGACACTTTCTCGACTATATATTCTTCTTTTAAGATTTCAGAACAGTCCACAAAATATTGAAAATATGTGCATTTTAGATAACGGTTTTGTTTTTGCATAAAATTGATAAAATGTTGTACTTTTCGGGTAATGTTCATAAAAATGTGTAAAGATTTTGTGTGAAACCATTGTGTGGGATATTTTGCTTCTATTGTGGACAAATTATTGACCTAGCAACTCAATGCATGTTTGACTTCTATTGTCTGAAGGCAAGGGAAAAATTGTACTAGTTTAACTGCTTCAATGGAACAATTATTGCTAGGCAAATTTGTGGCAGTACAAAAGTACGCAGCACTGCTAGTTGTGTGGGAAACAAGGCTATGTCAAAGAAGAAGACGGGGGTGAACAAACAAAATGATCACTTGCAATACCGTTGGACAAAATCCTTTCACATGAATTCCAAACAGCACTGATAGAAAAAATTCAACAACTTTAAAATGATGTTTATAACAAAATTCTTATATTTGTTTTCTGCAATCTATCCCTGAAACCAAACTTTGCACTGCTAACAATTTTAAAATTTGTTTTGTGACACTCGTGTGATTCTTTTCCATTTTAAAAAGCCAGAGCCAGCAGCCTGGAGAGCCATGGTATGGCCTAAGACTGGTTGCGCTTATTTGATTCAGAGAGCCTTCAGCTGGTGCAGAGCCATTGCTCAATGAGGCTCCCAGTGAGGCCCAAGCACTGGGTGAGGTGAACAGACAAGCCTTGCTTAGCTACATCAGAAGAAGCTCAAATTGCATGAAGAAGATTTCCTTGACATCAAGGAAATCAGCAAGTGGAACGATAGAGTAAATGCCAAGCTAGAAGAAGCTACAGTCAAGTCGAAGCCCTATAAGAATGGTTGGCAAAACGAAAACAGAGTTGGAAATGAAGGAGCGAGAGGAGAAAATGCAGTTTGAAATCAAGCTACATGAGAAGAAGCTGAAATTGCATGAAGAATATCAACTTAAAACGGGAAGCCAAAGCGCATCTGCCGCCCATGAAATGCCTACCAGCCAAATGACCAAAGCTGATTATCACCAAATTTAACGGGACATTTGTAGACTGGCCAAGATTCTGGGGGCAATACTCCGAGTCCATCGATAAATCAAGTTTGCCACCGGTAACCAAGTTTACATATTTGCGACAATTATACTTCAAAACAGTCGCCTCATATAACAATGTAACCAACTTTATTTCGCTCTGAAATACAGCACCTTAAAAACAAACTTGAATAATTAACATAAATCAAACACCCATAAGTCCTTGCGCCGTACCACTCCAATGCGCCATTTTATTTCGCTCTGAACCAAGATGTCCACTACTTCATGTGGTGAAGACAATGTACGTCCTCTCTCCCATGTTCAGCCCATTTTTAGCGATCCCGAAGCATTAAATTTGCTTCAGCATACTTTTAATTGTTTGCACACAAAGATGGTGTCCATGGAGCGGCCAAGGCTCCAAGCTCTGTTACGAACTCCAACTCTGCCAGAGCGTCCAAGGCTCACTCGGCAGACGAGAATGACAACAACACGTATACCTCGGCGACTAAAAGGCCAAAAGGGGTGGAAAACTACTTTGATGAGGTAGTTGTATTAGAGCCAGGTGCTTCAAAACAGGGCACTTCTCATCCTGCAGTAGAGGATGATGAAGACAATGAACTTTGCCATAGCGCTCGCTATCGCTAACAGATATCAGCGTTCTTAGGCACATTACACAAGCCATTGTCTGCCCTTGAGAGAAAAGCAATTACTAAAAAGTACCCTGGTCCAGATGTCCACTTTGGATGACCATCTCCCAGCACTCTTGCCTGGCATCAAACCTGTCGACAAGGACAGTAAATTTTTGCACGATCACGTGTTAGAAACCATGGGCCCGGTAGCCATGTTATTTGAGCATATTTACGGCTTCCTTGCTGAAACTGAGCTAGGTGAAAACTTGATCCTCAGTTATGAGCAGATGATCACTATGAAACCAATTTGTATTAAAAAGTCGTGAAAGAGCCATGAAAAACTGGTTTTCTTTGTTTTCATGGCCATGAAACATGCATTTATGAAATTCATCAAGTCTAGACTTGATTCTTCTTGTGCTCCATGAAAATACCGTGAAAAATATTCACCACCATTAAAATGTCTTGAAATGAAACAGAAATTTGTTTTCATGGCAGTTTAACATACCATGAAAATAGTTTCTTTGGTATATGCACCATGAAAAAGCAGTGAAAGTAATTTTCTGAAATTTCATGGGCTTTTCACTATTTCTATGATTTTCATGACCCTGCAAAAACACTGAGAGACCATGCACCCACCTAGCTAGCTATAGGATATAATAGCTAATATAATAGCTAAATTAATAGTATAATAGTATAATAATATAATATAATAGCTAAATTTAAAAGCTAATTTTTCATTAAAATAATATTTAAATATTTAAAGTTAATTTTTCATTAAAATATTCCAAGAAGTCTCAGTATTTCACTGCAGCTAAATCAGTGAATACCAGGAATACCTTTTGAGAGCTTGAACAGTATTATAGTTTTAAAGCAGTGAAATATCTGATTTCCGAACTTTTGCAGAATATGATCCCTGGATGTTTTCAAGTGATTCCTAGTTTCTTGTTATCCCGATAAAAGCTTTTAAAATTGGTAGAAGAAGCAAGTTTCTCAGTTGTTGTTAGGGGAGCCGCCATCTTGAATGGAATGAGCTTTTCTGGTCAGCAGCATCTCCAACAGCGGATAGGGGCCTGGGATTTAGCGTGAAAAAGAGGCTGAAAATTCGTTTTGTTCAGGCGTCATTGCGAAGAGAGTTTCCTCCCAGTTTAAACAGAGAAAACCTTCCCTTCAAGAACCTCTAAACATGGATTCCCTAACTTAACAAACAGGTAAGTACAAAATATGTATTATAAATTTCTAAACAGTCTAAGTTTGGCTTCAAACGAGTACACGTAGTGAGATTTACACACGATCTTATTACGTTTATAGAGATACATATTACAGGTGATGCTTGCTTAGCAAAGATGTTGTAGTCCAATAAAGTTATGCCAGGAGGTGAAAATGCTTGCAACATAATTTTTATTTTTACATTGTTTGCTTTTGAGGCATGTATGTTAACATATTAAAAGTCAACAAAAATCAACTCATGGGAAATACGAAAAAAATCCATGTGTTGACGACTGCCATGTTTTTATGCTAATTAGCCACTGAAAACTGTCCCATCAAGACATTTACCACTTTTAGTTTCACTTAACATGTAAAAACAAAGGACGGTAAAGTAAAGTGTACATTTAGGTTCTATCATGGACCGTTTTCCAACAAATATTCAACAAAAAAGTGTTTAAAGGAACTGTGTCACGGATTTTAGCCAAATTCATGCCTGGGAAATGTCCATCAAATTCGGTGAAATATAACACAGCAAATACAAAAGAAGGCACGGATGGCTAAAAGTGAAGAAGATTGAAACGGATTGCGATATATGTTTGTGAAATGCTGTTAGGCTGAACAGTTTTCAAAGTTATCCTCGTTTGCTTGTAACTTTAAATTAATGTCTCAAACATATAGCATCACCTGATTATCTATCGGTACCTTTTTAAGTTAACAGCACTGAAGTTAAGCAATAAGGCATTTGACCCGACGTCCTCTGTATCGCTATCTGTATCTGTCAGAACGTGGATTGAAACAAGCACTTCCACGACACTCTCCACAGGCAGGTGAACAGTCAAGTCCGTGCTTTCTTCAACTGCATCGAGCCGTGTTACAATCCACCTTGCAGTAACATCTGATAACTCGGAGGAGAGTTTCCGGTGCAGGTGGTTTGTTGGTCATTACCGGAATTAGAGTACCATCTGTTTCTTTCCATCCCCAGTCACGTGGTTGAAGCTCTTGATTTCAAGTCCAAAGTTGAACCTGGTAATAAACGCGAAGGGAATGAAATTTCGGAGACGTCGGAGGCAACGACTTCACTTTGACTGCGGCTGTGCTTTTAGCTGTCGTTTCGCAAAATCGTCAATATCGAAAGGCCTCCAAACTGTCGCTCACCTTGCCACCATACACCTCTACCAATGCGCGTTCTGCTTTGATAAAATCTTCTTTTTTCAACGAATTGGCATGATAAAATACTTCGGCATGCTGTTACAACTGTGATCTCTTCTTAAGACCGATGGCCTTAATTCCAATACTAAACAACCGTGACGTGGAACCACATCCCAGCAACGCGTGTAGAAATGGAAGATGCCTGCAGAGGTTTGACCCGAGCACAGAACAACTACCCTGGATGTCCAAAACCTTGCCTTGCGCGGACCCTCGTTTCGGCTGTGGTTTGAAGGAAATTTTCTTTTTGGAGTTGTTTCCTTGGTGGCAGAGTAAAATTAAAATGTCTGTGTCATCTGCAATGACGACAGTGTCTCTGGTAGCAGATACAGAGACTGCAGACTGACCTACCAAGAAATCAGCATCGCCTGCAGCATGAATGGTGTCACACCCCGCCTCCTTTTACTTCTCACTCAGCATATTGATGAAACGTTGTTTGTTCTGTTTGTTTCGCAGGAAAACGTCTTTCTTTACAGTGAGTGTGTTCACAAGATCACAGTGTACAGCTACAGCGTTGGTTGATCGTCTTTTTAAGCGAGCTTCGTCTTTAACTGAGGGCCCATAGATAGACATATAACCTTTATTTAAACACGATAAATATTTTAGCTTACAGCTTGTGGGGTCGTGTGGGAAAATAAAAATAAAAATTTAAGTTTACTCAATATTTACAAGTTTCTAAAAATGATCAACATTTACAGATTCGTGTGCTACAACTCCTGATACTATGCTTCTTAGTGAGGTATCATCCTTGGAAAAGGAGTTCCTAGTTACTCTGTATCCTTCCAGTCTCTCCTTTGTCAAGTATCTGAAGCTTCTACGTGTTTCTCGCTCAAGTGTTATAAGCGACGCCGGTGAAATCTTGCATAGAGCTGTATACGTTGCAACAGAAAGACATAGACTTGACCCACACTAATCTTTGCACCACATTCTTTCCTATGACTCTTGAAAGGCCACCAGTTGAGTTGATGTTGCGCATTAGCATCTGTTCAATTACCAAATAAGTTGAAAGACTAGCCCTTAATCTATCAGAGTGGCGGACAACATGCAGATTATTTAGAAAAAAGGAACAGATATCTCGATGGTCAGTTTTAGTATAACAATTGCCTGAAGGTAAACGTAGATTGTGTTGGTATACAAATTATGCCCAGCTGTCCAATTCTTACACAGCTATTTAAAAATACCATCCATTTTCTCATAAGATGTGAACCGTAGTTTGCAAACAAAGAAGAAATTCTTGTAAAAATTTGCTGCACAGTGTACGTGGTCTCAGTAGTGTTTCTCTAGAAATAACAATGTTTAAATTTTGCGAACAACTGTAGCTTTAAGCACTCCAATGCAAGGACTCCAGCCGGAATCGTCTTATGCAAAGCGCACAACAAAAGCATTACATGAAATACATAGTTTTACCTCAAGGTTGGATAACGGGACTGGCGGGACTTGCTCGTCATCTGTTGTATATAAACTCTGCCCTACCAACATGTACTAATCTTCCAGGGAACTGGTGTCGACCTTACACTCTATCGTCATCTTCGACGCGAAACTGAACCGAACTCAATCTTTTCGTTTGCTTACATTGATTAATTGTTCTTTACACTACTTTGCAGTTGTAATATCAAAGTGCTCTGTGAGAGCTAAAAAAATAAAACTTCATAACACTAACTGTAATAATAGTAGTAATAGTAAAAGTAATATTTCATAGCGAGAATATTCGATAAGCAAACCAAAGCATTAATTCTCCCTTTAAAAACACTTTGCTAAAACAAGTTAGGTGATTAATGCCACTTAAAATGAAATTTTGTTGTAAAACTTGTCTGTGATAAGGCTAATTTGCATAAAAACATGGCGTCTAAAAGACAAAATGACAGAGGCAAAAACTTACATTTTTTTCATATTTCGCCAGGGTTGATTTTTGTTGACTTTTAATATGTTTATCTGGAGTCCTTAACGAAAACGTCCCTGAAAATAAAATTTCTGTTGCAAGCATTTTGACCTTACGGTACCAAATCGCGTTAACTTTCCTAGACTACTGGGGGGTAAAAACAAGAACTTAGCTTTATTATTTGAGATTTAGGTTTACTTTCTAACTCTACAAGCTACTGCAGTCAATTATTTGAATTTGATCTTCGGGTTATAATTAAAATTGTGCATACTTGAGGGACATTGATTGTATACAGCTGTACATGTACATATCATGTAAGCTTATTTCTGTTTTGTTTCCTATTGATTGCAGAAGCAGTCTTGAGGAACAGCTTGAAGTAAAATACTGCTGCTGAAACAAACAGCCTATTCTCACACTGCAAAGCTCACTGACTGCTTGCATTGGACAACAAAGACATATTGTAAATTGTTTGAACTGTGATCACAGTTATTATTAAAAGTTCTCCTGAAAATTAACGTTTTACTGTAGTATCAATATTGCTGGGTTGTTATCTTTGGATCAATGAACTTTCAGTATTAAACATTGCCTAAGTCCACTTGTTGATTCTTTTGACCTGAGTAAATAGCATGTTGATTACTAGCGTAGGACATTTGTAAGTTGCTGTAAGATGACCTTGTAGAAAAAAAGATGGTTTTTATATGGACATTTTTCATGCTATTTTCACTTCTTTTGAACAAAATTCATGGCATTTGCGTGAGAGGTGCCATTCCTTGTAGCACATAATGAAAATGCCATTGTAATGCCATTAAAAAAACCATGGCCATGAGTTTTTGTACCTTTCATGACTTTTTTCCTGGGCCATGAAAAATTTCATTCCATGAAACAGGCATTAAAATAGACCATTAAAAAAGCCTGAAATTTTGAGTCGCCAGACATGAAAATTAAGTGCTTTTTCATGGCCATGAAAAAGCTGTTAAAAGCCATACCATGAAATGACCATTACTTTCTCATATTAATGGCTTTATCATGGCCATGAAACGTACAAAAACTAAGAAGTTTCTAATGGTAAAATTAATGGTTATTTCATGGAGCATAACCATGAATTACTAGTTGTTGTACCATGAAATATTTATTACTATCACATTAATCTCCTCTGAAACTTACATTAAGCTGCCATGAAAAATTCATGGCATTTTAACAGTGTTGGAGCAGTCACTTCAAATGCTTTACGTCCACTGGGCAATGCCTCTGCACTTTTGTCAAAGGAGAGATGCAAGGCTGTCCTTAACAAAATCAATTCAAAGGCAACTGTATCATCTCTTGCCTCCGAAGAGTTTCCATAGGCTGGCAGAAATCTGTTTGGGGAGGGATTTGAAGCGAGGGTCAAGACCAGGTCGGAGACAGCAAAGACCTTACTTTCAGCTGCTTCTGTGGGCCAGCATTCACGACCTGGTGTCAACTCAATAAAACATTTACAAGTATAATTTACAAGGGTAGCTATTGCTTCCTACACTTGTAAATGTTTTATTACATTGACCCCTGCTCACTTTTTTTGAGGCTGCACCACCCCCTTCAGGAGACAAGGGAACCGCTGGGGTGGTGCAAGTCAAAGGTTCCAGAATGCCAGCAACTTCAGCCAGTTTCGGGGTGCCAGAGGGCCCCTGCAGCAAAACCCTCCAGCCACCCAGTAGAGAGACCTTCTCGCTTACCACCAGGTATGATGTTACATTTAAATCCTTTAGTAGTAAATCACCTCCTCCTAGCGGGATGCCTGAAACATTGGATTTCAAACTGGGTTGTTATAATCAAAGATCCTTGGGTCTTGGAAACTGTTCAGGGTTTTGTCTGGACCTCGTGGCTACCCCACACCAATTATCTGTCCCTCTGACAGTTCCTCAAACAAAGAAGGATAAGCACTAACAGTCGGAATTGTTGGGACACTTTCCTGTCTGCTTGCCCCCTCAATGTTGGCATACAAGATATGGTGACTAAACTGCAGTTAACAACATTGAGAGGGAGAAGGGGAGCACGAAAAGGGAAAAAATAGCGTTTAGTTGAAGTGTCCCAACTATTTCCTTCTGGTAGTGTCTTGGAGCATAAATTTGAAGAGGTGTTGATAGATAAGGGTTGTTAATTTGTAGTCCGGTCACAAACAGTGCGAAGGCCATGACGTACTCAGCGATTTGGCAATATTTCTATCACCGTTGATTTAATGGAATTAAAGGATAGTAATTTTTTCTTTTGCTTTGAATATACAATGGACATAAAATAATCATACCAGATAAGGAAGGGAAAAAAGAGCAAAGTGTAAAGCCTGGTTTTCAAATCTGGGTTGATGACTTGACCCCAACGCGTGTTCACTTTGTCAAATTCAGGGTTTGCAAATACGGAGTTCAAATGTGCTGTGTTTCTAGGGAAAGCGTGTAGTGGCTGACGACAGAAGTCCTCCCTGGAAACAAGGAGTCTTGGGAATATGGGAAAACGAGACCTTCCCTGACCTTAGGTGCAAGGCAGAGAGGGCAATAAAGTGACTTCAGTAGAGCGAGGGGACATGTCCTCGTAAAAGAGCTATGCTAGAAGCTGGGTTTTCTCTAATTTAAGAATTTGTAAAAACAGTGACCGTTCAGTTGCAATCGGAAGTGAAATATTATCTACAATCAAGTTTAAGGAGTCTTCTGGCCTAAAAAACGTGCAGGGATTTATCCACTGCACTAACAATTGTTATGTCCCCAAATATAACGACCCCTATTTGTTAGCACTGAGTCTTGAAGCCCGTTATTTTCTTACAATGTAAAATCTTGACTTAAGTACTTCTAAGCAAACAGATGTGAAATCCACAACGTACAAAGTTCAAGCGCTGTGTTTACATTCTCTCTTAATCAAGTTAACTCGAAATGGTAACATCGATTGTCAATCTTTTGATGACATATAAACCTTTAAACATGGCATGCAAACAAAGCAGTTCACTAAAATGGTGAGGATAAAAGCGTTGAACTCTCACACCTATAATCTGAGAAAGATTTGACTTCAACCGTTGAAATGGGACGTTATGGTTCGCATGTACACGGGTCACCCTTAGTTAATTAAATAAAAACTGGATGATTTCTTTTTTTGGGAGTAGCAGTGTCACCTTGCTCAAAATGCTAATAAAAAATCACACAGAGTTAAAAAGCCTTCAAACTGCACGTTATAAAACAACAAAATAATATTTTTTCCGACTTTTTGTCTTCTCTTAAACAACTACCTAAAGATTCAACACGAAAGCTGTTGCAAACTGGCGGTTTACCATTTGGGTCAGTTTGGGCAAATGGTAAGCAAATTTCCGTATTGGGACTGGCGCTTGCCATTTGCAGAGGTCCCTACCATTTACCAAACAATTTGCACGAGGGTGGCGGCTAACGAGAAGGTCGCAAAACAAAAGCTTTGATTAACAAAACGACTCTGCACGCGCATTATTTTTGGTATATTTCTTTGCCGTTCTGTGCACAACTACAATGTGAAATGACCAAATTCAACGTTTTGCATAGAACGCAAACACACGACGGTGAATTTCCGTTTTCATAATAATAATAATAATATGATAGTAATGACTTTATTCACATGTCAAGTGATCTAGCACCCTGTAAAGACAGGGTGCTAATTGGGGACGCAGCTATTTTCTAATTAATTTTCTAAATAAGTTCTTCCTGAACTGATACCCCATCCTTACAGATTTAGCTCCTGGATAATTCGACAGGTTAAATGAGTCAGAATAATCGCCAAGAAGTTTCAGATTGTGAAGTCCTTTTAAAAGTGACGTTTTCCTTCCCGTTAAGCTCCCTAAATAATTGTTGCTGGGACAGAAAATGGCTGCTAGAGCCTGAAACTGGTAACAAAGATTAGGTTTGAACAAATGGTACCCCAATTTCTGTTTGGAACATTCTGTCCGGAAAAACAGGACCACCTTTTCAGACGTTTCGTTGCTCCCGGAAATTTTCCACTGGAACGACCCGAAAAGTCGTGTACCATTTACTTTCCAACCGAAATTCCCGGAAAGCTGTTGTAAATGGTAAACAACCATGGTGACCCATTGTGGTGACCAGTTGAATTGTGTCTCCAAAATGTGCAGTAATGAAACACACTCGAAGTGACTGTCCATCGCAGGAAAATATCCGTAGAAAACCTCGTAACGTACCTAATTCACGGAAGCTACCTTTAATCTATCTAGTGGTTTTTGTTATGATAATGTCCCATGTTGGAGTGCAAAAACCAACACGGAAACATTGTCACGGTTCGCAGAAATTTTCCTGCCAATACAGGATTACATGGAACATATACCATAAATTCCTTTAAAGACACTTTCCCATCTGCTTGCCACCTCAATGTTGGCGTACAAGATATGGTGACTAAACTGCGGTTAACAATATTGAGAGGAAGAAGGGGCGCATGAAAAGGGAAAAAACAGCATTTAGTTGAAGTGTCCCAACTATTTCCTTCTGGTAGTGTGGCTCTTATAAACCTGGAAATACAACATATGCTAGAGAAAGAAGCCATCCATGTGGTCCCCCCAGGAAACATACATCAAGGGTTTGTGAGTTCAATTTTTCTAGTCGCCCAAAAGGGGCGGTGGCCAGAGGCCCGTAGTGAACCTCTGCCCGTTCAATCCGTTCGTCCCTTATACAAACATTACAAAATGGGGGGGATTCATATGTTGAGGGATCTGCTAAGAAAAGGCGACTTAATGGTCAAGATGACAGGTCTCAAAAACCGCTGAGCATGCGCGAGCTGCTCCCGCCATCAATGTTACAAAATGGCGGACAACAAATAAGGTTTTGCCACGTAGTTCTGCGTCTCGCCAGTCTGCTTGCGGAGAACTTTTCGTTAAAAGCATGGGCTCAGTGAAACGAACAACTCTTCTTGTTTGTCTAGGAGTAAGTTCAGAGAAATCGGTAGTCATTCTCCACGTGATAATTCCATTTATCTTGCTCCCCTTGGTGAAAATGTTCGCAACTACTCGAAGGAGAAGTGGGCTTAGTTTTTCGTGTTGATTAAGGTCACCAGTAGCTGGATAAGCTTGAGATTTGGACTCCGTTCTCATCGTTTCTTCCACGAAGAAATATCAAAAATGACTTTTTTTTTGTTCAAATGGTCTTGAGAAAATGCTGCACGAAGGTTTATTATCATTATCGAGCAAAGGAAGCCACACTTTATGATGCTGTGAGAACTGCAAGTATAAAATGGTACTCTGAAGAGAAACGTGTGAGTAACTTGATTCGTCCCCTTACTCGTTTTCTTGACACGAATTTAAGCTTACCTTCAGAATCTTACGAGATCACTTGCAAGATTGTAATTTCCAGTAATTTACTTTATATACAACTGTTGTATATAAAGCAGTATCATTGTATGTCTCTTCGTATTAAGTGCTAAATAAACAGTTTGGTTGTTTTCGTAGTTTGAGTTTATTGTACTGTCTTGTAATCGTTCTCGTAGCACTGCGGCCGACACCAACAAGGTCCGCTAAAATTTCCCGCCATTTAAAGTTGCAGCCGACAGCGGCTTGAGAAAATTTTCGTGACTTGAAACAAAACGGGGAAAACCCATCTCAAGTTAACACCATGTTTCACTTTGTGTGTTCATGACAAAAATGTTATGCACCAAAAACAAAGGGTGCTCCGAAGCCGGAAAAAAACAAGAATATTTTCCACAATATGTACATGTGCTGGAAAACAAACAGCACTACAGGATCAGCAGATTTATAAACGAGCTTCTATTTCAATAGTTGCACCTACCTCGAGGAGTCGTGGTTGTAACTCTGGGACTGAAAGGGCTGAAGAAAAGCGAAGTAACTTAAATTCTGCACCGTTTAATGTAAACCTTGGACAGTACCTCGCACAGAAAACAAACGACCTCCACATATTGAAGTTAATTGGCTTTTTTGGTGAAAGAGCTTGAAGTCGTTTCCCATTTAATATTTTTAAGTGATAAGAATTCTAATGAATATTTTTCAGAGAGTGCTATGTTAGGACTATTCCATCTCAAATCACTACATTTGCAATCAACCAAACAAAAACGTCTGTTTTTAACACTGATGGTGAAATGTTTTGCTATTTGGCAGTTGTGGGAATTGATGGAGCATGGACAAAAATCTGTTACTGAATACACGAACAATACAAACACCAAAAACACCTACACGTATTTTATTAATGAATAAAACGTGGAAAAATTATGGAACATGCCGTGATTTTAACAGATCTGTAACAGGACAAAATGGTATCTTTCAAACACAGAGTACACTCCCCCTTAGCAACAAAATTGTCAGTGCAACATAACTTCATTCAAAACACACTCGAAAATGTTAAATTATAATAGCAAAGCAAAGTGCACTTTCTTGCCAATACAAGTGTACTCATTGTTTCTACAGCCATCTTCTTTAGCTCGTGACATTATAGAGGTGGATCTTGAAGAACTCTTATTAGTTAAAAATTAACAAATGTAAAGAAGATCCTCGCAGTTATTAACGCAACTTATGCAGTTGCGAAACGAAAGCCTGAAAAAATCAGGCTTGCCGGGATTCGAACCCTGACCTCTGCGATACCGGTGCAGCGCTCCAACCAATTGACCTAACAAGCCAACTGGCTTGTTAGCTGTAAAAATGCGTTTTTTGAGTAAAAAAAGGCCGGCGACAAAGGGTTAATACTAATTATGAATATGGGAGGCTTTAAACACATAGGAGAAATTTGCGTTTACATAGGAGAAAATACTTGAACTACTGAACAAAGCAAACTGCAAATGTTTATCAGCTGCAGCGTAAACTGAAACAATCCCCATATATTGTCTACTGAAGAAAAACGCCCACCCCTTGCCCGCACCCGTGAACGGGAATTGAAGTACGTCGTCACATTCCCCGTCGGTGGTGTGATGCCGCTTTACCAAGTGAGCGGCGAAGCAGGTCATTTGTGAGTTAACTTAAGCCCACGATTTATGTTTCTGACAGTTAAGATACCGTATGTCTATTCTAAAACCACCTGTATGCCTGCTACCTTTAGGAAAATTTGCGTAGAGGTGTGCTACCAGTCTTCCAAATCCTGAGGCAAATCATGCAATATCATATCAAATGGTTCTTTTTGGTTAATTCTCTATCTTTTTCTATACATCAGATAAATATGTATATGCCCTCTACAGCTGCACCCAAACCTTGCCCAACTTTTAAGTCCAAAAGGCAGGAACCAAAATCTGGAAAATTTTTAGGCAAAAATGGCAAAAAAAGCCTTACTCTTTTGGGCAGTACACAACTGTTTTCGCGTACAACCCAAGCAAACAGACTCCCAAATAACATCTTGCTTTGTTAACCGAGTGCCAGTTGCTCCCACGGCCTTCAATGTTTCGCCATTTCTCTTTACAGTATAAAGCTATACTGGCAAGTTACTTTTACATAGTATTGCTGATTTTAACATCACAGTTGCAAGGAATCTGTAGTTTGCTTTCGTCAGTAGTTACTTCAAGTACCTTGACAGTTGATGCAGATATCCCTTTTTATCTGGTTCTAAACCTATAACTAATGTAAAGGCCTCCCATATTGTTAGTGTTAAGCCCCTGCCTCGGACGTTGACCTTCTTTTTCATCCTGTTTGTTGTGGGGGAAATGAAAAAGGATTTGTTTTGTTTTTTTAAACAGCAAAACAGTTTCAGCAATTGCGAGAAAAAAGCTTAACTGAATTGAGGATTTTCCTGGTACATTTAGACTGAAATTTACATGAAAAATTTCTATGTGAAACGAAATCAAACTCATCCAGAGTTAATGTAGTTTAAAGCTATTTAACATTTATCTCCAGTTGAGATTCTTGATGAAAAATTTCAGTGTTTGGTAGCAAATAGGCTTCTTCAAACAAGTCCGTAGATTGCATGTGACGGTATTTATCCTAACACTGAGGTATGTACTCAGACTTTTTTTATATTTTCATGCGTGATGCGTGGAGAAGTATCTGACGGGCAGAAGAATCGGGAGCAATTAATACCCGCTTTTGAGCCCCATTCTAGATTAACCAAATTTGTTCGTTTGCTTTCTTTAGTCCACTTTTTAAATTCTAATTTATTCTAGATTTCAACTTGCAGCCTTAATAATTTGCAATCAATTAAAATGACGAAATCTGTTCCAGCAGATTATTTATTGTTTACGTGAAACATTAGTATCATTATTATTACGTCTGATCACTTGTATCCTCGAAGGGCATTCAGCAAACCCAATCACTCCCTAAACAGAGTGTTCTGGAGACAAAACACAGCTGAAACAATGGTTCAATTCTTGAGGTTCTAAAGAATGTAAGCTATATTTGGTTACCGACTAACTGCAAAGGCAACTCGCAAAGTCGGTATAACAGTTGTTTAACTGTAAAACGTTAAGCCTCTATCATGTATAAGGTGTAGGCTGGTATAGGAAATTCTTGTTCCTCGTGGAATAACTGAAATTATTTGGTTGCCATTTTCCCCTTGTAAAATAGTAAATCTGCCGTCGAGAAGTTATCCAAGCACGAAAGTCGCTTCTGTGTCATGCACAGTACCACAACCTCTCGACTTCAATTCTCTCATTTCAGCCTGTTTTTGTGGCCTATAAATTTATTTTAGATGCTGAATGATTGAAAACGACACCAAAAAGCCGAATGAATCTATTCGAATAGCTTGAAATAAGCTTCTGCTGGAAATTAAATAATACACACCTGACTCACCTTAAAATTTATCGGGGGAGGGGTGGGGAAGGAACGACTTCAATAGCTGCAAAACGTTTATGTGAAAAATCTGCGACAGTCAAGTAATTCAAACGATGACCGTATACTTTGTTAGCCTCTGTCTTACATTTTTACAGGTTTCGTGTATTTTTTAGTTAAAAGGCGATTTAACGTGACCCTTTTGTCCCCCAGCAGATATGTCTATTTTAGGAAAATGTCAATTTTGCATAAGCTATATTGAAGATTAAAAATGAAGTGCCCGCAAAGATGTTTAAGTACAATCCTTTGGCTGTGTCGGGAAATGCAGATCAACCATAGATCTTGTCTACTACATAGAAAATAATTCCTTTGAAATTTGGTAAAATTGGCACTTTTTCAAATCTGTCAAACCACACTCTCTGTTGAAAATCATTGTTCAGCTGATAAGAGTCTGACAGAAATATTAGTATTTTAATAAAGAAGAAGGTAAGTTTAGTAAAGAAACATCATTTGATTTATGACTGGCTAATGTTTGTTTTGACAAGAGACATGCAAACTTGGTAAGTTTCTGAAAAAATTTTTTTAGCCAAAATTGCCCCCAGGGGGATCAAATTTAAATTGCCTGCCACGTGACCACATTAGTATTAGAAGACAAAATGATGTCGATTTGATTACTTGCTCGTGACTAGCTTTCAGCAGGCAAAGTTTGAGATAGGGTTGTTTCTGACCATTTCCAAAAATCCTTGAACCTCTCGTGGACTGGCTCTTAAAAACATTCTGCAAATTGATTAAATCTATTTCGCCCACATGACCTGGTTTGGTCACACAGGTCTTGAAACTACAATGTACAGGTGAAACCCTGTCTTACCAACCACGTTTTTACATGCGAACATTTTATGACACTTCTTTTTAAGCCCAGAAATTAACTGATCCAGTTATTTTTCTGACTGACATACTTGCTGAATGCAACACAACCATACTGATCAGAGATCATATTAGTGGAGTTCCCCTGTAAACATCAATCAATACTCTATTCCAGCAATTTGCAAAAGGTTTTTTGCCCAAAAATTAACTAATACAGTTGTTTCCTGAACATTAATATATGAAAATTCATATACTTGAACTGTGGATAAAGATAGAATTATGTGTAGATCATTGCAGTGAAGGTGTTTCAACCTAAACGGTTGAAAAGAAGAAACCTGAAAAAATTCAGGCTTGAACGGGAATCGAACCCATGACCTCTGCGATACCGGAGCAGCTAGCGCTCTGACCAACTGAGCTATCAAGCCAACTGGGAGCTGGTCAATTGAGAGCTCGTATTTATCCCGTTGATGGAGAATAAATGAACATTAATATATGACCCCCTAAATGCAAAAACCAGTTGAAGCATAAATATTTTATCCACCATTAGCAATCATATTAGGGTTTTACTTTAAAAACTGTGAAGTGGTATACTGGTTCAAGTATACAAATAAATTGCAAAACAAGTAAAATGCTGACAAAGAGATGGTATGGATCTTCATGGTAACAAAGTATATGGGTGAAGCTAACAATACACAAATCAATGAGCACAAGCAAAGTTCAACAGGAATTGTCATCATGTATTGATCAACAAGTGTGTTGATTAAATATGTTAACCAATGAATAAGGCAAATAAACATGTTCAGTGTTGCTGATCTAAATACACTAAGTAATTGTAACGAAAAAATTCAAAAATACTTATTTGATTTGCTTTTATCTAACCTCGAATATATGAAAAGGGCACTTTTGAACACTGTTATAGCATTATTTGAACATCAGGTAACACTATTTTCCGGCTATTAAAGCACTTGTCAATTGTAAAAGAGTAGCACTCCACGTCAACCTACTCGTACATTGAATGTACAAAAACATCATCAGCAGGGCTACATTAACGACCATTGAGTGCATTCAGTATGTTTCGTGATGATCAGTTAAGAAATAGTACATCGATAAATTACTGACCTGCAACCATGAGATCACCCCCCTTCTGCATGCCTTGTCCACGCAAAAGTATTGACAGAAGATAAAATTTTAAACAACGAGATCGATCAGAAGATGCAGTTTGATCTAAAACTGGACTGCCAATAAGTATATTAAGTTTCTCCAGTGTACGGAGGCCAAAATGGCTTCTTTGAAAGCCACTGAAGTCAATGATCGATTCAAACAGCATTTTCGATTAAAAAACTATCTAACGTAATTTCGATCATCCATGGAAAGTGAAATAATATTGCAGTTCCTGTGCTAAAACAACAACTCGTCCGCCATATTGAATTTTTCAAGCGTGAAAAAGCAACACGCATGCTCCGTAGCAATTCTATGACGCCTTTTATGTAATATCTTTTAACCAATCAGCGGTTTTTGAGACCTGTCGGTCAAGATAGACCTGAAGGATGCCTATTTCACGGTGCCAGTGTGGAAGAACCTCCAAAAATTTCCGAGGTTTGTTTGGAAAGAAACAATGTACAAGTTTGCCTGCCTACCCTTCGGGCTCTCAAGTGCTCCCAGAGTCTTCAAAAACTTATGAAACCTGTGGTAGGCCTGTTACGTCAAATGGGCATTTTAAGACCAGTATACTATTTCAAGGGCATGTCCCTATAATCCTACAATTCTTTACTAGCAAAAATTCTTAAACAGAGGGGTCTTAGTGTTGTGCTATAAGCATGGAAAACAATATTAGTAGTGCCGGCGTGTTTAATCAAATATCGTTAAGTCTTACCCTAAAAATTCCAGTCTTAAAACAAACAAAAAAACTATTCGTGAACCGTCAAAATGGAATTACCCCAAAGTAAACTAAGAAAGAGGCAAAGAAAAACAATGATAACAACCTCAAAACTAGTCAATCACGAAATAACCATCACAATGTCAGAAGCCTATGATTGGCAAAGTTCAAAGTCCCAGGAAGCCGAAAAATTGAAATGCTTACACTAGTGCGATTAACTATGGTCAGGCTGGGGAAGATGTATTTGACAATGAGCCCATAGGGAACATATTGGCTTACTTAGTTTTGAAGAGTTTTAAAATATCCTATTAAACGTTTGTCGCATTTTATGCACATATTCTTTAGCATACAAAGATGCTCTTTGTCAAGCTTGAAGATAAATGTTCAGTACACCAACTCACTTTTTTTTCTCACTCTTCCCTTTCAATTCGATAGATTCCTTATCAGATTGTTTCTTTCCTGGAGAAACTTCTCTTTGCATTGAAGAATGGAACCAAGTAAGACGACCATTAATATAGAGTTTTTTTAACATTGCGATGTAAAAACTCCATGTTCATATCTATTGGGTTAGAGTTTAATGACAATAACATGATTCATTCTCCTGGCGCATTAAAGAATTTGTCTCTTCTCACCACGACCATTGTTTCTCCCTTCCCAGGAAATACAAGTGTTATCAACATTTCATGGGTCTCCACATGTACAACAAGAGAACCATGGAAAAAGTGTAAGCAATAAATCAGAAGTATGCAATTAGAGCAGTTAAACATTTTACGCTTTTACACAACAAGTACACATAAGTAAGCAGATAAACCTAAGTTGAGAGTGACTTAAGATCAGTAAACTTTGACCTTAAACTAAATCCCTTCATGGGCTTATTGTGTTTCCAGGATCAGTTCATTTCTTCCCCACAGAATTAAATTAATGGTGTAAGTAAAAAAATCAGGAATAAATGAAAGTAACCACAAATTTTCTTTTTTGTGACAGGGGATGACCCCTCTTATACCAGAATAAGGAGTTTTCATACCAACGGTTGCACTGGGAGCTATTTTGGATCAAAGCAGCAAAGACCCAAACAACCTCTTCAGTCAACATATTCTTGCAACATCAACTGCAACATCTCAAAGAGTGAGCAAGTCATTGAAGAGGCCTCTGGGTCAAAACATTGTGAAAGCCATTGCAGGTATGACTATTTTAAAACCATAAACCATGGTATACGGTTGAAATAATATTCCTTGATCAAGACATATATGCAGACCACTTAATGTACTCTGGACTGTACTGTGTGTGCGCTTCTTCTCGAGGTGAAACTGACAAGTATACCATTGGTTGGTTACAGTTTAATTAGTTTAATTAGAAGATAATTTTAGACGTTTTTCTATTTCTAAGTGGGAACTAGCTATTAGTCAAGACAGGTCCCTGTTTGGTGTTTTTCCACATTAACATCAAGTCAATAAAATTAAGCTAGCATTTACAAAACATATGAACTAAGTCAGCAATTGTATTATGTTTACAACTTTTGTGATGTCTGCTGCAAAACGCTGGAGTGCAGTTCCATTGACACATGCACAAATTATCAAAAAGTTAACAAACAAGTGTTCTGCTGCTGAGCGAGCAGTCAAGGACAAGCTGTACACTGTGCCCACACTGGCGTTTTGTTCACGATCCCGACGTGAGATAGCTCGTGTCGGCGTTGCCAGAGAACGTGAGTATTTTGCTTCTTTGTTCATGCAGCTCTTTTGGTTTTAATCCATGAAATTAAACCCTTGAAGCACTAAATGTGTTGTTTTTAAAGCTTTGACATGTTAGGATTGTTATTTAGCCTTGTTGTGACAGTGTCGCATATTTTTCTTCTTTCATCAACTACAGACTGAAATACAGCCATGGCAGATAATAGCACGTGAGTATAGAGGATGGCTTTCGTTTTATCACTTGCCACTCATAAGTTCTTGAAACCCTTCAAATAAACGCTTCGTATCCATGTCACCTATCTTTCTTTCAAACGTTTAATAGCTCGACGAATTTTGTATGTGGTTTTCTCAATGATTTCAGTCTTGCTGCCTGTCTGTATTAGCTTACACTGTTTTGCTATTTATAGAATTGTTTACCACAAGTCGAAGGTGTCATCCCATTCCGCGTTTGAATACGCCATTTTTCTAATGCCCCGCGCACAATGGCTGACGGGTTTGACCGAGTAGTTCCCAGTCCTTCGTGGGGGCATCGAGTGTTTTTAATGGCGTCGAGTCGAGGAATTAATTGTGCAGTAGAGAGAAGGTCGAGGAAATTGTGAAAACTTGTGGTTCCGTTCAAAGTGTTTTCGAAAGTTTAAAGGTCGACGAATTAAAGAATTTCCTCAGGGATCGAGATTTGAACCTTTCTGGGAAGAAATGGATCTTATCGGAGAAGGTTTTTGGCGCCGCCAAACTCGGCATTGGGAAGTGTGCAACTACAGAGGAAGCCAAAACAACCAAAGAAAACGAGAAGAAACAAAGGTTGGCATTAGAGGGTGGGCTTATCCAGCTACCCTCCCCACGTGAACTGAAAGTCGACTGGCAAGCAGGAAGCCTCTACCTTCCGGATACAATCGAAAGTGATGTTCAACAATACTTGAAGGTTCATGGGCAAAGGCGATTTTGAAAGGAGCCAGTCTGTTTGAATCACAGCATTTGACGGAAACATCATTCCACAACATTAGCCCAAACATTAAGTACTGCTTCATACGTGGCAAGTGCATACCTCAGGAAAGAACCAACAGCATGCCTTATGGACCGTGGGTTTGCCTAAAGAAAGATGATGGAAGTGTTGTTACTGCCGAGTGTTCCTGTGTTGCTGGGTAAGGACATTTCATCTGCATTGTGATCGTGTGGATTGTTTGTGATGGTTAACCCTTTTAAGGCGACTTACCTTTTGCCTCTAAAATGTTTTGGTTATACCTGGCAATATTTTGACTAATAGCTTAGCTATAAACTGTTTCCTGTGAAGCAGCAGTTTTACTCCCTAAGAGTGTTATTGCACTGGCTGATGACATCAAAATAAAATATGCCAATCCTTCAGTGGAAGACAAATGTTCTCTGTTTCTTCATGAATTAAAACTGTCATCTTGTCAAAGAAAGGAAGTTGCAGACAGAACATGTGGACAGTCCATAAATGATGCTTGGTCGGAAAGGAGAACAGGAGTCATCACTGCATCACGAATGCAAGCTGTGGTCAGGAAAATTGATGAAAATGGTGAAATTAAAAATAGATCAGCAGCAGACAACCTGGTAAGCAGCATTCTCAACTACAAGCCACCAGTGTCTACCAAAGCAACTCAGTGGGGTATCTTGAATGAACCAGTTGCTAGGTTGAAGTACAATAGTATTATGGCTAAGATCCATAATGACTTTGAGCTAAAGGAAACAGGACTTGTTCTTTCGACAGAGCACCCCTATCTGGGTGCAAGCCCTGATGCTGTTGTGAACTGTAGATGTTGTGGAAAGGGTGCTGCCGAATTTAAATGTACTTGGTCAGATCGAGAGAAAACTGTGAAGGAAATTGCTGAACTTTCAAACACGTGCCTCATTATCAATGACACAGGAAATATACAACTAAACAAGAAACATGAATATTATTTTCAATTACAAATGCAAATGGCAATGATGGGAGCTGGTTATGATGATTTTTTCTATGTAACGTCTGTTGACTACCACTATGAAAGGGTGTTTTTTGACATAGAGATTTGGAAGAAGAGTCTGCCTAAGCTCTGCTCTTTCTTCAAGTGTTGTATATTACCAGAGCTTTTTACATGTAGAATACAACACAAGGTTATTGTACAATCCATTGTTGCAAGTATTGTAGACACTGTGGAGTCAATCATTACTTAAGGAACACAGGCCACGGTTCACTGATGTTGCAATGTTGATTTTATAAATGTCCTCAAAATGTATTTGCAACTTTACATTGGAATTAATTTTGGGGATTGCTAGGAGGCTACCAGGGTTGTGGAAGAGGCCTTTTGCAACAGCCGGTCATGTGACCGGCTGTGCTATTTTTGATATTTACAGGTTTGCTGATTTTTATATGCTCTTTCAATTCCTGCTAAAATTATTTTTCAAAACAACTTGTTTTGTGTTAACAGAAAGTTGACCATGTGACTAACTGTTGCAAAAGGCTTATTATTTTCGATGTGCAAGTTCAGTTGTATGATTTAATATTTGACATGTTCACATGCATGTGTGATCTCATGGAATTCATTTTTTGTTTCCTCTAATAAGTGGTGCCATGAGGTTTGTTAATGCAGAACACACAATTACTATGTCATCGAGAATATCTGCCATCGTCAAGGGAATTACAGAATTAAAGATTCTAAATCGCTTCACTCTCTGTATTGCCCTCTCCACATGGATACGAGCCTTGGCAATAGCTTGTCCTTGCCTGACCTTTCCTTTGGTGAACTGAGGCTGATCTTTAGTAAAGGGGGGCATGTACACCTTCACTTTGCTTAGACAAAAGTAGATCTTGAACTACAAAACCTCTGTCAACCATACAAGATGTCTTTGGCTCGAACTTTTCCAAGACACCACAATCTTAAAAAATAAAGCGGTCAGAAGAGATTCCAAGGGGTTATGGACAACTGCAAGTAAATTTTTTTTTGTTCTAGGTTAACATGAATTTAAGGTCAAAATTGTTTCAACCTACAATGTAGTTTGATTTGTAATTTCTTAGTTGTCTCATTTATGATAATAAACACCAGGAAATCTAATAATAATAATAATAATAATAATAATAATAATCGATATTTAAACAGGATAACCCCTTTAGTCACAGGACTGGTATCAACGGAGGCCCTGTATAACATAAAATAAAAGAAAGTATAATAACAGTAATCTAGGTTTCAATAATTTGACTTTAACTCATTTTAACCTGCAGCACATATGGAAGAATGTCAGTATTTGAAAAGTGTGGCAATGTACATTTCTTGTACAAAAATACAGTGATAATTTTATTGAAAAATTGATATACTGGCCAAGTATTTTGAAGTATTATGACTCTTGTAGTTGGAATATGTCAGCAATTGAGCCTCTGCAAGTGATGGTCTTTGCAAGTAAATTTCAGTGCAGTCAATTATGGAACACACATCTGGAAATGATTTGAAACAGTCTGGATAAAACTTGATAACTTCCTCTCTAGTTGGCCAGCAAACCAGACCCTCCAGTTCCCTGGCAAGAAAGGTAATCCATGTAGACAGAATGGTGGACACATTCCCCACTGACATTTTTTAAAAATCTATAGGAGATGTCTTCTTCTGACAAATTCTGTCGAAATCTACACAAAGTCATAAACATTTCCTGGACAGGGGTGGTTGTCCTCTTTCTGCCAGGTTGTTTTGAATTCTCTTTTGCTTGATAACCCTTCACTGTGTAAGAATTCATACCCTTGTAATAGTGTAGCTTCTCAGTCTTTGGTAAAAGCTTTGACAAGAGAAAATAAAACATGGACTTGTTTGGAAGTCCTGTATACAACTCGACTAAATTGTCATCGTGTTCAATGTCCTTCAGTTGAAATGGTTTATTTTTCAGATACTCAACTTCGTTCTCGAGCTGCGTAATTTTATCTCTGGCTTCATGAAGTAGACTTTCAAGAACCTTTATTTTACCTCGCAAATCATCGATTCTGTTTTGACAGTTTTGACAACTTGTGAATCCTGTCCAACGAGCACAACCACTTCCACTAAAGTCTTGACTGAGATCGTACGAGTGATCACTGTTCGGTGGTGGAGTAGTTATCTGTTGGTATTCAGAACTCTCTTGGATATATTCAACGGAAGAGTTGGGAGAGACATGTCTTTGAGAGCCGGAAAAAACCTGGAAGTGCAATTTCATTAGCTTGCTATTCGAAACAACGTTGTCACTCTTGTCTGTACTCGTACAAGCCGGAGCACGTTTGGCTTTTTGCCGTTTAACGGGAGATTTATACGATCGCTCGACTCGCTGTCATTTTACAGGTGTTTCCTCTTTTAAACTGGAAATACCAGGATATCCTTTTAAATACAGAGTCGGATGGGGCTTATCAAGACTTGGCCTGCCATGTTCAAAGTGGTTTCAGCAAACTCTTGTGGATGAGCCAACAGTAAATTCAACGCGATTGATTAGAGATGTCCACTTTCTATAGAACTTTGGATTGCGGCATGTATGAAACTTTAAGCGACTTTTAACATGCTTCATTTTTATCCATCTAAGAAAACGGAGAGAAAAATATCCGTGAGGAGGTGAAGTTCCAAATGCAAAACATTTAACTGGTTGTGATTGTTTCGGGCATTTTCACTTACTTTGTTTTGTATCGCCGGTCGTTATCACACCCCCAGCCTGCACAATGATCCTTTTCTCCCATTTTTCTTGTGATTTGGCTTTAGCAAGAGTTTCTTTGGACTTACGAACTGTGTTTCTGCTTGAGTGTTTCGTGGCAAAGATACTCAAATTTCCCGGTTGCAAAGATGCCCCCACGAAGGACTGGGAACTACTCGGTCAAACCCATCAGCCATTGTGCGCGGGGCATTAGAAAAATGGCGTATTTAAACGGAATTTAAACTTACAGTCTAACTGAGGGACATTTTTTTAGTTAAAATTAACTCCTATTTCTAGACTTATACAAACGCATGCCAGCGGTATTCGAATATATATTCAGACATAACAAAATTCAGTGCATTCCAGACTTTGAAGAACATCATTCGATGCCACCACAGTTTCTACCACAGAGAGATTTATCAGAGTAGGTTTGTAGAAGTCAAATGGTGGCTTGGCTTTCTTTCTGTTTAACTCTCCCGCTGTCGAAGTTCCCTGATTTCATTTCTAAGAAGTCTCCAAAGGGAAGGAACGGAACTGTGCTTGAAAATATTGATATTCCTGATCATGATAAAGTGTGCAAACTTGTTTAATAATATTACAATGAGTTGAAAATTGACTTTTAATTTCTTTTTGCCCGTGATAAGTTTTAGCAGTATAATCAGTGTTGTTCTTTTCATTTTAATTTCGTATTTACGATTTGCTCCAATTTCAAATTAAATTTCACAAGAGTACTATTTCTATTTTATAATGCTGCATTTTCCTATCCACTTCTCCCAGGACGTCTCCCATGTGTTGGACGAAAGATCGCAACATTCTTTTGGTTCGTGAGGTACTGGCAGTTAATCCATTTACAGAGCCAAAGGGCAGCAGGGAGAGGGCCAAGTTCTGGGAGAAAGTTGCGATAAGCCTAAATGCAATTACAGCACCTCGTTTCTCAGTTACTGTGAGACCAGTGAGGGATCGGGTGAAGTTGGTGCTAATCAAAAAGTACAAGAAACATATCGCTGAAGAAGAAAAAGCAAGTGGCATACAAGTGGAACCCGAATCAGAATTTGATAGAGGCATGAAGCTGATTTGCGAGAGGGCAGAAGCTTCTGATAGAGATCATCAAGATTTGGCACAAGAAAAGAAAGAAAAATTGAGCACGAAAAAAATGCCGCTGAAGAAATTCGTTTTAAGGCCATGGAGACAATGGGACAAACCCAGAAAAGAAAGAGCGATGACAACGCCAGCATGGATAAGAACCCGGCAAAACGAGGTACGAGAACCAGTAACGACACAATAGTCTACCTAAAGGAAAGGTCCGAGAAAGACTCCAAAATCAAACAGCAAGAGCTTGAGCTGAAGAAAGCAGAGCAGGCAGCCCAAGCAAAGCAGCAAACTGTCCTCACACAACAACTGATTAATCAGCAGCAGCTGCGGCAGAAAATGTTTTCTGATTTCCAGAACCAGCAACAGCAACAGCTGCAGCAACTCAGTCAAATGCAAATGACCTTGTTTCAGCAACAGCAGCAGTAGAAACCAAGCATTGTGGACTGTACTTCAACAGCTTGCAACAAGTAGGATGATGATTCCATAGGAAGATACGTTGTTTTTCGCCTAGATTGGGCTCACTCATTCATTGCCTTCTGTTTGATTGGACTCGAAAGTTTGACTACTTCTAATTAATTTGCACATTTTGGTGACATCGACTATTCCTTCATAATTTTTGGATAGCTGCCAGAAGCCACCCTCTAGGCCACAAGTGACCCTGAGTTAGTTTCCCGGGAACCATCTTGATTTGGTGGTCAATCTCATGAAAGTGTGGGCATTAATTAGAAGTGGTAACCATTTTGCACGTCATGTTGTAATTTCTTTAGCATTTCAACTGAAAATATGCATATCATTGGTTCTGTCTCAGCTGTAATTCATTAGAGAATTGATGCAGACATTGTAAATAAATAAATGTTTTTCTAGTCCAGGTTAATTACAGTCAGATCCATTTTTATGTTTGATGGGCATGAAAAGGGTCGGGGAATGGGAGAGGATGGTTTGCATGAATATACAACAACAACAACAACTTTATTTACAGAGAATTATTCGCAGCTGGACTGGCCTGGCAGGTAGCTGATGCTAATCAGACTAGTTAGTGGAGGGCGACAGACAGTGGTATCCTGTTCACTGTAAGGTGAACAGGATACCAACAAAGTCTTAGTATTAAAAGGGTTGCAGAATTCTGGTAGAAATTACAACGCAAAGATTCTGCAAGCCTGCCGCTGGCTGTACTTACGACGTCTTTGGCTTATCTTTGTCTTTGAGGTATAAGAAAGAGGAGTGATTTTTGTTCTAGGTACATGAATGGGGTTCCATTTCCATGAAAATTAGTATAATATTATAAGAGGGTTGTGGGAAGCTCACTCATAGGAA
Source organism: Siderastrea radians (assembly GCA_964017195.1). Taxonomy (NCBI): domain Eukaryota; kingdom Metazoa; phylum Cnidaria; class Anthozoa; order Scleractinia; family Rhizangiidae; genus Siderastrea; species Siderastrea radians. The sequence goes on along the minus strand of OZ024889.1, from coordinate 31,612,849 downwards.
ACATTGTTTAATACCCTCCCTCCCCCATGCCCTTACCCCCTAGGGTAGTGGCCAAGCTTCAAAGGAAAATAAAACGATATTGCAGAAAAACAAGAAACTGCTTGATACGTTTTATTTGACCAGTTAAATTTCACATTCGACCCATCGACTCAAATGTTAATGACGTTTTTGGCTTGGAGTTTTTAATTTGTATACAAAGCGAATGCTTTCACTCTGTCAAGGGGTAAAAAGGGACTGCACAAAGCCTACTTTCGCATGCTCGTATTTTTTTAAATTCAAAAATTAGGCCTTTGCAATATGGCCTTGTGTTTATGCAAAGTAGTCCTGTAAAGTGGGTGGGTCAAGCTTGAAAAACTCTGAGGTGTCATTCCCGTACAAGCACGTTAAAGCATTCCTGAGTAAGGCAGAAACAATGTAGACTTTCCCGACACTTTGCAAGCCAATCTTCAAATTCTTTTTGAAATCGACGAACTTAAACTAGTTGAGGACATCTCCAAATAACCATTCGACGGAAATTCTGAAGGTTCTCATGGACTTGTTGAAGTTGACCATCTCTGGGGTAATATTGCATTTCTAAAGGGAGCTTGAAGATGAATTCGTAATGGATACACTGGATCTCCGTAGACACACATTGGGTGACCAGCTGGAGAAAATGCATACCGCTCTAGGTCTTGCAGTAGTCCTAAGTCATAGAGCATCCCGGCATGGTGTCTTCGTCCCTCTAAGGAAAAATAAATACAAAAAAATAACTAGGAAATCTTCAAATTGAGAACAAAGAGCAAACAAGATTTAAGTTACAAACTTTACTCACCAACTGGTCCAAACATGTTTCCTATAGAGTACTAAAGTGTGACGTCACGGTGTCATGACGACCAAATTCTTGACTCTAAACAAAGTCACGCAAAGCTCGCCACGACGCCATTTTGGATATTGTCTTCACTTTTGTTCGTTTAAAACCCTTTGTTGTAGTTCACTGGCGATTGTTTAGACTAAAATAATACGTGGTTTTAGATCCAAACTTTGAGTTTCTTGCAAAACTTTTCCGTTCTACAAAAGAAATAACGCTGGACGCGACTGAATGCGTATGTTTTCGATCGATTCGTAGTCAGGGCAAGGGTCGCCATGGTACAGTGCTTTGCTCCGGATTGTAAGCATCAATCGGAATCCCGTAACTGCAAGTTTTTCCTCTTTCCAAATAAAGAAAAGAACAAGGAGGAACACCGTCGCTGGGTTCGTTTGTTGAGGTATGAAACAGTGTTGTTTAATACTACATTTTGATACGCGATTATATGCAGTGAATAAGCTTAATTTGTTGTGGTTATGAAATATACACGAAACTCTGGCTAAAGGTTTCAATGATTTCAGAGCCTTTCATATGACCGTTGAATTAAAACGGTAATATATGGCTTTTTAAATTTAAAAGGATCGAAGATGTGTTTTAGTTACTGGTGTAATGTAAATGTAAACACGAATGCAGAATTAGAAGCTAAGATATCAGTATAACTGCATGCAGAACTGTGTTGTGTTGCAGTCATTTGTGAGCAGTATAAAAAATATATAGTTTGCGAAGAAGTACATTTTTTATAAACACGAAACTTTATTTTAATTTTTCTCAGGAGAGCTGATAGAGAACCAAGCAAGTATTCAAAGGTGTGCAGCTGCCACTTTAGAGATGGATTGAAATCAGCAAGACCTGAGATCTTTGAACGAAATGCAAACAAACTGTTTCCTTCACAGGGAAACCCCCCTCAGAAGAAAAAGAAACTTAATGCAAAGCCTGATGAATCGGCAATCAGTGAAATGGCAGTTGTTACTAATTCTGAAAATATCTCAGACAAAATGCAAAATGGAAGCAATATCTCAAATGCTGAGCAAATAATACTGGAGGTTGAACTTGATTTGACAAAACAAGAGCTTTATTCTTATCAAGAAACTAAACATTACCAGAGGACACACTATTCCGTATCATGTTTGAGCTCAGAAGTCATCCAAATGGAAACAGGGCTGCCCACCAAAGAAGTGTTTGACATTGTAGTGGAGTATGCAGCTAATTTTAAAGAATCAATTTGTTATTATGCTGGGTGGAAAGTTGAATCTATATCGTTTGAAGATCAGATCTTCATTACACTCATGAAGTTACGTCAAAATTACACCAATCTGCACCTGGCTCAGCTTTTTTCTTGCAGTGTTGCAACAATATCTAACATTGTCATAACATTCATTCATGTCCTCCATGGGCTACTGTTTGATGATCTCATGACAACAATCCCTTCCAGAGACAAAAACAAGTTGGGTTCACCATCATCATTTTCTACTTACTCAAGTTGCAGAATTGTTGTTGACTGTACTGACATTGAAGTTGCAACACCTAGCCTTATGAGTCAGCAAAATGCTACCTACTCAAGCTACCGAGGGATGAACTCATTTAAAGTTTTGACAGGAGTAGCACCAAATGGAGTGCTGACCTTTGTCAGCAGACTGTACCCTGGCTCCATCTCGGATAAGGAAATTGTCCAGCAGTCTGGTATTTTGAAGCATTTTGTTCCTGGAGATCTAATCTTAGCAGACAAGGGATTCCTCATTCAAGACATTGTTCCTAAGGGTGTTTCTGTGAACATACCACCCTTTCTTCAACACGGCAAATTTACTGAAAGTGAGGCAAAGGTTACTAAATCGATTGCCAAGTGCCGCATTCATGTTGAGAGGGCCAATGCTAGGCTCAAAGATTTCAAAATTCTCACTTTTGTACCACCCCCTTATTTGAGGTGTTACATGGACAAAGTATTTCAGTTATGTGCTGCTCTTGTGAACTTGCAGTTCCCTTTAATTAAGGAAGGGTGCGAAGGAACAGACTTTGACTGATCAAAGCTAATAATTATGCAAAATGCACTGAGTTTCATGTAAATAGTGAACATGTTTTTTTACTTATCTTTCAATGGGTGTTTATGAGGGATGTATTCAGATAATAAGTTGTTTTGTTAGGAGCTTATTCACTCCCACTTTGAATTAAATAAAAAAATAATTTGTTTTAAACTTTAATTTGTGGACGTAAATCTGAGTACTGTAGTTGAATTTGAAGATTATCGAAGGGAGCCTTAAGAGAATATTTTGGTTACATTTCAAAAAGTTTATTTGGGCTTATATTTTTTTGTTATAATTTTGAAGAAGGGAGTGGGGTGGGAGAACAGTACTGTCACTGAAATATTTGTAATTGTCACACAAAAAATATGACAGCAAAACAAACAGGAAGCCATGCAATGCAGTTTTACCATATGTGGTAAAAATTTAATCTACAACTATGTCACAAACTTCAAAGATTATTTTACCGATTTTATCTGTCCAGACTAACTGAAAGCTTAATTTGAATGGTGTTAACCCATATAAAATATGACCAAATAATATTATAACATAGCTCGCGCGCTGGTCCTACCGAATTGCTATTGAACCATCATGGTGTATATCTCTATATACGCACGGCCGTGCGTATATAACGTGTTGTGTGCAGTTGCATTTTGCTGCAAAGTTCCCGTCGAGTTTAGCGGCGAGTTCCTGTTGCTGAACTTTCCGATAGTCAACGGAAACTAGCGAGGAACTTCCAAATTTTTCTCTTGGCATTGACCTTTTAGCCAGCATAGAAAGCAGCCAACAAGCAAGAGCAAGGCCAACGAAAACGAAGCATGCAGTTGAGTTATGGATGCACTTGGTTTTTTCTGCCTGCAGCGACCAAAAGTGTCTTCTTCGCGAGCAACTCGGCGACTAAATGGCCAAGAAAAATCACCTTACAGCACTGAGAGTTAAACTAGAGAGAGATTACAACAGCGAAATTGTTGCAGAGTGTTTGACTTCTTAGGACGAGCAAGGAACTTTGTTGAAAAACTGAAGAAACTCGAACTTAATTAGTCTTAGGCGTTGTGTTTACGATTTCACTCACCGTCTTCTCTGAACGAATGTTCACAAAGGGTAGGTTTTATACGCAAAACTTTAAAAACCAAAATATCAAGACATGACACAAAATAAAACACAGTAAAATTGAAGCGAACCGTTTAATAATGTGTCACACGTTTTCGGTGATTCCCTACCAAAATCAAGCTAAATAAGCACTGACAACAAGAAAGGACGAATTTTTTCCGGCTATATACTACACAAAATAACATCGTTTTACCTGCAGTCAATGTAGCTCTGTGTTCAAGCAGCTCCAAATGTTCAAACAAAATAAAACGTAATCCAAAATAAGTCGAATGATCGCTTTCCCAGTTGTTTGATTCATTGTTGTTAAACCACATTCCGTCCGCGGCCTCCACTTTGTTTTCTGCTCGTTTCAACTCAGACTCGCGGCTACAATGCTGAAATCATACAGCTTCAATCCGCTTTGGAGGATGAATACAACAGTTTTTTTTCAGGAAACATCAATCTTATACCACATCTTAGAGCGATAATTGGAAGACTTCTTCAAAAAATTATTCTCGTACGTTCACTTCGGAGCAATTTCATTGATTCATTCAGCTTTACAAAGAAATGCTGCAACTACGCGGCAACACTTCGCAAGGTTTTGGCGCCTTTTTCTTTCAGTCATGTGATCGATTATTGTTCCTTTTTTTCTCTTTCTCGTTTTTTTTTCTCGTTCTTTCTTGATTTTTATGGTAACCAGTGACTGAGTTTTGAATCAACTGCGCACTGATTCGTGCTGCTTATAATTTACGGTTTCAACGGAAGCGAAATAGAACTGCGGCACCTTGCGAAAAACTACTATTTCGGCATTTCCACTGGTTATGTTATAAAACAATTGGTTCATGCTTAGCGTGCGTACATCGAGTTATGGATGCACGTGGGAAGTTTGGAGAGCACTCAAGAAGCTAGAGTTGCTCTCGGCTGCGCCTCGAGCAACTCTTACGCTTCTCTCGTGCTCTCCAAACTTCCCGCGTGCATCCATAACTCGATGTACGCACGCTAAGCATGAACCAATTGTTAAACTTACAATTTTTTCCTTGAATAGTTCAAAAGATCCCAAGGGGGGGGATCCAAGGGATCCAAGTGACGGGGATGTGGAAGGATATTTTTGGGGTCGAAATTTTCGATTCCAGAATTTTTTTGGGTCGGGGAATTTGGCAAGTATTTTTTTGGGTGACTTGATTTAAATAGGGGATTTTTTTGGATATTAAAATCAAACTAAAGTGCCTTGGCGCGGCCTTGGCAATTTAGGGGTAATTTGACTAGGGATTTTTTGTTTTTTTTTTTGGTCCAGGGATTTTTTTGGGTAATGTCGGAAGATTTAGGGATTTTTTTGGGTCCTGAGTTTTGCCTCCATTCGATCATCCCCGTCACTTTGATCCCGGTGTACCCCCCCTGGGCAAAAGATCCTATGTACAAGTGTGTCTGTTCTAAATGCCTGATATCAACAAGCAATTGACATCATTTTGTCATTTTAACCTTGTGTACAGCAAAACCTTCTGTAAAGACTAAACTTATGTACTTGTTGGTACACGTTACTGTCAAGTTCATAGCGACAATTTCAACAAAAATAATGTCATTACAGTTCACCTTCAACTATTTTTGGAAAGAGGTGATTAAGATAAAAATCTCTAAGTTGCTGAACTTTCTCAGCCCAGGAATTGTCCCGATAGATTTCTAAAACAACAAAATCCTTTAAAGTCCAAACTACAAAGTAACATTTCCTTCGTTTAGTGAAAAACATGTGGCCCTGTGTTTGGTGCCAGTACACGTGATCTTTTTTAAGTTGGATCATTCCATCCTTTTCTTCCAGGCAGAAGGAACTGTCTTTTACGGCCTCCGCAATTGTCAAATTTCTTTGAGTGTATGGACACTTTGCTTCTAAAACACTGTCATCTTCAACAAGGCCATCCGGGGAGGCACCAAGTATTCCCGACTCATCTAGCCACACTCCAGTCTCTGTCACCTGCAGGCCAGTTTTTAATGAAAACGCTTTCAGGGCTTCTGGCTCATTTGTTACCCCCCATTGTACAGCTTTTACTCTTGACAAGTTATAGTCACCAAGCAGGCGTTTAAGTAAAGAGGGTGTTACTCTCTTGGCATTCAAAACACATCCAAAATTACTGGCTGTAAGTCTACCCTTCCTGACCATTTGCCAGGAAGGATTGTCTCTTTGTCCAGTCGTAAGTTGGCCAACCTCTTTTATGGTTGCCCAGTCCACTTTAACTTTTTCCAGCAAATACTGATGCTGCCCTTGGATGTCTGTTTGCAGCAGAAATTCCTCAGAAAAAATGACCTCTTCAATGGTTGTGACAGGTAGGGGTTTGGACTGGTTCTGAGGTTCAGGGCTCATGAGCCAGTACAGTCCTGTGAACTTTCCGTATTTTTTAAGGCTTTGGTACAGTTTGTTACGATCCTCCACTGTCGGTTCTCTTAGTAGAGCAGTGTACCCCGGTTTTGCTGGAGGAAACATTTCAGAAACTGGCGGGAGGAAGGTGTTTGTGGCCTTCCGTTTTCTCCACTGGCACTCTACGTCTGTTCTGCTAAGGTTGTAGATTCCATGTATAAATAACGCAGCAGCATGGCTACATTTGAATTTCCCTCTCGGGCAGTCGCAATCCGTCGATTTAATATTCTTCTCCTCATCAAGATAAACCTAAAATAACAAAAATCGTGGCTATCTTGGTGTTTGTTGCAACATAAAAAACTGATTTGATCACGTCTCTATGTCTAGCCAAGCAATGAAATATCGGTCGAATTTCACGAAACTACAGTTTCAAATCGAACGGAAAACAAAAAAACGGAGATCCTTTTACACTAAATACTTCAATCTAAATAATGATTAGCGTCAACTTAAGCCAAAGATACTTTATTGGCGTATGAAGGTAGAATAACATTGAAACGACAAGACGTAATTTCGAGTGACTACTTACCGTCACTTTATAGACGTTTTTCTTCATGCTTGCATGGACTTCACCACGAATTATGCCATCAGAATACGTAAAACTTTCCACATGATTCGACTTGTAGTGGTTTTCACCTCTCGTTAACGATTTTTGCTCATTTCCGAAGAAAGAAACTAGCGATGTTATCGACAGCGCCGCCATTACTGAAATCTGTGCGTTTGTTTAGAGTCAAGTTTTTTGGCTGCTGGGCAACGTGACGTCAGCGCTTTAGAACTCTATTATCCCATTCGGCAGTGCTAGCGATTGAAATTTGAGGGCGTGAACCCTCTTATGTTCATTGTAAACCAGTCGCTGGTTTTCTCCTGGCTTGCTAATTGTTCTCACTGTCCCGTCTTTTAAACCAAAACAGTTTTGCAATGGGGCTCCTTGTAATACCATTAATGTAGGTTTCCAGGGAGAGGGGATTAAGGACAGTTTTATTCCACTGTAAAATTCTGTGGCCATGCCTTTCAGATATGAAGTCGAGCACTGTGTTGCTGATCGTGCAAAGCACAGGCACTGGTCTTGCAAATCGCGGTAACATGTTAGAATACCTGCACGGATATGCCAATCTCTTCAGAAGAATGCAGAGCCCTTCCACACCATCAGCGATACTCCTTTGGCTACACGTGAACACATCAGGAACACCAAGAACTTCAGCAAGAAGAGGAATGTCATGTTCTTGAAAACAAAACTTCAATAAACACTCGTCTTCTTTAAGGACATCAAAATCAAAACTTTCGTATGCATCATAAGTAAGATCGAGGTTGTTCGACTTGTTTAAATCGTACAACAGTAAAAATTCTTCATCATCAATCATTCCCTAGTAGTGGCTTAAAAGCAACATATCTCGAACCTCTTTTAAAGACAGCATAGTGGGGTAAAAAAACTCGAGATCGCAACTGACGGGCCCGCTAGAGCGCCAAGTGCTTAATGTTCGTAAATTCGCGCCAAAAAACTAGTCTCTCCCCAGTCCCCCTTTGGTTTTCACGTCACCGTTGCCGTTCTTACCCTTGGTACTTAAAGTTGCTACAGTTTAAGCAGGAGCGAAAAACTCATTGGTGCCAGAGGCTTTTCTTGGTTGCTGATTAAATTTTCGCAGCCTTGCTGCCCCTTGAGGAAAAAAGGAAAACCTCTGGCACTGAGGTTAGAGCCATGTTTGCTTGGTGTCGTGCATGGCATGTCCTGGAGTGGTGCCAGGCTATTTTTTAGTTAATGAGGCAATATGTCGTGACAGCAAGCCAAAACATGCCTAGAAAACTGAGGAACTAGCTCCTAAAAACCGTCTGAATTGGTTCATTCAGCTCTCCAGGATACGCCAAGAATGCACCTCTGGCTCCAGGGTTAAAGGAAATGTATGTTAGTAATTGGGTTTTATCTAGGAACTATAGTATCCTAATAGCGTCGAACGTGGACATGCCTTGGTGGTTGGCCCTGTGTTAAAAACTAAACACAATTGCAACTTTCTAGAGGTAAATTGATTTTCTATCATGCTTATCAGCTTTCGCAGCTATATGTCTACATATATTTGAGATTTCTAGTCAGTATTAAGCGAAATAACTTACCGCTAGAAAGCTGCAATTTATTCCGGTGTCATTGAGGTGACTTCATTTCGTTACTCCTTCTGACAATAGCATTTTTTCTTAATTCTACATGTGTTAACAGAAAGCGGAAAAGTCTACAAGCTTTCATGACGATTCACTCATTTCAATATGCATAATGCGGCCCAGTGCTGCTTCACACACAGCCCCAAGTAAAAATTGCATAAGTGACGGCTGTCAATTAGCAAGTATTGTAGTTGTCAATTACTAGCCTAAGTGAGATCTTGACATCTGCACTTTCATATTAGGTCAGTGGTGTCATGTCCAAAGTTACATTTTATTTAGCCAAAAACCTTGCTGATCCCTTTCAACAGTATGTAAGGATTCACTACTGGCGTGCTTTTAAAGTTTCTTACTGTTGTAAAAAGGAAGGGGTATAACGTTTTTCATGCAAGGAAAGTATGATTAAAAAAAACAGAATTTTGGTAATGACAAGGAAACTAGCTATTACATGCATGGAATGTGAATATTAATACAGGTCACCTTTCAGGTCGCCTTTTTGCTTGCATCGATATCTACTTCTTTGTTCACATGACCAAATGACTATTGAGCCGCAGACAACCTGAAGAACGAAAGCCAACTGAAAGGTCTTTTCGCTTGGCGGTTGTAGTAAGGTGTTATTTTAGAACAGGTGTATTCACCTTTCCATGACTAAATAAAATCGAACTGAAGACCTCGTGCAGACCAACTGCATGTGCACTACAGACGTTTTTCAGACAAGTGATCTGTAGGCTTGCTGAAGGCGGCGTAACAGATGAAATAAAGACCAGTCTGCAGATCTGCTCATTCCATGCGGGTAATCACCCGCCTGTTTGCCTGCATTCGCTATGCTAATCAAATTGTTTTCTTCCAGTTCTGATTGTTTTCAACCGTTATCACTTCAAGATCATTCGAAAATCACTCACTGTAAGCACTAAGTAGTAATATTATTTAGCGGTAGATGTAACAGCTTCCGATAAAGCTGTGAAATATTTTGATTTGATTGACGTTACCTTGATTAGTGCATTAGTTACGCAAACATATAGCTCGTGTTTCAGTTCAAGTTAAGACCCCTTGTGATCAGGACCTTAGAAAACAAGTTAGAACGAAATTCTCGGTAGATAATCAAGACCCGCGAACGTTGGTAAGCAACAATTTACTTATGGTTTATTGTCATGATACGGTAGTTTGTGATTTTACAGTGAGATTTATTGCTAGATTTTACCGTTCGTAAGTCTCTTAATTACCACGTGCGAGTTGTGTAATTTTGATTACTTTCAAGCTATAAACGCAACAATACTTAGATTTTACTTAATGTAATGATTTCAGTTGACCGCTTCGATATAAGGACGCCCCAAGGCTAAAAGAATAGGAATAAAGAAAGAATTGGTGATCCTATATTGGTCTGGTGGTTTATTATCGTCTGCGCGTATATCAACCCGGGAACCGACATTTTCACTCTGGCTTACATCTTTCGCTGCTCTTTCTTTTCTCTTTGTACCGATTTCTAAATCGAATTGTAAGCCCTTTTCGGTGCGGTTTCTGTTGCGACGTTCCGATCGTTCTTCGCATTCTTCGGTATCCACGTGGCTGTTTACTTTAGTTTCTTCATTGTCAGCACGTGTACCTTCAAATGTCTTAACTTGTTCGATATTTTCTACTTTATCGGAATCCATAATTTCAGTTCATACTCAGGTCATGAGAATTTTCTTTCAAATTGAGTTCTTAGTGTTTGCTAAACCCTCGGTATTCGACGGAAACATCTTAGAGTATCCAAAATGGGAAAACGCCTTTGACGCACTGATAGAAGACCAAGTTGTTCTACCCAACTACAACCTTTATTATCTTGGCGAGTACACAAGTGGAGCGGCACAAAAAACGATCAGTGGACTGTTAGGATTGCGGACACAAGACGCTTACAAGAGAGCCAGGAAAACCCTGAAAGAACGTTTCGGAGACCCTTTCAGAATCTACGAAGCCTACAGAGATAAACTGAGAAATTGGTCGCCATGCGTAACCAGTGCGGAGCTCCAAGAATTTAGCGATTTTCTTGTCATGACTCAAGAAACCATGAAATCCGTCCAGTACCTAAAGGAACTCGAGAGTTACTCCACAATTCGAGAGCTTGCGGCTCGCCTACCCACCTACTACAGTAACAAGTGGAGAGAAGTGCAAAGAAAGTAGAAGCGAGGTACGGTGAATACACCTTTGCAAACTTTGTTGAGTTTACACAAGAGGCATCCCTTGACGCCAATCATCCTGTGTTCTCACATGATGCTCTGACCTCAACAAGGAAAGAACTAGAGAAGGAAAGAAGCCCCTCTACCGATAAGATGAGATGGAGCCCCGAGAAAAGAGAGAAGAAAAGACGTCATGGCACCACCCTTTTCAATCAGGGCGACGAAGCCTCGTGTAAAGATCCCACGGACACGAGTTTGTGTCTGCTGTGTAAAGGGAAACAGTGTCATCACATGCAAGGACTTTTTAGAAAAGTCAGTCAAGGAGAGACAAGACCTTTGCATGTCTAAAGGATTATGCTTCTCCTGTCTCAGTCCACGCCACACGGCACGACACTGCAAACGCAAGATCCAGTGCGAGTTGTGTAAGAAGCCACATGCAACTGTTCTCCATCGCTTCCCACCTGAAGAGAAAAAAGAAGAAAGCACGAAAGAAACTGTTAAGGCCACAAATAATTGCGTGAACTGTAGTTACACTACGACCTCTATGATTCTTCCGGTATGGATTCACCACAAGGATGACCCAGACCACCGAGTTAAGTTATACGCCGTGCTAGATGACCGATGACGTAACAAACAACCTTGGAGTAACCGGTCCTGCCATTAAGCTAGAGCTGGGTACCATGCACGCCGTAGAGAACATCGACACGCAAAGAATTGACGGTCTGATTGTATCACGCTTCGACGGTCAAGTCGACATACCTATTCCAAAGGCGTACACCAGACGTCATATACCAGGCCTACGCGGACAAATTCCTCATCCTGAGATGGCCCGCAAGTACGAGCACCTAGAGAATATTGCAGACGAGATCCCGCCATATGATGAACACTCAAGCATCGGTTTATTGATTGGCAACAATTGCATGCGTGCCTTAAAGCCAAGACCCATAGTCCCTGGAAAGTCGAATGACCCCTACGCCATACGCACAACATTAGGATGGGGAGTGGTAGGAGCCAAAGGCCACGGAGATTGTGCAGATGACACTGGCGAGACAGCTGAATGCCACCGTATCGCCACACAGGAAATAGTAGGTGAAGAACAATCGACTGGCATGTTTATCCCTTTGAAGAGTTGTAAAGAGATTATGGCCCCTTCATCCATCAAGAGAATGTTCGAGCAGGACTTTTCGGAGACTCGAGAAACTAACTTGGCGATGTCTCAGGAAGACCTGAAGTTTAAGAATATAACTTCTGGCGGTATTCATAAAGCAGACGATGGACACTATGAAGTTCCCTTACCACTTCGCGACAAAAACGTCCACCTGCCATGCAATAGGAAACTCGCTGACGCTAGACTAAAGCAGCTAAGTAAAAGATTTGCGAGTGACCCGAAATACAAAGAAGATTATGTCACATTCATGGAGAAGATGTTGGAAGACGGCCATGCAGAGAAGGCCCCAAAGCAATACGAAACAGCGTGGTACATTCCTCATCCACACCTGGGGTGTATCACCCTAAGAAGCCCGAGAAACTGCGAGTAGTCTTTGATTGTTCAGCGGAGTTCCAGGGCCATTCTCTTAATCGCCATCTTTTACAAGGACCTGATCTGACGAACTCTCTGATTGGTGTCCTGTGTCGTTTTAGACAAGAACACGTGGCATTTGCTTGTGATATCGAGGGCATGTTCCACCAGGTCCACGTCAATGAGGAGCATCGCGACTTTCTCCGCTTTCTCTGGTGGGACCAGGGAGACACTACAAAGGAACCAACAGAATATAGAATGACTGTGCATCTGTTTGGTGCTACTTCCTCCCCTGGCTGTGCTAATTTAGCCCTACGAACTGCTGCTGACGATGGTGCAAGTGACTTAGGAGTGGATGCAGCTTCATTCATTAAGGAGAATTTCTATGTTGATGACGGGCTAAAATCAGTCCCTATGGTGCCAGAAGCTATTGAATTGATTACGAACGGCACCGAGATATGCATGAGAGGCGGCTTCAGACTCCACAAATTCACATCCAACAGCAAAGAGGTTGTCGAGTCCATACCCGTAGAGTCGCACGCAAAAGAAATCAAAGAAATTGACTTGAACCGTGACCTTCTCCCTCCCGAACGCGTGCTCGGCGTGGAATGGAACATCGAACACGATGCCTTCAAGTTCCGCATCATCCTTAAGGATAAACCACTGACAAGGCGTGGCATCCTATCGACAGTAAGTTCAGTCTACAATCCACTTGGTTTTGCTGCCCCCTTCCTGCTTCGAGGGAAAAGAATACTGCAGCTGCTATGCAAGGAAAACATTGGTTGGGACGATGCTATACCTGATGAACTACGGATGCAGTGGGAGATGTGGCGGAGTGAACTTCCTCTCCTGGAGATGGTAGAAATTCCAAGACGTTTCAAGCGTAAGGGAATGGATAGCCTTAAGAAGATCGAATTACACCACTTCTCGGACGCTAGCACAGAAGAGTACGGCCAGTGTTCCTACCTCCGTCTTGTAGACACCAGCGACCAAGTACACTGCTCACTGGTGATGGGGAAGGCACGTGACTCCTTTAAAGCCGATCACCATACCGCGCCTTGAGCTAACAGCTGCCCTGGTGTCCGTCAAAGTTAGTGACATGCTGAGCCGAGAGCTTAGATATGATGAATTGGAAGAAGTGTTCTGGACCGATAGCAAGGTGGTCCAGGCATACATCCAGAATGATGCACGTCATTTCCACACCTTCGTTGCGAACTGGGTTCAACAAATCAGGGAACGCACCGTACCAGAACAGTGGCACTACGTTGATGGAAAGAAAAACCCCGCTGACGATGCTTCTCGTGGTCTAAGTCCCAAAGACCTCCTTCAATCCTCAAGATGGTTACGGGGACCTTCCTTTCTGTGGGACCACTGCGGTAGCTGGAAGGACTTCGATAAGAGTGGTTTTGTTTTTTGATTTTATCGAAGGATTACGAACCGATGGCTGATACTTTTCAAGATTTTAAATCATCCCTAGGGGGTACCAATCAATTGGTTTTCGTTGCTGAAAACTCCGAAACTGCTACAGATTAGGTAGCAAAGCTTTCAGTTACTGTAGAGGAGCACAAAATCCGAGAAAGAAGTGTTGTCGGAATGCGGTGGAGTGATTTTCAAGTTTCCATGGAACATTTCAGGGTCACGCCTGGTGAAATGTCTTGAAACACAAGATCACTCTCCATGCATTCTACGCAACCTTCCAGCTCACGACAACAACAATCGCTGATGTTCTGCAATGAGACGACACTGCAGTTTCCACATTTGCACCTATATAGAAAAATGTGTGCTTTGTTAAGAGGTCTACAACCAAGAAAGATTCTCTATGCTTGAATTCATTTTTAATGTGAGAAGAGCTGGATAGCAAGAGCAAAGAACACGACTAAGTAACAGGTAAACGTGTACTCATGCGCGAATCTTACCATTCACTGACTGCTAGATTGCCCTCTAATCGCTTCTTTAACTTCTCCAATTCTTTGTCAGCCTTCATTTCTTTTTCGCATTCAGCAGTCCGTTCTGCATCAGCTAGAAGGTTGTCAGCAAATGCCATGGCAGCACCTTCATCTTCACTTGACAGCTGAGATATGAAGTTCGCATCGTGTTCTGCTTCTACCTTGAATTCCGAGGTAAAATTCATTTCTCAATCTTCTGAATACCCATCTCGACTCTAAATCTATTTCACAGGACAACATTTTCAATTTTTATGAAACTCAACTTGGTTTAGATCAACTCGTGACTAGAGATATTGAAAGCTTTAAATAAACCAAACAAATACTGAGCAGTGCGTGATTTGAGGTCATATGACATCACAGTGGCACCTCATCCCAGATCCTTCTTTTGTTCGAACTTGAAGGAAAATTTTGACAAATTCAAAAAAATTCATACAAAATCGAGGATTCAACCAAATCAAAAACTTTTGTGAAGAAATACTCCAGACAGCAGGTTGATTTATTAAACCGAAAAATATTTTTTGGAGTTAGGTGCACTTTAATTCAGTGAGTTACTGCAAGAGAGTTGAATATACTATTGTTATTATTATAGCAGAATTCACGACTGTATGCTAAAAGCTAAACTAGCTACACAGGGCGCATAGCATAACCTGTGAGCCTTGGACTGAAAAAAAAAATGTATATAATAATAATAATGTTTGTAACTAAGAGGTACTTATGAAATAAAGAAATACTAAAATCTAACATCTAAAATCTCAACCATCCATAAACTAGATAAGATGACAGAGCTCTAGATTTGTACATCCCTCAAGTTGCAACTTTGAAAGTTCGGGCAATGTTGAGTGTGCCTGACAGTACCGCCTTCTGCATTTTCCTCAGCACCTCTCTACTCCAGCTCCCTACGATCTCGTGCATCATAGTGTCCATCTCCCGTGACCACCCCCCAAGGGCATCTATGATGATGTTGTGCCCTGGGAACTGTTGTTTCAATTCCCAGTGCAGGGGGCCATACTTGAGGGTCTTCTCCTCGTCCTTCTTCTCTCTGTTGTTGACCCATGGACAGCTCATCTCTAGTGTGGTGACTTGCTTGCTCTTGTGATTGACGATGCGGGCATCCATCTGTTGGATCTCATCTCTTGATGTTCTGCAAACATTAGCACATTCCAGTATGCTTGTACATCATCCGACTCATATACGGGCTTGGACTTGACCAGTGGGTACCAAGGTGGTATCTCATTTATGAGTCCCAGGCCATGCAGCATCTCGTAAAACAGTACCTTCAACGCTGAGTTTTTTTTTTTTTTTTTTTTTTTAGATTATGTATGAACTTTATTTCAGTGCTTAAGAATTTCGAGGCTAATTTTGATTTCCAATAGCTTCTGGATATGTTCACACTTGGCGTCTGTGCAGCGGCACAGACTGGTGCTGTGTTTTTTTTTTTTTTTTTTTTTAATTATAAAGTACCTGTCTTTTCAAACATTACGTTATTTACAGATACAAAAGCTTTACATTTAAGACGATAAGTATACAAAACAGAAAAACTGAGGTAAATAGACAACTTCATGACGACTACAAAGACTAATTACGGGAAAAAAAGAAGCAGAAAAAACAATAATAAAATAAATAAATAAAATAAAGTGCCTTACGAAATTTCACCGAAAAGAGATTTAGAGTTGAATTTGAGACTTTGAACTACTTTTTTCGATAGATATTTTATCTTTTAGGAGGGCTAGGAAGGTTTCGAAGTAGTAGTGTTGTTCATCTTTCGAGGCAGTGTAGATATAGTATTTAGCAATAAGTACACAGAGGTTTAAGCCAAGTCGTAAAGGAGAGTTAATTGTAAGACCATAGATAATGTTTTTCTCGTGTAACTCAATGGAATCATCATTTTTGACGTTCTACCACGTAGCAAACGTATTCCAGAAAGCCTGAACATTCGGACAAGAGACAAAAAGATGTCTCAGAGTTTGCGTTTGCGTGCATAGGTGACATTTATCATGATCCTTGATTTTATCCCTGTAAAGGGTGGAATTGGTTGGTAAAATATGATGGATAATTTTGAATTGGAAGATAGAAAGTCGAATGTCTTTTGTTACTTTAAAAGGAATATCGTAGATAGCGCGTATTGTGCTATCGTCCAGGCTCAATTGCCTCATTCTTCTTTCTGCAGTCGGAGTTTCAAACTTTTTGTCTATAAGAATTTTGGTAGCCACTTTGCATGACAATTTACCGATATCTATCTTCTGGTTATGATCCGATTTGCGCTTGGCTTCGTCAGCAGAGCTTTTTAGTAAACGGATCCAACTGGCGGGTATGGCATTACATAAACCACAGTACTTAAGAAATGTTGTTTTGATTTGGAATTTAGTACAGAAATCATTAAATGTTAAGAAGTTGTTTCCACAGAAGATATCTTTGATTCGGACGACTCCCGATTCATGCCATTTTCTATAATACACGGAGAAGCCTTCAATTTTGATAAAAGAGTTGTTCCATATGATTTCATTAAATATTTGTTCTTTTGTTTCTGGAGTGTGTTGGTTAATAGTCTGCCAGATGTAAAATACGTCTTTGTAAAAGTCAATTGGAATATCTATTTTAAGCGATTTTAGGTTATAGTTGCATTTGAATAGGAAAGGTCCTCCTAAATGCTTTATATATGATAACGGTATGTGACTCCAGCATGCATTAAGATTGCTTTCATGTAACCTTCGTATCCAGGAGACTTTCAAAGCTTTGGTAATAATATCAAAGTCCGGTAGATCTAAGCCACCTTTTGTTTTTGGTCCTATCATTGTCGTGTGCTTTATTTTAGCAGGTTTACTGTTCCAAACAAAATCGGAAATGATTTGTTTTACCAAGACTGGAAAGTTTGGCGGAAAAGACAGCATTGATGTGTTATAGATGAGTTTCGATAGTCCGAGGGTTTTGAGGATAGTTATTCGGCCATACAAAGTGAGGTTTCTTGGAAGCCATATGTTAAGTATGCTTTTCATTGAAGTCAATTTTTGTTCAAAGTTTTTCTTGTAAGAGACTTCCTCGTTGTAGGTAAAGTCAATACCAAGGGAATTTATCGGTTTTGAGGGCCAAGTAATATCTAAAGGAGCTTCAGGGTTGTGTCTGAGAGCACCTAGCCTCTTTGCAGATGGAAAAATTCCGACGCGTAGCCATTATTAACGACACAACTGGAGATGTCGGTGTAGAAGGTTTTTACCCACTTTTGAATGTAAGGTCCAAAGTTAAACGACTGCAAGGTTTTGTTTAAGAAGTTCCAATCGAGCGAGTCAAAAGCTTTTTTGAAATCGATGAAAATGGCGAGGCCGGGAATGTTTTCTAGGGATGTTACTTTCATTATATCTTGTATAAGTCTGATGTTTTGTCCGATATATCGCCCTTGGATATACCCTGTTTGATCGTCGTTTATGATTTTTGGGAGAACTTTAGATAGTCTGCTAGCTATTGCTTTAGCTGCTATTTTATAGTCTATATTGAGAAGGGATATCGGCCTCCAATTTCCAAGTAGAGTCTATTTTTTCGTTTCTTTGGCACTACTTTAATAATGCCTTGTTTTTGGGTTATATTTAGCTTTCCGTGCGTGAAAGCATAATCGAAACTTGAAACCATCTCATCGCCTAGTAGTGGCCAGAAGTGTAGATAAAATTCTACTGAAAGGCCGTCGCTTCCTGGGCATTTGTTCTTTGCGCACTCTTTTAATGTTTTAAAACATTCTTCTTTCGTTAGGGGTTTTTCAAGATCGGTTTGTTCAGCGTCGCTTAGACGAATATGTTTTGCATCATCGAAGAAAGTCTTATCATACGACCTATCGGTTGGTACGGCGGTGTAAAGATCCGTATAAAATTTTTTTTGGCATTTTAAGATCTCGTTCGCTTGTGTTATTTCTTGATCATCTTGCGTTTTGAGTCTTGCAATAAAGGAATTGGAATGTTGCCTTTTTTCTAAATTCAGGAAATATTTCGTATTTTTTTCGCCATGCTCGTGCCATCGGGTTCTACTTCTGATAATAGCACCATTAGTTCTATACTCCGCGATTTTGTTTAATTCTGATCGAAGTCGATAGAGTTCTATGATATTTTCTTTCGATCTATTCGTTTCTAAGATTTTCATTAAGCGCTCCATGCGACCCGAGAGCTCTTTTTCAATGTTTCTGCGTTCTCTGTTTTTTCTTTTAGAGTACTGAACGCAGAAACCCCTTATTTCCATTTTGATCATGTCCCAAGCAAGGCCTTTGTCTGAAAGATAACTATACTTGTCTTTGAATTGGGGAATTTTTTCTGAAAGTTGGTCAATAAAGTTGTTGTCTTTAAGAAGAGAGTTGTTAATTTTCCAGAAACCAGGGCCTCTTCGAACATAGTCTTGGGACTGGATTGTCAGGGTGATAGCAGAGTGATCTGTTAAAGTAGAGTTTTTGATGTTCGTGTCTAAAGCGAGAGGTTTAAGATCTTCAGAAACCATCCAGTAGTCCAATCTGCATTGTACTTTGAAAGCTTTGTCTCGCCATGTGAATTGTTGTTGATTAGGGTGTTGGCACCTCCAGACATCAAGGAGTTTCAAAGAACTGCATAAGTTTCTAATTTCACTAATTACGTTATTCTTCTTGTTTACGTCGGATCCGCCAATTTTATCGCAAGGTGTTAACGCGCAATTGAAATCGCCGCCGACAATCATTTTGTGATCTGAGCGATGTTTAAGAATATTGAGTAAATTGGAGTAAAAATCTTTTTGATCAGTGTTATTGTTAGGGCTGTAGATGTTGCACAGCTGAAATTCAGTATCATGAACAGTTGCTTTGAGTAATAAGAATCTGCCATTCTCGTCTGCGATGATGTCATCCACATGAATGGGTAATTTAGGACCTTCAACGCTGAGTCGTGTCGGGAGAGGTACTTGTTTTGTGCCTGCGCACTGCACCCGGACAAGATGTGTGCAATGCTCTCTACGGCCTTGCCGCACAACCTGCACATCGCCTCACCCTCCGAACCTGTATGGGTCTTGTTATCATTAGGGGTCTATATTATTATTATTATTATTATTATTATTATTATTATTATTATTATCACACCCCCTCATTTACTTTTCTGTGTTTTGATTCTTCTTTTTATATTTTTATTTCCATTGGTAGCACGCAATTGTTTTATTACGTATTCGTTTGTTGAACGTATTGATAAGGAACCACTTTGTCACTAACCACAAGTAAACACTATTGTAACTGCACTTTTTTGGTCTTTTGTAATTCTTTAATTAAAAAAAGCCTTGTAGTAGTGCTAAGACCGTATCAAGGAAATCTCTTGAGAGCTATCCTCATCTCAAGTCAATAGAAGACAAATTACACCTCTCTGGGTGCACTGTAAATCTCATTGGCACTGACTTTGTCGACGCATCTTTGTTGATATCCACACAGTCAGTGGTGATCCAGGAGAACTTGTTGCAAAGAGGAATCAAGTTTGCAAGAAGCTTGGATTCGAAGGACCTACACCCTCACTGGAACTAGCATCTATGCATGCTGATGAGAAAATCATCACTTCAAAAATGAGTGGCCTGGTCGTCATGATAAGCTTGTGAAAATGGAGCTAGCACAAATCCAGAGAACAATTTCCCGCAACCAGGGACAGTTTGCAAGCAAAATTCCCACATGTTACAAAGATCTCAAGGTTGGTCTACTAATTGGCAACAATTGCGTTCAAGCAATCAAGCCATGAGATGTGATTTCACGAAAACCAAAGACCCAGTATGCCATTTGTACTGCTCTTGGATGGGGACTGATAAGCACCTTGATTCCAAGAAAAGGAACAGAAGAAGATGGCAGTGCTGCCTCCGCTGATAACTATAGAATTACAACTACAGTGTACAACTTTGCACAGCAAGGACATCATAAGGAAGTCACGAATCCCTTTGCAGTTAAGAAAATGTTCGAGCTGGACTTCTCGGAAGGCAGAAGACACGAAAAACCAATGTCACAAGAAGATTGAAGATACTTACAAAGGATGAAGGCTGGCATCCATCTCACCAAAGACCACCACTACAAAATCCCCCCCCCACCCCCAGAAGAGCTGCAGTAATCCATCTCAGCCAGTTGAAAAGGTGCTTTGCAAAGGACCCCAATACAAGCAAGATTACATCACCTTTATGAACGCCATGATCAGAGCAGGTTACACCAAAAGGGCACCTAATGAGAACGCAAAATCATGGAATATCCTGCACCATGGCATGAGAGTCATGTTCGACTGCTCGGCAGAATACGAAGGCCACTCCCTGAACCAACAGCTCTTGCAGGGACCTGACTTCACTAATTCAGTGCTGGGTGTCCTGTTCCACTTTCCCCAAGAACCCATTGCACTTGCATGTGACATTGAAGGGATGTTCCACCAAGTAAAGGTGAATGAGGAACATTGCGACTATTTGCATTTCTTGTGGTGGAACCAAGGCGACACACCCAAAGACCCTGCAGAATACAGAATGACCGTGCACCTCTTCGGTGCTGGATCCTCAACCTGTCTCTCAAAACCACAGCTGAAGACAATGAAAGTGACCTCGGAGCTGATGCTGCAGTTTCTCCGTAGGAACTCTTACGTAGATGATGGATTGACGTCTTTCAAGATTTCAATCCATCACTTGCATAAAAAGAGAAGCAAAAGAGAGAGGCAAATAATGTATAATGAAAATTTAAATTAATTTTCCTGTAATTTTAATTTCTGCATTCAATTTATAGCTTAGTTATTAAGGATTCGCCTAATTTAGGGGAGCCATGTTACTGCTGCAATGTAGGCACAGCTACCGTATTTATTTGGCTATGGGCCGATCCCGGCTATAAGCTGAGACCCCAAACTTCTAACTTGTAAACTCAGCTGGATCACCACAAAAATTTAAAGCAAAACACTCGGCTATAAGCTGAGACCCCTATTTCAGTCTAAATGTTCATAACAGACATAGAATTTTTGCAAAAACACACCGATCGAAAGTAGTTTAATCACAATGAATGGCTAAAAGAAAACTATGTAACCAGTAATGCTTCTTAGCAAAACACGCGAACCATGTCATGAATAATAAGAAGCATCGACAAGTATAAGAAAGCAAGACTGACCTCTCAGAAAACACACACTATTGCAAAACGTTAAGCAATAATTTATAAATATTAATTTCGGCTATTGATCTGAAAACAGCAAATCAGTTAAGATGAATTTAATGTGATCCTACCAAATCAATAAAAGTTAGTGCACAGCATTAAGTAAACAATCTGAGTTCAGACACCTTTCTCAATCATTCAAAGTCAATCGTTCACAATCGTTCAAAGTCAATCCGTGATCATGCCCAAAGCTTGTCGTACGTTGTACAGTCTCGCCTTCAAACTGAAAATTGTCACAGAAGCAAACCTCTTTAATGGAGAACTGAAGCTGTCAGCAAAACGCAAGACAATGGGTTGCTTTATGCCAAAGTATCCTGAACTTGATCAAAGGATGTTGGAGTGGTTTAAAGAGCAGAAAAGTCAAGATGAGTGCTTTTGGTCGTTGTGTGTTTTTTAAAATGAACAAAATTCTCGTGTTGTATGACTTGCATCATATGACAAGTTTGTTTACGTAGCCATGGGAACAGATAATTCTCATTGGTCAGTTTGACAAAGGCATCAAAAAATTGTTCGTTTCTTGCATCCTTGTATCTTTTAATAAGAGTTTTCCTTTTGTTCAAACAGCAATTGCTGTTAGTGGATTAATGTTGCGGTTAAAGGCGAAAGAATTCTGTGTTGATCCCAAGCTCAAAG
Organism: Siderastrea radians; assembly: GCA_964017195.1. NCBI lineage: Eukaryota > Metazoa > Cnidaria > Anthozoa > Scleractinia > Rhizangiidae > Siderastrea > Siderastrea radians. The sequence goes on along the minus strand of OZ024889.1, from coordinate 31,590,960 downwards.
CGTCCCTCGGTTGGTACCAGAATTGAAAACGGCGGCATTCCATCAGCCTTCGCACGAAAACCACCCTCGCGCAGCATCTCCCCAACGATCTCAAAGAGCAAACAGTCAAGTTCCATCGGTTCGTCATCGCAGCCCGTCAGCGCTACGAATATCCCTTGACCAGGATTTACAACATGGACGAAACACCTATGAGGTTCGAACCCCATCCAGCCGCACACTTGAATTCAGCGGCAGCAGAACCGTTCCCGTTAAATCTTCTGGTGCTGAGAAAAGGAGCGTTACAGTGACTCGTGGTCGCCGCTGACGGGAAGAAACTACAACCTGTAGCTACCTTCAAAGGCGTGCGAACTCCCAGAGACCTTCTTGTTCCAGACTCCTTACGAGTGACATTCCACAAAAAAGGATGGATGGATGAACCTGGTAAGCATTTGTGATTTCATAATTTGACATTTATACCATTTACACGAGTTTCGCTTGCATCATTTTTTCAGTGTTTCATTCTTTTTCGAGTTCTACTCGATTTTTACCTTTCCTTTGATTGAAGATGTAAAAGAATGGATTCGTACATGTCTACCAAGAAGTTCTATAAATGAGCGATTGCTGTTGGTTTGGGATTCCTTCTGTGCCCACCTGACAGACTCGGTGAAAGCAGATTTGCAGCGACAAAGGGTCGACATAGCAGTTATTACTGGCGGGCTGACTCCAGTGCTACAGCCACTAGACAAGTGCCTTAACAAGCTGTTTGAGGACAACATAAGAAAGCAGTACCTGTCGTGGATGTTAACGAGCCCCTTCGAGTTCACTCCTGCTGACAAGAAGAAAGCTCCATCAAGGAATCTGGTACTCCATTGGGTAAAGCAGGCATGGTGCGATATTCCTGAGGAGATGGTGAGGCGAACATTTAGAGTTTGCAGTATCTCCAACGCGCTCGACGGCACAGAAGATGATGCCATCTACGAAGAAAAAACGCCTGAATTCGCTGATGAAGAGGACGAAGAGATGGATGATGAATTCGACACCCACAGTGAGGACAACGAGCAGTAAGCCGAACAGATTATAATATATAATAATAATAAAAGGAAGCGCCCGTCACGTAAGTACGTGGTTTTCAGGGAGGTCCTCCATAAAATAAAAAGTATTAAAATCTAAAATAAGAAATACAAATGTCACAGATCTAAAATATAAAATATACAATGCTTAAAACTACTAAAACTAACTACTGTCCTAAAAAAAAACTAATTACAAATAATTATCTATTAACAATACGTCGTACATCTAAAAAAAATATTTATTTATCGTCTAAAAATGTTTATCCATCAAGAATCTTGTAAGGTTTTTCTTAAAAATTGTGCATGGCATTGGCTTTCTTAAAAATACTGGGAGAGACATCCAGTCATTTACAAAACGGGAGTAGGACACTCTCTTTCCCCATTCCGTTTTAGGTGTAGATTGATTCAACAACAAACAAAACGGCTCCTTTAGGAACCACCACAAAATAAAGTTTATGACCAACATATAGTAGCTTGAGTTTATTTGTTTGATTTCGTTCGGCTTATACGCGAACACATGCCCATTTGTCATTGCTCTAATAAGTTGAAAAAGCTTTGTTTCACAAAAAATCTCGGCTATAAGTCAAACCCCCTTCTACAGCTCAGATCTTACCAAATGTTAGCGTGAATTTGTGTAGAAATCGCTCCGCTTATAGCCAAATAAATACAGTAAGTATGTTATTGTATTAGGTTACATTTTGTAACTTGCCATATGTGGCAAGTATTTCGTGTCAAAAACAATTTAATTCATACAAATTTAGTTCAGAAACGTGTGCAAAGAGTGAAGACCTCAGAACAATTATTGCTAGAGAAAGATTTCACAGATTCCTTAAGGATATTAACCCTGTAATGCTGGTAAGTTAATCTCTCCTTTACTCAGTTATTTAGCTTTATATAAACATTCAAGTTTTTCAAATGCCAGACCGCTAACGTGCGATTCACAGGGTTCAATTTATCCTTGTGTGTTGTCACTGTTCTCGTGCATGTTAGTAATGTAAATTTTAATTGTAATTTCAGTTGATCTCTCACATTCATCAAGGACATAAATCCATTTAACGCCACAAAGCCTGGATCATTTTCCTTGGGTTGTGGTGTGCATACAACGACAACTTTTGGGTGTTAAGAAAACAAAAACTTGTGGCACAGTTTGAGTCTGGCCACCTACAGCTGTAACTGGAGTCACGGCCTTCAGGGTCGTTTGGGCACCTAGTGTAGTGACGAGTTTCTTGTTTTTCTTCACAAATGTTTCAAATCATTTGCAACATTTCTCCCATCACCGCCTAAACGGTTCATAACTCTTCCATGTATAGCACTGTGTGCACTTTCGTACACTACAGTGCCACACATGAGACAAAAATTTCACTGCTTTGTATGCATACTTATCCAGAAATAATGCATTGAATAACCATTATAATACTCAAAGAAAACAAAATCCATTCCACCCCAACAAAATTCACTCTTTTTCAATTTAGATTCTGTTGATTTCACATCAGACATTTTTCAACAAAATGCTTATCTGATTGAAATGCAAAGGCATCTACAGGTCAAGAATGACGAACTCCATGGAGAAACTATAATTCTAGAAAGTTATATTAAAGGTAGAAAACAATAGATTCAAACTTGGTCTGAGCTTAGTTCATAGACTATAGAATCTGGAGTTGCCTAATGTTACTTTGCCATTTTGTACTAAGCACAACTGGTTGTATATAGTCCTTGTAAATCAAGTTATGTTGGAATTCCCTTTAGAACTGAAGAGTTCCCTAAGACACTGCGGGAATCGGTAGTGCTTGTATCACATCCTCTCACGTCCCAGTGCCTCATGCAAAAATGAAAAAAAAAGTGCCTTAATGTAGTGAATATCTGAGTAACAAAATGCATATAATATTTTTATTTTGTCTTCTTTGAATTCGCTTTATGAAAGGGGACACATCTTTCAGTGCTCTGTTGAAACAGTTCCACAAGGCCCTCACCTGACACTATGCCAATGGTGGAGCAACAATGAGCGTCAAAAGTGTCGAGACATTCCCCTTTTTTTGGCATACCTAGCTTTAAAATCCCCCTTACCCACTAGAATATATACCCCCCATCCCCCCAAACAATGTCGAATTTGCTAGGTGGGAACCAGCGTTTATCCCGGTACAACATTGGATAGGGGGAGGGGGGATTTGTGTTTGAAAATCTTTGCTGAACAGCAAAAAGTGAAACTGAGAACACCGCCATTACATTTTAGAAAATGTCTCAACTACTTTTGTCGCTCATTGTCCGAGGTGGTCATATTGTCAGTATTGCCTTTTTTGTTGTGGACGGGGTGCTATCAAGTCTTCACGATATTTATATTAAGGAAATATCTGCCAAGTAAAGTACAGATTTAGAACATTGTCATGTGTAGTAGTTTTTAGCATTAAAAAATCAAGTTTTTAGCTAACGAATTTTGTGATATCTTTTGGTCGTATCAAATGTCCATTTTCAAAGTGATTGTTGTCGTCTTCGGCACGTTCACAATCAATTTTGCAAGGCATAATAACACTTGTTTTCCCTTCTTGAAGTCATTATGGAAATGATAAAAGGATATGAGTCCGATTCAGCTTCCTCCGAAGCAAGTGAAACACAGGAGCATACTGGTACCAAGATGCCTGAAGTAAACCAGCAAGAGATCAATGCTCGTGCTGTACGTAAAGTGTACTTAATAACGTACAGTCAAGCAGATGAAGCCCGCTTTCCTACAAGACAGTCTTTCGTTGAAGCCGTTGTTCATTCTTTCTATATAATTCAGTGGTGTTGAAAATAATTCAGTGGTGTTGTTCCATGGAAAGACACCTTAATTCTGGTATCCACTACCACATGGCTGTCAAGTTGGATAAAAATCAACGGTGGTTGTCTAGTAAGAGGTTTTTGTTAGAGCGGTGTGGAATCTCGCTTCATTTCTCCGCTATGCACGCAAATTATTTTAGTGCCTGGCAGTACGTGACAAAAGAGGATGAAGATTATATTCAGAGTTCTGGCCATCCAGATCTGAGCAATAGTAATCCGCCAAGAACGAACCGGGCTTCTTTTGCTAATTCACTAGCAGCAAACAGTAAGCAACCAAAGAGAGGTTTAAACGATGACATGGGCGACGAAGATGACGAGTTCCAGCACGGAAAGATTGACGAAATCGAAGCACCAACTAACAGCAAATCCAACAAGGCCAAGGGAAAGGCAAAGAGGAAACGCATGACAAGCTATGAACTTTCTGAAATCATCCTCGCCAAGAATATCAAGTCTCGCACAGAGTTACTTGCTCTTGCAAGAGAACAGAAACAAGAGGGGAAAATTGATCTGGCGGAGTTTATCGTTAACAGGGGCGCTAAGGTTGTCGCTGAAGTTTTGGAAACTACCTGGGAAATGGAGAATTCAAAACAACAACTGGACAGACAGACGAAAACAAGAATCGAACTGATAAATGAGGCGAAGGAAGGACAGTGCGTGGAGGGTTGTTATGGGCAGTGGTTGACATGTGCTAAAGAGGTACTGGAATGTAATGGCATCGATGCTCAGTATTATGGCAGGAGTATTCAAGATTTACTAGAGAAGGGACGGGGAAAATACCATAATATCATGAATATTGGTGTTGCTAACTGTGGTAAAACCTTTCTGTTGAATCCTCTAAATGTTATTTTTAATACCTTTTCAAGTCCCGCATGTACAAGTTTCGCGTGGGTGGGCGCAGAAAAGGCAGAATGCAGTTTTCTTAATGATTTCGGGTGGTCGCCTTGCATTATTCCGTGGCATGACCTATTGTTATTACTGGAAGGGCAGTTAGTACATTTGCCGGCTCCAAAGTCACACTATGCAAAGGTCATAGTTTTTGACAAAGATACGCCAATTTTCGCCACAGGAAAGAATGAAATAATTTTCGTCAAGAGTGGAGCCATTGATGACAAAGAGACTGAGATGATGGCTGTGCGCTGGAAAATATTTCGTTTTCATGCGCAGATTCCACAGCAGCAACAGAAAGAAATCCCGCCATGCCCGAAGTGTTTTGCAATTTTAGTTCTTGGAGGAGACAGTGATGACAGCGTCGCCGAGATAACGAGTAAACACGAGTAACCAAATAGAAAGACAATAAGTGTTCAGTGGTTACTCGTGGTTACTCGTGGTTACTCGTTGAAACTGGAGAAATATAGCTGATATATTCATTTTGTTCACGGCATATATTAAAACAGAGACAATACTACATATCTGTTTGATTTATTTGGCAATTTCACCATTACTTTAAGTATAAAATACACATTCAAGCAAGGAAATGTAACGATTACGCAAGGTCACGCGCTCAAGTTCAGAGTGACGTAGCTGAGCTACAATGTCACGCGAGAGACGGCACTTTTCAAAGACTGAAGTATATGATCCACAGATAATAACGCATTTAATATTTGGTTCGCTGTCCTTTTCTTTGTATAACTAACTCTATTCTCTTCTGCATTGTTTCTATCGTCTTGTCAATTATCTTCTTATCCAGGGACCTGATCGTGTCCTCCACGCGTTTACAGAAATCTGGAAAGGTTTCATAAGTTATATTCTTCTTCAGTGCATCGTCCCGCAAATTATTTTTCACTACGTGAAAGATAGATTCTACACAATGAATGTCTCCGCTCCTAGGTGGCAAGGACATCAGCTGGGCCCCTATCTTTTGCCATGCGGAACGTGCTAGCGCTGAATTCTGACTGGGATCGCCATCTTGCATAAAAAGCTTCCACGTACCCTTATTGGCGTCCCTAAACATCCGTTCAAATTCTCGCTCAATTAAATCCTTAAAATAGGCCCCGTTAAGATTATCGTAGTGTTCACAGAGTATGACTCCTTCCCTATAGGTTATAGCAACCATAAATTTGGCTACTCTTCCCCCTGTCCCACAATGCGAGCCTTTCGCGGTGTAGCCGAATGCTAAGCCCTCGTCGTCTTTACGCCAAATTCGTCCTTTCCGCGATTATATTTGTGGACAAAACTTACTCCATCTAAATAGAATGCAATCTCTTTTGTCCAAATATCTTCAGTATGTTCGCGTTTCATCTCCCGTGCGAACTTTAATCGCTTGACAATATCCTGTTCTGTTAAGAATCCTTTTTGTCTCGTGTGTAGGTATTTGTAACCTTGGGAACGTAAGAAACGTTAAACAGTCCTGCAGGATACGTTAGTGGAATTAATACCTGCTTCTCGCATAAGTCGCTTTACAGTAAACTGTCCTTCTGCTTTTCTCAGTGGATGAATTTTTTGCAGCAACATGCGCTCCTCTCGGGGTCCTAGTTTGCGTGGCCGACCATAGACGGTGTCCTCACTTGCACGAGCTTTCTTCCGTTTTGCATCCTTTTTTTGCTTTAAAATTCGATAAAGTGAAGCCCGCGATATATTAACTTGCTTGATAATGTCCTTTTTTCTCAGGCGTTTGCATTTCATTGCAAACAGGACATACGCACGTTGAACTTCGTAACCTGGAAACGTGAAAGATAATCGGCACGAGAACTGATAAGCCCTGGAATATGACCAGCTTGAAACAGAATGTTGTGTCTAAGACAGCTTAAAATTAAGTCCCTAAGGAGAGCCATAAGAGCTGTATGCTTAGACGTCTGTTTACTAATGATATCAACAATATGAATGGCAATGACGATGGGAAAGAGCTCTAAAACAGCTATATTGTAGGTCTGCCAAGAGGCCGGCCAAAGACCATGCAACCAATGCCTGCCAAAATCAGCTCCAAAGCGGATCGCACCAGCTGAGTCGGTACAGAATTTAAGAGTATCCAATGTCCCCCAGACGTCCTCGAGAAAAAATGATCTCCCATTGAAATTTTCCAGAAATCGAAGCCAAATCGCGAGGTCTAATTTCCGCCTTTTGAGAGATGAACGCGATGATGAGGCTTTAGCACGCCTTTCGTAAGATCGATTAAGCGACGCAAAAACGCACGTCCTGGTACAACGAGACATGTAAAGTTTAGTAAACCAATTAGTGACTGTAGTTCTCTTAAGCACACAGACCTCCGCGCGAGAAAATCAGTCAAGGTCCTGCAATATTCAGTAAGCTTTTCATCCGATAGTTGCGCCTCCATGTGTATGTAGTCTAAAATAATACCAGCAAAATGTAAAACTGTATCCGGCCCTACCGTTTTCTCGGAAGCCAGAGGAACGCCAAGATACTCGCACAGAGAAACAAAATTCGCTAAGTCGCGGCTGCGTTGGTCTTTGGTCGGCGCAATGAAGAGAAAATCGTCTAATAGGTGTAAAACGGAGCTAGCTCCGAGCTGGTGAACAGAAATCCACTCTAGCACACCAGATACAGCCTTAAATATAGAACAACTCAAACTCAAACCCATCGGCAAAGTCCTATCAAAATAATACAGGTTTTCCCATTTCATACCTAACAAGGAATAGTCAGCAGGGTGAATAGGAACTATGCGAAAAGCGGACTTAACATCTGTTTTGGCCATAAAACAACCTTGCCCTAAACGCTTCATCGACTTTGAGGCATCACTTACAGATGCATATTTTACTGTGGAGTAGAAATCGGGAATAAAATCGTTTAGGGCAATACCCAAAGGGGACCTACGAAAGTTTGGGAAAGGCAGGGTTGTAAAGGGGCCTACTATTCTCCCTGCATCATATTCCTTACCAAGCTTAGCTTTAACTAATTCCGGTTGTTCTAAAGCGCTTTTAAGATTAGGTGATTCGTAGACCAGCCGTTCACCAACAAAATGAACGCGAAATCCAAAACGAAAACCGTCAGTAAGATAGTGAGTTAATGCCACGTCATACCCTTGTAGAAAATATTCAAGACGATCCGCCTTTACCGGGGTTCCCGGTGGGCTGTGTAGAACCTGTAGTGACAGCTGCTCCTCCTTTACCCTTATTTCCGAAAGGGTCTGAGGTGGTTTGAGCGGCACACTGACTGCCAGGGTGTTGTGCGAAACATTTGAAACAGGAGTGCTCAAACTGGCAGCCGGAGCACCGCTTTCCGGCCTGAAAGGCCCAGCAAGTTCCTTTTGGAAAAAAGGGTTGTCGAAACCGCTGACAGGGTTGGGTTTGAAATTTGTTTGTGAACGGCTGTTGTTTACGAAAACTATTAGCGGCCCTTAACCATGATTCCCAGTGAATTTGGTCCCACGGATAATGCTCTGGATTTGATTGTCTAATGTACCGGACTTGTTCATCATACCAAAACCAATCACCTAATTTAAAGGCCAAATCCCGCACAACTTCACAATACTTCATCAAACGCGGAGTTTCGTTGGGGTAACGCTCCACATAAATAGAGACAAAAATATTGAATGCCAAAACCCATTGTTGAATAGTGGCAATTTTCTTGTGTGAATGAGAGGGCTCGAGCGTGAGCTGGGGCATGCATTGTGACCCACCAGAAGGCTTCATAGATAACGAATATTTGCCTTCGTGTTGAGGGGATGAAAATAATAAGGCCCCGAAGTCGAAAAGGTGACAAGTGAAACCTATAGGAACGCCATGAGAGCTGCAGTCATTGACGAAGCCCACATAATTTACCACTGGTAAGTTTTGCAGTTTTCAGTTAAAAAGTTCAAGTTTGGTACTGGCCTCAAGTTAAGAATATGCACGTTTACAAATGTACATGAACTTGCCTGTGTTATAAACACCTTATTTGAAAAGTCTGTAGCTAGTCTGTCACAAAGTCGTTTTTTGAGACCCACTATGAATAACACAGTGATTTTGTGATTGAAATGTAGAAAAACCCTAATGGTAATTTTGTTACTTTTAGGGGGCAGTCCAAAAGCCAGAAACAGAGTTAGAGTTTGGTTTTCTAGGTTGTAGGAATTTAGCTTCCGATTGTTTACTAGATAAAAAAAAAAATGCCCGTTTATCAGAATATTTCGCTGCTGGAGGGCCGAGGAAGTGATTCAACATTGGCATAGAAGCAAAAAGAACAATTATCTACGGCCAAACAATCAAGCAATGTGCTTTAATTTATACCGCTTTAAAGATAATGCTTGGTGAACACCTATATGAAGATCCTGCACAAAGAGATGCGAAGTGTGTGCTGCTGGAGATGCTCCACTCATGCAGACCCATATCAAATAAGGAAACTATATTGAAGAGGAAGAAGAGGGGTGTGAGTAAATTCTTTTTTATAGCAACTATTACATTTGGGATGGGGGTTGACTGTTGGCAAGTTCACTAAATGGTACATTTTGGCCAACCAAAGAACGTGGAGGCCTTCTTTCAAGAAACCAGGAATACAGGCAGAGGTGGCACACGGAGCACATCTTTCCTGTCGTATCAGAGTTTCCAGTTAACAAACGTGGAGACAGATATAATGAACTTTACCACGTCAAAGTTATGTAGGCACAAGCTCTTACTAGATTTCTTTGACGTCCAATGTTTTCCTAAGGAGCCACTTCATTTGTGTAATAATAATTATTACACAAATGAAGTGGCTCCTTAGGAAAACATACGCAATTATTGCTCTTTAGAATGTAGGTGCGGACTTCCACAGAACAAAATCCCTACCTATCCATCTACAGGTGTGACTCTTTCCTCTTCTAAACAACTACGGTGCTGAAAACTGAACTTTAAAAATTCCACAAGAGTCTCCTGATGGTTTCATTGAAAAGAGATGCCAATGGAGATTTGAAAGTTTCAACCATCCACCGTTATGGGTTTCTTTGTCAAAGACATTTGCACTTTTGTGGAAATTTGGATGACTACTCTTCAGATGAGGAAGATGACTTACAATGATGGACTTTCCAGGCAAAGTGTTTGTTTTGGACAGTGTACATCGTGTATTCATTAGCTACCAGTTTCATAGAAATTGCCAATTTTTATTGGCGAGGTATCTTTTTATGCAGTTCTGGAACAATAAGCCTGTTCACTCCTATAGTATTTTGCCTTCAGAGTAACGTAGTTTCATTTAAGAACAATACATTTTAGTAGAATAACTGAGAATAACTGTTTGATTGGCCCAAACCATGAACATGAGAAGTACACATCTGAAAAACGCATGGTGAAATTTTTCAAGAATTCAAGGCCAAATACCCTGACGTTAAAAATGGGTCAAGTACATTCAAAATTTACAAACCATATGTTGTAGTGCCAACAGGACCATCAGATCGAAACTCTTGTTGCTGTAGAATTCATGTGAAAACACAACTGTATGTTGTTTTCAAAGTGCATGAATTTTAGAAAAAGATCAGAAACAGAACAAAACTCAATTAGAGAAAGACCATCCGTCTTCGAACCTCCCGGCAAACATTATTAGCAAAAGGTTTCATAACCTCCCCAGAGGAACAAAAACGGGCGGAAATCAATGATGCAATAGTAAAAGATGCCTGATATCTTCTGACAGCAGTTAAAGGTTCCCGTTCTAAGGACAGCCGTGTCGCAATAGAATGTGGAATCTCTCTACTTTGTAGAGACACTGTAATTGAGGGAAAAAATCTTCAAAAAGATGTCACAGAAACCCTGTCAATTAATGGAAAAAGAATTGGGACAGGTATCAAACGCTGCAAGCATGTTTTCAATGACAATGCTAGTGGCTGGGTGCAAGTTAAACAGAACAGAAGGAACAATGCCACTGCAGAAGAACATTTAAAACTAGCTTGTGAGTTTTGGACAAGTCCAGGGATATCCAGGTCAAATGGATATAAGAAAGACGTTGTAATTTAAAGAATTGGCCCAAACCAATGTTAAGAACATGAGACACAAATACTTGAAAAAAACGCATAGAGAAATATTTCAAGAATTCAATGCAAAATACCCTGACATTAAAATGGGTCAACGCACATTCGAAAACTGCAAACAGTTTTTCGTAGTGCCAGCAAGAACATCAGATCGCAACTCTTGCTGTAGAATTCATGTGAAAACACAAATGTTGTTTTCTACATGCCTGAACTTTAGAAAAAGATTGCAAACAGAAAAACTTCAATTAGAGAAAGACTATCCAGTCTTTGAACATCTCTCAGACTTTGTGGACAAAACCCTTTGCACAATATTACAACGAAACAACCACCATGACAAACTGCTGCGACAGGGGATGTGAGAACTGTGGTGTGGAGTTAAAATTTTGCCAGAGGAAGAAAACACAAACACACATACGGATAAGCCTCATGTTTTCAAACACGAATGGATCAACAACAACAAAGCATTGTGCCATTTAAGTGGTGTATGGTAGCCGATACTTAAACAAGGTGAGGCCATGTATTGTTTGTTACCTTTGTAAGAAGCATGTCAAAATAGGACAAGGCATGAAGTTTACTAATGCACTTGCTACCCAATATAGCAAGGCCACGATATCAGAGCATAGTAACTAAAAGAACACAAGCAGTCAGTAAGCAAAGACCTGCTTTAGCAGGTTACAGAAACAAGCAGACAGGACAGCTGAAGTTGTTGAGGAGGTTCTAGTGCAAGCATCTTCACTTTTAATTCCTTGCCAAACAAGAAATTTCAAACATGAAAGTCTTGCCACTTATAGACTTCCTAACTCGCTTGATATAGGATACAGAAATTGAACAGGTCCGAAATTTTTGGCTTTTAATGCAAGCTACCTTGGCAACATTGCACTTGTGCTGCACTCACTGGCCTGTTTACTGCAAAAAAATTTTCCTGACCTTTCTGAAAACTGCTGACAAACAGATCATTTGCAAATTGTGAGAGTAATATTTCTAGGTCCTAGACCTTTCTTCTCCCCCCATGTATGCTCATTTTCGCCCACTTTTAGTATTCCTGTGGCAGCCAATTTTGACATCACAGCAATTTTATTTTCATCACTTGACAAATGTTTTTCAACACTATTGAGCTAGCTGTGATAAAGACCCAAATCGTTCATCTATTGTTATCCACCTTAAAGTTTGTTATTTACTGACCAACACAGTGCAACATTCTACAGTATTTTCACAACCATTGTAGAAATGCCAAGCCAAATGACGATAACACGAAAACGGTGGTAAGCTCCAAATTCACGTTTTATTCTCAGTCTCACTGTGTGCATGTGTTTTTTGAGGGAAAGGTGGAAGTGTTTTCCAAGATAGTATTTTTCCTTGGGGTGGGGGGGGGGGTAGAAGTTGATCGCATTTTGAGTCTTGATTTAAATTTCTTATTCTTACTTCCGTTCTTCCCTTTTTCTAGTGGAAATACTGTCAAATTAGTTTGAGAAGACAGTGACGAGGAACACTACTCCTCAAACACTCAGAAGGATTTAAAAGTAGAATCGTCTATGTAATTCTTAACTAGTAATTTTAAGTTTCAAAGAGAGGGAGCTTAGTTAAAGCCCAAGACAGCAAACCCAGAGGTTCCAGGTTGAAGTGTTGCTCTGATAACTAGCTGGAGCTGTTTTGCAATAGACACGGGGAACTCGTACAGTCAGATTCTTCAGCTATGCCTATCCTATAACAGCTGATTGGTCTATCTCCAGGCAATAAAGATTTTTAATTTCTCATTTTATACATACAATATTCTCAATGGGCAATATTTGCCTTCAAGGTTGTATTTCTTTCCGATTTTCCCTGAAAAGTCCCAAACATGTAAGTAGTCCTATTTTCTCCTGGTTAGAGTTCTTAACAATATTTCTTTTTTTCTAGTGACAGGCCTGTTGAAGTAGCCAACAAAAGTGACGAGAAATGTTTTCCAAAGTCTTAGACGAACAAAAAACGTACGTCTGAGAAAGTACATCAGGTTTTCGGTGCAGTCTTGTATGCTCCCCAACAGAGCCGCTGTCAGGGGAGAACGTATCTTCACAACAATCTGGATATGTTACCCTTTGATATCAACAGCAACCAAACGTTTGTTCTGGCACGTGACCCAGCAAACCCCATCAATTCCAGGCGACCCTGGAAAACATGGAGCACCTAACAATGGGGTGGATTCAATGGCATAACATGGCACGCACAGTGCAGTGGATCGTGGGTGTGTCAAAATTCAGATTTCCTGTTTCGCACTGAAAAGATGCCCAACTTGGAGTAGATTGTTGGGAGAGGAGATGACAGGCAGAGTTATGTGTACAAGGCAAAACCACCTTTGTGACATGTAAGGCCATCAAAGTATGGGAATTCAGTACGTGCAAGACATTGTTAACTGTAACTTTATTTTTTTATTTTCCAATAGTCCAGCAATATGGTGCACAAAAAGACCATTATTGTGCACATTTGGTTAAAAGCATAAAACTTGGCATACTTGTAGTATAGCACAAACAGATTAATTTCAGCTATGGGCCCACCTCGATTTCTTCCAGGGGGGTGCAAATTCGCTACCTACAGGGGAGGGGTAGGGCAAATAACTGAAAAATCGTTAAAATTTGTTTATACCTAGTCAAATCAGCTCTTATCTTACAAAATTACGTCTCTAATAGCTTTATTATATTTCAAGCTTGAAATGATGCTGATTTCTTCAGGGGGACACTTTGGGATACTCAGGGGGGAGGGGAGGGGAAGTAAACGTGTTTGTAATACCTCTAAACGTATGACAATGAGAGTTTTATAAATATTTTTATGTTGACAATATAAATTCAGCGTTCCTATGCAATTTTAGTTTAACCAAAAATTGTTTAAGTTAAATTGTGGGACAATCGGTATAAAAAGGACTGGGAACGAGAAGGCTCGGTTACAAAGGTCTTAAAGATGGCGGCCCCCATGGTCGCCATTTCTAGAAGCTCTGTAAGGTTTGAGGTACGTTTATATTCTTTCTATTAACTCTTATTGATATTAGCAAGAGAATATTGTATTTTTATTAATTTACACTCTATATCTTAGCTGTAATTATTAAAAAGTTCTTTCATTTGAGTAAAAATCCATCAGGTATTTCCTTCTTTTCGAATTTGATAATAGCAAGAACATCTTCAAAATGTGGTTTACTTTTGTGTTAAATATCTTCTTTTGACTATTTTATTGAGACTTTATTTGATTTTATTGATTTCATAAGGTAAAAATATACAAATTTAGCAAGTAATTACAAGTAACAACAATGGCTACCAATTCAAAAGGTAAGATTATTATGTGCAGTACACAATGGCAATCTTTATAATATGTTTACAATTACATGATTTTAGATAGTGCTCAAAATATAATAAATCACCAAAATTAAAGACAATTTGAAAATATTATTTTAAAGAAAACAATCCTATCGACTGGAAGAGATGTATATTGTGTCAGAAAGAAACAGCAGAGAGGCTGTGCTGTCTGTATGATTCCAAACAAGCAGGAGTTGAATCATGGTATGAGAACCTTGCTGCTAACATACAACGATTTCACGATCTTGGTCGTATGCCTATCGAGGTTAATGTGGCAGGTCTTTCCTCTCAAGATAATACCTTGGCAGGAGCACTGAATACTAACAAGGCTAAGTGGCACAAATCCTGTAGGGATAGATTTAGCAACCTTAAACTAGAGAGAGCTGAAAAAAGATCGGCAGATCCCGCATCAGACAATAAATTTGAGGACAGTAAAAAGATGCGCCGTATTACATCTGCAACAAATGTCAAGTCTTGTTTTTTCTGTGAAAAAGAGTCAGGGGAACTTCACAGAGTTTCAACTCTGAATGTAGATTCCAAAGTTAGAGAATGTGCCCTGAAACTAAATGATACTATGTTGTTGGCTAAGCTCAGTGCTGGCGATATGCCAGCTCTAGATGCAACGTATCATACCAAATGTCTAGCAACGCTCTACAAAAAAGCTGCAAATGTTGAACAGGGATCTGAAGATACCACGTATGAGGCAGTTCAGGAAGGTATAGCGCTAGCAGAGCTCATATCATTCATAGAGGACAGTCGTGGAGATTCAAATGTTAGTCCAGTGTTTAAATTAGCAAATATCACCAAAATGTATGAAACAAGGTTCAAACAACTTCATGTTGATGTTTCAAAACGCATTCACAGCACAAGGCTAAAGGAACGCATCCTAGCTTACTGCCCTGGTCTGAAAGAGTATAAAGATGGTCGTGATGTAATTTTGGCATTCGACGAAGACGTCGGGCAACTCCTGAAGAAATCAGCAGAAATAAGTTATGATTGCGATGCAATGATTCTTTCTAAAGCAGCCAAAATCGTTCGTCGAGATATTCTTGCTATGGAAAACAATGAGTTTTCTGGAACATTCGAGACAGAATGCCAAGAGAATTCTGTCCCACCATCGTTGCTGTCCCTAGTAGAGATGATAATGGGTGGTACAAATATTGAAGATCAATCAAGCAATGTTGTTGAAATCCAAGCCGCTCTGAGCACATCGCAGCTAATTAGGTACAACTGTATTGTTCAACGTCGTAAAAATTCAGTAGCCGCATACCATGCTAAAGCTCGAGAGACACCACTGCCCATCTATCTTGGTCTCATGGTACATGCTGAAACCAGGAAAAGAGGTTTAGTTGACAAATTGTATGACCTTGGACTTTCCATATCTTATAATAGAGTTCTGGAGATTTCTACAGCAATGGGAAACAGAGTTTGTGCACAATTTGAGGAGGAAAATGCAGTCTGTCCGATAAATCTCCGAACTGGTTTGTTCACCACAAGTGCACTTGACAACATCGATCACAATCCCAGTTCCACTACAGCTACTGGATCGCTACATGGTACAGGAATTTCACTTTTTCAGCATCCGACTCCTGATAATCCAGGCCAAGAGCAAGAATTCACACCAACCATTGCATTTGAGTCTACCAAGTCAATCACACCACTTCCACAGGACTATTCAAGCGTCCCCCCCGTAGATCCTTGGGCAAAAGAGCCATCGTTTCCTGAAACCAGCGTTTCTCTGGATCAGTTTAAAGAGCAGACTGTCGACATTACAGCACAGTACGAATGGCTGAATCACGTCAAAGATGAGCTAGACGGGAACGAAAGCAATGATGAAATTCAAATCATGTCTTTGTCATGGGCAGCATTCTATGCAAGTAGAATCCCTCAGAATACAATCAGGTTGACGGATATCAACTCATTGTTGCCACTTTTTCAAGAGGAAGCTCATTCAGTCGCGATGATACTCCATGCAATGAATATAGTCAACAAGTCAGTGCAAGTGTTAAATCCAGGCCAGATTCCTGTAATTGCATGCGACCAACCACTCTATGCGATCGCCAAAAGAATCCAATGGCACTGGCCTGAGACCCATGGAGAATCGAAGTTCATTATCATGCTTGGAGGATTGCACGTTGAAGCAGCAACTCTTCGAGCTTTGGGGGATTGGCTTGGTGGTAGTGGCTGGACTAGCGCAATAGTTCAAGCCAACATAGCATCACCTGGCACTGCAGAGTCGTTTCTAAAAGCGTCACATATATCACGAACACGGCATGCCCATGAAGTTACAGCAAGCAGCCTTTATGTTCTTATGTATAGAGCATACCTGGAGTTCTCCCAAGCGTTAACTGAAGAGGATCAGCAACTCGACTTCTGGCAGTGGCATCACCTGAAGTCATCAGAAAGTCCTCAATTCTTGTATTGGGCTTTGACACTTAAGTTTGAGCTCCTAGTTCTGATGTTTGTCCAGTCGTTGCGGGAAGGCAATTTTAACCTCTACCAAGAATCTTTGAAGCAACTGGTCCCATTGCATTTTGCGCTCGACCATTTCCACTACGCCCGATGACTACCAATCCATATACATGATCTGGTGAAATTGAGCGAATCCCATCCAAACGTTGAAGGAAAATTTCAACAAGGACATTTCGTCGTCAACAAGACCCAGAGAGTGTTCTCTGGAATATCACTTGATCAAGCTCATGAACAAAACAACAAACTAGTCAAAGGAGATGGCGGAGCAGTTGGTTTGACAGAGAACTCGTCGCAGCTATTAAGATGGATGGTATCAGGGCCAGAAGTTGCTCGTGCTGCAGCCACATTTGAGGCCCAACTTGATGTTATCAAATCCAACCAAAGCAAAGGTCCAGATATGCGTCATCATGACCAAGTGAGCAGTGTTCAGACGAACTTCAAGAGGCAAGTTCAAGCGCTTATAGAGGTTATAGAAGGCATGGGAAACCCATTCAAAGAGGAAAGCAATGACCTGCTGGTTCTTGATACCAAAGAAATTGCAAGTGAAAAGGTCATAGCAACAGTAAAAGAAATAGAGAAAGTCGGTTTGCAGCAATTTCATTCGTTCGTGGAGGAACGCCTTATAAAGAAAGAAAAAGGAGTAATGGATGTCATAAAGTGCAACAAGTTGGCCTTGTTCAGCAATCCACAAAAGCCGCCTTCCAAAGAAAAGCAAGGAGTGGTTTCCCTAAAGCAAAACTGCTCTCTATTTTCGCAGTTGTATGTGTCTTGCCAGGTTCGACAGGGAAATCTTGATGAGTTCTTTACTCACGAGAACCAAGCGTATCCACCATCTATTTCTCAGTTTGGAGATTTGAAACTAGGTGTCAAATCTGATTTAATGAAGTGCTTGGAGAAGCTATCTCCGGGATGTCAAAGGCACCCAACAGTAGATGCTACACTTATTGATGGTGCAGCGTTGGTGAATATGCTAAAACCAAGCAAGGAATCCAGGACATTTACAGATTATGTAAATGTAACATACTTGCCATACATTGAAGCACAGCTGCTAAGTGTTCAGAGAGTTGACATTATATGGGATATTTATGTCGACAACAGTTTGAAAGCCTCAACTCGAAGTAAGCGAGGGACAGGTATCCGACAAAGGGTAGAACCTGGTGTGAAGCTTCCAAAGAACTGGCCCCAGTTCCTCAAAGTAGATTCCAACAAGGTTGAGCTATTCCACTACCTCGCTGAGCAGACAGGTTTGGCCCAGTATGAAGGGAAGTGTGTGCTGGTTACAAAGGACAGTCAGGTGCTTTCCTCATCTGCACAGATAACGGACAACATCTCCCCCTGTTCACATGAAGAAGCTGACACGAGACTTCTTTTGCACACAGCAGACTGTGCCAGACAAGGACTCAAAAAAGTCCTGATAAGAACAGTAGACACTGATGTTGTTGTGATAGCCGTTTCTGTATTCAGCAGACTGAATCTTGATGAACTGTGGATTGCATTTGGCGTGGGCAAGTATTTTAAATACATTGCTGTGCATTCCATTGTACGAGCTCTTGGTCCTCAGAAATCCAGTACTCTCCATGTTTTCCATGCATTTACTGGATGCGATCAGACGTCCGCCTTTCTTGGTCGAGGTAAAACTACAGCCTGGGAAACATGGATGGCATATGAAGAAGTCACTATCGCATTTTGGTCTTTGAGTCAGTTGCCAACTGAGCAAGATATTGTTAGTGCGATGCCAAGGCTGGAGAGATTTGTGGTTTTGATGTACGACCGAACAAGTACATGCGAGAACGTAAATAAGGCCCGTAAAGTCCTATTTACCCAGAAAGGAAGATCTATTGAGAATATCCCTCCCAAATCAGATGCCTTGCAGCTTCACACAAAGAGAGTAGCCTACCAAGCCGGCCATTGTTGGGGACAATGTGATATCCCATGTCCTGTCATCCCCTCTCCCTCTGAATGGGGATGGACCATGTCTGAAGAACAGTTGTGGAAACCACTATGGATGACCCTCCCAGAAGCATCTAAGGCCTGTAGAGAACTTCTGCGATGTGGTTGCCGCATGGAAAAGGGCTGCAAAGGACACTGCAAGTGCAGAAAAGCAGAGATGCAATGCACCGCTCTCTGCAAATGTGGTGGCGATTGCCAACGTGATTGACTGTCCAGGTAACCACAGTAATGCAATAAGGAATTTGTCAATAAAGATTGCTTTTAATGATAACATATTTATTTAACCTTCAGATGTGCGAGCTACGAGCATCAGGAAGGATAAGTAAACACCACTTAATATTGTCAACATAAAAATATTTATAAAACTCTCATTGTTATACGTTTAGAGGTATTACAAACAAGTTTACTTCCCCTCCACTCCCCCCTGAGTATCCCAAAGTGTCCCCCCCTGAAGAAATCAGCATCATTTCAAGCTTGAAATATAATAAAGCTATTAGAGACGTAATTTTGTAAGATAAGAGCTGATTTGACTAGGTATAAACAAATTTTAACGATTTTTCAGTTATTTGCCCTACCCCTCCCCTGTAGGTAGCGAATTTGCACCCCCCTGGAAGAAATCGAGGTGGGCCCATAGCTGAAATTAATCTGTTTGTGCTATACTATAAGTATGCCAAGTTTTATGCTTTTAACCAAATGTGCAAATTATCTCACCATATTGCTGGACTACAACTGGAACTCAAACTCAAATTCCACTCGATAGTTTAAAGGCCCGTTTACACAGGCGATTTTTGTCGCACAACTCAATGCAATTTTTGTTGCGCTGAAGTTGCAACTTCAATATCGCGCGTGTAAACCAGCTGCGATTTTAGCGCGATTTTATCGCCGCGATATCGCAGGAGTTTCGAACCTGTTCGAAACCTGATGCGATTTTGCTGCGATTTTTGATTAAAATGTGACAATCATGAATCAGAAAGGACCCCTCAGGAGGTTTTGTCGCTCACAATTTGTACAGCCATGAGCGTAAACAAGGACAAAAACGTACTAAAATAAACAAAAAGCAACTTCCTCCTCGTCATCCATGCTTTTTAAGCTTATTTACATTTGCCAAGGTCTTTGCCGAGTTGTAAACCAACCAAAGAATTGTCTAATGGTAGTACCGTTAGATTTTGTAAAACCTCTCTATCATACGAATTCAAATAACTAAATATTTTCTTTCTTTTTGGAGATGAAAATTGGAGCCACCCCAGTTCAGTCGCTCCAGTTCAGTTCGAGGTCTTTGCCGAGTTGTAAAATGAAACAAACCAAAATTGAAACAAAACAAAACGAGATTGAAGCAAAACGAAACAAAACGAAACAAAATGAAAAAAAAAACTCAAACCAAAACAAAACGTGTGCGCCTGCGCTGTAGCGAAACTGCTGCTCAAAGTTACCGTGTTTTGTAAATCGCGGCGATAAATCGCACGTGATCGCACGATAAATAGCACTAAAATCGCGCTGAAATCGCAGCTCGTTTACACGTGTGATATTGAAGTTGCAGCTTCAGCGCGACAAAAATTGCATTGAGTTGCGCTACAAAAATCGCCTGTGTAAACGGGCCTTAAGTCTCCCAAAACAAAGGAATACATTTGCCTTTTCTGTTGGCAACGCTAGAGGCACAGGGGATCTTGAGAAATTTATGGCGCTTTCTTAGGTAGACTTTCCAGAAAGCAGCTAAATAGAGCCTACTTTAGATTGACTACGACAACAGGCCTTAAACTTCAAGATGTATCCAAAGAATGGAGAAAATAGTGAACATTGCGAACAACTCCTGTGATCACACTACGGACAGGAAAATAACTCATTACTTATTGCTTGGGTAATTGCTGTGTGACCTGCGTGAATGCAGGTAGTCAGTAGTCCCGTTAAGTAAACTTCAAAACCTTTTAGTCTAGTGTTCTTAGAAAAGTGTTTAATGGTGCACATTTTCCCCTAGAATCTGAGACTTGGAAAGCGGAAATGGAAGAAAAAGAGGGTTGTTCTTTTGTCAAAATCACAGGTGTGTTTATCTGAATTAAAGGTTTAAGCATTGGTGTAAAATCAGGTCATGTTAAGTTTCCTATTACTACAGGGTCCAAGAAAAATCAAACAAGTAAGCAGAAAGTGGAATACCTGCAGTGCAACAGATGTGGTGCATACCTACCCCACAGGAGTGGAAAGAGGCGATGAAAATGCAAGGAAATTGTCTGTTCACTTATGTTCTGGTAAATGAAAGGAAAGCTCTCTCTTTTCAGACCCTGGCGAAAGAGTTAAGGAAGTGTACCTTACTCTCAGTCAGACCAAGGAAGAGATGATTTACCTCAATTGAGATCATTTCCTTTTGTATTCTTTGGTAACATTTTGTATGAATATATGAATATATGTATACATTTTTTAACAGGAAGCTGTATGTGACGAATGATCGTCGTGACTTTGACTATTCGTGGAATGTCTCATCTATGCTTGAATAATTATGGTCGTGTAATATAAAGGTTGATGAACTATTTGATTAAAAGAGTTGTTTGCTTGCTGTTTGACTTAACTGGGTTGTCCGTTTGCTGTACCGTTCGTTTCATGGTGTCAGGTTAGCGAACTACGTAAACTTTCTTTGCTGAAATGCCGGGAGACGAAGGAGCTGAGCAGTCTGCGGGTATTTCGAGCGTGAGAAGTGGAACCTTGTTTACTTTGCCACCGCCAGCACCGCTTGATATTCATGATTCAAACGCGGCTGAAAAGTGGAAGGAATTTGAGCAAGCATGGACAAATTATTCGGTTGTCATGAAATTGCATCAGGAACCTGAGACCGTACAAATTGCGACGTTGTTGACGGTGATCGGAGCCGAAGCTAGGAAAGTTTTCTCGACGTTTACGTTTGGCGGTGATAACCGTGACAAAATACAGCCGGTGTTAGAGAGTTTTGCTGCTTATTGCCAGCCCTTGAAGAATGTTCCTTTTGAAAGATACAAGTTTTACTCTAGAATGCAAGATGCGGGAGAATCGTATGACCATTATCGGACAGCCCTACGACAATTAGCCGATCGATGCGAATTTGAAACCATTACGGCAGATCAAATTCTACGGGACAAGCTTGTTTTCGGAATTCAGGATTCGAAGGTACGAGAGAGATTGCTTCGTGAAAAGAATTTGTCACTGCAGAAGACTGATGAGATTTGTCGGGCACATGAGACAATGATTCAACAGATCAAAATTGTTGGAGGTGCCAGCATTGGGGATACAGATCCGAGTGATGTAAATACCTTTTCTAAAAAGCCTAAACGAGAGAAAAAGACGCGCCGTGGTCGATTCCCTAGAGGCGCTGACTCCCGAGTGAAAACGTGTGATTTTTGCGGGCGTATGCATGATGTGTCTAAGCGTGAAAGCTGTCCTGCATTTGGAAAAAGGTGTAATAAGTGTAACAAGCAAAACCATTTCGCGAACGTGTGTTTTGGATCAGCGCCTAAACCGTCGCAGCGTGGCAGTCGTGTCCATTATTTGGAGGATGAATTTTCAGACGAAGTGTTTGGCGTACAGGAGATTTCAGCAGTGACTCTAGATGATTCGCAGCTTGTAACGTTAAAATTGGGGTCCGGAAATTATCTTCGCTTTCAGCCGGACACTTGAGCGCAATGTAACGTTCTCCCTTTGCAGTTGTATAAGAAAGCGACAAATGACTTTGATTTGCTTAACGTGGCCCCTGTAAGCACAGCAATTATTTCGTATGGTGGGACATTGATTCCTATCCTTGGTAGAGTTCGTTTGAGAGTTTGGCGTGGAGATTTCAGATGTCTTCTTGACTGCAATCTGGTGGACAGCAAGAGAGTCAGGCCTATACTTGGCAGGAAAGCTTGTCTTGGAATGAAAATCATCAAGTACTTGGACAATGATCAGTTGAATCATCCCCAGACCTCTGATGGTTATGTGTATGTGCATGATGCACCAAACGTGCCTGTTTTGTCCGATGCCGAGCCTGTTTTGTCCGCTGACCAATTGGTCAAGAAATTCCCTCGTGTTTTCGGTGATGGAGTTGGTAAACTTTCTGGAGAATATCATATGGAGCTGGATGAAACAGTGAAGCCAGTTCAGCACCCTCCTCGCCGAGTACCGGTTGCCATCCGTGAACATCTACAAGAGGCTTTAGCTCGTGTGACAACGCCCACACCTTGGTTTAGTTCAATAGTTGTTGTGCCAAAGCCAAATGGTACCTTACGCATTTGTTTGGACCCTAAGGATCTCAATCGAGCTCTGCAACGAGAGAATTATCCTTTGCCTACAATTGAAGAGGTTGCTTCTAGGCTCCATGGTGCCAAAGTGCTTACTGTACTTGATGTCGCCTGTGGGTTCTGGCACATTGTTTTTGACGAGCAGTCATCGTTCCTAACTACTTTTAACACGCCGTTTGGTCGTTATCGGTGGAAAAGGATGCCCTTTGGAATTAAATCTGCGCCTGAAATTTTTCAACGCAAGATGCACGAATTGATTGAGGGACTGACTGGAGTTGAAGTCATAGCAGATGATTTTGTTGTTGTTGGTTATGGTGATTCATTGCAAGCAGCCTCAAAGGATCACGACAATCACGAGTCTTTCAGCGTTCCTTCAGAGATGTGAGGAGCGTGGAGTTCGTTTAAACGCCGACAAGTTGCAGCTCAGGATGAGAGAAGTTCCGTTTTTCGGTCATGTGGCAACCAGTGAAGGTCTTCAAGCAGAACCAGCGAAAGTTCGAGCCATACGTGAAATGCCCCGGCCGGAGAATGTTGCAGCTGTGCAGCGTATCCTAGGAATGGTTCAGTACCTCAGCAGATTTCTGCCCCGATTATCAGATATCACCAAGCCTCTCAGAGACCTCACCCGCCAAGACGTGGAGTGGCACTGGGACGAGCCCCAAGAGAGAGCATTTGAGCAACTCAAAGAAGCTGTGTCCGTGTCACTGATACTCCGTTATTACAACCTGCGAGAGAAGGTTACGATTCAATGTGATGCGTCCCAACACGGTCTTGGTGCTGTGTTACTTCAAGGTGGGCAACCTGTGGCGTATGCTTCACGAGCCTTGACCCCTTTGGAAGAAAACTATGCACAGATTGAGAAGGAACTTTTGGCGATAGTCTTTGCGTGTGAGAAATTTGATGCTTACATTTATGGTCGTGATTCTGTTAGAGTACAAACAGACCACAAGCCCCTTGAGTCCATTTTCCGGAAAGAACTGTGTGTTGCACCAAAGCATCTTCAGAGAATGCTTTTGAGGTTGCAGAAGTATGATTTGGATGTTACTTACCTAAAAGGAGAGTTGATGTTGATTGCTGATACGTTGAGCCGAGCTCTTTTGCCTGAAGTTAATGCCTCCGTTTCTGTCCAAGAGTTGGAAGAAGTTGACCATAGAGCTAACTTGCCTTTGAGTGACGCCCGTTGGCAACAGCTTACCCATGCTTCTGCTAACGATCCAGTTTTGAAACAGCTTCGTGATGTCA
Source organism: Siderastrea radians (assembly GCA_964017195.1). Taxonomy (NCBI): domain Eukaryota; kingdom Metazoa; phylum Cnidaria; class Anthozoa; order Scleractinia; family Rhizangiidae; genus Siderastrea; species Siderastrea radians. The sequence continues at coordinate 31,567,016 of OZ024889.1, read as the reverse complement.
TTCAAGATGGCTGGCCTGAAAGAAAGTCAGATGTTTCTGAGTGTTTGCGACCCTACTTTGACTTGCGTGACGAGTTAGCGGTACAAGATGTACTGGTTTTCAAGGGTGCTCGTTTGGTTGTTCCCACTCGTATGTGCAAGGAACTGATGTCTGTTGCACATTCTACACACATAGGAATAGAAGGATGATTGAGAAGAGTTCGTGAGTGCCTGTTCTGGCCAAGAATTGCATCAGATGTCAAAGATTTTGTCTCCAAGTGTGACGTGTGTCTGGCCTATCGCACGTCTCAGACTAAAGAACCACTCCTTCAACATGAAGTAATTTCGCGACCCTGGGCTGTTAGCTGCTGATTTGTGGGATTTCAATGGACGCACCCTTCTAGTTGTGTCCGATTATTTCAGCGGTTTCATCGAGGTTTCCCGTTTGCGAGCTGTCACAACACAAGCCGTGGTTCGCGAGTTGAAGACCATTTTTGCAGGTTTTGGGGTTCCAGAGACTCTAGTTGCTGACAATGGTTCGCAGTTTGCGTCTAGAGAGTTTAAAGCATTCGCGGACAGCTGGTCTTTCAATCATATCACCACCTCGCCAAGATATCCTCAATCGAATGGGAAGGCGGAGAATGCTGTGAAGACTGTGAAACATCTTTTTGAGAAATGCAAAGAATCGGCTGTCTCCGAATTTCAAGCCTTGTTGGATTGGCGTAACACCCCAACAGAGGGAATGGCTACTAGCCCTGCGCAACGGTTGATGGGTCGTCGCTGTCGTACGTTGTTGCCCATGTCCGAGGCTCTTCTCAGGCCCAGTTATCCACTGCGTGATGATGTACGTGCTATGTCTGACAGGAAACGTCGTCAGAAGCATTACTACAATCGACACGCAAAGCCACTTCCTAATGTTAGTCCTGGTGAAATAGTGCGAATGAGACTTCCTGGGCAAAAAGTCTGGACACCAGCTACCTGTCTGGATTCGGCGGGTCCTCGTAGTTTCCTTGTCAAGTCTGGAAGTACAGTTTATCGGAGAAATCGGCGTGACATTATTAAGACTAGCGAGACCCCTGTTTCGAGCCAGACCGTCGTTCCAAAGGAAACGCCGCTGCCCAATAGTTCTGGAACAGTGTCGCCTGGACACACTACAGTGCACGTTCCATCAACTTTGGCCTCTCCTGTGCCGTCTGCTGAGCCGCCATCCTTCCAGCCCGATGTGCCGCCAACTCACCTTTGAAGATCACAGAGAGAAAGAAGACCCCCGGCGAGATTTTGCAATTATGTGTTGACGTGACTAAATCCCCAGCCAGATTTTGGGATTGCGTGTTGACGTTTATTTTTTGCGAGACTGTTGCTTTGTTTTTCTTTTCATAAGAGGGAAGGTGTGACGAATGCTCGTCGTGACTTTGACTATTCGTGGAATGTCTCACCTATGCTTGAAAAATTATGGCTGTGTAATATAAAGGTTGATTAACTATTTGATTAAAAGAGTTGTTTGCTTGCTGTTTGACTTAACGTGAGTTGTCCGTTTGCTGTACCGTTCGTTTCACTTAAGATTGAAAATTGCACATCAACTATAGTTGTGATGTACGAAGACACACACCAGCACAATTATAGTTGACGTTTGCCATGCCCACTTTGGGCATGGAAAGGAGTTACAACATGTCTGGCTCTCAAAAGAAAAGCGCCGGGAGCTGGCGGCAAAAATACAGCAAGGAGTACCAACAGACAATCTTCAGTGATGTCAGGAAGCGTCACAGAGGATAACCTATCTTGGAAGCATCTGTTAGAAAAGAAAGACCCCTTCACCATCCAGAGGGCGTTCAGTCTTACAGGTTTCCCAAAGGCACCAAAACGATCTAGAGAGTGTTTTCGCCTATATGACGGAATGAGAACAATCCCCAGACACAAACCCATCCTCTCTCACAATTTTCAAGGAGAGACTCGAGAGGGCTACAACCTGGCCAAGGTTGACATACTAACAATCATAAAGACCCCATTTCAAAGAAGTATGCTTCAAAAATTTGGCCCAAATTGTGTGTGCTGTGACTGCACACACGGTACAAACGGGTATGACTTCCTTCTAACTACCTTATTAGTCACTGATGTGTGTGGGAAGGGATTTCCAGTTACCTTGTGCATTTCCAGCCATGAGGACTTCACCACAATGTGTACATTCTTCAGAGAAGTCAACAAGAATACGGGAACAATTTACAGATCTTTGATCATGGGTGACATCGGGCCCCCAAAGCCCTCCCCCCTCCATTCTACAATGTATGATTGGGAGTAATGGATCATTGACCCATACGCTTACCCATACGTCTGATGAATAAGATGACAGGATCTTCACACAAAAGCGGAAATGAATTTTCTTAGAGACCGCTTAAGTTCTACCAAGGGTGGAGAAACAGACAGGGAAAGAAGAAAGAGGCCACTCAAATCAAAATTGCTTTCACTTGCCAGTGTTGTTGACAGAAGCGACAATGACACTCAGGGAAAAGCATTACGTCTGCTCACAGTTTATTTATTTCCCTCCGTCAACATGGAATTAAGCACCTGCCTACGCCAAAAGAGAGTGCTTCTCCAAACAAAAACACTGAGCCACAAAGACGTTTCTACTCTACACAGAAAAAGACAAGAAGGGCCCACGTAAGGTAAGTTAAACCAACAAAAGAAGAAAAATTAACGATCACGGAGAATTGGCAAGCAGACAATGACCTAAACACCATTGACAAGGCCTTCCCTTCCAATAACATCAATTCAGAAGGTATACATACGAACAAACGAACCAGATTCAATGTACCTATTATGCCGAAAGCCGCATAGAAACCACATTAAGTCGCTTAACAAACGATCAGAGGTTAAATTTAACTGACAATAACAAACAGTGCGTGCGAGCCACAAGAATCCACCGGTTATCAGAAAACTGATCAGATATGACCTCGAGATCAAAGTTGTAACGGCTCAATTCAGTCACCATGTTAAAATCCTCTAACCTAAACCCACTACAAAAACACAAGTAGCAAAATTGGTCAAAAGACCGAGATAAGGCGCGGCATACAAAGACGTGAAGTAGGAGTTGCGTAGGCCTTCCAACCCCTTTTACATCCATAATAATTTAGATTTCTTCTTCCAGGGTAAGTATACATGACAAACAGAGTGTCTGGTTTTCCTCTTCGTCACCTCCAAACCACATGCGTCCCAATCAGGCACCTATTGTTATAGTCACCCAATCACAGCATTTGAAACATCCTACATCCCTAGGGATCGTTAAGAGCCAATCAGTAAAACATCCAGATTTTTGATGTTTACATATAAGCGGGACTGTAACTGGCTTGGCACTATCAAGGAATTTCGCTCTTGCCCAGAGGCTCTTCTCGCAGTGCAAATGTAAGAAACATAACAGGCGTGTAATATGTCCACGAGAAAGCCTCTGGCACACAGGGTAAGTCCGTGCAAGAATTAACCATAAAACAGCAAAAAACATGGAAAAATTTCCGCACAGCCCCATACTTCATTATGCATGGAGAATAAATTAATTATGCATGCGCTCTACTGTTTTTTAAGACAATGGCCCTTTGACTATGTACATTGATAATTACTACTTATTTGTTCAATAAAAATGGGTTTGGTTGAGCCTGCCTTTTTTCTTCTCTCTGCGGTCCGTTTTTCCCTTTCTTTCCCATTTCTCCTCTTTTCTTCTATGTTTCTTATACCCGGACCCTTGCCCGTTTTTTCTTCTTTCTTTTTTCTTTTGATTTACCCTCAACCAGCCTCGAATGCTCACTCTTCGTCTTACCTTTGGTTCAAGTGTCCATCTGCTATACCACTACACCACTAGGACTTGTTGACATTTTTATCTTTACCTAGCAATTAAGGTTATTAAAATTCAAAGAAATTTACATTTGAATCATCCTATTTCAAAGACCCCTCACGTTTCACATTTGCTGCACGAAAAAATGAATTTTTTGGGGCCATCCATTGGTTCTCTGACGAATAAAAAGGCAACACTTTTTTTTGTTTCTTTCTCGCTTCGATTTTCCGATTCTTCAGCTTTGATTCTTGGTAATTTCAAGTTTTCCACAGTTTGTCACAGTTTCATCAATTTTTTCCTGTTTCATTTTGTTTTCTTCGTGTCCTAAGTCTTCAAGTGCCTTCATGCTCGTCTACTCAAGTTTCCAAGTTTCCAAGTGCATTATGTGTTGGTGTATTGTCTTATTCAAGTTCTGTGATGTCTCGTCTGAACTTATATAAACTCTATCAAATCCTGGCGGATCACGACCGGTGCATAGAGTGGTGCAAAGAACACAACCTGCTGGCACCGTCAGTAAAACGCCCACGAGCTCAGTGCTCAAAACCACTCAGCTGGACACGATGAAGCTCATCGTAAGATGGGTATGAGTGGTGGTGCTTAAAGAAAAGCCGCAATGGAATGGAACACCAGGCAGGGCTAACAGGCAGTCCAGGTAAAACTGTCAAGATTGACAAGTCCAAGTTTGGCAAAATGAAGTATCACGATGGTCGCTACATCAAAGGACAGTGGGTCTTCGGCGTTATTTGCCGCGGAATGAAGGCCTGCTTCCTTGTTCTGGTAGAGCGCAGGAATAAAGATACACTTTTACCCATCACACCCGCTCACATATTGCCAGGGACACGCGTGATGAGCAACATGTGGAAAGCTTATGATTGCTTGCAAGACGAGGGCTATGTTCATCTCACTGTAAACCACAGCCTAAACTTTGTAGACCCAGACACCGGTGCCAACACACAGGGCATTGAAAATAGATGGTGGGGTGTTAAAACGAGGTTTGCCCCGTACAGGAAAGGCCAAAGAATTCTTCGAAAGCTACCTACAGGAGTATTTGTGGCGTCAGCACTATAGAGACCTTTATGAGGTCTGCAAGGACCCCTAA